>CM031878.1:49102386-49134735 GCA_018697195.1 Certhia americana | reverse complement strand
TCTTACAACTGGACTTCATATACAGAACTGCCAAGAGGCAATCATGAGTGAGGGAAGGTCAAGAATTCGAAAAAGTGTGGGGGCCCCACAAACAGTTTATTAGGTTGGAATCTTTTTTTTTTTTTGTTGATGTTGGCCAGGGATTATGATAATCCTGTCAAAAGCCTATTTTTTGGTTCAGTGATTCAGAAAGACAGCTATTCCCTCTGCTGATTGTCCTGATAATTATAGTTACCCATAGAAAAGTTTATTTCCAGCAACTGAATGACATCAGCAAGAACATTTGGTGGCCTCGTTGTGGTGCCAGAGGCCTAAGCATATTTTGCTGCATATGTGCCTTTGGTTGCTTGCCTTTCTTCCAGCTCCGTCACAACTGCCTCAAGAACTCATTATGGGTCTGGGCTGAAAATTTGGTGAGGTGAGAACAAAACCATTTATTTGAGGTCTGACACTGGCACTAACCTGTTGGTTGGGTGGTCAGAGGCAGTTATTGCTGTGGTAGCGTCTCATGGAAGGAGTTGTGTTTTCTTGGAAAATCAGGTGAATGCCAGTGGACTGAATTTGCTGGTGGTTTCATGAATGAAAGAGAAACCCTGTTGAGGTCAAAAGACCGGCATGAATCATCTTGTTTCCCTTGCTACCTGCCTGTTTCTGCTCATCTGTGGGATAGTCTCACATAATTTCTGTGGCTGAAAACTGAAGGAGAGAAGCAGAGACTTGTGTATTACTTCAGTAATGAAATCTCTTTGATGTTTGCCAAGCAGTGTGAGTGATGGTAGAATTAAGGAGAGAACACCTAGGAGTACCTAGAGGGAAAAGACAACATGTGCCCAAATTAGTATTCTTGCTTCTGCTTTAAGATAACTTTCCTAGAACTCTCCAAAACAAAATATAACCCCTCTGCTGGTAATAAGTGTCACCCTCTTTTGATTTTATTTTATTGTGAAGATTTTATGGAAACAGGTTTTACCCAATTTTAGCAGCATGAACTAGGAAAATCTGCTTCTAGAATGAAAAATTGTATGTTTTGTATGAAGGTGACCAAGAGTGGATCTCAGTGCCCTTTGTCCCTCTGAGGTTAGAGAATTGTTTGCTATTCCTACCTGCAAAAAGTAAACAGTAAAACTCAATCACTCTTTCCTCTGACTCAAACACTGCTCAAGTTCTCTCTCAGGACAATGGCTATATTCAAAATGCTCTCTGGACTTACTTCTGCTCTTATAATGACAACATCTTTAGGACTTTTTTTTTTTTCCCCAAAAAATGTGTGGATCAGAAAGTGCTATCTATAATCTTAGTGTATTTTGACAAAATGTCAAAATTGTTTTATAGTTTTGGGGGGGTTGCTTGTTTGGTTTGGTTTTGTGGGGGTTTCTTTGGAGGTTTTTTTTTTTGTTTGTTTGTTTGGAGTTTTTTTTAATATTTGCTTTCTCTCTCCTATCAACAGAAGAAAGAATGCTTTTCTGGAACTAATGCCAGAATTCAGAATTTTATCTCCTCCTGGGATTGCTATAACATTAATATAACATGAAGGAGCCTGGGACTCTATTAGCACACACTGATTCAGTTTCTGGGTCTACTAAAAACTATTTTATGAAGGATTTTGTTTTCAACCATTACATTACAGGCACATTACAGAAGGCACATTACAGAAAAGGCACAGCCAGAACCATCTTTCCTCAGTGATTCTATATAGTTGAAGGATATATCTCCAACAAATGCAAATCATAACCTTTAGAGCACCAGATAGGCAACCTGGATGCTTGCTTAGCCTGAGAACATCAGCTGAACTAATGAGCCCTGCTCAGTGAAATACTCTCCTGCAAATCCTTACTGCCAGCGTTTTGCAAGAGGACACTAATGCACAACTTCTCTTCAGGAGAAGAGGCAAAGACATCTCCAGGTTTCATCAAATACAAACAAGCTTATGTTCTCACCTAGGCCCAGCATACTCACCAGCATTTGCTACAGTAGGAAATGATTAAGAGAAATGTTCTGTTTAACATGGGATGCACAGAGGTGAAAGAAAGGTGCAGCTACAATGCTATGGGGAAGCAAGAGGAGTATTCCCAAGAATCCAGCCAGGATCCTTCCTGGTGTACAAGAGATACTTAAAATATGCCGCTAAGCAGGACTACTGCTAGATCTGCCTACGGGTTTTCTCCTATCTATTTTCCCTCCACTCTTAGAAGCCCTCCATGGAACTTCTAAGTTCCAGCTTAAAGCTACCACGATTCCTCCTCCATCTGTGCTTATAGCAGATCATCAAAGGATCATATGCAGAGTCTGCAAACTGCTCTCTTCACCCCAGTTCCCAGTGATCCCACTATTTATTAGTGAAGCTATATCCCTTTTTTGAACACACTTTGAATTATTTTTCATGAAAACCATGAAAAATTCAGTCCATGTTGTATTAGTATGGCCTGCCTTTATGGGGAAAATTCCTTAGGAAAGAAAAAAAAAAGAAAATAGTGCAGAATTTCACTTCTTAAATATTTCAATTACATTCTGAAGGGAGACCTGCCATGAACCAATATCTGCCATGCTTTGTCACTAAATGCTTGACAATATATAGGGGATAACAGAAAAGTTAATGTTGTCTCTTGCATGACTCACGTTGTAAATGACACATCAGAATAGTTTGGATCATACGCTTTAAAATATACTCCTCCCCACACTGATAAATATTTTTTCTTAGCACTTAACCTTACCTGATGAGTGGTGACATAGCATTTTAACACTTTCTAGAAAGATGTACCCGCAACTGGAGAAGCTGTGGATTAATGTTTCAAATTCTGGCTGGCCTGTCCCTACATAGCCTTAATCTTTCCTTCTATTTAATGACATCATTTGGACACCAAAACTAATTTGGAACCCAGTAGCTCACTTGAGTGGGACTTTGTGACAGTAGAGCATTACACTGCTGCTCAGACAGCTGCACTGGCTGCCTGGAAGTCCCCAAGGAAAATTCAAAGCTTTCAAGGCTCTAATTGTTTTGGATCTGGTTATTTTATGATCAGAAGAGGCACTCAACATTGAGAAGCCTTGATATAGAAGAGGAGTGGATGGCAAGAGCACTTGAATATTCAGGTCTGTTCATCCCCAGATTCAACTCCCACACGTGTTATTAAAGCCTATTTTCCAGTCTGACGAAAGGGAGAGGGAAGGCTTGCAGAAGCTTTTTGCAGCATATAATTAGTTTAGGAGCTCAGTGCAATAGCATCAGCTGGAAGAATATATAGATGATGAAATCCTGTAATTTTGAACATTATTATTAATTAGGAAGACTATACAGTCCTTGGAACGGCATTTCTGATGTTTACATCTTTTAAAACATACCTAAATAAAATATACTCTCAGAAGTTATTCTTTGAAGATTCCACAAATCCAGAATGCTAAATTAAATTTGGATTCAGAATAACAACACAGACCATGGAGCACAGACCATGGAGCATGAATGTCATGTGTTTCTCTTCTTTTTAAAAAAAAAAAAAAAAAAAAAAAGAAAAAAAAAAAAAAAAAAGTGTTATTTAATTCACTCTTTTATCTGAAGATTAACCCTAGTGTCTTCCATACAAAGACAGTTGTGTTGCAGGACAAAGCATGGACAAAGTATTGATTCAGTGAAAGACATGCACTTGCTTGAACAGCTCACAAGATGAGTGATCTGATGTCCCCAAGAAGGGCCCAGACCTATACAGTCTGCAACAAGAGAATAAAATATTGAAGTTCTTTCTTTACTTGCCACCTGGTTCTTTCTTTGGCCCTGGAGGCTGCAACCTCAGTGCGCTTCAATTTTCAGCAGGGATATGTCAACTAACCTTACATGCAATGTCTACCAGGGCAGAACAGTTTTTTTCTCTTGCACTCTGTTTCACTGAGTGGATTTATAGGAACATCTAGATGAACACAATAACTCTTCATTCACATTCAGCAATATCACCTGAGTCGTACAAGTTATGCAATGTTATCCCAACCACAACAATTGAAGGAAAGACAAGGGGCCAGTGCTGCCTTTAAAATTATATAAGATATTCTTCATAAACGAAAGGATTCAGGTAAATGCAACTTCAAAACACAGTTAAGCCACAAGGCTAACATTTTTCAAGGTGACTTGTCTCCTTCAAACAACACTAAAGACCCACTTGATAGTAGAGGCAGTTTCATAGTCTCAAATCTCATCTTAAAGGATTACTTGATTTTTTAAAATTAATAGGCTAGCTTCAGTAAGAGTCTGAGCACTAGTAAAATATGATGTAGTTACTCACTAAAGAGCAGGTTACAGCAGATGTCACCTCCCTGAGCTGTGGAAATGTAATCTAATTCATCATGAGATAAAATTGTACACTGCAGTTGGTCAAAAACACTAGTGGAAGGGAGTAGAGAATGTATTTCAAAATACAGAACTAGTCTAAACATTCCTGTGGATTATATGCAGTGGTACAATTTGCCTAGAAAATATAATTCTCTAGTGAAAAGCAGAGGGTTCAAATAAATGAAATAAAATGTGCATAAGGGGCCCTGCCTATATGCAGAAATCTTCTTGGTGTAACTCCAGTGGGGACTCTACAGCCTGAGCATGAAGCTATGTCCAGACATTTTCATTTGTTTTCAGGATGACTATGTTATGAATATTTATGTGAATGCATTCACAGTCTACATAAACTAATCACTGTTTGATATCCAGATGGCTGAAAAACCTTTTACAGCAGTCTAATGGGAAGGACTTCAAAACACACTGAACATAAAAGGAAGGTAAAGAATAAAATTTAAATTTCAGTTTCCAGTGCCTGTTTGCACCTCACCTGAAAAATACGAACTCTGTCCACACTATTCTGTCCTTGCTGATGGTGCAATACCTATACAGTAAGATAGAGGTTGCAATAATGCTTTAATTCCTTCTATCCATAGGTAGATGACACAAAAAGGCATTTCTTTCTGTCGCTGGAAACTCTCAATGGTCTCTGAGTCAGACTCTATACTCTGGAAAAAAAGATTTGAAACTGAAGAGAAAAAACATCAATCTAAACTGTCCTCGTGTTTAAATTCCCCATACATTTTTAATCACACATACTTGCATTGGGTTTTTAGCAACTAATGCAAGATGTTTCTGTTCCTATTACGGATTATAATCTAATAGTTTTAGATTCCAGTATGGGACCAATGGTTATGGTCTCCAAGTTCCATAATTTTCAGTTTAGGTGTGGTTCCCTGAGCCTTCCTGTACCTGCTACGTTCAAAGACATGTCTTTTTAATCCACTCAAACCATGCATTCATTGAGGTCTTCTTGTCCAGTGAAGATCTTGAAACAGGCTAGCTCATGACAAAACATTCTTTACAGGTACCTACAGAGTTAGGAGAAAAAGAGATACCTGAACCACCCTGAAAGTAATGTTCATTCACCAGGATACAGACTGTAAAATCCCATCTCCAGCTCCTACAGGGAAAGAGAAACCAAAGGAAGAGCTGAAATATTGAGCCTTGTCTGAAAAATATGGGAATTACTCTTGAATTACACCAGAGAGAAATTTTCCTTGTATATTTTTCCAGGTATATGTAATTCTGGGGAGTTTCTGATTTTCTACACAAAAAACTAAATAACTTTCATGAATTATTTGAAGTGGAAAATGATTCCATCATGATTGCTCCACTCCAACTAGTTCTGTGATCATTGTTTCTGAATGAGATCCAAGGGTATGATAAACTGCATGCAAAAACATGCAAGGATACAGAATGCCTGAGATTAAAGAAGAGAGAAATTTTAGTTTGTCAGTTTGTCTCTTTAGCAAGTGAGACTACCATTTATATGGGATGTAACACACTTTGTATATAACAAATTATAAAGTATGTAAAAAATGTCCTTGCAAACTTTGAAATGGAATTGTAAAAAGCCTATGAGAAGTAAATTCCATTACAACTTTCACACGTCAGTGCTTACTGTATAGACAATGGAAGGACAAACAAAATAAACTTGAATAAGGCAGCATTTATACAACTGAATCGCTCAAAACCAGATCAGAAATCTGTTGCATTTGGGTTATTTTTTGTTGGTTTGTTTTTACTTTTTTTCTCTCATGATGTTCTTTTTTTTTGCTTGTAGCTATTAAAAAAACTGTTACAAATTATTTACATTTCTCATCTCAGTCTTTCTAAGTACCTTATTGAAAACTAGTCACATGGCAGATTTCCAATTAGCAAAAGCCTTCCTTACTTTCTCTTTTACTTACTGCTTCCATTTCCCCATCTCTTCCTCCTGAAAAAAATTAGGTCCAGAAAAGGACCAGAAATACACATCACCTCCCATCAGGAAGATTCAAGAGTGACTTGTAAGCAGTTTTGCTGCAAAACCAGCAAGGAAAGCTCTGTGCATAACAAGACTGAACTACAAGAGAGAACAGGGAAAGACTCAGGCTGGGGGCTGGGTTTTTTTCTCCTTCCCTAACTGACCAAAGATCAGCATTGTGCAAACACCACTGTGGTTCATTGCTGGCTTGGGGGGTCCAAATGAACAATCCTGTCAGAAGCTGATCATGAATGACTGCATCACCAAAGCTGTGAGATATTGCAGACATACATTACAGAGCAAAGCCTAGCTTTCTTGCTGACAAGACATGACTTGGTGCAAATTGACTTTGGAACATGTCTCTGCTTGGGGAAAAACCTAACTGTTCTGTTCAGTAAAATCTTCTATTTTCATGATTTTTTTTCTGCCACCCTTTAACCCAGAACAGTAATCACACAGTTCCCAAATAGTTTAACAGCAAATATAATGTCTCCTTCAGAGAAATTGCTTAATAAAGCAAACCCGAACTAAAACTTATCAGACATTTTATAATTCCTCTGGACCATTTCTAGCTGCTTCAATCACTTAGCGCTGATTAATGAGGTATAAACTTCATCATCTTTTATCTCTGCAGCTGCCCATTGCTAAAGTCATTTGTTCTCATTAGAGCAGTCTCTTAACAAGAGAAGGAAAGTTAACAACCCAGAGCATCAAAAAGCTGTCTAAACCTCACACTATCCAGATGACTATATAATCACTGGAGCTGTTTTTTCCAGGGTATGTTCAACATATGAAGCTAAAACCCTGAGATGCTGTCACAATATAAGCAACTTATGGTTATACTAGCTCTTTCCAACTGGTCATAGATGACATTTACCTCTCTCCTGACTCAAATATCAGGGAAAGATACAGACCTTGCCCTTGGCCTTACTTACAGCCTCCCCCTGCCCAGTCCAGGAAATTCCTGCTAGAAAGAAGTTAGATCCCCTCTGATTTCATTAGACAGAAAAAAGAATGTAGGATTTGAGTTAATCCTTTAGAGAAATTAAGATGTATTAAACCTCATTAAGTTAGAAATAGGTCTTTATGCTTTCTAAGTGTCTCTAATAAGAAGCAGCATGTTAGCTCTCTAAGTAGCTATAAAAGCCTTAAAAATCCTGATAAAACTTAGTACTTCAGAGACATAATTAAAAACACAATACAATATTGTTTTGTATTTTTTAGGTAGAACAATTCAGTAAAAACAAGATAGTATTAAGGACAAAAAACAAGATAGAATAATTCACAAAAACAAGATAAAATCAAGGACAAAAAAAGTAAGACAGAATTTCAGACAAAACCAAGATAGTAACAAGGACAAAAAAACAGCATTAGAGACAAAAATAAGATAGAACATGCATGTACACATGCACGTGCATAGCAAAAGAAAACTCAATTTATGTAAAATTATGCTGAAGCTGTGGTGGTCTTCACATGTAATAAAAAATGGCATTGGAGGCCTGAGCAATTGATACCTACCTACCTACCTACCTACCTACCTACCTACCTACCTACCTACCTACCTACCTACCTACCTACCTACCTACCTACCCCTGCTGCTGCTGCATGTATGCACACAGAAAAAGAAAGAAGAAAAAGATGGAGAAGCTGTTGTTGTTGTTGCTGCTGCCCTGCTTGAGACTCTACCCAGAGAAAGGCGTGGGGGCTTTGGCCACCCAGAGCAGCTGCCCAGAGCACCTGGCTGTCTGGAGCACCTGGCCCGAGCCCACTGCTCCATGCCTGCCTGCCACTCAGAATGCCTGGTCTGCCAGACCCTGAAGGACTCAGCGCTTCCCCAGAGTCTTTCCCTGAAACACTTTTGCCTGCTGGCCGAGCTTTGCCACACCAGAGACCTTGGAGAATTCCCCTGAGGCATCCCTTTGGCAAACTCGAACTGCGTCTTCCGATCCTTGCTTTAATGGACTGATGTTTTTATCCAATAAGTAATTTTAGTATTAAATATAGTCTCCAATAGCATGGCTTCACCCAGCTCGCATTAACAAATTTCAAACATGAAACACTGAAAATATCCTGGTTCCAAAGTCTGTCCTAAGTCAGCAAAATCTGCATTGCTTAACACAGTGTCAAACACTATAAGAACCAGATGGGTCTTGCTCTTGTTGGGAAAAGTAACAATGCTGTTTTAAATAATGGCTTTATTTTTCTCCAGCTGTTGGCAAGATCAGACATGCAGAATAGTCAGCATTCCACAATTTCTGCCCACAAGCAAGTGTGAGATGGCTCCAAGATGCCTTGCTTCTCTGTACTGTAGGAGTGTTTTTAATGAGAAGCCAAACTTCTAATAATTGAAGATGCTGCAACACAAAAAGCCCTGAGAAAGGAACCTTGTGAAAAGTAGAAGGGAATGAAATTGGGCTACACTGGAGACACAGGAACCTATGGCAATGAACAAAATAACTATTTTCTTTCTGTGTACTCTTTCAAACAAGTGGTGAAAAACTTAAAACATACTAAGATTTTCCACAACCTCATCCCATGTCTGATATCAATAGATGATTTCAGTCAACTTCAACTCCCTCTGAAGAGATCACATGTCCTCACAGGCATGTCAATGTATTATAATAGTTTTAAAAATTTACTTTATAATAAAGCATGTACTGAAATATTTGCTGAGGCATGTTCCTGCTTGCTTTTGCTGATGCATGTTGCTTGAATTTTCTGCTAAAAAGAAAAATGTTGCCTACATTTAGTGATTAGTTGAAAGGGAGGAGAAAGGAGGAAGGAATTGGATAAATGCATTTCAACAGTCTTCTACAAGAAGAAAGAAAATGTGATAATCCAGACCAGATGTGGTGAAAAAAATAAAAGTACATAAAAATGGTAATTCTAATATCTATTTGGTTTCCATCATTCAGATTTTTTTTTTCAGTGCTGAACATTGCTGAGCATTTGTGATAAAAACAGGTAATTTTTCTGAGACACTGATGTTGAATCAGATTAATTTCTGCACTATGCCATGCTACCTCTGAAGATAAAGATGTATAGGTAGTCCTTTTCTCCTCTTCTTTTAGAAGTTTCTGGATAATTAACCCTTTAGTTTCTCTCCTTTTCTTTTCACATCTTCTCCTTCCTGTTATCCTTCTTTCCTTTAATTTCATTTAAACACTCCTACCCATTATTTGTGATCAGCAACTTGGAGAGAGAGTACATCTGTAGTAGTGTTTCAGTTCACACTGAAAATACTTTCCTAAAACCATTCACCTGATCATCATCCTTTTTCACTGTGGTTTGCCTCATCTGATGGTCTGCATAAACTGGACTGCATCCTATTATACTGAATGGGAAGAGGTACTCCAGCCAGTGGGCAGTCAGGGTATGGGATGGAACTAAAGCTTGTCGATCAGTGCTGAAATATGCAAATGGATCTCAGGTCCTCAGTGCAAATTATTTTGCTCTGTGAAACCACTCCCACAGCATTTCACCAAGTGCTAATACGATGTAGCAAAACAAAAGACATGCATATGGGTCACCACACATAGACTGAGGCTGTGTCCTGTTAAGTGCTTATGCTGGCTTTCATCTCAGTACTGTTGCTGTCACATGCAGCTTTGACAGCATCCCTCTGCACCCCTTGACCACTCAGCTCCCCAGCTCACCACTGGTGGTCCCTCGCTGCTCTGCTCTTGCCAGCCTCCTTTTGTTGCCCTGTCTTTCCTTTCAAGAAGGCTTGACTCAGTTTCCCTGATCTCCATGGATGGATTTGTTAACTCTCCACTTGGAAAGTATTTCCCAAGAGCCTAATCACACAAAGTCCTCCTCCTTCCACCCAAATCCTTTGTTTGCACTGAAGTAAATGCTACTCTTTCAGGACAGTCATAAGCACACAGTTTGTTTTTGCTGTGTCATTGGGATGTTCTTCTCAGCGTCTTTCTCAAACTATTCCGTGAATTCTTTACAAACAGAGAGCATTTGAAATCCCACTGGCTGCTCCTTGACTGGTTCAGTCACAGGCTCCAGCGACAGCAGCAAAGCGGTTTCCAGCAGCTGCCTGCAGACAGACAGGAGGTCTCTGTGCACTGAGCAGGGTAGAGGATGGCTTTGTGACTCCTGTTACCCAAGTTATCTAAAAGCCTTCTTTTCACAATCCAAAGAATTGATCATTCATTGCACAGCAGAATAACACTGGCTTGTTTTGAAGGAAAGTAGTAGCCCTGTTTGGGTTTAAAAGCGAAAATGTTTTCAATCTTTTCAATCTCTGCACAATCAGGCTCTTTGGAGTTCAGACAAATGGTCTCAAGTGAAAAATTCATAATTTTTTCCAATTTAAACTGCTTTAAGGCTGTGGTGAGATTTCTCTCATTATAATAAAAACCTCTCTTTCCCTCACTGAGCTGTAAAAGTAAAAATCAGAATCTGAATAACCAGGACTGGTGGGAGGTGTCTGGAGTTCTTGTCCTGCTCTTTTTCCCTGGGTAAACCACATTCTATCTGGGACTCAGAGCACCAAAATGTTTCCTCTTGGATACTCTCTTTATTCTCCTCCAAAATAACTTATAGCTCTTCCTTTCTACGAGACTCCAGCATTTTTATTTTTTTTTTTAAGCTCATTTAACAGCCTTTCAAAATGTCTGAAAATCAGAGCAGGCCTGTCGAGCTCAGCAAAAAGCTGAGACGGCCAGGCAGAAGCATCTACCCTGCCTTTCCCCACAGAGGGCAATCCCAGCTTTCAGAAACAGAGCTGACACTGTTACAAAACTGTTATTCTCAGGTTTCTCTGTGGTTGCAGCCTGTGGCTTCAGCATCACTCCTGTAGCTCTTAGTTGACCAAGTCCTGTCTCAAAATTGCTGCAGTTTCCAAATAATAGCTTCTATTGAAGGGTTATGTTGATCCAAAACACGTATCTTTTGGCACTTATCCCAATGAATTGCTTTTGTAGTATGTGGTATTCATGAGCATCAGAAATTTGAAGAAACCAAGGATGGGTTTGTATCCAGTTTGTGAATTTTCACTCCCAGATAAAATTTCCATTGGAGAAAGACACAAAAAAGCCACTTTAAAACCCCATGGACATTAAATGCAACCTCTACCATCATAACTCTCCACTTAAACACTGTATAATTTATGTGTAAATGTGGCACATTATAGTTGGTTTAGAATAGAGTTTAACCTTCTAACACGGATAATAGTTATTGAAGTAGAATTATAAATACTGATTACGTGGATAGTAGTATAAATATCCACGTCACCCTGAGGGTGGGAGCATTAAGCATTTGGCATTTTAGCATTAGGTAGTTAGTAGCTGGGGCATTTTGCATTTTGTATTTGTTAATGGGGCTTTGGAGGTTCATGCCTTGAACTGACCTACAATGAAGAACTCCGCAGGTCAGGAACAGAATGTAATGATAAGAAATAATAAATAATGAAGAGAAAACAAGAAGAAAAGTCTCGCGTCCTTTACTTAAGATCTCTGGCTGGGGAAAACAAAACTGTATATTCTCGGGAGAAAAAAAAAACCCACCAGCAAAGAAACAAAAAAAAAAAAAAAAAATTTTATATAATTCTGAGACAATCTATTAAAAAAACTCCATAATTAAAAAATAGTGTGTCTAAAAATAGATACACTAATGTGTGATGCCATAGGTTTGGCTACCTTTTATTGGTAATAAGCACATTTACAAGCTGACACTTCTCCGGAACTAATTAAAGACATCACGTTGTCATCAATGAGAACAGTCAAATGGACAGACACTTATTTTCACATGTGACAGGGTGGTAGGTTTGCTCATAAATGGACAAAGAAATCTATTGATATATGGAAAGATGTGAACGAAAATTCAGTGATTAATTTGAAAAAAGACATGCTGAA
This sequence comes from Certhia americana, assembly GCA_018697195.1. Classification (NCBI taxonomy): domain Eukaryota; kingdom Metazoa; phylum Chordata; class Aves; order Passeriformes; family Certhiidae; genus Certhia; species Certhia americana. The sequence continues at coordinate 49,122,584 of CM031878.1, read as the reverse complement.
ACTCAATAGAATGTATTATCTAAAAATGTCTTTTAATGTTATTTTTTTTTCTCAAATGCATTATCAGAAAGGTGACTGGAATGTTTTATTTTTGTCCCATCTTCACAGTTTACACTTTATTTATGTATGTTTTATATCTATGTGAAAATCTTGCCTGAAATACAGATAGCTATAACTACAGTTCAGCTCAATGCTCAGTCAGGCTGCAACTATCCTAAAAATTGTTCAGAAATATAGCTGTTTTTTGTGGAGAACTTGAGAGAAGGTGAAAGGATCTAAAGTATAATTCACAATTTATAGAGCTACCGTGGCAACTATTAGCTGGCATTTACTCAAAGAGTAACTTTATTTGATGGAGTCACAGGAAGTCAAACATCCATGAGTGCACTGCAATCAAGACCCTGGCACTATGCAAGTCCCTAATCCATAACCAAAACCTTGTTTTGTGAAGTACTGTGACACTACCTCATGCTCTTATCCCTACTAGGAATCTTGTTAATGACTATGTTTCCCCATCCTGGAGGTCCTGGCACTGAAAGCTCAGCTTCCTGCACATATTCTGCAGCTCACAACCCTCTTGGCCTTGGCAAACCAAAGGTCCTGTGGGACATGTAGCCCCATAGCAGCCAAGGTCCTATGGGAGAGGTGTGACAGACCACAGCAGATGTGTGAAAAACAAGTTACTCTGCTTCTCTGGTATGTAAACTGTTGATGTGTATAGGGAGAACTTGCTCATGCTCAGTACAAACTAGCCAGGGGCATGGAGGATAAAGCCAAGGAATTTCACCTAGGAACACGTCCAACCAGGCTGAAGTGAACGGCAGTAGAGCTTTGAGTGCAAAGCCACTCACACTGAGCTTTACTGTTGGTAAATTTACATATGACCAATATGGCTGAAAAGCCACATATGCCCAGTGTTGCCTAAGTGACAGTATCAAAAATACCACATTAGTGTGTGGATGTAGCAAAACTAGGACCATCAGAAAAAAAAAATTGGGTGTGGGTTGCTGAGAGGAGCTTGGTGGAGTAAGATGCAAAGATGGCAAAAATTTCAGCTTAATATAAGAAAAAATGAGGGGTAAAGACTGAAGTCAGGCAGAGAAACAGGAAGGTGAATCCCCTAGCAAGAGCAGCATGAATGTCTGCAGACAGTGATGCTGACCTGCATGCGCCCACCTACTGGGGTACTAAAGGGATCCTCATCGGAAAACATATCATCTGGACAGTGTTCATTACATGTGGTGTGGGATGCACCTTTGCACCTCCATGCTAACCACAATGTAATTTGATGGCAATTGCATGCTTATAGGTTTCACTGACTTCAAACCTGTAACTAACTGTTAACTAACTTGACTGTCACAGTCAAGCCTAATACCCTGCATTGTTATTTAATTACAAGCTGGTGTATCTGATTGCCTGTATCACTGAGAACTCTGCAGTCCTACACACTTATTTCTAGTGTGATCAGTATTCAAAAACATGTTAATCATATTTGCATCAGTTACCTCTCAAGTCTCCAACCTGAAGGGAAATTGTCAGACTTTGGCAGTTACGATGCTAAAAGCAGACCAAACCCAAAATGTTCTTTTGGCCTGCCAGCACCCAGTTCTCTGCCAAAATGTGGTATGAAGTTAATTACTCATTACTTATTATCCAGGTCCCTTGTGCTCTCTGTGTTTCATCTGTGGAGCTGCCTTTGGATACTAAAAAACCCCCAAACGCCAGAAGGTCCTTTCTCCAGATGTTAGGTTATCAGAAACTATTTTCAAATACTGCTGTTAACAGGCAGGGCAGAGAATGCGATGAAGTACATGGGATTAATCTCCAGTGAAGCGGCAGCCTGAGACAGACAGAAATTTCACCAAGGACAAACTGCTTTTCATTTGTGTGGAGGAATGTTGAAGGCCAAAACTGCAGTTTCATCAGTCAGCTACACTACTGAACACTTTGGCAAAAAATATTGAATTACTCTATGTATAGGTTGCAGTACTAAAATTCAGTATTCCCTGACCTCTAATTTCTTACATTCCTACTTCTACTGAAAACAAAATGTCTGTCCATTAATCATATTTAATTGAAGCTGTAAGATACTTTCTTGTACTATAATGAGACCATTTTATAAATGGAAGAGACTGGCATTCAACTCAAAATTTCATCCATTAGCTTTCGTCTGTTGTACATTTTCAAACATTTTGGTTTTTGCTAGATATAGATTAGGGCTGAAACTTCAGATGTTTGCCTTTGAGAATCACACTTTTACTTTGAAATTTAGCCAAAAATATCTTAATTAACTTTACTTACTGTCCCTTGCTTAGATGCATAAAAGTCCTTGTTTCCTTGCTATAGAGAGATGTTTCTACAAAAAGTTCTGATTAACCCACATCTTTCAATTAAAATTAAGGGCAGCATGTCCTCTAACATGTGCACTAGACCCTATAGATAAAGTATTCCTGATACCTATACTTTTGTTTTTTGGGATTCATGTACTAGCATCCCTCCAGTTTTACTGATGAATCCAGGGCCAGCTCAAAGCTTTTGGAATTAAGTTTTGGTTAGAACACACCAGAGCCAATTCTGTGAGCAATGTTGACAGGAGTTGGCCTGGTCCAAACAAGGGGTTGGACCCTCACTCTCCAGAGGTCACTGCCCACCTCTTTTCTCTGGCTTAAGTAACAATGGCTGCAGCCTGCCTGCCAGACCATAGCACCACAGGACACTTTGTGCTTGTAAGGACCTCCAAGGACCTCTGAGGGTCTGCATTCCTATTCCTGCTCAGAGCAGGCTCAGCCCTGCAGTCAGACCAGAGCTCAGGATGTTATCTTGCAGAGCCTGGAAACCCTCCAGGTGGAGAAACAGCACCACCATTCTGAGCACATTCCCATTGCCTAGCTGTACTCCTGCACTATAAACTTTCCTTACCTCCAGCCCCTCTAGTTCTGCCCAGCTCGACAGTCCATGGCCTTCTCCCCAGAGCTGCCCATGGTCTCACAGGCATGGCTTCCAGAGCTCTGCCTGCCTAGGGCAGGACTGCCCTTTTCTGCTGTCCCAAGGACATGGGCAACCCATCCTTTCCTCCACCCACCCTGGTCTCTATGGACAGCTGCCCTGCCCTTGTGCATGTTCAACACTGATCCCTAATTTGACACCACCTGCAAACCTGAAGGTCTTGGTCACCTTCTCTGGTCATGGATAGGGATATTGCACAAGACAAACCCCAGGAGAAACCCTTTGGGATCCCACAGGGCACCAGCCTCCAGAAAGATACGATCCAGCAGCAATCACATCTACTAACCATGTACATACCACTCTTCTGGAACACATGCTCCCCACCCTAACACCAGCTTGGCTACAGGGAAATTGTTGGAGGATGCTGGAAGCCCTGCTGAAGTCAGCCTGTTACATCCCATTCTCACATCCTCAAACCCAGTCATTTTATGACAAAAAATGTAATGAGCTGGATCAATCATTATTCACTTTGTCAGTCTGTGCTGCTTAATTGCATTTTCCTCCCTCATGGCATGATTTTGTTTGATACCTGAGTAAAACTGATCAACCTGCATTTCCTCAGACAGTCTTTTGGCTCTCTTCCATCCTTTTGGGCCTCCTCCTTCCATGTGACAATAAAGATAGAGGAATCTACAAAAAAGAAACCAGTTGCCATTCTGTATTAAGTAATTTCTCTTTCTTCTGATATTTTGCTTTTAAAAACTGCCCAATGCTAATCAAATAACGCTAATCACGCAATGCACCTCAATTTATTTAGAACTGAAGTCAGACTTACTTGATGGCCGTTGTCAGGAATGCATCCTTTAATTCATACTTCTGAACTTTAATTGAAAGTCTTCTGTGTTTGAGACTTTTGGACATACATATGAAAAGCATGGCTTTGAGATGTGAGATCATTACTTCTTTTAACTGAAATATAATGTGAACAACCTTGCAAATAAGGACATGCTACCCTGGAGCTTCCTTAGTGTTTTGCCCAAGTAGGAAGTGTAACAGGAGCTCTATGTCAGGACACAGTAAACAAGACAACCATGTTCTACTCTTGTGCAAAAGCCTACTCGGCATACTAATGAGGATGGTTTGTGCCTCCTCACTGCTGAAGAGGACAAAGTACTTGCTTTGTAGGCTCCGATTAGAAAACAAAGGGGAGCACCATGCCTGTTTGTCCTCCTGTATCACATTCCTTTGTGCTCACAAGTCTGAGAATAGGAAGAGAAAGCTGCCTAACATCTTTTTCCAGCACAGAACTGAGTGCAGAAGTCCTGATACTCTGAATTGGTGTAACAAACTTCTGGCTTAGAGATAAGAACATCACCAAAACGCCTATTCTGCTCTAGAATAAAACTGACATTACAACGCACTGGTATATAGACAGGGAATATCCTCTGTGGTCCTAACAAGTAAGATATTCCATTGGATATCATTCCGTGCTACCTTTTTGGTGGGCAAAGACCAGGAAAAATGTGCTGCTAAAAATGCTTGAAAACACTACTTCCTTTTCAAATCCATCAGGAAGAAATATATTTGCCATTTTCTTTTAAATATAAAGAAATAAAATCCTGAAGAAAGGTGTACACTGGCTGCTAGATAAAACATTTCTAACCTTTCACCTATGAGATTAAAGCTTTTTAGAATTCATAATTGAGTACATTAGAGGCATGACAAGTCCCACTGGTCTTAGCTTGAAATGAGTAAGTCCTTAGCAGAAATGAAGGAACTAAATAACACGTGACTTTCATCAGTGACAGCAACACCCAAGCATAACTTAATTTAACAAGAAGAAAGGTTTCTTCTTTAATTCAAAGCATAAAAGATAATGATGCGTTTAGATACAGAGCAGAATTTCTGTGAAAAAAACCAGCAACAATTGAAGTCCAAAAATTGTGCATGAATTTTATTACTTTTTTCCTGAGCTAGATATACTACACAACATGCAGATGCATTTAACAACGTACTTCACTATACATTCTGCATTTGTGACAGCTGTGCAACAAAAGCAGCAATATCCAGTTTTTAGTAACTTCAAAAAGTAACAGAATATTCAGTAAACAAAAGCTTCATTGTTAGTAGTGTCAGTTGTATTTCCAATGCTTACAAAAATGAAAGGATTGATTTTAGCAACGATTTAAAGCTCTTATATTTTGTCACAACTTCTACATTAGAAGTTTTGGCAGTGTTTATTACATTTCTTTCACTATTTAGACATGAGAGTAACAATTTAAGCTTGTTCAGGCTCTAATGTCTCGACTGCAGAAGGGAACAGTAGTGGTAGAATGACAAACAGAATCTCAGCACAAGTAATTAATGCAATTCTGACAAGTTCCTTTGATGAATCACCAAGCTTACTGCAAGAGTTCTACAAGCATGTACAGCAAAAGGAAGGCTGCACAAAATGTCAGTTCTTTTGCAACCAGGTAACACTAACAATGCAAACTCACAGAAATTGTATGCAAATGGGGCTCAATTTCACATCTTTTAGAGGCTCTAAACATTTGAATGAGAATCTTTGTCTTTCAGAAATGTAAGGGAATTTTGGACATCTAGCTAAAGGACAGTATTTCTTTTAAAACCTGAGTATTAGACATTTCGGGAAAAATTGTGAATCTAACTTCTAATTTTTTTGCCACACTGTATGAAAGTAACACTAAAAAGCTATCTTGAAGACAGAAAACTATTTACAAAGGGAGTTATAAACAAGGTAAGCAATAAAGCAGCCATGGCTTCTCCAATCAGTGCAGTTCTTTCACTTTTCCAAGGAATATTGAGTTGACTTTACGCTGAAACATAACACAAATAAATTCCTACACTTGTACAGAAAGAGTAGAGATACAGCATGCAGTACAGATATACCTCTGATTTCTGGGTACAAAAAGAAGTCTGGATTCACCTGACACTGCACTGTTCTACATGCTACATGAGAAAGAGAGGTTGAGACATAGCAATTGAAAATGTGTTTTGATTTTCAAGCTAAGTTGGAGATATACTAAGCTGAACTAAGAAGACAGGTAAGCTTAATGACTAGAGTTAACTTATTAAAATGCTAATCACATTAGTTCATAGCCATGCACATCTCTAAATTAATGATTACTAAATATATATGATGGTGATGTAAATGAAAAAAAACCCCAGAACTGTTTTATCTTTTAGCTTGGTTATCACCTTGCTGTTCTTTGGAAGGGTCTAATACTTTACCCTGAATATTTTGTCAAGCATTGGAACAATCTGCCCAGGAAGTGGTGGGATCACTGTCCCTGAAAGAGTTCAAAAACTGTGTAGACTTGGCACTTAGGAATAAGGATTAAACTGGCAATTCTGGGTTAATGGTTGGACTCAATGATCTTGAAGGTTTTTTTTCTCTTCTAAATCATTCTATGAGCCTCACTGAAACTGACAGTGCAACTACCAGTAGCAGTTTACAAAAAGAAAGACTGACAATTGCTGTGGAATGACACAAGTCTTCTGTTTTGTGTTCTGAAAGACCTCAGTTAGCTGATCACTGACCACTCCACGGCAGGACAGCCCAGAAATATTGAAGAGTATCCTGGTTGGCACTTACATGCACAAAGCTGCTTGAGTAATGACCTAATTCCCATGTGCAATGTACTGCTACTTAAGCGGCAAATAATGAACAGTCTGCACACAGAAACAACATTTTGTAGTATATTAAAAATTCCAAATACGTTTAAATGCTCTAAAGGAAGGAGACAGTAGCATTAAAAGAGGCAGATAAGTAAAAGTCACATTCAAGATTTGCACCACATACATAAGAACAACAGTTTTAAAAACTCTGAAACTCTTGGAAGGTGCTTTTTCTGCAACCTCCATGGTTAGAGAGGACATACGCACTGCTTTCTATTGAAACAGTGAAGATACTGACACAACAGAACAGGGAAAAATCTGACACACAACTGAACAAAGTCTCTGGGGAATAAAAATTAAAATGCTTCTTTTTATCATACACCAAAACATATCCACATTTATCCACTAAGCCAATATGGCCAAGGAACCTCTGGTAGAATTTATAATTAAAAAAACACATAGAAGACACCAACTAATTAAAATCATGCTTATCTAGCTAAGCTGAAATTCCTCCTAAAAAGACCCTACTGGTTCAGACACACCTCAATGTTACTGTGCTCCTGATGCTTCACCCTCAGTCATCAATACTTGTCACCAGTGTGGGGGGTCACACTGACAGATTTCGTGCTCTGCAGGATTGCAGTATCAGACGCAGGGAAGACTTTAAAATGTCATAAGCATGTCACGTTCTTGTACGCTCGTGTAGAACGGCCTTCCAAAGATAAAGGAGTGTAGACCTGGTTTAATCTTCTCAGCCAAAGCCATTATTATGTTAAGATCGCCCTCTGCTGTCAAGTCAAGATCTATCTTTAAGCTACGAAGAGACTTAAAAGGTTTCTTGCCTTTTTGCCTGCAAGGAAATAAAAACATATGTTTTAAAAAGAACAAAAAAGTTTCTCTAAATCTGCTTTCCATTATCTGCTCACTTACGTGTCATCCTCTATGTACTTTATTAAAGTTAAGGCTTTTCTGTGAAGGACTAGCAGAAATTGTGCAAGGAAAGTACTCCTTAGAGACAAGCCAGGCTTGAGGTGGAAGATCTGTTAAAAATTAAGAATATTAGGTAGACATTAAAATTCAAGAATCATTTCATGAATCTGGAAAATAAAGAAACATTGCATGCATATGCAACATATCCTTAATTATAGCATAGCAGGCAAATAACAGTAGATTTGTACATAGCATGCTTTCTATGTTTTCTATTTGCACAGAGACAATAAATGTAGCTGTATTGCAAGTCTGTTTGGATAATTATCTGAAATTATTCCCAGTCAGGCATTTTTTTCCATACTGTAATTATAGACACTATTGCACAGCAGTAGAAAATGTCTCTTGATTGTCACACTTAAGCAGGAGTTTCAGTTTTGTATGAGTATTTTTCTTTCTTTATATAGAGAAGAATCACAGCAGTAATATGAAGAAAAGCTACCAAACCATTAAATGATGTATTTTTGCTAAATTGTTACTAGGGCTCAAAGTACTGAACTGTGTTTCTTTTTTTTTCCTCCTGAAAAAAACAAAAATTACCTGATCCAGGAAGGCTTTTACTAGTGTGTCTCTATGCATGATATCTTGAAAGACATTTCTATAAAAAAGAAAATAAACAAACGTGTGAGTTAATGCCAGTAAGGTATATTAACCTTCTAGAGGCTGAGCACAGCAGTAGCATTACTTTTGACAGACTAGTAGAAATTAAGAGTGAATTTTAAATTGCAGTGAGTTATATAATTCTGGTATTTTTAAAGACAATACAGAATTTTAAAGCACTCAAGATAAAGTTAACTAAATCCAAGAAAGCCACTGGGCTTTGTCAAATACACTTAGCTCTATTATACCCCTAATTAAAACAGGCAATAAAATTAATGTTACATGGTCAGAATTATCACTGCAAATTAATTTCAATAATATTTAATGTAACCAAGCTACAGAACCAAACCTGATAAATTCTGCCAAAACAAGTGTAACTACCAGAAGTGAAGATGATTTTTTGCTTTTAAGAAGCTCCATGTACTTTATTAGCAAGTAGGCTCCATACACTTCACTCTCATCCCAAACCAAGACACTTTGTGTGATGTGAGAATACATACAAATCAGGTGTGAAACTCTCATCTGTGTGGATAATATGATCTTGAGACATTTCCTCATCTGAATTAGCCCTCCAAAATGCTGTCAGTTCAGATCTCATGTATCGTCGTTGGTTATAGATGTGTTCATGACAAGGGGGCATCTGCTTCACTGTATTTACGTCCACATCTATATGTGTAGTAGGGTATGGGGCATACATTACTTGACGGAAGGGTAACACAAAGCTTCCTGTTGCATCCTGTTTCAGTGAAAAAAAAAATCCCTGTTTTAGTTAAAAATGCGAAGCTGTACTGGCATAAGGCAATATTAAAACATCATGCTTACATTTCATAACCCGCTTGTTTATATGTATTTTGTTTGGGACAACTGGTGGTTGCATTGCAGTAATAAGTCCTTAATACTGGATGATTTCCTTAACAAAAAGGTGAAAACAGGTACTGAGATGACCTGCACATTGGAGTATTGCATCACCTGTTTTTTGAGCCTATTAGCATTACAGTATTATAGTTATCCAATAAGTTCAGACTGCTTACTAGAGCAAGAAGCATTATTCTTCTATTCATCTTTACCCATTGCTACAGACTGTTTAAAATACTTGGAAATTCTAGGCCTGATATGACTGATCTTCCTTGGTTTTGTTAAAATTCAAAAACCTTAACGCCTTTTGGAATTATAGCCCCAAGCACACAAAAGCACACTATTATTCTACCTCAGAGTAAGGGAACAATCCTGAACAATTCTCAAAAAACAGATGTGTCATAGAAAAGACTGGCTTGGAATTTTAACATGAAGATAATTACAAGGAAAGTTACAGTGCCAGAAAAGATGACATCAAGGGAAAATCACACAATTTTTTTGAATGTGAATGGGTGTATCTGTGTGCATATCATATGCAAAAACATACATTGAAGGATATTCTTAAACTCCAGGAGAACAGAACTTTCCTAAGCACACTTACTTTGAGTAAGCCTTGAACAAAAAGTCCTGACTCATATTTGAAAGAGGACTCACTTCTACAGAGTCTGGAACACTTCCGCTCAGATGGTGTGAGAAACAGGCACAACGTTCTCACAATCTGCATTAAAAAGAACAGTTTGAAAAGTTACATGATAATGTAAGGAAGTAGGTCTGACTAGACTGTATGAAGCACTTCAAATTACGAACAAAATGGTTCACCCCACTTATTAAAAGCCAAAACTTTTTAAAAGGCCATGGAACAGTGACATGCTTACTTTTACTTATTTTTAAATTACTGGCGCTGTAAGCCATACTATCTATTCCATCTTCTTGTCAAAAGACGAAAAAAATCAAACACATTTTTGCAACAGAATTTGTTTTTTATCCAAATACGTAGAACAAATCACTTTTGGGTTCTACATATTTCTTTTAATAAACCTGAGTTACTGTGATCACTTTCCTAGCCTTTTAGTCCTTTTATTTTATTCATGACATATTGAAATAGCAGTTATTGTCCCAAGGCAAAGTAACTTGCAAGTAAGCATCCACACTTACTTCCTCAGTAATTTCCTTAAACTCTCTACTATAATGAACACAGGTACTTCATCACCCATCTTCAAACTTCTGGGCTGAAATAGCTACCAGTAATCACTCCAAATACAACATATATTCCATTCAACTCCACAGGTTGTGGTCTGTAAGATACTTGAAAAGGCTCTGTCCTTGCACAATGTGTTTCTATAGTACCTAAATCAACGACAACATAATTTCTGACTGACTCTTTTTTGTTTTTTTTAACTTTGAGGCAAGATGAAATATGCTGAAAGGACTAGAAAACATTTCTTAAGAGGAATGACTATATAGTCTTGAGAAGAGGAGACTCAGGTGACCTCATCACTCTCTACAACTCCCTGAAAGGAGGGTCTAGTGAGGTGAGGACCAGCCTCCTCTGCCTGCAGTGAGAGGAAAAGAGGAAATGGCATTAAACTGAGACAAGCGAGATTCAGTTATTCAATTATTATTGAAAAAAATTTTTGCTGTTAGCTGTCAGGCACTGGAATAGGTTGCCCAGGGAGGTGGTGGAGTCCCTATACCTGGAGGTGTTTAAGAGGCGTCAGGATTTGGTGCTGGGTGATGTGGTTGCGTGGTTTAGGGGTTACAGTGGCAGTTCCAGGTGGATGGTTACACAGGATGACCTTAAAGGTCTCTTCCAACTTTGATAATTCTGTGATTCCATGACACAGCTGAAATGGGCAAGCCAGTCAGGTCTCTTTGATTTGTGTATTTTATCTAAAAAACCTAATTTTGAAAGCTCAGACTCATTTACTAGACATTTATGTACTGTGTCATTTAAATACACTGGTTTTCTTGTAGTTGTCAGAATACAACTGAAAGGCAATTTTCTGGTAGAATTATCTTCTTCTAGACCAGTCAGCTGAAGATAGCCAGAAAACAGTACTCCTTCCTTCTTCAGCCTCAAGTATGTTTATAGATTAACTTTGTTCCAAGTAACAGTCCTAATAATCAGCATGTATATTCAGTTTATTATAAAGTATGTTACCTTATTAACTTTTTCTGCACTGCTTCCTACAACTACAGAACAACCACAGGTCTGCAGATGTGAACTAATTGCACTGCAAGTAAAAACAGACACAGGTTAATACATTTAATCAAGATTTTTCAAATGAAACAATTACCACCTTCACAAGAAGAATAAAGTGCTTTTAGTATATAGTCTACACATCAATATCCATAGGACTTTAAACAGCAGAATAGGTTACTGCTGAAATCCAAAAGTTCAACAGTTTCTTCAGTATTAGAAGCACACGTGATGGTGTATAAAGAGATGTAATCAAGTACTACATAAATGAATGCAGTTATGCAGGAGACAAAATGAAAGGTAACAGAAAATCAATTAAAATCTATTAAATAGGAACAGACCAAGTTGCCCTGAAGTTCAACTATCTCCATTTAAAAACTAAAAACAGGGGAAAAAGAGAAATAACACAACTCAAAAATAAGCATGCTATATGCCATGACATTAATGACTCAGAGTTTATGCATAACCAGTATGCATTTTTCTATTTCAAAAAATGCAAGGCTTAGAGTATTATAAATTAAATGTAGGTACCAAAGAAAAAAACATGCATTTGATAGGAATTCTATTATCAAAGAAATGATCCTGTGACAAGAGTCTACAGAGATGCAGCTATTAGGCCAAAACCATTCTTCTAAAATGACAGAAACTTTTAACGTTTTATTGACAAAAGTCTCAAAAAGCCAAATACATGTCATTGTCCCCCCTCCTATAAAGGAATCTATGCCAATCCATGTTCATATGCACATGCAGATAGATACATTTAGATGCATACACAAGTTTAAATCATTTTACTACAGCATAAACCAAAACTGAATTTCATACTTGAGGAGAAAGCCTTCATGGCAACTATCCCCAATGTCATCATCATTTAGCACTGTGTCACTTATCTGAAATGCAAGTAAATACAAACAAAAGTTAGACAAGAATCTGATCACCTCCCAATTAATTGAGTTCTGCTTTGACAGACAGAATTGTTTGGAAACTATTTAAGTTTAGTTGTAAGGCTTCCCCAAAAAGCATAATCTTAAAAAGACCTGACTTCAGACAAAGCATTTTAAAAATGAGAATATCATGTGATTTATTAAGTCTTCACCAGTCGTAAGTCAGGTTCCTCCTAGAGTTTGTTTGGGTTTTTTTCCTGTAAAAAATTTCCAGAATACCTTAAATTAGTGCAAGTCATATCACTTCTCTACTTCTTCCATGAGAAGGCTACCTACAATGTGCTGGAACAGCGCATTATATCAACATCAAATCCATTAATCTGCCCATTCATTTTGATTTGCATCAAACTGCCCTTCTACTCGTACAGTAACATCAGCCTATGCAGTCAATTTTGCTAAGTGATGACCATAAAAAATGCAGCCATTCCTTACAACACTTAGGAGAACTTGTTGTCAAGCAACAGAAGTACACAATATTTTAGGAAAATAAAATATTTTTCTCTGCCAAGAGAGTACAAAAGTAAAGGTCCAAAGCGATGTTTTATCCAGAGGGAAAAAGTAACTTTTAAAAAATTCAGAATACAAATAAAACAAGAACTTACATCTATTTCTTCTGGAACACTGTGTGATTTCATAGATGAAAGGAGTTCCATTACAGGAATCACTTCTCCTGTTAGCATTGGAATGATGCTCTGACCCTGTGTAATAAATAAGATGCTTGAAATAAAAGCACATTGGGTAGTATTAGAAGTTACTACTACCATAAACTTGCAGTATTATATGCAACACATCCTGAATTTCTATTCCTTGGAAGGTTAGAATAATGAGCAGAAATTGATGCATAGACTTCTTGGGCTTTACTCATCAATGATTATGCACATATTTGGCTTCTCACATCCGGCCTAAAATGTATTTCCAGGTCTTATGCCAATTTTCGGCATCAGTTTTGATTGGCCTAGACAAGTACTTGATGGGAGATAATTTGATCATACTATATGATGTGCAATCACTGTTAAGCATTTTACATTCAAGCATGATGTCTTAACAATGATTGGAAACCATAACAAGGCATATTACTTATAAACATACAAAAACCCTTTCCTGACTTATCCATTACAAGAAAATGAAACCACACTCTCACATTTAGAGTTTCAAAAATCAAATTCCTTTCACAGTCTCAATCATTAAGTCTCCAAGCACATTTCAACATGACAGACTCGATATGGCTCTGTAATTTTAAAAGGTGACCTAACCTAATGGAAAAACAACTGTGACAGGAGGCTGGCATGACTCTATGGAAGCTGCTACCTTTACAGAGCTTCAAGTTCAGGTTAATGCGCTTCCTTTACTGAAAGGTAATATTCTTCACAGATTTCTAATTTATCCCTAAAGTGATGTCATGGTTTCAGTTTGAAACCGGGCAGAAACACCAATTGCATATCTCAGTTTTGATTTGGCAATTCGAAATTTCCCAATCAAGAGCAAAGCAGGCTTAAACTTAAAAGGAATAGAACTTTATATTAGGAATAGAACTAAAAGAAAAAAAAAAAAAATCAGAATGAAATCTTCAAAACACATGTCCTCCCCTCACCAACCAGTCATTTTCTTACTCCAATATAAAAAGACAAAACTTGTGATTTTCAGCTACATATCACCCTTAAAATAACCATTTCTCAATCCACCAAGGAGAAAGGAGTCTCTCTTGAATACCACAGAGATTTTCCACAAGATACCACCTCTCTTTCTCTCACACTTCACAACTGGCCCACCCAAGAGAAGAAATGTTGCCATTGTGAAGCCCTTCCCTTGAAACAGCTTGCCACACAGCAGCTCATGGGCCATATCATTTTATTAAGGTACAGTTTAAGGATGCCTATTCTAGTATAAACAAAGAGTTCTGTTGATCTCAAGAAACTTCTCTCAACGGGCAGGGTATCATCTTTCACTTCCTCGGTCTTCCTCTGTTCAATTTTCTCCAGCAGCTAACAACTATGACTAGAACCTGTGATCCCCCTAAAAAACACTCCATAGGTTAAAGTGTATTTGAGTCCATTCTCTATGGCCTCACAAGAGAAGTCCAACCTGACCAGGCCACTCCTTCAATCTTCCTTTTCATTTAAGATTCTCTTCTCACTTTCTCTGACATTAAGTCTCATGCTGTGCCTTTCTACATTTCATCTGGTCTCCTCTTTTTTCTCTGGGTAAGATTCATGCTTTGGAAGTTTCATCTGATCAGGAAAAAAATTCACAGAGGCCGCAGCCAGGACAAGACAGTCACATGATGCATTGCAGTTGACATCAAGGCCTGCTGCTGTATTCAATTCCAGCTGAGAGACTGAGGCTAGGATCTTTTTTCCAGCCCCATCAGGCTTCAGATTTCTCATGCCAGGGCTGAACACCCCACCTTTTCTCTGCCACTAGGCCAGGCTCAGCCCCCGATTGCCATGTGGGGCCATCCTGGAGTAACAGATTTCAGCAGCCAGGAGTGGGCTGAGCCTTCCTTCCCTCCCCGCCCTGCCTCTCCTTCCCCTTGGCCTGCCAGGGGTGCCGGAGAAGGGAAGGGGGAACCTCAGCCCATCCCGGCCATGGGGAACAGCTGGGCTGAGGCTCTGCCACTCACCCCACCAGAAACCAAAAGAGCTATTTCTGGAGTCTCACCTTAAAATGTGTATTCACTAGAGGCATATCCACCCTTTTCATTGGTTTAATCAGGTGTCAATATTACAAAATTGTCCAATCAGGGCTAAACCATGACAAGTGATAAAATACATTTTCCTTTAATTTCATCACAGCTTCCATCATCCTATCTTCAGAAACTTTGCCCACTGCGCATGTCACATTAGCCAGTCCAGTGCATCCTCCTTGATGCCAAAAACAAGAAGCAACACCATCTACAGTCATCTAATGCAGTCAAACAGCTTCGCAATGGTGTCCCATATGCATGCACCAGATGGCCTGTACCTGATCCTCCATTCTTTCTGTGCCTTCCAGGACAATCTTCTGGAAATGTTCTTGCCTCTCCTGAGCAAGAGAAACAGTCAAATGTAAACACTCTGGCATTTCACATTCACATACGTATGCACACAACAGCCACTCAGAACAGTTTCTTCCCTGTGGAGTCATGCTTCTTAGATTCAAATTTTGTTCAAATATTTTTCTTTGTACAGAGTTGACTTTGGGAGGAAGTGATGTCATGTAACACAGACCAATGCTCCCTGCTCTGCCCTCCACTGTACATCTCCCATGTTTAGGCAGGAAAGGAAGTATCTGATGACAATGTCAAAACATTTTCTTCATTACAGATCAATAAAATGACACATGATCAGATTATGGTGAAGAATTCCGCTTTGTGTATGGATTTTAATTTTCAAATAGATACAGTATAGATTGAGGATTCCTGACATAACAAGAGAAAAATAAAATCTTCAGAATGAGAAAAATTGAGTGGCGAGGGAGGAAACAAAGTACTTTTTTCCTCCACATCATGAGGCTTACAAGTCTTCAAAACATTGTTTTATAACCAAGTACAGGAGACATGAAATCTCACAGTACACAAACCACAATGTATAAGAGGCTGAACAAAGCTCTGAAAATAGATTCAGCAGCAGCTGAATAGCAAACTGCATTTAAAATGAACTTACAATGGAATAAAGTTATTATCCACAAAGTGTATTTGGCGTTAATCACTGGAACATCAATACAAATCACAAAAATAGCAGACGCTGGCAGAACTAATGATATCTTTTGCTAGATGCTGACAGGTTATTGCATTTTTATTGGTTACTCACTCATTAGTTTCCTGTGAGTGACCTACTCAGAGTTAATCAACTTCAAGTGTGAAAAGAGTTTGCAAGAGGTTTTTTTGAGCAGATGAATAGGGAATAAGCTAGAGTAGTTTGCCCTTAAACAGCAATAAAACTTTTCTAACCATCGAAAAGAAGCATCAGTGAAAAACAATGAACAAGGCAGGTTTCTTCAGGGCACCTTGACCCTTCAGTCAGAGAAGAAAGACATCCTTGACAATCATTTTAAAAAAGCCTTAGTCTTCTTGAAGATAAAGCTAACAAATGGTGTAAGCCACTTCTTTTCAGAAATATAACTGTTCAAAATTCTTAGACAAACATAAACTGGAGTAGGTGAAACGGGTTTCTAATGCAATATTGATGACTTTCTCAGAGTTGTTTGTCTTGCCAGTCTGAACACTACTCCATGTGTCTCCTAATTCTCAGGTTCTGAAGGCTTCTCCTCATCTCAAGTCTAGCTGGAAATATTGTCTGGCTCCACACAAAACCAATGAGAGCTAATATTCACAGCTATTAGAATGTCCAGAAGAGATGCACAACACATTTCAGATAGGACTTGATCTTTTTTCTGATTTGCTGTACTTAAAACCATAGCTGCTAAATTGCCTCAAAATACAAACTATACAATGAAGCAGTTTTAATTCATTAGCATTGTTATGATTATTCTACAACTCATGCCTAAATTTTTATCTATGCTTTCCAAGCAGTTTTCTCTTTACTAAGTAAGACTGAAGAACTGCAGATACATGCAGGGATCTGTGCTCTCCCTCAAAAAAAAAAAAACACCCCAAACCCCAAAAAACCCCAAAAAACAAATGTCTATTTCAAAATTCAGAATGTATCACTGTCTCAGCTAATTCAGCTGACCTACCTGCTTAAATAAAATTTTTTTTGTCATTCTTGATGCTGCTTGAAAGTTACCTCTACTATGAAAACATACTGGTATGGAGCATTATCTAAAAACTGAGAAAATGTATTATAGCTAAAAATGATGGATAATTCTTACTTGACCACTCACATTAGTAGTCAGTACAGTAAATGAAAGTAGCAGTGTAATCAGGAGCATGAGACAGCATTCACTTACATCAAAACCATGAACATCTAGCAGGGCTTAAAAAGGCTAGATAAGGAATTAATATTTGTGTTTATACTATATTGAGAAAGGACTTTATGTACAATCCTTCCTCTGGAAAGTACACCCTAGAAAGTATGAAAAGCCAGTGTTTCAGAAGGCACTACCAGCCATCATTAGGCAATACAGCAAAAGGGAAACAGCACGATAAAAACAGTATCAGCTTGTTATTTCTACAGTTAATTCAAGAGCACACAAAGAGTAAGTTTAATGTTGACTACAGGTCTCAGACCAGAAGCTACTAGACAAATGTGCATCACCACATACATTACAGCTGATGTGCACTCTACTGCTCTAAGACAGCTTGGACTCCATGAAGACAACAAAAAAAATAATTTTTAACATTAGACTGTTATTTAGTTTCAAGTAAAATACATGAAAGATTTCATTTAATAAGGAAATATGCATAATTTATCCAAAGGTCAGCATTCCAATGCTTAAGAAAAATTTAACATGTTTTCCTTTTTGAGTTTCAGGAGTAGAAATATTTGGACTAAAGCAGATGTACTTTTGTAGATCTCCCTTTAGTTCTTCTACACAGTTGAAGTCCTGACAAACTGTTTGCAAACACCTTCTTTTTTAAAAATAAACCTATAACAGCAATGAGAAGATTAATTGCATCAGTTCCCTTTTCTGGACCTCAACAAAGAAAACAATGATTTGAAACACAGTAAATTT
Organism: Certhia americana; assembly: GCA_018697195.1. Taxonomy (NCBI): domain Eukaryota; kingdom Metazoa; phylum Chordata; class Aves; order Passeriformes; family Certhiidae; genus Certhia; species Certhia americana. The sequence continues at coordinate 49,104,803 of CM031878.1, read as the reverse complement.
ACAATTATACCCAAGTTTAAGTGCACAAATGAACCCAATTAAAAGCAACGATTTATATGAAAGTCAGAAAGATGAAAAACTATATTGGAAACATCTTTCAGTAGAAACCTCTACACAATCTCATAGAGGCTATATAATATCACCTGGATAATCCCATGGCTAAAAATTCCAGCCTCGAATTTACTGACATAATAATCTGATAACCTTTAAACTTCAAAACTGTATAGAGACCAGCCTTTTCGAAGTTTGTGTTTCTGGACTCCACATAACAGATGTCAAAGCATCTCAATTTTTGCTCTGCACAGGAGCAGAATTGTTAGATTGTCCTGCACAGGACAATCTAACAATTATTTTAAGTAATGAACTTACCTTATGCATCCATATTCTTCCTTTCCTTATAATATGGGTTAACCTATCCACACACACTCTGTGAAGTGGCAGGTAGAAACCAAGTTCACTTTGTGGAAGTATAATTGATAGTCCATATGTGCTTCTGTCTCCATTCCAGTTTCCATCGAAGATTAATGACACAATGATTACTCTTTTTTCGGCCAAAACAAAGAACTTCACATCTATTGCACCACTTTCTGCATTCCGAAGTATTTCTCCATTGAGGGTGTGGTTAGCGAGGAAAGTTATTTCACCATCACTGAGAAGTACCTGTTCTGTCTTTGGAGCCCAGATATGCCGCACTCGGGGGCCAAGAATATTGTCCCAGTAAGCAAAAGTGGCAGCTAATAATGGTGACTCGCCATTCAAAGAGATCTCTGTCTTAGCAACTGCAGGAGACGGTGGTGGACAAAGAGCTGACATGCCTGTTTCCTCTCTCTTGTCTAACTGAAATGCTTACATTACCTAAAAAAAAAAAAAAAAAAGTTTTTGTAGGAAAAAAGAGTTAAGAACAGCCCTCAGAATTATCTCATCTTCTTTTTACATGGGCAGGTAGTGGTAAGATTTGTTTTAAACCAAGACAAGAAATATTTAGATTAGATGTTAGGAAGAAATTCTTTCCTGTGGTGGTGGTGAGGTACTGGAACAAGCTGCCCAGAGAAGTGGATACCCAACCCTAGAAATGCTCATGGCCAGGCTGGATGGAGCACTGAGAAACTTGATTTAGTGGGATGGCATGCCTGCCCATTCAGAACTACATCATCTTTAAGGCCCCTTCCAATCAAAGCCTTTTCACAATTCTTTCCTTTCCAAATTATACTTTCAAGAGGCAACCTGACTTCTTCACCTGTGATCTCACAGTATCTTCATTCAGGAAGGAGGTTTGTATATATACATATGTATGTTTCACATTACAAAGTGGCATGCTTTACAATCATTAGTTAAACCTCAAATGCCTTTTACTCACTAGAGAAGTATGATGAACTTGCACAACATACAGCTTGTGTTTGAAATCAGACACCGTAAATATATAACTTAGTTCACATGCAGGCTGTTATGATACAAGACAAGTGCTCAGCACTTCATGGAATGCATTGACAGATAATTTCTCCTTTTGTATGGACTACTCCTGAATATGTTCACTAGCAGTTTCCACCCACTCTACAGCTTCCTCATTCTGATGAGGTTGCAGAAGATAACAGGAAGTTCCATCTTCCCTAAAAGTTATGCTAGAGTCACAGGAAGACATGGAATAAAAAAGGTTTGCAAACAAATAAAACCAAGGATAGAAAACGGTAACAGCTAGAACCCACTCATCTTGAGGAAACCCTCTCATGAGCAGTTGGTAACTTTTCCATCCTTTCTGCCTGGAGCACCCCACATGACAGCAGCAGGGAATCCCACCCGGGACCAACGGAGCAGGAACATGCACCTCACTACCGCAGCTCTAACTCGCCAGAGCTCTGCATTTTAACTTCTTTTTCCTTTTTTACTTATTACCTCACAGCAGAAGTGTAAAACCTCTTTCGCTCCGGCTCCTCCTCAGGAGGCAGCCGGTGCCCCGCCCGAGCGGCAGCCAGGAAACCAAGGCCATCCGACACCGTGACTTTACGATTTTCAGGCGCCAGCCACCCTCACTGACACCTTGCACCCACGGGCTGACCAGAGGCTCGCTTTCACCTCCGCTTCTCCAAACGCGCAGCCGCTGCCCCTTCGGCGGCTGCGGCGCCTCCGCGCTCCCGGCCCGGATCAGTCCGGGTCTGGTCTGAACCGCTCGGGGAGACTGCGGAGAGGCAGCTGCGGGGGGACCCCGCTCCTTTCCCCGCAAAGCAGAGGGGCCGCTGACACTGCCCCCGGCGCTGACACTGCCCCCGGCGCTGACACTGCCCCCGGCACTAACACACCCCGGCGCTAACACACCCCGGCCGCCTCGGCCCCGCGCCCGCCTCACCTCGGCTCCGGCCGCTGCACGCAGGCAGAAGAGGAGCCAGACAGATGAGCGCCGAGGACCGAAGGGAACAAAAGGG
>CM031878.1:49040194-49097558 GCA_018697195.1 Certhia americana | reverse complement strand
GCCCCAGCGGGGGGCGTGCCGTTGTGACCGCCCCCGCCGTGCCGTGCCGGTGTGACCGCCCCGGCCTTGCGTGCCGTTTGACCGCCCCGGGCCGTTCCGTGCCGGTGTGACCGCCCCGCCCGGGGGAGGCCGGCCGGTGTGACCGCCCCGCCGTCCGTGCCGGTGTGACCGCCCCGGGCCGGGGGAGCCGTGCCGGTGTGACCGCCCCGTGCCGTGCCGTGCCGGTGTGACCGCCCCGAGCCGTGCCGTGCCGGTGTGACCGCCCCGGGCCGTGCCGTGCCGTGCCGGTGTGACCGCCCCGAGCCGGGGGAGTGGGTTGCGTCTGGCGGGTGACAGTGGAAGGAAACAAGCCCAGCTCACTGTAGTTTGTGGAGGAAGCCAAAAGACGAAACTGTTCCGGGAGCATGTGGCACAATTCATGGAGGGGTTTTTAGGCCTAAAAGAGGAAGTTGGTAATGACAGAATTGGGTTGGTATCCAAGCATAGTGCATGCCGACTGGTGAAGGTGAGCGAGGTTGGTTTCGTGTTGCAGGTGCATGTTGTGTACCTATAGTCCTCTTAATTAGCAGTCCTGTCCAGGGGACCTGCAGAGAAACCAGAGAGGAACTCGTCATTAGGATTTGTAGTGATAGGACGAGGAGGAATGGGTACGAATTGAAAGAGGGGAAATTTAGATTAGGTATTGGGAAGAAATGCTTTACTGTGAGGGTAGTGAGACACAGGAACAAGTTGTCCAGAGCAGTGCCATCCCTGACAGTGTTTAAAGCCAGGCTGGATAAAGCCTTGAGCAGCTGGTGGTAGTGGGAGGTGTCCCTGCCCATGGTGCGGGGTGGTGGAACTGGATGGTCTCTTTGAGCCTTTTAATATTCTATCATTCTTTGATTGAAATCACCATAGTCACATATTAGATGCATTTGTTTATTTACAGCCTAGAAAATAGGAGTATCATGAAGTACCCTGAGGACTTGGGTCTTTGACAGCTTGAACAGGCCCATACAGGAAGTCTTAATAGGACACAAGAGACCTGAATTGTGTGTGATTTTTTTCTATTCATACCCTTCAAACTTCATCACAAAAATCACTCCTCAAAATTCACAGAATCATTAGGGTTGGAAAGGATCTCTAGCAAGCATCCTATCCAACCTCCCTGCAGGGTCATCTAGAGCAGGTTACACAGGAATGTGTCCAGATGGGTCTTGAATGTCACCAGAGACTCTACATGATCTCCCTGGGAAGCCTGTAAAGGTCACTTTAATGACAGACAATTGAATAGCATCACATTGAAAAATGTAGTCTTCAGCCAGCTAAAATTTGCTTTTTAGATTACTTTAATTAACGATTTTAGAAACAAACGCTGAATATGAAATTACTTATATCTGTGTGTTGGATTTTAATTTTAATTTCTGAGAAACAAAGCTCCAATAAAAATAAAAAAAACAGGCAAAATTTGTGTAACCATTACAGAAAAGCTTGGAGGAGTAATGGAATTAAACTAGTTTGAAAAGTTACTGTTATTTAATTTGTTTAATACAAAGATTAAACAACAAGCTGGCATTTCTCTACTCACCTATTGTCTAAATGGTAATCTATGCAGTTCATAAATAAAGGGTGTCTTTAGTATGAATTGATTGCATGCAGTTGTAGACACCAAGCTGTACAGAAAAAAAATGCAGTTGGTATTAAATCAGTAATGATACTGAATAAGGGGTATTAAGAAATGAAGATGTAAGGATTGTCATCTTTTGTAACTGGATTGTTGTGTAGCCTTACATAAGACACTTAGTATTGCTATATCAGTTTTCCCATTACGAACTGCCTTGAGAATTCCACATTTAAAGTGAAATCATTATGTTCTACCCAAAGAAACATAATCATGAATTACAAGTCCTTTATTTTTTCTCTGAGTTACAGATGAGTCTCTGTAAGTGCTGTGGTGATAGTGCTGTCAGTGTGAAATCTCTGTCTGTCACAGCACTGTGATGGTTGTCTTTTCCTTCACTGTTGAATACTTCCTTCTCACAGGGAAGAGAGTAACAGTCTCATTGCATATAATCTGAAGAGACTTAACAATATTTCTGCAAGTGCCTTTTGTGGACACATCAGATAAGTGACAGGCTGCAGTGCAAGCAGTTATTTTTCCCCTGACAGAGAATACATCTGGCTATGAAACCTAATGCTATACATCTGGCTATGAAACCTAATGCTGCACATTGGCACAGAAATTAGAGAATGTGAAACACAGAGAAGATGAAAACGAGCTAAGGCACCGAGCTCAAGTTAAAATGTATCACAATTTTATTTGTGTTTTTAGTATGACAGCCTTAATCATCATTTCATGCTTTAGAATAAGGGAGAATAAAGGAGTGCATAGGCAATATGGGAAATAAATAAAATATAGTGGAATTCAGTTACTCAGCCTGGTGGAGTAAGGCCAGGGCAACATATGGTATTACCTAGCTGCCTGCTTCAGTGAAACCATGCATGCGCTCAGACAGTGCAGGATTACATCACTTCATAAAACTGATGTTGGAGAAAGCTAATTTCACTGTAATTAAATTATTTTTCTGACAGAGCAGATTGCCACAGAATTAATGTCCAAGGTAAAAGAGAGCAAAATGGGAGGGGTTGGTTGAGGTTTCAAGAAACGAGAGCACTCAGAGGTAATACAGGTAGCATTGCTGAGATTATGCTTTATGTACACATAAAGATTTTTGAGAAAACAAAGCTTTCATTCCTCTATCCCCAGCTGTCATTCTTATAGGGACGGGTCTTTCATCAGTACTTCTGGTTGATGGTTTAAGGCTGTTTAACATGCATGTTAGAAACAGTGAAGCATGCTTGCACTGTCAATGCATATTCATTAAGTCTCTTGTTACTAGTTTTAATTTATTCTTAGAAACACTGGCTTTAGTAAGTACTAGGGCCCATGCAAATTTGATCTTGACCTGTGAATATGAGTTGATTACAGAGAACTTCTGGTATTGATTCTATCTGCCCCTCCTCAGTTGTTTGTATCTGAGTGGTGCTATCCCAGACTTCTGTCATTATGTTAATACTTTGCTCATCACAGAATGGGTCAGATGGGAAGGGAGCATAGTGGGTCACCTGGTTCAGCCTTCCTGCTCAAGCAGGGCCATCCCAAAGCACATGGCACAATATTGTGTCCAGATGGTTCCTGAATTATCTCCAGTGAGGGAGAATCCACAACCTCTGGGCAGCCTGTTCCAGTGCAATCACTAAACACACTGGCATGACAGTGTAGGGACCCATTAATTAGAGAAAGCAGCTTGAAATTCTAGAGCCACTCAGTTGAAGTTAACAATTTTCAAATAGAATTTAGGGATACAGAATTTTGAAGTGCTGAGACATTTAATTTTAAGGGGACTCCTTCCCCCCCGCCCCATTTGATTCTTACGCACAAGGAAAGAGTGATTTGATCCCCTGAAGAAAAGTGTTATGTCTTCAAGCTCCCAGGACTAGTAAAATTGCTACAAAAGATCTGTGTGAATGGGTGGTGGGAGGAAGCATGTATATGACAGAAGTGTTTTAGCAAATAGCTTTGTTGGAGCTCAGGGAACACTGGTCTTCCTCTGAACAGATGTCACTAACTTGTACACAACAGCAGTTCAGCTTTGTACGGGCTGGAGAGACAGACTATGGACTTAGGCAGTAAAGATACTTAACTCTTTCTTGGCTGCTGAAATCACTCTGACAATTCCTCTTCAGCTGCCAGAAATTAAAAAAATTGCAAACCAAAATCAGCATCTTAAAAGATGCCTACCATCAATTAGAGACATGTAAAAAAATGTTGATGCTATTTTATTTATGATGGATCAGTGGTCATGTGAGTTCCAAGTGTTTTCTTGATTCCAGAGTTGTTTTTACATCACAGCAAGACAGGATCTGCTATAGATCACCACTAGAGTAGTTTTGACTTGCTAAAATAATAGGAATGTGGAGTCCACACTATATTGCTGGGTAGTTAGTTAGAAATAAATAAATAAACAAACAAACAAATAAATAAATAAATAACAAAACTGAAGAAAAGGCGAATTCACCCCTGGGATATAACTAGCTGTGTTATTTTATTCTAGCACTACTAATGAAGAGTGCTGTGTCAGTAAGATAATAAATTATGTTAAAGAAAATATGCAATTATACATGAAAAGTTTAGTTGGAAAGTGAAAATAGACATGATATTTTTGATAAATAAGAGATAAGGTCATGTGATATGTATATCTCTCAGATAGAGTTTGTAAAACCAGCTTTCTTGTAGCAGTAAGATCTTAGCTAAAGGTAATTTTCATTAACCAAGTTCTTGTGCTGGATATATTTTTCAAGTAAAGGTATTGTTCAGATGCAGTTACACAGTAGACTTCTATGAATTATAAATTCAGAAACCTATTGAAAACAGCTGGTCTCATCTGGTCTGACTTCTTCCCAACTCCAGGTGAGTATTCCCTCTCTCCTTTTTTTTGCTGTACTAATGTTTGTGTGATGATACAACTTAGATGTATGGCAGATCAGTCTTACCTGTCTAAAAGCTGGTTTCTGTTTTGTTTGGGTATATAGGCAGGCAAACCTAACCATGGGAATAATGTTGTACAGAAGCAAGCATATATCTTTATAGCCTATTGATCTTCTAACAATGAAACAAAATGGGTTGTAACCCAAGACCATATTTTAAATTTGGAGTTGTATATTTTGGGGAATCCTCAAATCTGAAAGATGCTGGAAAAATAACTTCAACAGAAAGCTTCTTCAATATGTTACAAAGGATGAAGGCCAGAGAAAGTATAGCAGCACTGCTTATTAGTACAACAACATAAACCACTTCCTCCTCATTTTCACTTCTTCTGTAGAGGTTTACTTCTCTTATTGGGAAAGACTGACAGGTATTGATGAAATCTGTGGGAGCACACTGTTTCTAAAGTTGATAGGTAGCCCCTGCAGTTTGCCATGGATATGCTAATTGCCAGCAGCAAGGAATTTTGAGGAGGAAATCTTGTGCTTTACTCCAAAGCTTATGAAAATGGTCCAGTACTACTCTATTAGTCATATTTGGGAGATGTTTTAAAATCTTCTACATGAGCGCTTTATGTACCATTGAGTAGGGGAGTGTAAAGTACTCTCATGTACCTTCCAGCTTCCATAAAAGGCCTTCTTAAATAATGTGTAGCAAAACAGAGCAAGTACTTGCCATCATTGAGCAGATTGTGTTAAAAAAATGCATATCTTTGATAATCAGGTATGGCTGTGGAAGATTCATCAGGAGGTGTGATGTTTGATGGGCACTTTTCTATTCTATTGTTTGTACATATACACATGGCTTTGTTTGATGAAAAAGGGAAGTCAAGAGAGCCAGAAAATACTTTTTTTTTTTTTAAGTCCAAAGATTTTCATACTAAAACTGAAAATAGAGACAGTTTGTTCCTGTTTTGAATCATGTTCTTTCAAAATATATTGCTGTACAGTCTTGAATAGCATGACGAGATCCTGGTTCTGTTTTATCTTTGGAATGGGTCAGATACTTGCTGGATAGTCAGCAGAAGCTAGTTGGTAGTTGAGTAACAAGCCCAACATAGGTAGAACATCTTTCAATGTAGTACCTTTGGCTAGTACTCAAGAGGTTTTTCCAGGGAAAATGGTAGGAAGTTTTTGAAGTCAATATCTACACTGAGAGAAAGCAGCAGGTTTCTGATGTCACTGCTATTCTGGCTCACCTTTACCAGGTCTTCTTGGTGTCACCAAAGGACATTGCTGCAAATTTGAAGTTCAGTAAGACTTCATGTAAGCTAGAGGTCAAGGAAGGACCGACAGGTTTCCTCAGGGGTCACTGAAGATTAGCACCAAACTTGGAAGCAGCCTGTAGGTTTCTCCTAGCTAAAATTTGCTTTGATGCCAGACAAGGTCGCAACTGTCGCCAAAAGTAGACAATTCTGCTGAATTCTTCGTAATTGTAATTTTCTCTAGTCAGTCAACTTGATTAAATTGCCAACTGTTACACATCCCCTTTTCACTGTTTTTACAATCAGAAGCTATTTGCTTTTCAATTGTTACCTTGGCTACACCTATATATTCTATATAGTATCCCAACACATCAAAGCAATGTACAGAGCTGGCATAACAATCTTTTGATAGCATATATGTGCTTCACAAAGGATGACCACACTCATGGAATGCTGAACCCCAGGGTGTGGTAGAAAGGTAGATAAATTATAAAAGAAAGGCCTCATAAAATCAGGCCTTGCTCTGCTAAATTAATAGCTAGCTTGTACCTTCTGTGTGCAGCTAAGTAGCTTGCAAGTTCTTATGTGAAAACACTCTTGAGAATGAGAGTTTGTTAACACAACAGACTATTCCTGGGTGAAAAACAACTTCACCTGCAGTGAATAAGAAATTTGTCCATGGGAATCAGGGAACAAAATATATAAACTAATGAAGAATAGTGAGAATTGATGGACAATTAAAGTACCTTTTACTAACCAATGAGTGAAGTGCGCCCCTTTGATGAAAGAAATGTATGAAAAGGAATACATGGCTAAAAATAAACACTTTTTCTGCCTTGGAACTTTTTTGGTCATTATTGTGTGTCACAACCATCCCTACAGCAACACCAGGGTGTAGCTTGTTTCACCTTCACCTCTTTCACCCTGCAACCCAGACTGAAAACCACTGAGGAAACCCCCTGCTAGGTCCCATAGGCACATTCTAATGGGGGTTCCTTCCCCTGTCCTTCACAGAAGGGGGTGCAAGTGCCCATCAGTGCCCTGCAGTCAGGCTGCTTTCTCTGCCCAGCATCAGCAGCTGCTGTCCCCACTGCTGCAAATGTTTTTGCTGCTTTTATATTGCTTTTTATTTTTCCCACCAAAGTCTCTGTTAATTGTTTGATTACCATTTAATCCATCCTATTGTTGTCTTAATCTTTAGCATTGTAAGTCTTGGACAAACAGCTTGAGACAGTTTTGGTTGTCCTGTTCACATTGACCATTACACTGATGTCCCTACCTGATCTTTTCTTATTATCTTGGAACAAGAAGAGGGCCCTCACAGGCATCCCAGGACTCATTCTCACTCTAGCACTTCGACATCTGCGAAAAAAATTAACTTTAGAAAGAAAAATGGTTTTGTAGCTGACAGGATGAGGATCTGGAAGAGCCAAATTCTGCCCTGTCTGATTGCAAAACTTGCCATACATTTAAATGTATTTCAGTTTATAATGCAGAAGGTATTATAAGAATAAAAACACAGCATATAACCTTACAACCAGGACAGTCTTACACTTTGGATAAAATACCCTTTTGCTTTGACTTTTAGATGGAAAACAGTTCCACACATACTTAGAGTGTTAGTCATTCCTCCTTTTCAGGTGTGCAACAGAACATTCTGTATTAAACTCCCCAAAACTTATTGAAGATGGCCTTACTGCTACCCATGCTGTATGGCTGAGTCAGGTTGTCTCTCTCTGCTACCGATTTCAGTGCTCCTACTTCTAGAACAAAACAAACTGTAACTGGGACTTCCTGTTCAGAATGTTCTGCAAGCTAGATAATGTCTTGTTGTTGCTCTGATAGTGTTTTGGACATACAATTCTTTGAAATACTTTAGAAGAGTCTGGTGTGTTCTGTGCCTGAAATGGCAGCAGCTGAAGGATGATCACAAGTTCATGAAGCTGTAAATGTTGAGCTAGTCTATCAAGTTATTAGGCTTTATTGTCTTACTGCTATCTAATTTTAATCTCCACAATTCCTTCGTCATTATTAAGACCTTTACAGGTGTCAGAGAATCTGATTCTTAATTCTGACAAAAATATGGTGCCCAAAATTAGTGTGTTTTTAGAGCAGCATGCTTATGTCTCTGCTGCTTTTCCATCTGTGTGTGAGAAGACTCTTCAGCTGGATTTCATGCAGAGCATTTATATGGACTCTTAGATATATGAACCAAGTCTTCCTGGATACACAAAACATGTAGCATCTACCTCTTAAGCAGAGACCTGGCAGTTATTTGTAAGCAGAAGATGGCAGCAGTTCTTCACTGAGGGATAGTTGTATATTCAGCTGGACAGCAAGGCAGTGAAGAACAGAATACCTTTGGCGTTCCCTGGTAGCTCACTTGCTTGCATTATTGATCATCCAGCAACCCTGTCCTATCACTTTGCTGCCATCACTGTGTGCAACTCCAGCACAAATACTATATTTGAATTTCCCTGAGCTGCGTGTGACTGAGGAGCCAGTCTTACAGTCCTACACACACTTGAACTGAGCAGTGAAGAGACACGATGGTTTCTTAGGATTATGGTAGTTGCCAAGTGACGTAGTCTTTCTGTATGGGAAATAGTTAATTCCAAATACAGCTCAGCACTTTATTATAGTCAGCTGGAAGGAGAGTCCCTCCGGATGAGGGAAGAGCAAGCCAAGTTTCTGGATGGTAAGTGCAAGCCACACATGATGAAGTGTCTCCAGACTGCGAAGATTGTAAGACAATTGAAAGTGACTAAGTTTATTCAAGCACCCATAGAACTGGCTAGCAATCACATTAAACACATTTAGCAAGTCCTCTGAGCTACATGTAAAGACTTCTGAGTAATGTGTGATGTCAGTTTAGAAATACAAATAGGATTCCATGATACTTAAATGATGCAGATAACTCATTCATTTTGTACAGTTGAACAAAATGGTGACACAATATGCAGGCAAACCTTGAGTATCAGTGAGGGCTGCAGAAATATATCAGTGTTGGAGATGTTTTTATTTTGCTGTATCTTTTTTCATTCTCTACATTTGCTTTTATTTCCACTGGGATCAGTGGCAAAATTTCCTTTGGATTTGCAGGAGAGGACAACCTTGCCTTGAGGCAGTGCAGGATGCTGACTGCAGCTGTCAATGACAACTTTATCTTAGAAAACAATGTGGATGCAATTCAGCAATGCCTCATAATGTGTACTATCATTTTCACTGGAGAAGAGATTTGGAATTTTTCTGCACCTCATTTAATTGATCCTGCTCTGAAGTGTTGCAAGCAAAGCTTGGTAACAGACACTTCTCTGGCATTTCATCTTGACTTCAATATTTATTTTCTCTTATATTTCAAGCTTGATTATCTTGTTTGATAGGTTCAAATATTAGAGAGTCTTTTTAAATAATTCTGAAAAAATGTGATTAATCAAATATTTATTTTAATTATTGGTTGACTAGTTAAACTTTGAGTGGGTTATGATAGGTTTCTGTTACAGAAGCTTCTGTCTACATAATCTAGTAAGGAATTTTTATTAGGCCTTTTATTTCTGCTTTACTTTCATATATTACTGTCATGAGCGTGATGAAAAAAAAAAAGTGTGTTGGGATACTGAGTTTTTAAAAACTGGTGGTGGTGGCACCATTATCATCCTTCATAACTTCACATACACACTCATTCCCAATGTAACATTCACCCAGTCTTGAGTTCTCTCTTTCTTCTTTTGGGAACATTGCTGTTGATCCTGGGGAGCTGAGGGAAAAGTGTTGATTTTATGCTATTCTGGTGCTTGCAGTTACTGTTGTTGAGTGCCAGTAGCAAAATGCCCAAACACCTCTGAGTGCATTTTTGGGTGCATTTTCAAGGTATTTCCCTTTTTTACTATTTTATAAACCTGTTTTTCTTCATCTAAATATATGTAGAAACACATATGATCTGCCTCTAAATTGAGGGGTTTGCCTTATGGTATGGCACATGCCTTTCTTTTTTGTGGGATTTAATCATGTCACTTCTGTTTAATCCAGAGTGTTTCTATGTTTTACAAGAAGCCTATACAAGTTGTAGCTAGCAAATAGCAGACCTGTGCTTAGGAATTCAGAAGCTCAGTTTTGGACATTCACCCCTTATGTCTATGGTTATCTGCTGCTTGTTGAGATTAACAATCTAAGGTACTGTCCATGATTTTAAAATACCAACATTTAAAAGGTGTAAAGAACACAAATAATTCTATGGTCTGCTTTCAGTTTTTCTAGTCATCAACTGCAGAATCTTATGCTTACTTTCTTTTCCATTTTTCTTTCTTTCCATTTTAATGGTAACATGCCATTAATTTTCTGCTTGGATTATTAAATTCTTATCAGGCACTTTAAAGGTACTCTGCTATATACCTACCCTGTTGAAAGGGGACTGATGTGGCCTTGTGTCATTGCCTTGTTGCATAAAGCAACTGTACTTTTGGATTATGCTGAAAACAGTTGACAGTTTCAGACTAAGCTCTGATTTTTTAAAAAAGTCTGGTTATAGCAGTGAGGTACCATATCAAGTGTAACAAATACTTATATTTAGGAAATAAAAGAATATACTCAGATAGAAACACCAAAAACATATAGTATTGCATCCTTTTCAGAAACAGAGAAACACACCTCACTATTCTCTCCATTTGGCAGAATTATAAGAATTCCAGAGGGAGTTTTGCCTGAGAGAGTAGCTTGGATTAATAGCTAAAAATAGTAAGACATCCAGGGAAGAATAAAATTGGTGGGCTAGAACTATGGCACTAAGAGCACTTAGTGACATGAATTTGTCATTTCTGCAGCACTTAACTCCACAGGAATTTGTCCCATACATGTCTTAAATCTTCAAGCAAAGTGTAAGATCTTTACACCTTCACTGATAAGGTTAATAATTGCTTTCTTTTCAGAATGCAGAACAAAGTAGCTTGCCTCCAGGGCAGAAATGCTAAGAGAAATATGAGCTATTAGAACTAAAGCTCAGGTGCCGAAGAATGAGGTATTTCTAGAGAAGTAATTAGGGAAATTTCATAATATTAAAACCTAAAAATACTGAAAGAAGCATTGAATTGATGAAGGAAAAAGCCAACACATTTTCCCCACTACTGCCTTTTTTTTTTTTTTTTCGGGATTTATTAACAGTGGAGGAAGTAAACACAAATATTGGAAGCAAGGATCAAGTTTTCCATTTTTTATCAAAATCAGCATGTAAGATTACAAATTTCACTTAAAAAATAATTTAGAAATCTTTAAAGTGGTTTCCTTGTTCACAGACAAATATAAGGAATCTATCAGTCATAGATAAATTAGACAGTCATAGAGAGCCTCGGCCTGGCTGTTCCCCATGGCCAGGACAGGCTGGGCTGAGGTTCCCCCTGCCCTTCCCTGGCACCCCTGGCAGGCCAAGGGGAAGGAGAGGGAGAGCAGAGGGAGGAAGGCTCGGTCCAGTCCTGGCTGCTGAAATCTGCTAATCCAGGGTGGCCCCACATGGCAATCGGGGGCTGAGTCAGGCCCAGCATCTGCCAAGCAGAGAAAAGGGAGGTGATCAGCCCCGGTGTGAGACATCTGAAGCCTGACAGGGCTGGAGAAAGATCCTAGTCTCCCTCTCTCAGCACAGCTGGAACTGAAGGCAGCAGCCAGGCCTTGAGGTCCTGGCCCAGTTCCAGCACAGCTACAATGCACCAACTGACTGCCTTAACCTGGCTGCCTCCCTGCTCTTTTCTGATCAGATGAAACTTCCAAAGCATAAATCTTACCCAGAATAAAAAGAGGGACCGGATGAAATGTAGAAAGGCACAGCATGAGACTTAATGTCAGAGAAAGTGAGAAGAGAATCTTAAATGAAAAGGAAGATTGAAGGAGTGGCCTGGTCAGGTTGGACTTCTCTTGTGAGGCCATAGAGAATGGACTCAAATACACTTTAACCTATGGAGTGTTTTTTAGGGGGATCACAGGTTCTAGTCATAGTTGTTAGCTGCTGGAGAAAATTGAACAGAGGAAGACTGAGGAAGTGAAAGATGATACCCTGCCCGTTGAGAGAAGATGACCTCTGTTCTTGAGATCAACAGAACTCTTTGTTTATACTAGAATAGGCATCCTTAAACTGTACCTTAATAAAATGATATGGCCCATGAGCTGCTGTGTGGCAGGCTGTTTCAAGGGAGGGGCTTCACAATGGCAACATTTCTTCTCTTGGGTGGGCCAGTTGTGAAGTGTGAGAGAAAGAGAGGTGGTATCTTGTGGAAAATCTCTGTGGTATTCAAGAGAGACTCCTTTCTCCTTGGTGGATTGAGAATTTAAAGGTGGTAACTGACTGAGAATCCCAAGTTTTGTCTTTTTATATTGGAGTAAGAAAGTGACTTGTTGGTGAGGGGAGGAGAAGTGTTTTGAAGGTTTCATTCTGATTCTTTTTTTTCTTTTAGTGTTGGTTAATAAAGTTCTATTCCTTTTAAGTTTAAGCCTGCTTTGCTCTTGATTGGGAAATTTTAAATTGGTAAACTATGGAAAATTGGTGTTTCTGCCCGGTTTCAATCTGAAACCATGACACAAATTGTTGCGTTGGCTGGGAAACGAACAAAACCCACGCCAATAGTCTTGCAATATAATGTCTGTCACTAATGAGTGCAAAGCAGTGGTGCTGCTAAGATGATGGAAGGGAGGTGGGTAAGTGACAGCTGTTTAGGACAGTTTGTGTTGGGTTTGTATGGCAAGGGTTTGGTGCCACAGGAGCTACAGGGGTGGCAGCTTCTGTGAGAAGATTCCTCTGTAGCCTATCATGAAGACCATGGTGAGGCAGCTGCCTGCAGCATGTGGAGGTCCAAGGTCCTCCATGGAGGACCTGCAGCCTCCTGCAGCCCATGGAGACTTCTAGGCCTGGAGGAGGTAGATGTCCAAAGAAGACTGTGATGGTAGACACCCCATGCTGGAGCATGCTTCTTCTGGCAGGACCTGTGGCCCTGTGGGCAGAGGAGCCCACACTGGAGCAGGTTTACTGGCATGACTTGTGACCCCATGGGGGATCCATGCTACAGCAGTCTTCCTGAGGGACAGCACCTTGTAGAGGGCATCCATGATAAAGCAGTTCATGAAGAGCTGCAGCCTGTGGGATGGTCTCACACTGGAGAAGTTCATGCAGTTTTCAATCCCCATGGAGCTGGGGACCAGTGTGAGGAGACCTCTCCCTGAGGAAGATGTAGTGGCAGAGACAACATGTGGTGAACTGACTGCATTCCCATCTCTCTGTATTTTCTGCTGAAAGTAGAGAAAAAGGGGAATGAAGTGAAGAAGGGAGAGCTGGGGGAAATGGCTTTAGGATTTACTTTAACATCTCATTACCCTACTCTGATCTGATTAGTAACAAGTTCAATTACTTGCCCCGAGTTGAGTCTGTTTTGCCTGTGACACTAATTGGTGAGTAATATTTCCCTGTCTTAAGCTCAACCAACACGCCTATGTTTATTTTCTATCCTCAGTCCAGCTGAGGAGGGCAGTGATAGAGCAGCTTGGGTGGGTACTTGGTTTGTCCAGCCAGGGTCAACCTACCACGCAATTGCTAGCTGATATTCAAGATTTTGTTTCAAGTTTTATTTTTTTAAGATTTTCAATTTGAATGCACTCTCTTTTGTGCCACAATGCAGCTGAAGTAACAGGGAACAGTATGTTGTGACCTGTTGGTTGCAGAGTGCTTTTCATCTAGGGAAGGACAAAACACCATCCTTTTGGGTTCATTTTTTTTTGCTAGCAAGCTCTAGAGCACTTTCATCTTTCCTTGCTGCTCTAATTCCCTTACACTTAAGAGATACTTTTTAATTTAAGTGGCTTTTTTGAATTTGTGGAAGTGAAGATACTCATTATTCAGTAATATTGCCACTGTCAGTTGTTTAAATCTGTCCTTGTAATTACTGTTCAGATGCCATGGGAGCTTATATACAGCAGAAGAAACTATTTCAGAGAACTAGCCTCTCTGCCACAGAAGTTTGTATGTGAGCCAAAGACTTGGCACACACTGATGTCATTGTATGAAGTGAACTTTCATTTTAGCAGCTCCCATGTGTTTGAAATGTCTGTGACAAGAAGGTAATTTAGAAGAAACACAGTGGTCTCATTTGATATCCCCTTTATGTAATTTGATGAGCAGAAATTTCCAGTCTCTGGTGGAGTAGGTGGAATACTGCTGATCTTCAAGGCTGTCAGTAAAAAAGCCATGATTTTCTCTCATCTACTCCTTTGGTTCTGTCTGGGAAGAGGCTTTCATGACCTAGCCTGTGACAAAGCATGATTTTTCAATGTCTAGATGTCAAACATCAGCACCCATGGCCACTAGAGGAACCCTGCTGACAACATAAAAATGTGACCAAGTTGCATGCTTTCACTCTGAGATGATATTTCAAACAATGTTTAGATATGCGTATTGTTAAACCTTTTTTGAAGATAAAAGTTCAGTTTCCAGAGCATCCTTTGGAATGAGTATCCAAAATAAAGACCAAGAAACCCCCACTATATTACCTAGCTTCCACTTATCTGAGAGAGAATTAAAAACCCAGTTATTTTAGTGTGTTCAAAAATCCAAGTATTTCAGCAGCACAATACCATTTAGAATATTGTTGAATAAAGTGAGGTAGGTCCTTCTTGGCCTGTTTTCCAGTGTTTTCCAGCTAAAGTCCATCAAGATGACTTTGGGTATGGTATGAATGCACTAGTTCATTGATTGCTACTTGCAACTCCAAATTTAAATTGTTGTCCTGAATGTGGGTTCATTATCCAGTGCCAATTCTCACACCGAGTTGACGAGTTGACATATCTCTATTGTTTTATTTTAGATTGTGCAAAGGAGGCAGTTGTGTGGTTGCACACAAAAGCCTGACTCCCTGATGTCTAGACTTTACACTATTTATACATTTTAGCAAACAAAACCATAAGCATTCATTGGTCACAGTTTCCACAGTTTTTTTAATCAGTTAGTACTCAACTCCCTGTTTGCTTGTTATATCTATCACTTTTCATACTAATTAGTTCTCAGGTGTAGTTCTTCCCTCCATTTGAATCTGTGGTCCATTTTGAGTAGGTGGTCAATAAGTGGTCAGAATCTGCCACGGCTGGAATTACCTTTCCCTCAGTTACTGTTCAGCCCTGATTTCACTCCTGGTGACTCTCATTTTGGAATTGTCTTCACTTTTTCTTGAAACAAAATGTTAGCCAAGAATACAAATTCACAGTGCAATTGATTAATCATAACTGTCCAGCTACACTACTCATAATTATAACTACAAAAAAAATTAAATTGAGAGAGTTGGTCCAAATCTTGAGGTTCTCAAATCTTGAAGGGCTTTATATTAAATGAGTTTTGTGTGCTGTAGTTCTGAAGATTGCTCTGACAAGCGATCCATAAGTTTTAACAATGAGCAGTTTTCCAGGTATTTTCATGTAAAGTGTGAATCCAATCTTGATAAGAATATCTGAGAAAACTAACTTGTACAAAGGGGACACATGTAAAAGCCAGTTAAGTTTTCTGCTGATAGAATAAATAGAATAAAATTGTAAACAATGCTAAAGGTGCAGAGCACAAATGAGGAAGCCGCACCATGCTGTTATCTACACCTGGTAGTTGTTAAATTTCTCAGAGACTATGGAAGAGATCAGCCACATGAAGTGTAGTGTCACCCTGCAGTGATTTAATTACGGTCATATCTAGTTTCAGTCAAGAGCTGGTAATGAGCCACTTTCATTTTCCCATTGAAATATTTCTGTTGAGCTTTCAGTGTGCAAACTATTTAAAATATTTTGCTTAACACGTGTAGACACTTCACTCTACAAAAGCATTACCCTTAGACACCCAGGTGGTAGGAAGAAGTTTTATGTGACATAAGTTGCATAGGCAGATGGAGTGGAGGTCTTGTGGCCCAATCACAGAACACTTTCATGCCCAAAGAAACTAATAAATCTGCTTATGAGCAGAAAGCTCTGCTATCAGGAGATCGTCTATAATGCCTGCAGCCTGAAACATAAGGAATCTATAATGTAAGTGTGTTGTTCAGTACCCACTCTAACAGCTCTGCTTGCTGACTTTTCTAAGAACATTTGTAATGATGCTATTAGAAGTTCTGATGTTACTTTGCCTTTCACTGAAAATTTGTTTGAAGGATGTTTTTATATGAGCTATATACAAACAGAAGTATTTCTTATATGAGGGAGTGGTTTGGGAAGTCTGTAAACTGAAAAAATGAGCCATCTTAGCAATGTGTATAAGCTCCAGAAAATGTAGTAGGTAACAGGGCAGGCATGGTATCCAAGCCATTGTATCCCTGGGATCAGAAAAAGAAGCACCTATCAGGGTCTCAGTTGCCTACCCTGGCATGTGATGAGATATGAGGAATGTAAGTGAATCCTCAGGGATTTAAATGATGTAGTGTTATTGCCTAGGCTTTCTCTTGTATGTTACAATACACAGGATTGTTCAAAAATAAGAGGAGGCTTTAACAGGACAGTAGTCAGGAATCCTAGTCAGTCCCTAACTCCTGGGACCAAGGACCAGACAAAATGTCAAGTGTGTCTCAAAGTCATAAGTTCTAGATAGACAAATACCTGTCAAGTCTAACAGAAATTATGACCACTGCATAATCAGAGATGCTGAATGTATTCCTAATGGAACATATAATAATATATTATTTTAGGAATTGAAAATTTACTGCACTATCTGTAGAGTTTGAAATAGGGAAACCTTTAGTCTAAGCAAGGAAGCAGTGTAATCAGCTTATAAATTCAAACAATCTCTCTTTTGCCGACTATTGCTATCTTCTATGGCCTTCTATTACTATCTCTACTTCATAGAAACTTTATTTTGAGACCTTCTATAACATCATTCTATTTCAGCCTACCAAGTCACAGGTGTACTTGAACTGAACCTTGAGTGCATTATTAAGTATTTTAAGATATTGTCAAATTCCTAATACCTGGTGGAATATAATTTTAATTTTTAGATTTTTGAAAATTAAAATGACAGAAGCTATTTATTGTAGGCAGTATTAGAGGCATGCTTGAGCAATTTTTCAGGTCAGCACACAAAAATGGTAAGCCAAACATTCAGGCACAGAAGGCTTTCAGTTACAGCATCAGCCCACAAATGTAATAACAATGGCATCTGATGCAGACTAGCAAGATTATATCCTTCTGGTGTAATACTGGGGAAGATGTGGCATCTGACTAAAGAATATGCGAGGCAAATGCTTAGGGCTAATGGGCAGCATTGCTGATTAAACACTAGGCTTCTGTAATCAGTCACTGCTATTTCTGCTTGAAGTTCATGAACAGAAGTTCAAAGAAAATTGTCTTCAGACAAATCACAGTGGAATGGGAAGAGGAGGACAGTGAGATGTGTACATTTCCTAATATGCTTTTGCAAAATGAGAGCTGATTAAAAATAGAGAGTATGTTGACAGCAGCAAAAGATTCCATACTGGATATGTTAGCAGCAACACCTTAAAAATGGTAGACAGAAAATTAGTTGCTAGGGTTTTTGGTGAGTACATTTTGCTAGCAAGTATTTGAGAGGTGACTGAATTGCAAAACATTAACTTTCATGCATGGGTTCAGTACCTCCACTGGGTCTGATGGACTGTCATGGAGCTTGCTCACTTAAACCAGAGAAGGACATGTCCTACAAATAACATGTCAACAGTCAGATTACACTGAAAATTTATACATTTGATTACTGCAGTGGTAATATCATAAGCCTTGGCCAGCTTTCCACTTTCTGGTCATTAAAATGCTTGCACTGCTATATGAGTTACCTCTTCTTACCAATTTTCACTGAGTAAGAGGCACATGTCCTGATAGGATTCAGGCACACTACCCTCACAGCAACTGGTTAAATTTAATTGGAGTACCCTAGCACACAGAAAAAAAATAATAGTTCATTTTCTTACTTTGTGATCATTAAAGCTAAAAGGAGCGTAATCTTGCAACTAAATATGTGTTTACATGTAGGGAATTAGAGATCATTATGATTGGAGTTTTCAGCTGACTGATAATGCAGGCCAATTTTAAACTCAAAAGCCTTTATTAAATACATTCATTAACAACTCATTTTGTGCTAATGGTTAACACTGAAACAGTATTAGTCATCTTCACTACATATGCAAAATTACTTGTCCTTAGCATAGATATCTCAAATCACTGCTGTGTGTATGGTGCCATGATGCTAATGCCATGAAGTCTGATGGCTATATCCTTGGTAGTCTTGGTTGTGGAGGTGGAGGCAATAAGGCTAGGTAGCTCTTCCATAGGGGAAGTTTGGTTATATGTGGGCCTATCCTCTACCTTTGCTGTCCTTTCTCTTGCTGCCTGATGTTAATATGCCCTTTGCCTGCTTTCTGAAAGAGGGATATCATCTACTTCTCTTACCGCTTACCTTGATTCTGGTCTGTCATTTTTCATTTGTATGCATCAATATGTCCTGCCCCCTACAACCTTTTGTATATATCTCTTTTGGATCTATCTTTGTATTTATCAATTTTTTTCTTGAAAGGATGCTTCCTGTGTGTTGCTGTATGCATACTTGTTTCCCCTGCTGATGGTCACATTACTCAGATACGTACATAAAATATATGTAAGAAGCTCATAGGCTTCTATTGGTTACATTCTTAATTATGTTTATATTGGGTTCAAGGTACTTTGAGGTTAGTTATACCTTTAATAGTGCATGCTCAGTTTCTAGGTTTCACAAACCTCTGCTTTGGCTACAATGAGCTTCATCTTTCTCTGCAACAGGAGTAGCACAACCATGTATATTTTGGTATAAGAAAAGCTGTTTTGACTTCATGCTTGTCAGTCCCTACAGGAGAAAACAGGCTTTAAAATCAATCTTGAATAGGTACTCTGGAATCCAGGAGTGTTCCCTGCCTTCCTTGAGGCTTCCTTGAGGCTTCCTGATCCTGGCTTTTTTTGAAGCAAAGTGGGGAGGGCAGCTAAAAATATGGCATAGTTCTCGTATGTTCAACCTTAGGTGTGCCTTAAATATCTATGGAAGACAGACAAGAAAGAGGATCTATCTGAAAGAAGATGCAAAAGCCACTCACATATGCAAATCTGTGCCAGGTATGTCTCATCCAAGATCAGATCAATAACTCTGCAAACAGTTAAGAAAATGAAAAGACAAAAAATAACCCCAAAATGTGGAAGAAATTTTATATTTTTCAAAAGGTATTATATTTAATGCAATTCAGTCATCCTTAGATATTGTTTTGAAATACTATTTTATGTGGAAAAAATGCCATCTGAGGTCACACTGTCATTTTGTAGTTGCATCAGTTGTGTGCCTAATTCAGACAAGATCTGGATGCATGGCTTGTTTATTTCTATGTATTTATACCAGAGGCATGGCATGAATAGCACTGAATACCAGTGCTATTCACTACCATACCTATACTAAACTCTCTTTTTCATGCAGGCAGACCCCTAGATAACTAGAAAATGCACATCCTTTCCCTTCAGACAGATCTGAAGGAGAGCTCGGCACCTGTACATCTGGAAACTTCAGTCACAGAGATTGTGATTCACAGTTCATAAAATTTGCAATGACTTAGGTTTTAATTTTAGCTGGTTCTAAAGAATGATCATTACTCTTCTGAAGCAAGTTGAAAGAACTTTAAGTGGTAGGACCTCCTAAATATCTAATTGGGCATAAACACTCTGTATGAGCAACATGTGAAACTAAACATCACCTTAAATGAAAAACATAACTTTAATCTTCTTGAACCATAATGTAATAGAGGAAAAACACATGGATTCTTTCCAGAGTGATGTGACTGAAGGCAGTAGCACAGTATGGTGCAGAGAAATAACCAGTTTCTCAGGATGGCAGTAAAAAAAGAAATATTTTGTTTTCTCAAAAACTAAACAAAGGTTTTCTTAATAGACCTTACTAGAGGTATAGAAAGAATACAGGAGCTGCTAGCATTATCCATCTCACAGGTGTTGTAAGAGAAGGTTATGAGTGTTATATATATTCTGTGGAAACTCCCTAGAGAAAACAAAAATGAAGGGAAACAAAATCCTCTCTGCTATGTCAGCACAACTTAAATTAAAACAGATGCCAAAACATGTCGTTAGAGGAGACATTTTCCAAGACAGCAGTAGTTCAGTGCTGAAGTTACACCAAAAGTAGTCCTTTTAGAGGCTTTTGCAGCTGTTGCAGTAACTTGTCCCCTCACTCAAAGGGGAAAAAAAGTCTTTAGGACAAATACCCTAGTAGTCACAGAGAAAAAAAGTGATTCTAGGGCATAACTTCTAAAAATCTGAGGTTTAAATAGTAAATTAGGTTTAAATTAATACCTAATTTACTCAGGGGAAAAAAAATATAATTTCGCCCCTTTAAGGAAAGGCTACTGAGACACTACTATCAAAAATCACTGTATTGTCTGTTCTATAAAATATGCTCCATCAGTAGTTAAACAGTGTCACGATACAGTCTGCTGGAGGTTTCAGGATGAAGGAGGCAACAATATCCTATCTGGAGAGATGCATGTCTCTGCCCAGGGTATTATCTCATTCTCTCTATGGATCCGTCAGCCAGTCTGTCGGTCTATAAGTGAGCAGCGCTGGAGTGCTTCCTTTATCCCAACTGAGAAGCAGTTCTAGTGGAATCACAGGTTCCTTATTTACAGTCCTTACTCCTCAGCTGCTTGCACATGCAGGCTATGAGTTAGTAGCTCCCTCAGTTATTTGCTTGCTGACCCAACTGACCTTCTTGTGTTTGGTGAGTATGTGCCTAGGCATAAATGACAGCAGCCATTTAAGAATGAAGCTGGTGGCCTTTCTTTTGAAATCAAAGAGCTTAGACAACTGAGAAAAAATTGCTGCATCAAGAAATGCTTATTTCTATAGCGCATGTTTCCCTTATTGCTCTCACAATGGATCCATGGTGAATGGTGTTAAAAAATTATATCATGTGTATGTGTGTGTGAAATTGAACAGAAAAAGAAAGGATAGCAGTGAAGGGCTTATATCTATTTTTAAATGATATTTGGTGGAAAGATGTTAATGAAACCAGTAATTTTTTAATGAAACTAGTAATGAGACCAGACACATCTTTTTGACAGAACTTGAGGATTCAATACTGTGTTGAAGAGGCAAGGTACATTTTTTTTTTTAATTATACCTTCCATTTTACAGTGAAGAAAGAAAAATACGGTATAAAAAAACTGTCCTCTTTCATGCACCCAGTCCTTCTGCATTAGATACTTGCTTTTTTTTCCAGAAATGTTTGTGGACCTTAACAACAGCATTTTATTAAAAAAAAAAAAATAATACAAAAAAAATTGAAAGCTGTTTAATGTCCTTCGTGTCTAATCTTTTGTGATGTCTCTTGTTTTGTGTCAGCAAGAACAGAAACATCTTTCAGAGGCCTAGGTCAACAGTGATGGGGCACATAAAAACAAGGAAAAAGGGTTATTGCTGATTGAGATGTGGGGGAGAGAATATCAATGAGAGCTACTTCCCCTACCTGTGTGTTCAGAGCTGGAAAGGGATGTGGCTACATTCCTTACTCCTGTTTTCCAGAAAAGTGATCCTCCTTCAGTCATCCCATTAGTACTAAGTGAGCTCTAAGTGCTGCCATTCTGGGAGTTTGGAGAACCCTTTACAGAGTAATTTTACAATACTGATGTGCCTTTTTAAGTCTTCTTTCTCCTTGTTTGATTTTTCCCAGTGGTTTCAAATGATGTTGTTGGAGGTGAACTACTCCAAGTGATTAGTTCAAGCTTACAGACTCAGTCAAAGCTTTGGGGTTCTAAACCTATGATTTTGCAAATGCTGGAAATTTTGCAATTACACCACCCTCTTTAAAGGCATGCCTGTCAAAGAACACGTACAAATTATTAAAGCTGTTTTTCATGAAGTTTTAGGTTATATCTCCTCTTTAACACAATAAAAATATAGCACTTCAGTTGGCAGAATGTATTTTCTCATCTGTTTTTTGGGTTTTTTTTTAACACAATAGATACCTGATCTATCTGTGAAGGAGGTATGCCTTAATTTAAAAAATGAATATTGGATTGTTGAACAATGGATGCTCAGCCATGGCTATAGTTCTGTGCAATCAGACATGCACATTTCTTCAGCCTGAGTTCTTGTTCTTTGTGAAGGTTATGAGTACCTCCTTTCACTATCTATTGCAGTCTAGACGCAAAATTACAGAGGAATGATAATGGCTAGCTAGAGGTCCATGAGCATGCACTTCATCTGTAGTAAAACTGAGCACAACCTCTTAATGTCACTAGTATCAGGCAGTGAGTGATGAGGGTGTAGGTGCTTGGGTACAGCAGGGCTGGCCCCTGTCAGAAGTCGGTTGCTGCCACGTGCCACAGTGATGGCCTCAAACCCACTTTTCTATCAGAACCATGTAAGACAGCGCACTGACAACCTGAAATGCATTTAGAAAGACAGTTCATGCTCTGCTTGCAGCATTCTTCAGAAAGGGAAAATATGCATCATCCTCTTCTAAGAAAAGACAGAAAAAAACCTCAGTGAAGACATATTTCAGCTGCTTACAAAGTTCCAATAATATGTGGAGCATAAAGAAAATTAGTAGTCTTAGGAACACTATTATCATTCTCAACAATTGTTCCCTTTATTTTTCTTGTTAAGCTAAAAACAAACAATCAGAGTTGATAAAAGGTAATTCGTAAGAACGAAGCGAAATGTATGGCAAGAAGATATGAAGATGTCTGTAAATCAATACAGAAAAGTCTAATAATTTCCTCAGGAAACAAATGGAAACGGAAATTTTTTAAAAGTGAATGTTGGAA
The DNA here is from genome assembly GCA_018697195.1 of Certhia americana. NCBI lineage: Eukaryota > Metazoa > Chordata > Aves > Passeriformes > Certhiidae > Certhia > Certhia americana. The sequence goes on along the minus strand of CM031878.1, from coordinate 49,075,012 downwards.
GGCATAGCTGTGTGAGAAGGAGAGAGGCAGGGTGTGCTGTTTTCCTGGTGTCAGATCTGAAAATACATTGTATGTCTGAGATTGGGAGAGGGAAAATTTCAAAATACATGCTGAAGCTAATTGGACATTAATTAGGAACAAGCTGAGTTTTGTTTGTTAACCACAGCAATACCCATAGTTTTTTAACTCTAAAGAACTAACAACTGTTGGCTGGTATGTGGATTGGTACTTTGTACCTGAACAGATATGAAAACATCACTTTTCCAAAGTCCAGTTTGTGACACTGACCAAGCAAAACTGAACCCACAAACAGTCTGAATGGAACCATATGTCTATATGGTGTTCTGCTATTTTTCCTGGTCAAGGGCTAAATAAGCTTCAAGGTAAATTTAATCTGTATGTAAATTAAGTATTAGTATATAATCTGTAGCAAAGAACAGCAAACAAGTGAAGACAGGGGACTTTTGCAGAGAAACAATACAAAAAGAAGACAAATTCTTGTACAGCAATTAGACATTAATGGAGAAGGTAGATTTTATTTTTTTAAAGGACTATTCCGAGTTAGCAGTGACGTGGTTTATTTTTTCAGCACTTGCTGTTCTTGCTTAACAGGAGGGTGCCATTTCTCTCCTTTGAGACATATACTGTAGACCTGTAGGTAAATGTGTGTTTATGTTCTTAAAGTCTGTTGTGTAACATCCTGCATGATAAGCCCAGGAACCACCCTCACCATAACCACAGAAAGCAGAGAACATGCCATGGTGCCCTGCAGGGAACTGCTCTGCCCTTGGCTCTTTTCCAGTGTGGTCCTGGCCAAGCCACACTGTTGCCCAAAGGATGTCTCAGCGGCACCAGATGTCAGCCAGAACTGGAGTTCCTGTGGCACTATTTATGTCAGGATGGCTTCTCAGTTCAGATGTAAAAGAAGCACTTTCTGTCTTCAATCCTGCTGCAATTGAGTGATTTAAAAAATACTCAGAAGTCTTTGATTGTTTGGTTTTGACAGAAGAGTGGTAATGGACAGTTATATGAGTAACACACTATTTTCTAAATATTGTAATTTGGAGGAGGAATGTGGTGCCCATCCTGAAATAACACATGGAAAAAGGGAACTGGGCTGGCAGAATGACAAACGAGCAGCCTTCACCACTGACCACCAGGGAAAGGTAGACCACAGCAGACAGCACCCGGCCTGATTTAGAGTCTCTCTGCAAACCCAGCTCCATCCTATACTGCAGAGAGCCAGTGAGACCTATCATAAACAGCTGTTGTCTTCTACCAGTGAGTTATTCTGGAGTTATTTCTGTCTGGGTTACCTGGCCTATAGCTCTTTGTCATGCCAAGATTTTGGTATGAAGCAAAAGGCCATTATGGCTTCCCAGAGGCACAACAGCACTGGGAGAATAAAGACTGGTTACTTAAGTGTGTTAAAAAATTCCATGGGTTAAAAAGTTCTACACATTGATTTGCAGAATGACACAGATTAATCTTGCTCTTAATTCTGCAGTTATTCCATTTGCTGCATTGGCCAGCTGCTGCAAAACTGCATAGAGTACTGAAATCTTTTGTTTGAGAAAAAGAAATAAATGGAGGGGGGATGATTTGTAATACCATACTGACAAAGAAATCCATCCAAAAGGGAAGGAATTATGAGGATCTATCAGGATGCTTTTCCATAAGTCTGCAAACAGATTGTCACAGTAATTTGCTTTATGATCCATTAGTTAAATAGTCCTTATCCTTCCCTACTGTTTTCTGTGTTATATTCAGAGAAAATCACATTCTTTTCTTGAAGCCATGTTTTTTGTTATTGAGATGAGCAGAGTGTATTCGTTCTGTGGCACAAAGTTAGTTCTCCATCACCAGGCTTAGAAGGTGTTAGTACAGGTTATAAAAGTGAAAGGGAGAGTCGTAAACATGAAAATGCATGGACAAATACGGCAAGAAAGCTATGGCTTCTGATTTGATAACAGAAATTGATAACTTCCTTTTTTTGGAAGGAACAACCCTCTGAAGGGCTTCATATGAAAGACAGTATTTTTCAAAGAGCAGCATTGCTTCCCTTTTCAGGTTCTGGCATAGGAATGGCTACTATGCTGTCAGTTTGTACTATGACCCCTCGTATGCTGCACAAGGTGTTGGGAGTGGAGCTGAGGATGCTTGGTGGGGCAGTGCCAGGGTGCAGGGGCAATGCCTCAGACACCCACGGCTGTGTGCACTCTGGAGTGCGAATGCCAAGGTAGGGGTGGGGACAGAGGACTTTTCTATTTTCAGAATGTTCAGAAGGCCTACTTCATACAAGCTTTGAAAAGAAACATGACATTTTGCAACGACACTGACAACTACATTATTGAGGGAGGAAAAATACTAGTAACATTGCCAGATACCTTTTGTTGAGGGAAATAACCTGACCCCGAATGCTTTAAACATTGTAGTGTAGGTAGCATAGGGAACATGGCAGCTGGCAGGCCAGGTCTTAAACATAGAATCAGCAAATGGCCCCTCAGGGTATCAGTTAAGAATATACCACTCTTTGAAAAGTTTTCCATTCTGCCCAAACATCAGTTGATGGACAGTTTCCACTGGGTCTGAGTACACACTTAAAACCTGATTCAGCAAAGCAATTCAGTGACTTATTGTTCAATGATTTTCTTCCTTGACCCAAGTTACTCTGCCCTTATCAATTTAAGAATAACACAGCTGTGACAAGTCAGTCTCCTGCTCCAGCAAAGCTCTGTAAGTAGCTTCTTCACCTTAGGTGCCTTGATTAAACAGATTCATTTGTTAAATTGTTGGCTCCCATTGACTAGTCAGTCAGCTGGAAAGATTCTTGACACGTTCACTTGTGTTCTGAGGCAGACTGATGCAGAAAAAGGAATCAAAGAGCAAGAACTATAATACATCTGATAACAGAGCAAAAACTCAAAAAAAGGGAGAAAATATATTAACTTGTGATCCTTTAAACATGAGGCTCCTTTGGAACGGTTCTTGTAAATGGGAACATCTCTGCACCTATTCACTGCATAAGTGCTTACTTTGTACAGGGAAGTGTGTAGGATGCTGGTGAAATATATTTTTATCATGTCACCTGTGTCTCAGGCCTCATTTAGCTGAGTGTTTGTGGAACTGGGCAATAGAAGTTTTGTAGATTGCACTTTTAAGAAGCATTTTTTCCCATTCACAGATCACCTTGACCTGCCAGATGTTGTAGTTGTCTGGGTACCTATGTCGTCCTGCAGAATCAAGGGCCCTGCAATGTAACAGTGAAAAAAAGTGTTAATGTTTCTTGCTTTTTAATTTATGTGTATCTTTGCTTAAAAATTATTCACTGTCAGGGAACATGAAGAAAAAATTTGGAAAGCTAACTTTGGATCTAAATTGTCATGTATGGGCTCACCCATTTTAATATTTTTTCTTGTGAGTATACTTCAATACAAAAATGCTCTGGCAGTTATTGTTCTCTAGAGTTTTTCCCTTAAAAATTCTTATGCTCAATGGTCTAATGCGGTAACTTTGATAAGCAAGCAGAACAAAGAAGTCTTCATACAGCTAGCAATAAAACACAGGTAAAGTGTTAAAAATTATATTTATTTTGGATTTTTTGATTGTATTCAAACTTCTGCCTTATTTATTTCTTTATTTTTTTAATCAACCGTTCTGCTGACCTTTTGAAAGAAAGCAAGGAAAAATAATGAGATGTGATCCCTAGAAGATAGTGAACCTTAAAATCAAGAAAAGATACTGTGAAACAGAGTTGTTGGTGCTTGGAGATACATAAATGTCATCAATGATGCTACAAGGAGCACTGTCATCCCTTCCAAACCTCAGCACACTTTGCTATTGGAGAAAGTTGTGGCAGAGTTACATGGCCTAATGATATTAAAAAGAATACACATCAGAGAATTTACCAGTATTAAAAATGGTAAAGACCATTTGTCCCTCATGCTTTTTGTCATGAAATAAACTTCAGGATGGTAAAGAGGCTGTGAGGGTCTATCATGCATGAGTAAACCATGTAATAGTCTTTTGAAACTACTGACTGTTTTTAACAGGATCCTCAGGAGATGCTGTTCTTCCTCTTTTCCAGCAGAGGAATTAGATCCTAAAAGAGTCTGGGTAAAAGCTAATCCTGCAGTAGCTGAGAAACAGGGAACAAATAATCCCCATCTTCATACCCTCTTTTCCACAGTGCATGTAATCAGTAAGCCATGAACCGCCAATTTACAAGTTTGGTCTGATGGGTTTCAGTGAGGAGTATTAACAGCTCTGCCTTTTTCTTCTGTCCTATCTAGTCCCATCACTTATCTCAAGGGGCATCATTTCAGGTTTTTCTGTCCTAGTCACAGCTTTCTCAGTTTTTCAGTCCTGTCTTAGTCTTAGCTGTGGCGACACCTTCTCTGAAAGGCCTTACACAGTCTATTAACATCCTTCTCAGTTAGAAGATCTATCCCGCCCGGCTTGTCCTCATTGCTCATTGTGCCCTGGCTTCCCAAAAAGCTGCAATACATTTTGGCTCCCACTGAAATAATTTGTCTGGACTTGTAACCTTTGCCTATAGCTGTCAGCAAAGAGCAACCTTGTAGACCTTAGACACTGTCTGACATCCACAGTAGGGAAGGGGGAAAAGAAACAAGTGTGAAAGCATGCAGCTTAGGAGAGACAGAGACAGAAATATGGAAGATGCAAAGTTCAAGGAGTGTGAGAAGCATTCGTCCTCCATGTGAAATGAAGGATGAATCTTTCTAGGGAAAGACTATCATAGCTCTTTCTATAATGACCAGCTCACCTCAGCTGACAGGTCCCTCTGCCTGGGTTGCTTACTGTGTGCTTTGCTGGCTGGCTCTCTGTCTCCCAACCAGAGGTTTGTAATAATTCCCAGAGATCACCAGCCTGAGATGCAATGATGACTTTGAGGCATCCAGTCATCTGAGACACGTGAGTCCAAGTCACTTAAAAGCTGCCTCTTTTTTGCATCCATGAAGGGCAAACTCACAGGGTAGCAGTTAAATAACAGTAAGGGAGAGTCTGCTGGGAAGTCAGGAGTAGTTAATGGTGTTATACAAGCCCCAGAAGAAACCATCCTGGGGGTGGTGGGATCTTCTTTATAGGTCTGTGGGAGCAAGTTGAATGTCTGCCTGGATGTAGTGACTGGTGGTGCTGCTTTGGCCTCAGGGGAGGGGAATAACTAACTTGATTGCAGGTCCTGGTAGGTTCTATGACTTTACAAGTGTATTGCAGTGCCTAGAAACTAAAAAGAAGATCAACAATATCACAAGCTCTGAAGTGTTCTCAGAGGAATCACATCTAATTAGATCGGCCCCTTTACCCCTTGCCATAAAATCCCCACTCAAACTAGCAAAAAAAGGAACAAAATGCTGGAAAAGCACTGAGGAAACAAAGCTGTACTGATGAGGAAACACTGTAACTTCACATAGGAATGTGACATACTTTCTTCTTCCACTCCAGAAGAAACAACAATTATTTTTTCATATAGAAAGGCACAAATTTTAGAGGCTTATCAAGTAAAATGAAATGGTGGCATGCCTAGTAAACAAGCTAACAGTCTGCAAAAATGAAGACTGCAGCAAGTGTGAATCTGCTCAAGATTTTTATGTCTGACTGTGTTGTATACTACATGTATATGAAAATTCAATTGCAGTACTGGGATTATAACCTCTCTGCTTAAAAATTACAGGTGTCTGCCTGATAAATTAATGAAGACTGTTTCAGAGCCAGAGAAGGGACTAAAAGCTCTACAACACCGATCATTACAGTCATATTGTCTTGAGAGGCAAATCTTAAATGGCATTATGGCTCTTCAGAAAGAAAGAAGCAAAAGAGAGGAAGGGAGGAACGGATTTGCAAGAAGGAAAATTCCAGTATTTCACCCTCAGAAAGAAAATTAGTTGTTTGACAGGTATTATTACCTGAGACCCCTACTTATAGTCTTTTCTATTTAGCATCGGGCTGAACATTGATTCCTGTTCTCTAAGTAATGCAGCTCTGCTAAGGGGCATTGATCTTGGTTAAATGACATTTCGTGTTAAAAAAAGAAAAAAATCAAGAGTGCTAGGAGATGTCTTAGTAACACAAGGTCAGGAAGGAAGTGAGGCCTTCATGACAGACTTTTCACTTATGCTCCTCAAATGACGACTGGAAAGTAATAATTTCTGTAAGCAAAGTATTTTATATTAGAAATGACAGCGTCAGGGCGGTGTGTGCTGCATGGAGGCTTTCCCCGTGCGCACCAGAAGGGGTCACTGCTGAAAGCTAAATCTTCCCCAAAACTGCATTAGCAAAGTACGAGTACCTTGAGCCTGCACTTACAGGGCAGTAAAAATCCATGTAACTGCTTTTCTCCATTTTCCTGATGTATAACGCCTTGTCATGAAATAGCTCTAAAATGTCCAGGCTAAACTAAAATTTACACTACCAATATTAAGGGCAATAAACATGTGTTTAAAGAATCTGGACGAATGAAACATCCCATCTCTGCACCGATCTGGAGTGATTGTTTAGAAAATACTAGCACAACCTTATAAATTATGAAGCTACAGATGTGATAAGTGCTAAAACATAAAACACATGCAGCAATCTTGCAGCTTTGTATATGTACGTGCAAGTGTACATACATATACATGTATATGTATGTGTTTCTTGGCTGCAAAGTAGTTGGGCAAATTTGGGAGATTTTTCAGCAGCCACTGCTAAATGTGAAACATTCAGTCTGGGAAACACCTTTTGACTGCACACAACATATATTTCTGCAAGAGTTTAGAAGGGAGTGTAGAGAGAGAGTTTTAATAAAAACCTTATTAAATGGAGTTTCTTTGGAAACACAGTACTTCACAGATTTTAGCTTCCTTTAAGTCATCACAGCTACTTGACATAGAATCATAGACTATTCTGGGTTTGAAGGAACCCACACAGATCACTGTGTCCGACTCCTGGCCCTGCACAGGATGTCCCCAGGAGTCACAGCATGTACCTAAGAGCATTGTCCAAATGCCTTTTGAGCTCACCACAGCTCTTTTGAGCTTTTGGTGTCATCCACTTCCCTGGAGAGCTGTTCCAGTGTCCAACCACCCTCTGGGTGAAGAACCTTTTCCTAATATCCAACCTAAACCTCACCTGATACAACTTCTGACCATTCCCTTGGGTCCTTTCACTGGCCACCACAGAGAAGAGATCAGTGCCTGCCCCTCCTCTTCCCCTCTCAAGGAAGTTGCAAGTGCAGTGAACTCTCCCCTCAGTCTCCTCTTCTTCAGACTGAACAGACCAAGTGACCTCTTACTTGACTTCAGCTTGCTGTACAAGCCTTCAAGAATTTACTCTGAGATTATATATTCAGACCCCTGAATTATGTCTTCTCTAAACATAGCATATTGGAAGGGAAAAAAGCATCTCTAATACATGATCTAAATTTCAGTGATTGAATATTAAACACAGTCAAGTAGGTAATTTCTATAGGAACAGAGAAGAAATTTGTGATATTTTTGGTCTTACAGAATTAGCAGCAAGCAGTCCAAGGCCATCAGAGCCTGGAAAAATGTGTTGCCTTTGCTGTGGGCCTGTCTCACTTGCATGTGTACATGGCAAGGATGGTTTGTGTTGGGCTCTGGCTGGAGGAGGATCACACTCAACAGTAACTTTATTGCCTAGAGGTAGGGAAATGGGATACTGGGACTGAAGGAGTTCAGGTTTGAAATAATAGAGTTGAAAAAGCAGAGGAAATGAGATTTTAGAAGGACAGGTGAATTTGGAGGGATGAACAACTTCAGCATGATTGTTTTGAGGAAGAAAGTGTGGTTTTCCTCATATTATTCATCTTTTGAGAAGAGGGGCTCAGATTTTGAGCAAACTGCCTATTCCTCTAACTCTACATTTTGTACAGTGACATTGGTTGCTTGTTTAACACCCTCACAAACTATTTGTGGAACAGGAAAATCACTACTCACATCTTCAGACATGGAGACATCACCTGGAGTTTACCTCAAATACAGAACAAGAGAGTTTACCAAACATGCCCATTTTCATTGCATTATTGTTGTTATTACTACCAATTTTTCTAATTCTGTCTCTGGACAGAACAAGGAATTGCCTTGTTCTGCATGGAAGTCTAGTCCCTGAATGAAGAACCTGCCCTTAGGAGTTACTTCTATCATCAGCACTCACTATTATTGTGATATATTTCATAAGGTAACCAATGGCTACAATGAAGTAAACAGAAAACAGAGGGTTTTTTAAAAATTTTTTGGTAATAAAAAAGATTCATATTTAAGTTTCCAGTTAGCATTGTTAGGTAATCTTCTGCATGACTAGTTTTGTGTTTGTGTTGGTGCCAGTTCCTTCATCTTGGCACATTTTAAATTTCTACAGCACCATGTGCTGCTTGCCTCATTACACAGGAGTGATCTATGACAAGCAGACATGTTTATACACGCAACCATTTCTAGGCCTCTGGAACTAACAGCAAAAAATAGCATCTTGTGCGCAGTCTGTTTCTCCAATTCTCATGCACTAGCTTGATCAACCCAGTTGTTTCCCTTCAATTTTTCAGATACAGAAATAGATTGTTACAATATGTTCATTTGATCCGAATATATGCCAAGTTCCCTGCGTAAAGGAGCAGGGTTCATTTCACATATATTTTATATCACACTCATGGTAGTGCTTAGCAAATAATTGCATATCATTTGACATTTTGAAATCAAGATTGTCTCTGCCAGAGAGATGCTGCAGCACAAAGGTTATGAGTCTGGTACAGAAATTGTTAGGTAGAGCTGTGATCTGTGTTAGGTAGAAAAGCACAGTATCTAGACCTGTACTTGCCTTAAAATTTAAGTTAAGAAAATTGTGTCCATGAGGTCCTGAAAGCATTGCAAAAGATAAACTGAATATTAGAGGAAAACTGGCAGCAGATCATACCTCCATCTGTAGAGCACTAGAAAATCTGTGATCTGGTAGCACTTCAAGTTATTTCAGTTTTCGGGTACAAACATCTTCAGACTAGCATGACCTGACTAAAACCTGAGGCCAAGATGAGGCTTCTAAAATGAGCATACAGAAGCAAAAGTAGATATCTTCAAATGTATTCAGGAAACAGGCATTAAAGTTAGTATTCTATGTGTCTTGCTAAGGGAAATCACCCTACTTATTCCAAAATATGTATGTAGGTGCTGCACTATGGCTGCTGCATTAATTACTGTATATATTTTTTTTAACTTATTTGTGCTTGCAATTTTGCTTTTTGGAAAGCTGGCCAGTTTTGAAATTAAACCCGTAATTCTATTTTTCTTGACTCTCAGATTTTGGTTGTTGATATTAGTGTTAAACACAACCAGATGTCTGGATTTCTAGAAGCATGCTTTCATTACGATTCATTCTTAACTATTTGTCAGTGTTCACCTATAGTTCAGTGTATATTTTTGTAGCTATCATACTTGTGTAGATATATGTGTGCATATGCTGATGCATATAATATTTATATAGAACAAATGCCTGGTTATATTAGTAATAATAGGAAATTTCTTTGAAAATTCTTTCAGTTATTCAGAATTTTTTGCCACTGGTTTTCCATAAATTGAAATAATCCAATGTATTTCTGGGTATTAGCTTCTGATCTCTTCCTGGGGTGGTTAGGAGCACAAGAAGTGTTTTTGCATGTTGGTGTCTGTGTCAGGATGTTAAGCTGATCTGGCCTGAGGTCAGCTTGGTAAGCAGCCTATTGCTTATCTCTGTGATGGCATTGCAGGACATGCCCTGAAACAGGCACCTACAGGAACACACCATCTCCCCTATCCTGGCACACACAAATGGAGTATGGTGCTGTGACAGCAGCATGATGTGTGCTTAGCTGACATCACAGAGGGACAGATGACCAAAAAAGGCAAAACTTTTCTCATGGGACATGGCATGTACCTTAGCACTCTTTGTAGAACTGCTCTGAAGAAAATAAATCTATTGGAGAAATATTTTGCTTTGCTATAAAACCTCTAGTGTGACTGTGGTGAGGGAGAGTTTCTTTCTATGCATTCATTTTGCATCAATATCAGATATTTTAACAGAGCTAGAGGATGATGGTCCAACACATCATCCTACTCCGACCCAAATAAAGCTACAGTTCTCTCCCATTGCAGATGTAAAACACTCAGTATTCCTGCCTCCTTGGGCAGGCATCCAATGGGACAAGCTGTGTGCTCAAAAGCACTCCTACCACTTTTCCAGGTCCAGCTAACTACAATCAGTGAAAACAGATTTACCAGTTTAACTGTGGATTGCATCAGGTTATGAATAAATCTGCATTGCATTGCATGTTAAGGACACTGTGCATTAGTATACTCTGTATCTTCTCCCTGAGACAGACTTCACCTATATTGAAGATGAAGCTTTGATCTTTTCCTTTTTGTAGAAAAAAAATTAATCCCGTCAGAAAATACTCAATATCACTGAAGGAAACATCCTCCATCTGGGTAACTGTTCCTGCCTGTGGGCAGAAAAAGATTTATTTTTCATTTTCACAGCAGATTTTATGTCAGTAAAGGCAAGCAGTAACTTTTTTTCTCCACCACCAAAAAGACTACCTTTAAAGGAAACATATGGACTTGCTTTTTGGAATCTCTCTTCTGTCATACTTATACTTTCTATCCATTCTCAAAAGTGAGTCACTGTTTTAACATATATATGTGTATATTACTGAATAAGAGAATACCAGGAGTCACTGTTTTCAATGCTTCATTGCAAACAGGATACTCTCTGAGCTTTTTGAAGATAGAACTCCTTTGAAATGGATTAAAACTTGAGTACTTACAATGCCTTTTCTCCCAGTTAGTTAAGTGCTTTTAGTTGGATCTTCAGGCTTATTACAAAGGTGGCAATGCAAGATGTTCCCAAGAGAAAAAAAGTTGTCTCTTTGCTCATAGTCATGCCCTTTCTGTAGTTTATGCTATGTTAAATATCTGAAATTCAGATAGGATCAAGCTCATTTAAGAGGTAATGAGACAGCTAAGTATCAGCCAGCCCTATACGTAAAACTGTCAAGATGTCCATGTCAAAAATAGCCAAACATCTGCTCACCTAAGCTACACATATTTTTTCTGGTTAATTCCTGGCTGAGGAATTAAGTGGTAAAGAATTAGTACTTGTTCTGCCAAAACACCTTGTAATTATCTATGTAAGACATCAGATGTACATGAGCAGCTTTAGGTAATGCCTGCTATCTGTGGCCTTCATATTAAAAAAAGGCTTTTTGTATGCTGCTTTTTTTTTTTGTAAGTTTGGTTTTTTTTTTTTTTTTAATTTCTCTTCCACAGTGCTCTATTATTTAAAGAAAGAAACACTTTGATAAAGCATGGAGGACTTGTATATATGGGCTTCACACATGCAAAACTCTTCTTAATAATCCCATATAAAACTCAAGATGAAAAGTTCTAGGCAGGTTTATGAGGCACCTAAGTGACTATTCACGTTCTTGACCAGGACCTATGCATACAAAGGGGATGGATTTTCTAGCAGACAAGAGATTTTATTGTGCAAAGAGTTATCAAAACCTAGTTTATTCCTCCCAGCAAGCCCACCTGCTTGTAAAGTGAATCTCTTGGCTCTCTATACAAGTAAGTATAAATAAACCTGGTTTTCTGTGTTCTTCACCAGTGTGAAAGAGAGCACCACTCATAAAACCTGTGATGTGTTACGTTCAGTGACAACTCAGCTGACATCCGTATGGTGCACAGTGGTTTTGCACTAGTGGGTAGAAAGAACAGAGGAAAAACAGTGGGAGCACATGAGAATGGAGATAAATTCTGGTGTGATCTCTTTATGCCAAAGGTAAAACAAGAGGTTAGGGAGGTCACTGAAGGTACTAATCTTCATCTGCAACAGTGGTTTTACATTTCTCACCTGCCTGTTGATAGAAGACAGGAAACTAGATGTTTTAGGACATGCCATATGAAATTTACGATAAAGTTCTTTCCTTTGTAGGTAACACGTGCCTCTGAACAGACCTTTCTGATAATATTAGAAGAACATGATCTATTTGGGAGCACAAATCCTAACTGTTCATATGCCTAACAAAACGTGTCTGTAAAAACAAGACAAGGAATTTTCCAAGTAAAGGCCAGAGGAACACATGCAATGGAATAGTTACCTGTCAGGATTTCAGTGCTTATGCCAGTTCTAGAAGGTTTTTAGAGAGCTGTCATGGTGTGAATAATATCAATATCCCTTAGTAAGAGTAACTCCTTAGTATTATGGTATTGCAGAACATTTTGGGTTGGAATGGACTTTAAGATCATCTAGTTCCATGCCTGCTGCCCTAGACAGGGACACCTTCCACTTGACCTGGTTGCTCAAAGTCCCATCCAACTTCCCTTGTGTTCCCCTGTGGATGGGGCATCCACAGCTTCTTTGGATGTGCCAAGTGCCATCTGTGCTAGTGTCTCAACATCTCGGCAAAGAAGCTTCTCCTAGAATCTAATTTAAATCTCTCCTTTTTGTTTTAAATGGTTTCCCCTTGTCCTATTGCCATCTGCCTGTGTGAAAAGCCACTCCCCATCTCTTTTGCAAGCCATCTTTGAGTACTGGAAGCCAGTAATAAGGCCTCCCCAGAGCCTTCTTATCTCCAGGCTATGCAATGCCTGCTCTCTCAACCTGTCTTTGAGCTTTGGATGGTACATCAGCAGTACAAGATGAGCTGGAAAGGACTGGATTACAGAAAATGAGCAAAAATTCTGCTTTGAAATTAAAGTTTGAGAAATGGTGCAGGTGGGATAGAGTCCAAACACTCATCATAACCAACATGGGGTATTACGATTTTGGTTCAGCGCTGTGTGCCAACCCATTTTGCACCAACTATCCTATCTCTGATTCTGGCTGGGAAACTGCATCTTGTCTAAAGTTCAGGTCTAGCTCTCCACAGAGTCATACCATGCTGATGCACTTGGTCCAGAAAACACTTTGCTGTATGTTCAACTCCAAAAGAGAAACATTAATCAGAGATCTTTCCCTTACATAAATCTTGTTGCCCAGAGGTTTACACTACCTCCTACTGGACTCTTCCTACTGCCTAATAAAGAGGTGTTTCACAGTTTTTTGTTCTACTTTGCATTTTGTTGTCAATGGTACTTTTTATTTTATTAGACAGTGTCACAATTTCTGCTATTGCTACTAAACAAAGATGTATGTTCTCGTGGGCATATAGGATTTTTTTCTTAGCTACCTCCTTACTTACAACAGTTAGAGGAAATTAGGCACATCTGAGGACGTAGTGCAACAAATGCATGCCATGATTGGTTTCAGGAGTTCCCAACACTGCATTTCATCTATCTCACAGTCATGGCACTGCTTCAGAACTGAAAAGAAGCATGATGCCTGTTTCTTTATTTAGCAAATCACCTATGCTTGTTATACAGTAAATAGCTCCACACAAATTTATATCTTTAATGCTTCTCTCTTTCCCTAACCAAAGAGACTCTGAAAGCAATGCATAAATACATTTTACTTATCCAAAAGTCATTTTATACTTTAGACATATGTTCTGTTCAGTTAGAGCCTATATTCTCTGACTACCTGTAAATTGACATACATAGGTTATAAGGGACCCATGGAGACCTTTAGAGCCCAGCCTCTTCAAAGGTCAGTCAGGTTGCTCAGGAATATTGTGATTTTGCATTTTAGGAGAGAGTGAACACAAAATGACAGGGATAACAAGTTAGATATGAAGAAGATATTGTACTGTGTTGCAGGGCTTAGATCATAATGTTCTAGAATTGGCCTGGAACTGAGTAGGGGAGAAAACTCACATAAAATTGAGAAAACTGAGAATCTAACTTATGAAATACCTGCAAAATTTCTGGATATGATCTTAAAAAAAAAAAAAAAAAAAAAAAAAAAAAAGAAAATATGTGAATATATGTTTCAATTAAGTCAGTTGGGATTTTATATGTAATAAGACTATATGAAATGATTTTAAAAATTAGGCAAACGATTATCAAGAAGCAATAGCTACAAAGGCCAAGGAAATTTTAGGGCCATTTTTAGAAAGAGATTAGTGGTCTCATGACAAGAACAATGTAAAAAAGCCATGTAAAAGTAGAGAGAATGACTTACGTTCTCTGGGTTACTCCTATTTTTTCGCTGCAGATGTCAACAGCAGCACCTGTGAAGGAAAACAATAGGGTGCTAAAGTGAGAAAGGTTTTTCCGTTGTTACACTAGAAAGGATAATTTGCTCTATGAACATCTTGGGTAAAAAAAATTATAAGCTAGACAAGGTCAGTTCTCTTTGATACCTTCCATGTGTTGATCTCAGTCATGCGAAAAAGAAAAAGAAAGGTAAAAATAGGAAAGGAGGTGTGAATCACATACCCAAATTATTTCCAGCAGGATGAGACCCTTACTACATATCTGTCAGGACCATTAGATTACTTCTTTAGCCTAGTATAACAGAGCTGCTTCCTGCACCTCAAGAATGTTTTGATTTTTATCCATGAGTTAGAGTCAGTTTATCTGCACAGGTACATCAAATCTTGTTATTACATGCCCCAATGTGTGAAATTGCACTTGACTTTTCAGATGGTCTGAGAACCATTGGCATGTAGAAATAATGAGAACGTGGAAGTAGGGTAGAACTATCCTGTAAAATGTTCTTGGCTTGCAGTCTACTCAAGCTTCCGTTCTACTCAGAAACAATCATAAAAGCTTTCTAGCATGAACAGACACTTTCATTTAACCACTATGATGAACCAATTACATGAATTCACCTGATGTCTTGTACCCAGAGGTTCTGTTCCAAGTGCTTTTATACCATCTGAAAGGAGAACAAGCCTCAGGTGGCCACCTTTAGAAGTCAGAGATACAATAAGGCTAATAATGTCAGAAAGGAGACTAAAGTGATGAGACAGGCAGTTAGGCAGGTGGTGCCTTACTGAGGCAGGTGTGGAAACTGATGTTACTAAAGGTATTGAATCTGATGCTGGAAGACAGGGGAGACAGCTCATTTATAACACATACAGGATTTGTGGAATCAGAGTGCCTGACTGTTAAAAAATTTAGCAACAAACACACATAAAATATGGTATTGCATTGCTTGACCTCAGGCTGGTGTCATTCCACATCCCTTCTGCAAGTCTAAAGTTCATGATCAAAACCAGAAAAAGCTGCAAAAAACCCCAGAACAGATGGGTTGTGTGTCCGGGGAATGCTAAGGTTTAGGAACCCACTCTCCCAGTTTTTATTCACAGTTAACATTGTTCTAAGTGCATGCCTGAACTTATCTGTGCCAAACATGAGAAACAGCATGAGACAAGTAGCACTGCCACTTGAAAATGTATTTCTTCAGCAATAAGTTGAGGAAGTGGTTGCAGAAGTATTACTCATAAACCTGACTGATACATACTATAGAAAAACAATTCCGTGCCAATTCATTGAGATCACAAGATTATTGTCCAAACAGTCTCAAGGTCAAACCTCCTTGGTTTCAGAAGAGTAGAAAGTTATACTTTCCCAGAAGTATAATTTTGTTTATTCTCCAACTAATTGGAAATAAATGGCTGATGTTTGGGGAAGAATAAAGAATTTGCGTGTGGCACAATAATTGTGAAAAAATGTGTGTGAAATCCATTGTGGAGATGGAAAAAAAAGTAACCCCAGACTGTTGAACATAGGGGAATCTTAAACCTGTTAGGAGACTATAGTTCCAAAAGAAAACCTCTGATTTTTCTTGCATTATTCATATCAGTTTGCATAAACATACAAAGCTAAAACATCTTCTCCAAGCAGAGAACACCCGCCCTGTTAACTCCCAGTCACACAGCATCCAGCCAGAAATACCCAAAAATCTTTTCATGTTCACACTCATCACAACCAAACAATACACTGACTGATTAGCAAAACTTACTGCCCTGCAGTGTCTCACCTTCAGAGTGAAGTTCTTGTGGTGGGAACACGGGGTGTGGTTTTAGATTAGCAGAAAGAAAAGACAGAGACTATGGTGGAGTGGTTCTTCACACACTGCTGTGTGACATGGGCTCCTTGCCATGAGGATGTCTGCCTGACAACCTGCTTGGGGATACTCCAACGCCAGAACTCTCTCTGGTCCCTTGAGGACTGAGCGCTGGGTCAGCAGATCTGGGCATCATGACGCTTTCTCAACTGAAGGGACAGGTTGAAGACAGTTCAAGATTTCTGCCTACTTAGTTTCTGGTGTAATAAACTGTAATCTCTTCTCTGTCTGTCCCCAGGAAAAAAAGAAAAAAGAACCAAAAAGAAGGGGGGGAAAAAAAAAAAGTAGCAACAAGGTAGGAGAGGTGTGCCAGCCCACCCTGCATGAGCCTGAAACCCATGGATCTGAAGTGTTTCTAGTGAAACAGCAGTTTATAAAAGGGACACCATAGGATATTCACAGTGACAGATAAATGGCCTGCTCTGATCTCTTGGGACCACTGTGCATTTTTGAAACTGATTTGCTTTGAATGCCTGATTTGTAAAACTCTGTAGGACTGCAGAGTCCTAACTATAGGCTGAAGAAGAAAGCAATGTATGAGGAAACTGCCTGTATGTTGAGAGTGCTCAGGGTAGCAAGCCATACATGGTATCTGTCCATTCTGACTATACTTGGAGGACTTCAAAGACAGTCCTACAGCTGCAGGAGAGCTTTCCACTGCACATGAAAAGCATGCCTGGCTGTCATCCTGCATCTAGGAGCACTCAACTTTATTCCTGTGAAGTACTTTTATGCTTACCATTTCAGCACTTGCCCAGAGCTTAAACATTACAGGACATTTTTTTCTGATGGATATTTTGATAAAGGCATTCTTAACAGAAGAGCTCTTTGATTTTAATAACCATTTCAAAGACTTTTTTCTGATTAGGAGCAGAGTATTTTCTTACACAGGCCTTTTCAGCTGAGGCTTTCTGTTTTAGTTACTTTCACAAAATCACCTTCTTGTCATACAGCTTCTTCAGGTCTCATTCATTTTATTCAATACTTGCTGACAGCGTCTGGGCTTCTCATTTCAGCATTGCTCTTCAGAAATGCAATTGACTTTAAGTACTACTCTATTCTTCAGGTCATTTAATTGCAGTGCATTGAGCCCTTTTGAAGGTGACAGCTCTGCAAATTGAAAGAGCTCTGATCAGTTCAGAAAAACTGCTTTCAAATGTAACTTTTCCTGACATTACAGAGCCTTCTGTTAAAACTTTTTCCATTTTCCAGACTATCATTTTGTTTCTGAACAGAGATTTCTTTTCTTTGAGTTCCAGCAACAACTTCCAGCTTCCCTATTTTTCACCCATATTTCCTCATCTTTCAAACTGCTTCACTAAATTTCATATCATTATAAGCACACTTTTCTGCCTTCCTCCCTGGTTCTACCCTGTGGAGTGATATGGCCTTTTGTAATTCCTTTCCTGCAATGCTTTGCACAGAGGAAGGCTCTACCTTTCACCCAAAGCTATAACAAAAATCGGGCATCAGAAATTAGAAGGAGTGCATCCCCATGCAGTGCAAAGCCTAAGCAGAGCTCAGCACAAAAGAAGGACCCAGGCTGGAGGCTGCTGCTGCACAGCACCTCCACCCTGCTCCATGCAGGCCACTCACCATCCCTGAAGAGCAGGGGTCTCTGAGCAGAGCTGTGATCCCTCCCCACTGCAGTCCGTGGGGGCTTTGCCCTGCTCAGTGTCTGCCTGACTCCTGCCTGTCCAGACAGCAGTAAGTGCTCTTCCTGCTGAGAGGGCAGCCAGCAGGCTGCTCCTGAAAGGAGCCATCTGCCCCTGCTGTTCTCTCCCCTTTTGTTCTCTGCCTGTGAAAAGACAGGACTGGGAGGCCAGCAATGGCTTCAAGAGTAAGAAATGAAGTGGCTTTGCAGTGAGTGCTTCTTTTAGGATGAAAAGATCTGGAGAATAGGATTTTATTTACTAATGAAAAATTGTGTAAGATTTTTCTTCTACTGTTGCTCCTTTATTATCAATATTCATAGTTACAGATTTCCTGCTGCTCTGAGCTCTTCTTGCTAACAGAGAAAAAAAAAAAAAAAAGGTGAGGGCTCACAGCTCTGGCAACAGCTGGAAGTTTGTGGCTCCCAGAAGTTCAGCATCTAGCATCTTGAAAGACATATGCACATATGACATAATGTAATCACAGCAACAGCAGGGTTTTGAAATGGACAATTTCTATTGTTCTATCGTATATCTATTGTTCTTCCCCATTCCCTTTCTGTACTCTTTCAGATCAAGATTTTAAGTTTTCTTTCAGATTTTTGTTCTTTCCAATATTTACTAACCCAGTTATTGGTGTGTTTTCTCCCCAGTGGTGTTTGCAGTCAGATGGGTAATAGGAAATATCATGATTAGAAAACCACTCTGCATTAAACTTGGCTTATCTCTTTACATGCAAGATATCAGCCATACTTCAGGAGACCCTAGGGGAATTGAGACCCAGACAATATGTGTTTAAAATGCTACTGCCATACAACTGCAGTTGGTTTAGGAAACTTCACAGTACAGCTAGGGAGTCAGACTGCAAAATCTTTCTTAAAAGAAAATCACCTTCAATTGTGGTTTCTCAAGTCATTCTCTGAACCATTTTTTGCCCTCCACTGTTAATCTCTGCCTTTTTGTGTGGCTTTGCACCTTCGGATTTGCCTTTACAGAATGCAACCTCAGCTGGTATCTTACTCCTCTTCAGTGAACAAAGAAAAAAAACCTACACTTCACTTTATACTTCACTTTTCACCACAAACAAGGGTCACAAAATCCTTTTCTTTGCAACCAGGAAAATTATCAATAATAGAAACAATGCATCTGAAAGAGTTACTGAAACCAATGTGTTTCGAAAGCTCTGAAAAAATATAAATCAAAGCACAGCACTACTGAGTAATTAGCAAAGGTGCTAAGTCAACTTGCTAAGCAATTTTCACTATCAGACACAACTGACATGGGAAGAAATGGAAAGAACACTGTGTGGTGTTGCTTGAATCTAAAATCAGGGGGAACCCTCTGTAGCAGAGCAGGGAAGAAGTAATCTTTTTTTAGAGAACCTGGGTTTACTCAGGTGACTGAGTGCAAGTTATATAGGAAAATACAAAAGAATTGAAGCGCAATGAAGACAGTTCTTTGCTGCATTTCTGTATTTTTAAATCTGAAATGAATAATAGATGAAACAATTCTATAAAAACAGGTACCAAGCAGCAACAAATGCAGAACACAGGACAGCTCAGTAACTGTACCTCCAGCTTCTTGGGATGATAATCAGAGATGCTCCTCCTAGCCAGATCCTGTTGATGCTTCACAAATTTCTATGTTGTTGGGCATATGTTAAAGAAAAAAAAAAAAAAAAACCAAAAAAAACACTGTCTTTTTAAATCATAGCCCCTAAAACAATGGTTCTCACAATTATGTGGTTTTGTAAATTAAAATAAAGGCCAGACAAATATAACCCAGAGCTACAGTCTCTGGGCTAGAGTAGTCAGGAGAGTTAAGTGCATAAGTGAAAATGTAGAAAGGTATCTTAGAGTTTCAGAGGGGTGTCAGGAATCAGACCGACTATCCCCTGCTGGCTCGTTTACACACACAAGTTTCAGATCTGCAGACGTGGCAGATGTGTGTGCTGAATGCGGCAAGCAGGGCATTCAGCTCCTCTGGAGGGGAATCTGCATGGCAACAGTATAATCACAGCTTCCTTAAGTACCTTGAGCACAATGTTGTGCATTTCAGTGGGGACATTCCAGATGTAGCCTAACATAGGAGCAACCTGATGATTTCAGAGGGGATTCTCTCTCTAATTTTATTTTTCTTTTTTGTGATGTTTTGCACAGTACATACAACCTGGAATGTGAACTGTGCACTCACAGTAGTTTAAATAAATAATATGTAGTGCAGAAGTGCCTATTCCCTGAGTTGTATGCATTCATGAAATGAAAGATGACTCACAGAAGAGGTCACTGTAAAGCAATATTATCTGAGCTTTTATTAGAACCTGGTGCTCTAATACTAGACAACAGCATCATTCACAAGGGAATAAAAGCTTGTGGGCATATGAATAGGGAGTGTTGTACAATTACAGAAACACCTGTGCTAAATAACCTTGCACTCATCCCCTAGGAAAATCTGCATGCTCAACAGTCCCAAAATTTCTCTCATGTATATTAAGTTACAGCATAAAAGCATGGTATGATAAAACAGGCTACAAAAATATTCTTCAAGGGCATATATATAAAAGCTATGGGTTTGCATCCTTTTTTTTTTTTTTTTCCTCCTAAATACTGTCTGCAGTGCTGAGCCACATTTTACTTCTGAGACAGCAGAGACCTCCCTCTACATAAAGAAACATTGCTTTTCATCGTGCCATGGTGGCAAGGATTTCCTTTCTGATTTTTAGCAGCTTAGTCTCTAGCCTTCTTGTTCTGAAAGCCTGTTCAAAGCTTTCCAGAGCAATGGCAGTCCTGATATCACTGTCTTTGGATAAAAAAGGTATTTCTTCACCCCCTAATTTTTCACGGCCTTCTGAGCTTCTGGAATACTACCTGCCAGAATGAGTAATACTGCAGAGAGGTTACTGGCAGCCCCCAAGGCAAAAGACTTTTGATTAGGGATCTGACAATCTCTCAGGCACTCATGTATCATACAGACACAGATATTTCAGTCTTAAGTGATGCTTAGCATTAGCAATTAGCTCAGCTTGTGCTCACACACATTCAAGTGTTCACATAAAGACTATGTTGCAGGTTTCTCTGTAATGGTGCAGGAACAGCTTGGTTGGATGCCAAATTAAAGAAAGACAGAGCATCCTTCATGGGTCACTGTTTGGCCTAGAGGATGTTATAAATCTCACACTGGCTACAAGTTGTACTATTTAAGCACAGGAGATTGCTATAGGGATGAGCATTTATAAAAATAGGGCTCCTGTTTCTAAAAACTAATCTGTCTGTCCTATTTCAAGCATAGAATGACCCTCCCTCAAATGTACAGAAAGTGCAGAAGGAGATTCACTGTCACTCTGTCAGAATTCAGCTTAATTGACTACAATCACCTGCATTCCCCTCTTTTACTTCTTCAAACCAAAGAAAAATTAGTCCTTAGCACAGGGTTGGACCAGAAAAGATCATATCAGTAAGTCTGGTCAGCTGGCAGGGCAAAATATAAGCTCTTGAAAAATAGAATCATAGACTGATTTGACTTGGACAGGACCTTAAAGGTCATCTAGGTCCAACTCCCTTGCAATGGGAAGGAGCACCTTTCACTTGACCATGTTGTTAAGATCCCCATCCAGCCTGGACTGAACACCTCCAGGGATGGGACTTTCACATTCTCTGGGCTGTATGTTCCAGCATCTTACCACCCTCATCAAAGGTGAAGAATTTCTTCCTAATATGTAATCTAAATCTATCTGATACAGCACTTTATACAAAGTAAAAAGGCAGGAAATTGTTATTTTCCAGCTGTTCCATGAACATGGCTACAACAGAAGGACTGAGTTTGCAGCCAGATCTGTAGCAAGAACCACTGTTAGAGGGGAATGAGTAGTGCTAGTAACATCTCCTATACCCAGTGACAGGAGTGAGTCTCCTGTGTGTTCTGAAGCATGAAAGAAAGGGAAAGGATACTGTAGTTGTGAATCTATCCCTGTTAAAGCTGCTCTGAGGCCAAGAAGCTTGCCCTAATTATGACTTGGAGCAGCTTACTTGGTCTTCACCTGCATGCCTTAATTTCTCGACTATAAATGTCACTACTGTCTGTGCCAGGAGATTTTATGAATAGGTATGTCCTTTATCAGATGCTGACATTGCAGTTCTGTGGCTGTGCTGTGGATCGCTGGCCTTGGCAATGCTAATAAGCTAACTGAAAATTTGTTGTTAGACTCTTGGGATGACTATTGGAGCAACACTTCCACTAATTTTACCAGGTGAATTGTGATGCAAAGAGCCTGAATTCTTTATACATTTTTGAGTAGCCCATGCTAACCCTTACCCATTACTTTTCAGGATCCCAGGCTAAAATGCAGTGATACTTACAAGATGAAAGAAGTTTAAATAGACACCCATATCAATATTAGATGCTCTTAGAAATTATTCTAAAAAATAATTATTATTCCTGAAGCAAAAACTCAAGCTGAAAAATGGAGCAGGTCTTACCATCAAGTTAATTGAAGCAAGTCAGCACTTTACTTAATATGAACTTTATGCACCCTCCTGGTGTTCAAAGCCAAATCTTCCAGATGGATATCACCTTCCAGAGGGATTCAGGGTAGAACTGCGATTTAGAGTTTCACTTTGCAATGGGCAAACAAGTGAACACTTGGATAACTCAACTTCTATAACAGCAGTTTGGCCTGCCCATACAAAAATAAACCTTGTAAAGGCACCATTTTTACTTTTTCTCTTCCACACTTCAAGTCAAATACCCAGCTTGCAAGGAACAGAAACGCAACATATTGCTGAGGTAACAGGAAAATATAATGGATTTGCATTTATAGAAAACTAAGGGGAGGACAACACAGCTTATCTGGCAGCTTGTCTACCTTCACTTTTATTAAAAAAGATTGTAGGAGGAAAAATTTGAAATGTAGACACAAATAATCAACTCGGATTCTAGTTGAAAAGTAGTAGCAGGTAGTTTTTTCTGTGTGGAAGATTTAAGAGAGAAGAAGCTGCATATTATTCAAACAAACATCTTTACTTTGGTACATTAGGAAGCAGTAAGAAGGAGGCTTGCAGAAAAAGCAAATACAAGGCATTCTGTGATCACACATTTCTTTGGACTTTAAATCTGGTATAAACTTCCATCAACTTTCTTCTCCTGTGAGCCAAAGGGAGTTTATATTATGTATATAAGGCCATGCCCTGGTCCCTGCTCCCTCCAAATGATCTACCAAAGTGAATCTGCTTTGAGCCCAGCTGCACTTACAGATTGAGGCTTCAGCTCCAGAACAGCTTTCCAGCACTGGTGTCATTCAACAAACAGGGCTAGTATGAGGAAGCGTCCTGCTATTCCATCTGTAATTGTCACTTTCCCCTAGTGTTATCTCATGAAGAGCTTCAGAAGGTATGAGAAAACAACCATTTACTTTATTAAACAGAGGACATAACCTAAAAAAAGTTTAGGGTTTTTTTTTCAAGAGGAGGCAAAATATTCTCTAAAAACATTCCTTACTAAATCTTGAGACTGTATAGCCAGGCTTACAAAACATTCTGATTAAGGAGAAAATGCTGATTCATTTCTATTATCTGTTGGGTTTATTATTTCCAGGGAGTGGTTTATAACACAGCTGGCACCAATACTCACAATCATATACAACACATCAACACAATGGTTGTATCATTTTGACTGGTCCTTGCTCGAGTTATAGTAATGCCTGATGGCATTTTCTTGTTACAGGAGGTTTGTCTCAGCAGTTCTGATTCTATATAAACCCATTTGTTTAGCGGATTATAATAACCTAGCCATAAACATTTTTCTGGGGTTGAATTATTATTATTGTTATTAGCAGAAGTAATGCTAATAATATCTTAAATCTATATTATATCTTTCATCCCAAGTATACCCAGGCACTTCCAGGAATGAAGAGAGTACCACTACTTTACTTTAGTTCAGGTTTACTTTAGTAAACCCTCAGCAATGGTACTTTTCAGGATAAAACAAAAGATACTGAATTACATCAGAATTTTTTCGGGGGGGAAGAAATGTGTTTTACACTTTCCTATGAGCAGGAAGTCAGGTGCACTTATATGTACATCCATCCCCCTACATATGCAGTGAGACCAAGATTGCATACAATGAGTTCCTATTCATGAGTGCTCCTTAATTTCAATTTTTATTCTACTGTTTTTGTAGTATTTGATGCATTAAGTTTTATGTTCTTAACAAAACTTTTAATCCAAATAATTACCATTTCATAATAGGTGAAATTAAACAAGAAATACTCATTTGCTTGCCCAAATGGACAGCCAAGTGAGAAAGTGAGTGAGGGAGACTTGTGCAGTGGGCCTAAATAAGTCTGTCTAAATGACCAAATGAATTAAGAATCAAAGAAGCATCTACATTTCTGCTGTGAACTCTCTAAGGAGCCAAGTCAGATAGCCTGGATACATAAACTACTTTCTCTATACATGATTTGACTTAAAGCCATTAAGATAAATGAAGCAATTCCTACAAAACCCCAAAGGACAGAAAGTCTCACATTAAAGACTGTCTGCCTAGAATAGCTGTGATCCATTGAATGCAAGAGGGAATGTTTGGCATCGATAAATGTACTACCAGTAAGCTGAGAAGTTAAGACAAGACTGGCAATGAAGAATTTAGCAGGGAAGATTGTTGCTGGACTTTTCCTTGAACAAGACAGCCGCAGTATTCTCCGGGCATGATAGTCTGCCCCAGAGTTGCAGTAGAGATCTTGCCCAGATAGCAGAGTTCTAGCGATGAAGGGTCACATTATGATTCAATCTGCAGGGACCAACTATAATTCCAGTTTTTGCAAAAGTGTGCCTATTAAACTTTGTAAACCAGGAACAGTTCACTCAGCCTATTACAGAATAAAATGTGAAAAGTGTAGGTCAATTTTTTTCTACCACATGTTCAATAGTGTCCTGTTTTTGTAGAGTCTAAATAAAGCAAAATGAGTCTGGACACGTGGTGCCAGTGGAGCTGCAGGATAATGAATCACAACCTGTGATGAAGACATGACCTCAAAATCATAAAATCAGAGTGGCTTGGGTTGGAAAGGACCTTAAAGATCATCAGGTTCCAAACCCCCATGACCCATGAACATTCTGTCTAGGTATTCACAAGCTGTGTAGCCCTCTGCCTCATGGAGTAACAGACTCAGTCCAAACTGCCATAGGGAGCATTTCATTCAGATAGGACTACTTTGGGATCCAAGAGGCCATTCCATTAACAGGATCCTTGAGACAAGTGTCTTTGAGACAGGACATTTTACAGTCCCCCAAAGTGAGAAGTATATGCATCCAGATTTAAAATGTCCAGACTCGTCTGAAATCATATCCATTATAGAAAACTGGATGATTGGATGATATGAAAATTCTAAAAAAATTTACCATTGAAAGAAGATCACTGGGCTATTACCTTTCTTTTCATTATTGAAATAATGAGAGAAGATATAGGAGGTAAATTGTTAGTCTAGCTTGAATCTATAGTCTAGTTTGTCTTGATGCTAAAAATCTCAGGATATAATTTCATGGCTGATGATAATCACGAAATTAAACTAGATAACCATAATGAATCTTTCTTGTCTTGAGCTTGTTAGTCAATTTTAAAAGCATACAGTATTCCTCTGACTACAGTGCTGAAGTATTCAATGCACATGCACAAATTATTTGCTGCAATCTGGTCAGCACTTGAACCCAGTGTTAACTTAAGGTTCTAAAAACTTCTTTGCTCTGTAAGCGTGTGTGTTGTTTGAAAATTGAATTATTCTTAGCGAAATAATAATATGAAAGAAGGCAAGCAAAGATATTATAGTGCAACTGTCACATTCCCATATTGTCATTTTCACATACCACTTTTAAATCCTAATGGGAGGCTTAGCTGCCATAGGAACTGCTGCCCATGGCATATAAAACATCAAACACAGACCATGGGTAACCTCGGTCTAACAGCAGCCAATATTCTCTTATAGAGTGTAAAATTTTTAAGACAGTCCATAACACAAATGCAGATTTTTATTTCACATCCTTGGGCCAGTTACTATTAAGTTCAGGGTCTACCCAAAGCAGGACAGAGGAAGGAAGTCTAATCCTTACGAAGGATGCTCAGTCAGAGCAAGTACATTACTCAGATCAGCATTGCAGGGTCAAGTTCAAACACTAGACCATTATGAGGTCACATTTAAGGGTCTTTATACACATAAGATATACAGAAAGACATCTAATTTCTGTTGAGAGTCCATGTGCCTAATTTTATTATTCCTGAATAAGCAGGAATACTTTCATTTCTTTATGGTTGGCCGAAAAGAACTAGAATAAGGTAAATCAAAAGAAAGAAAAATATATCCATACAGCCAACTTTTGATCTAGTATTTGTGTTAGTGTTTGGCATTCTTTTTTTTACACCCTTTTACATAGTAAACTTACCCAGCTTTTCAGCAATTATTCTTTTAATTAGGATGGTTGTTTTCTTCAGAATCACAAATATAAGAAGTTTCTTTAAAACAGAAGTTTGTTTGAAATATGTTTCAGATCAGAATTTTTATAAATTAAAATTGACTTTTGTGTCTCTTTTCTGATTAATTTCATGAGATAATCCAAAGTCATCAGACGATCAGGTGTTCACTTTTTAGTTCCTGTTTTATATGATAAACTGTTCTAGGTTTCACAACAGGCTCATCTTAAACATCTGTTTCCATTTGAATTTTTTCAAATAGCTGAATTACTAGCTATATGAAAGTAATGCTCAGGATCTCTTACCAGCAGAGGGCAACAAACCTTATAATAAGTTCTTTGCCAGACTCAGACACTGGAGTTTACTCAAGGCACAACATCCCTGTGTCACCACCAAACCTCAGTTTCAGTGCACTGGTCCACACACTCAGACTAATGAACCTGTCTTGCCAAGTGTTACAATGCATCAGCACCATATGGCTGGTGGGAAATAAACTAGCTATTATTTGCACATCTGCTGAGTAATATTATGTTAAACGTTACATGCGCAATTATGTTCAATTATATTAAACAAATCTGCATATTTTAAATAAATAAATAATTCTATGTAAATTTAACAAATTCACGTAATGCAGAACCTCCAGGGCTTGCACATCTTTAGTTACAGGAAGTTTAATGCAGGGTAGCAGATGTTGCTGATTTATTAAATGGATATAATAAGTTTAAAATGTCAAGTGCACAACAATAATTTCATAATGGATATTCATTTTGGGCAAATAAATAAAATTCAAAGTTTTTTAAAGGCATCGGAGGAGTTGCACAAAATTTATTGTGCCAACATATTGTCTTCAACACATGTGAATAAACAGGGCATTTTTCAGACTGCAGACAAGAAAGCAATGCTTGCACTTCCACTTTGGAATTATTCCCAAACTGATTTGCAATATGATTTGATTATGCTAGGTTCCCTTCTCATCTTTACCTTCTAATGTTTTTGTTTTATCAAAACAAAACTTTTTTTTTGCTTTTTACTTTGCTGGGCTCTTCCTTTGTCACAGATTTTGCTTATGCATTTTCCTTTGCGAAGTAGAAAATGTCTTTCTTTTCTTTTTCCAGTCAGTATTCACCCCCAACTTGCAAATGCCAAATGGTTGCCAAAATGCCAGCCAAATTCTGGCTGGTCAAACTGTATTCATAGTCTGGTTAACACAATACACAACATTAAATCCAAATGTTTTCATCAGAAAGAATGTGGTATGTAGTGAACAGCATTCTAGGGCTAAATAAGGGATCTATGGTTAGTGAATTGTGATATTTCTTAAGTATTTAATCCTACCAAATATTTTAAAGACCTACTTCATCAGCTGCTGTAGATGCACAACAGTATATTTCACATTTCAATTTTGTCATACCAACTACTAGAAAAAGTACTATCGCTACCCAGTTCTGTGTACTTATAATCCTTGACACACCTGTCAAGGTGGGTATTTTTTCCTAGTTTTTCCTTCTGAATAACAGATAGGAGTTTGTGGCAGTGCTGAAGCTTTAATTCCAGCCCAGTTACAAGTGACAGATTGTACCTGTCTATATCCATATTTCCATCTGATATTGCACAATATATTTTTGAATAATATGTATGTGTGGAAGCAAAAATGCTTTTCCAGAAAAAAATACTGTTTTGTTTTTTTTTTAATATACCCACTTCAGAATACAATGATCATCTGTGGTCTTCAGTACCTCAGGGGCTCAGAAAGCCGAAATGGGAGGAAAGGCATCCTCTGCAAGACTGTAGGCTGTCTGAAAGTGAAAGAAAAGATGTCCAAGAAAGAGTTCTTTTAGTCCACAGAGGATCAAAAGCCAGATAGGGAAGTTAAAAATTAATGCACTTATCCTTTACCCACCTGAATAAAGCATTAATCCAGTAAATAATAAACACCTGAGTCAAAGGAGATGAAAAATGATGCACTCTTGTTCTACCAAAAGTTTGTTGGCCAAAACAATACTGAAGGAGCAGATTCCAAGGGTTTACTTTTCTTATTCTGCAGGTGGAAGAGAAAATATGTTTTCTTTTGAGATTGCAGTGCAAGGTAAGGGTTTGCAAACTGTAATATGCCCTTTCTGGATAGTCCCTGTTACAGATTTTTTTGCCATACTTCTTGAAAAAACATAAGGCAATAAGGCTTTCTAGCAACTTTTCTTCATGTGAATCTGGCCACTTGAGAAAGCATCTGGCAAATTAACAGAGCTGACAGAAGGATTCCCAACCCTCTCCGTCTCCAACTTCCAATTTCCAGTAGATTTATTTCAGTTTACTCCAGTTCTGTGATTTACCATAGATGTGCTTAGTTTACTGTTGAGGCCATTTTCTGTTTTCCTGAGCTGGAAATGTGCCAAGGAGAGTTCTGGCACATACTCAAAGATATCCTTAGCAGGACGAATGTGTTGGCATGGAGCATTAATTGTGGAAATTCCACTGTGACGGTGGAAAGAAAATCCTCTGTTCCCATGCTGTTCATGGTTCAGTATCCACCAGACACAAGAAGGTTCATGACTAAATCCTGTTCAATCTAAGCCTAAGTAATTTTAACCATTCCTAGCACTTGGCCATGCAAAAGTAGCAAAGCACTGACTTGACTTGCCCTCTGAAGTTGTACCTATTGCCTGTGAGTTGGTTCAGAGGTGCCTGTTGATGAATTCAAATAGCAGGGCAGCACAAACACCTTTCCCGTAAATTACCTATTGTGTGGCCAGCTCCACTGCTTTAGAGGGTCTGTTGTTCTCCCCGTGTCCCTGGCTGTCACTCTGCCCCAAATGAGATCAGCCACTGCAACAGCTGCTCTCCACCTCACCTCCTGCTGCATAAGTGTGGTTCCATGTCAATACCTTCAATATTTCCTTCAAAAATTCAAATTTCCACATCAAACCTTTGACAGGGGTTATGAGGGGAAATACAGCTCAGTACACTGACTCCCTGTAAGACTGTTTTTGTCCCTTTAATCACACTAGGTCTTCTTACTTACAAACCCAACCTATCTCCTGCAACTGCTAAAACATTCATTTCTTTACTTCTACATTTAATGAAAACAAGGCTGTGTCTTATAGAGTGTATCCTCACCCCTGCATTGCAATGAAAAAAAGCCAACAGTTTGTAGCAGGGATCAAGCCTCTGATTTTCAGTACTGTGAATAAATCTCATTTATCTTTCTCACTTCAGAAGCCAGTAAGCAGAAATGCACATTTCATAAAGGAGACCAGCTTTTTCTCTACCTTAGGAACAGTAGCTAGGGAAAAGGAAGATAGACAACTATTGAGGGAGACGATTGACCTAGATTATTTTTAGTGATAAATTGAAGCATCTTCCTTCCAAAACTTTACAAGCACCAACTGCATTTCGATGAGGAGGGATTCTACTCATTCACCAACAAAATTTTTTAACTGTAAGTTGACACCTGAGTCTTAAAGAACAAGGCTTATAATGCAATATTTTCATGAGCAAAAACAATATTTGAAGTCTTGGACTGCTCTTTTTCAATGAGTAATTAAGCCCAGGATTCATTAAGAGATTGAAAAGAATAATTTGTTTTTGGGTGTGGGACCATATTCTATTCCTGATCGAGTTCTTTTTGTTGAAAGTTTGCAGTAATTTAGTTGAGAGTTTGCAGTAATTTTACTACTGACTAATATCAAAGTATCCTTCATCTCAAAGCCCTGAAGCTACAGAACAATTTGGTAAGTGCTCAAGAATAGCGGCAAGATCAAGGTGGAACACCTTAGTGAGTAGTATACTAATAGAAGTGTCCTGGAAGGAGTCATGTGGTTGAAAATCTTTTCATGTGGGGCTTTGGTGTCAGTCATGTCATGTTGTAGAGTTGTTATGAATTCAGTGTGGACAATGAGCATGTAGTATGACTTGGTTGACACTCATGTAAATGATGAAGAATTTCCAGGCAAATTCAAACTTTTCCCTTCCCCTCCTATCTTACCCTAGCTGTGGCTAGGAAGAGTGAGAATTACTAACAGACTGAGTGTGATTCTGCCGCTTTGCATCAGATTATGGTAGTATGTAGCTGGGAAGAACAAATCTTTCTTTGTATGTGAGCACAGCATAGATTTCCTTCTGCAAAGGAATGATTCTTTTTTAAAGTGGACCATTAGTGGGGAGAAAGCACAATGCACAATCCACTGTGACTAGTTCCCTTACATGAAACCATTGTGGAGATATTTACCTTAGGGAAGTAAATATGAAAGCCTTGATATTCTTCCTTCTTAAATGAGAAACAGTACCAAGCCTCACTGACCTCTTGCTCAAGAAAGCCTGGGGCTTTCTCATAATGAAGAAAGAAGGAAGCTGAATAGATTTATGATTTGTGGAACAATGCAGGAAAAACCTACCATAATAATCCCAAGCCCTGAACCTCTCTGCTGAAGCAGAATTCCAATAATGTTTAAATTAAATTCTACCAGCTCCACATAAACATTCTACAGGGACTCTCTTTATGAGTTTAAAAGTGTTTTCCTCAGTGATCCCTCATTAATAAGGACTGGCTCATAAGCCAGCTGTATCCCAAGCATACCTTTCAGCTTTGTGACCTCCTTGTGGATGACCATGGGTCCATGATACTGTTTTCCTACAATGTATTGCAGAAATTAATCACTTGTCTGCATGCAGGACGAATCTCTACATGTTGGATGAATTTTGCAGGCTACTCAATGTACACAAAAGCCAGTCAATACCCATATGCTTTTGTGCCCATGGACAATCCCCAGAACGTAAATAAATCCACTTCCCACCCACGAGTCACACATCAGTCTATATAAACAGACTAAACCTGAAAAAATACTTTGACTTTACAAAGTGCAGTCCTGTCTCCATGCATCCTTATCTCTGAGGAAAGACTTCAGAAGTCCTAGACACTCAATTTTCCTCCCCACTCTTCTGTCTTTGCGTAGTGCAATGCACAGCTCACTGGCTCATTGTGAAGATCACGGAACCAAAATACAGACACCTGGAGTGAAGGTGTAGATCTGACCCTACAGTCTACTTTTGAACCGCTCAAGAGGAGAGCTCTGAATAGTGGAAAAGGAGAAATGAAAACAGTGCGGCAGGAGACAGTCACCAGGGGAAGTATGAAATGAATGAGTCCATAGAACACAAAAACTTATAACCATCCAAGACTGCAAAAGGGAAGATGGGGAAAAGAAACCATGTAAAGACAGGAAATAGTAAGACAAAGTGACCTGGCTGTTCTAAAGAGATGCTGTAGGTAGGCATGCACATGAAAAAGGAGTGGAGGCAGGCCTTCATCCCTGCTCCAAAAACTCTCCTAATCATTTATGTGGGAAGCTAAGCCATGTCTACCCCTAAATGCTTAGCTCATCCTTCAGCTGTCCAAATCTCACACAGCCTGCTGCACAATGCCCATGGTTCATCTGTGCATAAATGGGCAGGGCTTGCCTCAAATCTGAAGGATGTAGGAGGGTCAAAGTCTAGGCAGAAAAACCATTTTTTTATGTGTCAAGGATGTACTACTCCCAGGTTGAGGCACTGTAGCTGCAGGAGGCACTGCCCCGGGACATTTGGACAGCAATGGTGGTGTTCTGCTGCGAGGCACCAGCTCTTTGTACAGCAGCATAGAGAGGAGAAATCTGCATTTCAAACACACAATGAAGAGAAATATAGATGCATGTCGATAACTTGAGAGAAAGAACAAGGCACAACGCCAGTCAGAAACCCACACTACGTGGCAAAAACTTAGCTTGGATGACCTTGACTTCCAAGACATACATGACAAGAAAAAAAAATTAGACAGGGGAGAGTGAAAAAGCTGGGTTTGCAGCTGTTTGCATCATGAAATAACTGGACAAAATACAGTGATTGAAGGTAGATAGTAAGGCAGAGAGAAGGCATGTATTTTAGCACATGAAAATAATTGGTTTAATATGCTCTAAAGAGCTTGTGAAATCACTCTGAACATTAATTCACTTTACTGTGCTCTTTTTATACACAAGAGAGAAAACATCTTTCCCTCCTTTTCACTCTGCTTTCCCCATGAGATTTAAAATTTCCCAGGGCAGCACAGGTTGATGTACCAGATTATATAGCAGAGAAAATTATACCCTCATGTTATTGCCGTTAGGGTTAAGATGGTATCAGCATTTCCTTTATACATTTCTATTCATATAGGGTTTATGACGCTTACACAGCCATTAAAATTCACTGTAACATAACTTACTAGACCGTGCCCTGAGACCAAGGGGTCACTTTACTTCATTGTCTCCTGTTATTATTGAAATCTCTTTTGTTTCATTTTTATAAAAGTCACAGATAGAGAGAGAGATAACTCATGGGTCCTCATTTTTCAGAAAAATGACCACAATACTAATCTTTTAAAAGACTCACAAAGTGAACATATGTTCAGTAATTCTTTCAAAATTAAAAGGCCATAAAACTTTGGAGTGCCCTGTTTTAATAATACTGTATGGTTACTGGGCTACTGGAGTACTTGTTGAGCCCAGGGTATGTGTTTCATCCCTAAAAGAAAGCTTTATAATAGAAAACTCCTTCATCAAAGTCTTATTAAATCCTTTTTAACCAATGTGTTTTCTGGCTATGGGTCAGAGAAGCAGTTTACTTCTTCTTCATATCTCTGTTCATCTGGTTGTACAATGTTGGAATGATTAACAATACTGAACTAGCCAGAATTTCCCAGATGTGATCGGGCCCATATGACACATGCTTTTGCCCCCTCCTAATCCTTGAATCTGAACAGTCAGATTAGAGGTGAAAAAGAAGCCTTATTGTAGGGTCATGGAGATGGAGAGAAGCCTGGCTCTATGCTGTTGGTGCATTTTTTCTTGTGCACTACCAGCATAGTAACAGGGATTCCCCAGGATGAGGCATCACATCTGACAGGCCCAATCCTAAGAAAATCCTCAGGCAAGGGCCATGGGTTGGATTTGCATCTGCTGACAGCTGCTGCAGTTTTTCTTATTTGCATGCCAGTAAAAGCTGAGGGAGTGAGCTTTTGCTGAAGTGCTGATTCGTCTTGTGAAGTGATGATAGATTCTTTGCACGTGTCCAGTGTTTTAGAAACATACTTGGACTCACCTGCCTCTGCCTGCACAGAAGGTGGCTGCTACTGTTCTGTGCTGATTTTAATCTGCAGATCTAAGTTCCTTCTGGGACTCTTTCTTGCCTGTAGTAAACCCAGGCCATATCTCCAGGTCAGACAGTATCTTCATCAGCTGTTGAGGGGCTTCTTCTAAAGAATGGCAGGAGCTGGTCTCCCATTGCTTGTTTCAGGATTTGCTGCAAGTGTCTCTTTTCTCTGGAACTATCTTCATAGCTTTTTTCTAAAGGGAATGTCCCACATGGGAATGTAGTTTCATACTTGGTGTTGCCCAACGTTGAATCAGTGATTAATAAAGAAGTGGATTACTTTCTTTTCCAATCTAGAGAAAACAAGTCTGTGAAAATTACTGTGTTTCTCTATTTTTGTTTTCATTTAAATAAAAATATACACATAGATAGCCTCCTGACTACAGCCTAAAATTAAGGAGATACATATATCTGAAGGTTATTTGGATTTCACATCATCCAGTACTGGACACTAGTGCCACATATTTCTCTTAAATTATCAAATTACCAAACTTCCATCCAAGAATACCCATTTTCAAATTTATTTAGCTTAATAAATAAAAATAGCTTAAATTTAAGCTATAATAGCTATAAAATAAGCTATAATTGCTTTAATTTAAGCTATAAATAAATAGCTTAAATTATTTTGGTGTGATCAGGCACTGATAGTTTGCTGGGTACAAACCAAATAAAACCAACCTATATCCTAGTCCTGAGGAAGCACTTATGTGGTTTGCTTTATGGTAAACAAACCTCATAACTCACCTTCATGGACTGATACTTAATGGCCAATATGGTTTTTTTTTTTTTTTTTTTGAACAGTGACAATTAAGAAAGACAGAAAAAGTGTTTGCTGGCACTGTTGTCCTTTGAAAGAATTGAGTTGTTTATATTGTGACTGATGTGTAAAAACATTCCTGCTGAGGTCCAAGGCAATTAGTGCACAAGAAATTCAGTTCTAGAAGACAGAACTGTCTTCTCCCTCTGTCACAAAGTTCAGATAAGTATCAAAAAATCTTGTTTTAGACAATGTCTAAAAAAAAAATTCAGTAACTCTGTAGCATAACAAACCACAACAATTCTACAACTGAAACTTTTGTGCAGATAAGAATCCTGAAGAGGTGATGCAGGAAGAAAAGTATATAAGAAAAGTTGCAGTTCTCCTCATGTGGCTATTACACCAGATGATACCACATTTCATGACAGAGGAGAGAGTAAAATGCCCTCTTCAGTGGAAAACCCCATTTGTTTGGAAAAAAGTTACAATATATTGTTAGCTAAATAGAAGCATATCCCAATTCTTCTCAGAGGTCTGCCATGCTATGGCTCTACAGATTAACAGGAACAGAAGAAAAGGCACTGTGGTTCACAAAACCCTCTCCAGATTAACTTCTTGATTGCCAACTTCTGTTCAACAGGTCAGGATCCTCCCTTTATATGCTGCCTGCACTTACCTATGAATAGGGAACATTACGTACTGAAGGAGTGTTATTTTACCAGTTTATGAAGCTTACTCCCTCTCTGACACTTAAGTTAGTGGTCTGGAACATTATATTCAGGTGAGACCCTATAG
>CM031878.1:48951770-49040094 GCA_018697195.1 Certhia americana | reverse complement strand
TTTTTTTTTTTTTTTATGTCATAAGCAGGCTGTTGACTAGAACTTCAACCCTATAAACTCATTTAATTTTCAAAAATATGCCAGCGCCAGAGGGATGCTTTGGGTTCACCAATACTTCAGAATAGAGTACTGCAATACAGTAGTATAGAAACATGGAAAAACTTCCTACATTCACAGGAATTGTGTAATAATAGTGTCAGAGATGCTATATTTCTTGGTACATTTGTTGTATCCATGGAGCAGGTATTCAGGTGTTTACCACAGCTGTTCAGCTGCCAAGAAATAAAGATCTTCTTTAATAAAAGCCATTCAGGGTTCATCTTGCAGTTTTTAATCTCAAGTTTTCCATGTACTGAAAGCAAGAGGATGATAAAGTCGCTCTGCTGAATCATTGTGTTTTGAGCAGAGTGATGAGTGGCTGGATGCTGTGTCAATAGGCTAAATGCTCATAAACAGGCTGGATCTTGAAAATAAGTAAGTGGACATATTAGAACTAGAGTTAACCTGGCCATAAAACTGACAGTAGTGGCAATGAGGCAATAGGAAACATCAGTCTGAGACACGCTGGCTAACAAACCCTTAGCATCAGTTGCCTGCAGTCCTGCATCACTTTGCCTTCATTGCTGTTGCATTGCTCTTGCCTTCATCCCAAAAATAAGGCCTCCAGAAATGCAAATTATACAGACATATTGCACTTTCAACAACTTTAATTTCTCCAGCTGCAGTCAATAATATTATGTTTAATATGCTTTGTGGTCTGATTAGCCTTGCAGTGACTCCTGCCTCTAATAAAACTCTGAGTTGTGTTGTTTTTTTTTTTTTTCTTTTTTTAATTTTTCATTAAGATTTCTGGTAGAAGTTCTATTTAGGTTTAATATCATGATTATTGTACATCAGAATGAAGAGTCTGTGTATTGCTTACACAAAACGTTGCCCTTCTCCATTATGTAACATTCATAATTTCATTTCTTATTGCAAATGAATAGCTTTTGTTATTTAGAAGCTAATACATGTTTTTGGTTTAATAATACTTGGAAATAAGGAAAATGTAATTACAGAGGCTATGCTCCCCATTAACTTGTTTGTACACTAGACTATGTCCAGTCTTAGCAGTAATGTCATCATAATTTTCCAATGAACTGAAAATAGAGGGAGAAATGAGCACAATGCCAATTTTAGCATTAGCTACAGGAAGAGATTAGCCTTTAATCCACAGAGATGTGTTCCCAGCCCTGCTGTTTGAAGTATTTGGTTTCTCAATGTTCACTGTCTACCACTCATCAGTATTGGAGGTAGTTCCCTCAGTAAAGCAAATCTTGGCTCACACATTACAGGAATGGAGGAAAGGGACAGTGCTTAAACAAGGGTTAGCAAAACCTTAAGTTAGTATAACTAGCATGCATACTACTTCATATTTATTTATTGGTAGCATAGACTGATCAATTCTGGGAAACCACCACTTTTCTCCTGAGTTGCGGCAATTTTTCTGTCTGAGCCTTCGACTCAGGATTGCTGGGGCATGCAGGACAGGGATGAGTTTCTTTCTCTTCTGCTAAAGATGTCTAAAGAGATGTTCTCTAAAGAGAACAGAGTTTCTTTCTCACTGATCTCCTCTTGTCTTTCAACTGTTAAAACAAGTAGGGTCATAACAACAGAAGGGAGCAGGGCTTCCATCAA
The DNA here is from genome assembly GCA_018697195.1 of Certhia americana. Lineage (NCBI taxonomy): Eukaryota > Metazoa > Chordata > Aves > Passeriformes > Certhiidae > Certhia > Certhia americana. Next base: position 49,038,417 of record CM031878.1, on the reverse strand, counting down.
CCCCGCGAACTCTCCTAAATATAGAAACCACCTTGATGAGAAAAGCAGCAGAACAGCTTGCACAGCTAATAGCTTCCCTTTCTGAGAAGTGAGCATTCACACATCTGCTGTGAATCCCAGCAGGCCGGAGCTAGAAGAAGGGGGCATAGAGATTTTTCTATACTTAATAAAACCTTTAGGATTCTAAACACTTGGACTGTGGCAGAAATAGGCAGCTTTGGATACACTTACCACTCTGAAGCAATCAAGTTATCATCCAAGTAAATAGGCACTTTCACTCCCAGGGACATTAAGAAATTAATAACTCATTCCATAACCATGACTATTCTTGGAGCAGTAAACTGCTCTACACATAGAAATTCTTCTACACATAAACATTCTTGTGTACTGCCGATGTGCAGTGTCTCTCTCCAAAGACCTTGAAAGTTGTTCTGAGTGACTTCAACACAAAAGGATCAGGATGCTAAATGAAATTTTACTGAAATCTGTTTATATCAGAAAAGGTCTGGTTTTGAGGTGTGGGGTTTATATCTGAAAACAGACATGAGCAACCTATCTGTAGTCACAGAACAGTCTGATGTGAATAGTTTTGCATGATGAAACTAATTTAGTACTAAGAAACAATTCCCTTTTTACATGTAACACTAGGTATATTTCTCTACATTTTGTATTGCATGGATTAAGTTCAGATGTGAATTCCAGGTTTTCTGGCTGACCCAAATTTGAATTTTACTTTTTTTGGTGAAAAAGGATGAAAATTTTTATCAGTATTAATATAGCGTATATGGAAGAACAGTAAAATCAAGGTACATACACCCTCATTCTTCTTTTCTGGTGTGCTTGCCCCTCACATTGTCATGAAGTGACTGGTTTTGTAGAACTAGAGATTCATGTCCAATTTGCAAACCAGCTGCTGTTCATTTGAGCAAGTATATGTTTGCTGAAAGAGGAGTTACATCTGACCAAAAGACACATTACATTGAAAACAAGTACATAAAAGGAATAAAAGTGAAAATACCAGTCTTTCTTGAGGTTAGGATATCATTTGATGGCCTGAATCTATCCTTAATTGTGTATCTAGAAATCTTTTCTAAGCACTGAAATTTAGCTTAACCTCACATTAATGAGGATATGCTAAGTAATATCAACTGTGAATCCACATCGAAAGTCAGAGCTGAAAAAGCAGAAAATGACCTTATAAAGCTAGAAGGTAAGGGTGAAAATGAGGGTGCTTTTGTGTAGGAGAATTGGCAGCTTAACTTTATGCAGCTGGGCTTGTGAATTTTTGCCTTAGGCTAGAAGAGCACAAGATGAGCAGTTTCTTCTTAGAAGGCTGAAAATACATGGTAACAAAATCAAGTCAGTCTGTATTGACTTTTTTCTCTGTTTCTTCAGTGCCTTGTCTCAAGACCTCTACCTGTTATAGAAATGGATACACAAATTGGTGTATGGCAATAATTTCCTAGAATAACTTTTGCAAGAGAATAATCTTATACAAGAAAATAATTTTAATAATCAAGAAAAATACTAACCAGGTTTTTCCGCTGACTTCCAGAGTAGCCTAGGCACCTTTTCTAAACACTTTCTCTCCTCTCGCTGAAAGACTGAAATAGTACTATATAGAGCTCCAAAAGGTGATTAAAATATTTTTAAGGAAAACCAACTATTACTCTCTTATTTTCTTAATTCAGGGTTCTTAAGGCTTGCCTTCTAACACAATAGTTAACATACTTATCTGGTTTAAACTTATATTACGCTATGAATTGAAAAACTTTTAGTTTCTCCATGATTCTTTTGGTTTACAGCTTACAAAGGATTTCAGCATATGAATCTGCAAGACCCTTTCTGAGAAACTAGATGCTGTCTCAAACAATAATTTTTCATTATGCAGGGATGAGTTCTATCTCTTCTTATCTCATGGTTGGTCTGCATGGGCTTTTGCTCCTGCTTCACTTAAACCACTCTTTCTAAAAGCTGACTCCTTAAGAATCTAATTTGCTACCTACACAACAGGAAGATGAACTGTCTGTCTTAACACTAAAGACACTTAAGGGTCAAAGTAACTTCAAAAATCTGTGTTAAAAGTGTTAAAACTGAAGAATAAAAATACAAAACACATGGGAACACACTGGAGTTATATGAGCAGACTTATAGCATCTTCCAGCAGTGAGCTGGAAAATGTTTTTTGTTTCCTCATCATAGTCCTTTCCATTGTGTTAAAACTATCTTCTGTCCCCAAATATAACAAGAAAACGCGGTTGTCTGTTTATGGGATAGACTGAACTGTTATTGTCAAGAATGCTTATACTAAGTACTGGGTTGGGGACAGCTTATTTTTCATCTACAACCCATGTACATCTGTCCTTTATTACAAACCTCTTAACATTACACAGAAATTACATGATCAGTTCTGGTGGCAGAGGACATGTACATTTGTTTTGAAATTATTTTCATTTCATTATTTATTTTCTGAAGATGAAATGAAGCTGCTGAAGAATTCTCAGATTTCTTACAGTTAATCTTAATAAAAGATGTATTCTACTTCTGCAGGGTTTTTATATTAATAATTAAGACAAATGCAATAGTAAGTCCCCTGGAAGGAACACTTGTCAAATAGTTTAATATTATCTGTTCTGAAGCTTTCAGTCAAATCCAATTAATAATGGAGTGTGACAGTGGAGGACCTTCAGCTGATGCTTTTCAAATTCATCAAAAATTGTAATGACTACTTGTATCCATATTCTGTCTAAGCCAAGTCCATCTTTCAGAAATGAAGGAGAATAGGAACTTTGCCAGTCATAAAAAGCCACGATTTACATTTAAGTTGCTAATCCTGAGCTATCATTCATTACATCTAATTGGTTTCTTAATTGCATCTCCTCAAAATCCTATCTGTTCAAAGTTCAGCAACCTCTTGCTGTTGAGACCAGCAGAGTCCAATCTTCACTTAAATGTATTTGCCTTTTCCAGGTGTTATCAGAATTTCAATAATGAACTCACTGGGACATACCTAACACAGTGTCACTAAGTGAAGAATGTGATGGCTCATCTTGTGCAGCTTTATCATGCTTAAGCATTTATCATGCTTAAGGAAACCAGTGACACTTTATTCACAATAATAAAATTTTATTAACTTAGATAGGTAGTTTTCAAAATCTTTTTCTGCCTTTTGGTTGTGATGTGCGTCCTTCTACAGTGAACAGGCAAATTGGCAACAGTCTGTACTTCCTTAGTTAATTTTTAAGACTCCCTGTTTCTGTTTCATTCTTAACATCAGAGATATGCTGTTGAAATCCATTGACATAGTAAATAAATGAAGAACGAAGGACATCTGATTAGAAATGTAGGGAAAAAGAATGTGTGTAATGGCTAATGAATTTAATTCAGGCTCATTGTTCTGCTGCAGGACTGTACCCAAGTCAGCAAACTCCAAATGCATAAGCATATGTAGAGATAAAGCTACACACAGATGAAGACTTTTCAAGGCCTTGAAAAAACTGTCCATCTCTGCATTTGCACTTTTTGGATAGAAAAATAACTCATACCTTTAAAAAAAAAGAGAACACGGTGTGAATATCAATGCATGAAACTCATGGATAATAAAACAATGCGTTTCAGTTTGTGAATGTCTTGTAAATTCACTTAGATACATTGCTTGCTGTGAAGTAAGATCTGCCAAGGAAATTACTGGTTCTTGTATCCAGCTATTAGTAACTCACCTACTCACTTGAAAGTCATCTTGGTGAACTTTACTACTTCCCTCAGAAGCTGGTTATGGTAGCTCATACTAAAATATATGCAAACTCCTTGAGGTTGTTTAAAATGACCCTAAAACATATTACATTTAAATGAGTAGCTCAGTCTTTGTAGGATTTTGTTTTTCTGTATACTTCTAGAAGAGTTTTTCCAATACAAGTAACTATGAATGCTGTTTGGGTGCTTTGAGCTTGCTCTACATGTTGTGGGCAATTTGCAAATATAGTTGTTCAGAAAGCAAAGAAAGGTCATTCTTTTCCTGCTGTTGAAGTGCAATTGCATATAAATTCATAGATATATTTAAGTGTGTAGTTGTGTTATAAATGCCTGTAATTTTAAAATTTTATCAAGATGGACCCTCAGTTCATCATCTGACCACTCAGTTGCCTCAGTTGGTTATCAAAGGAATCGATATAAGACAGTAAAACTTATGTTACTTTGGAGGAAGGAGAGGGTCAGAGAAAGAAGATTGTCTAAGGACGAACAATGCAGAATAAATTATTTATATAATATCATGGTTGCTAAGTAAGCCTAACCAAATCGCCTCATTTAATAAGCCTTATTTTCTTGATCAAAACATGTCTTCTTTATGTGTAATATTTGTGTGTATGATTTATAGCAGAGTTTTCATTCCTGCTGCACTCCTGTATCAAGAGACAATTGCTCACATGCTGCTCCATCATTTTAATGCAGTGGAAAAGTGTCATCTTGCAGAACAGGTGAGTGAAGATTTTGAAGAGAGTGCCTCAGCTGAAGTGAGAAGCAGGCACTTCAGTAAACAGTAACTTGCAATTCTGTTAAAGATACCTTGGTAGCTTTGAAAACATCCTCTTAATGACATTGACTGAATGAAAGCAAAAAGCTGAAGAGCTGCTTATAGGACTTGTCAATGAATGACAAAGCAAACCTCGAAAAACTGGAACTAGAGCCATTTGCCCAGCTCAGGCCCAAGCTGGGATGGACATGCCTCTCCCAGAGCAGACACACAGTCACCCTTTTGAAAATCAGAAATGGGACTGGAAGTACACAGGATGTTTGTTCAGTCATGATATGGAAAGAGATAAAAGGCTTATAATTACAGTTTTTCTAGATAGAAATATATGCTGCAACTTTGGAGAAAATGCTCCATCCACAGCATTTTCTAAAAGACCTTGCTAAAGGATATTTTCTTCTGTGACATGCAATGTGTTTTGTTAAAGTATTAATTCCTCTGATTCTGTCAAATTTGTATCTCAAATTGTTTTATTATTCTTACTTTTTATGTGACAGTAACAACTTTATTTTGACAGGACATTAAAAAAATTTAAGACTTTTGAAACAGGTTTATTTTTTTCTTATTTCTATAATAAAATGCAATTCCAACAACAGCATCCAGGTACACCTTTTAGTGCTTTTTTTGTACTTCTGTTGGCTAAGAGTAGGACAAATTTGACAAAATTGGACAAATTATATTTTCTCAAGCATCATTCTATTCTTTCTATCATCCCTTTCCATATTAAGCATAAAATAGAATCTCTGGTTATCTCAAAGGTTTAAAGGAAAGTTGTAAGTTGTGATGGTTGAATGCAAAATTTCACAAATTAATTTCAATGTTTGCTATTCTCACACATTTTAGCAAGTCCTAATTACTTATGAGCACTGCTCTAGAAAAAAAATGCTATCAAATTATTGGAAAAATTATGTAAATATAGAAATTTCCTACTTTTTTCATTTTATTCACAATACAAGAGAAAAAGCAAGCAGATATGCAATATTAATTAACAAAAAAACCAACAAAACTTTTTTTACAGGAACAGAATGTGGTGAGGAATAGAACATACCTGCAGGAAAGAAATCAAACTTGAGGTAGGACTGATACGCTTTTAGAAGATCTTGTGCAGGAATAGATGGGGTGCTGCTCTGTTTTGTGGTTTAGAGAACAGTGATAGATTTCAATACTAAGAAAAATAGTCAATCAATAAAAAGCTCTCAGAGACACCCTGAATTAAAAAAAATGATTGTTGTGCTTGAACAGTTTATACTGTTGCTCTAAGATGTTCTTAGTCAGAGTTCCTAGGTATACGATTATGTATTCTTACCCTGTTTCCTTTCTGATAAGTATAGGTGAAAGGCTTTTAATCTACAGTACAGTTTCAGTCAAAATTTATGAGGACAGAGAATAAAACAATTTGAGGTATCATGACAAGACCCATGCTTTATTATTTATCTTTCTTACTTAATGGCTTGTGCTTTTCTGGCAAGAAAATTAGGAATTTGCCTCTCACTTCAGCCAGACTGGGCAGCATTTACTATCACACAGTTCATCTGATATCAGCCTCCCTACTGATGAAATGTAGTAGTGTTAGTATACCCTTCACCTGCTGAGTTTAGCATATTATGCAGCCACATAACCCACTTAAAATACCTTATCAGGCAGTGTACTTTGCTTTGCATCTTTGTTGTACAGGTGTAAATTGCTTTCCTGAATGCACCAGAGTTCCAGACAAGATGAATATATATCAAAGATGCACATCATCATAGTGTAAAGAACATTATTCATGTAACAAGCATCCATTTAAATCAAGAATGTGAAAATGTGTACAGACACTTCTGTTTCATGGAAGTCCTACAAAAATCCTGGCTTTAAAGAATTAAGAGGCTACTATTAAATATTCCCTGCATCATTTTTGTTCTGGTCCCCTCAAGCAATAGTTAAAATTTCTACCAAGTACAGAGACATTAGCAGAGAATATTAGAATGCTGAAAACACAACCTAGAAAATCATGTCAGCATATGAAGCGCTGCTGAGATGGCTAAAAATAAGGTCTAATTCTCTATATACCAAAAAGCTTCAGTGGAAAGTGAATGACATCTCTCAGTTCCCTGCAGCAGAGCATTTTGTGGCCTTCCAGCACTTTCTGGATGGAAGTTTAACAATAAGTTATGTAAAAATAACGTTATTTAACTCAGTGTTGGAAATGGATAGTTAACTCTGATCTGTGTAAAAAGAAAATCATAAAGTGCTCAAAATTGAGAATCAACACATAAATTATTGAAATAATCAACATGTAAATTGGCTGAAATTCTTCTCAAATTTCAACTGGAACCTCCTTGTCTTTGATTTAAAGGGGAATTGTGTCTGCAGGATAGAATTCCAGTTCATTTTTTCAGATTTTACTTCTGAATTGGGTGTGAGAGACAGAAATGTTAATGTTTCAAACAATTGGCCTATTGAAAAGGCATAGGCTGCTTTGCTGATGAGGTGTAAGGTAACAGCCCAGGGGCAGAGAGGGTCAACACCAAAGGATGACCATCACAAATCAACATTTGTTTAGCAACAAGCTAGGGTTTAAGCCAGATAAGGGAGAAGGCTGATAAAAAGCAGGTAGTAGAATAGTGTTTTTTATCATGTCAATGTCCTCCCTGGAAAAACCTTCTCAGGTGCTAAACTCTCCCCTCCCACCCCGGGGCAGACTGGGACAGTTACCTGGATATGGAAACAGTGGATATGAAGGTATCTGGTCCTTTTGATGGGGCATAACTGGCTCAACTATGCTGATGTGAGAGGCAGCTGTCATGTCTTAGAAGGTGCCTGGGTGTTCCCATAAACCTGAAGGTGTATTAACCCACTGAACTATGTTTCGTCGGCTTCCCCTGTCCCTGGCAATCCAGACTATGACAGTTGCTTCAATTAGCTGACATTGAAATTGCAACAATCAGGTCTCATCTCTGAACCATGAGTGGTGACAACTTTCTACTCCTATTCTTTCTCTTTCTTTCTATCTTTCTTCTCCTAACTTCTCAAAATGCACTGTAAACATTTATATATATTTATCCAAAATATTTATATATTTATCCAAACTAAACATTCTCGGTCAATGCGTTAGTTAATGCCTTGTGTCTGGATAAGTTAAAGCTGGCTAAATTTAAGTCTGCTAAGTTAAAGTTTTTGAAATACCTTACTCTGTCTGGATGTTGATTTAAATTTGCCAAGTACCTTTTTCCATCTCAATGTTACAGTTTGCAAATAAAATTTGCCATTGAAAGTTCTGAGAATTTTGTAGTTTCTCCTGTGTACAGAGTGAATTAAACAACCTTCCCTGTAACCATCTGAGTAGACCAGGGCATACTACTGAAAAACTTGAAAATCGTAAAAGCAGAACTTCTCTTGCTGTACTGAGTCTAACAAAAAGGTATAAAAATAAACAAACAAAAAGGGATTGTAAGTCTAAATGTCACAAGTACTGCAGAACTGACAAAAATCAAAGAAATCCTTCTGTGGTATTGAGAACATTCACTACTCAAGTGGTTCTTATGTTTTTAGTATGACCTGATCTTCAACAGGCTGGTAAACCTCTCAAGTGCAGTGTGTCCTTGTGTACCAGCAATATGCCATCAAACTGTCCAAGTATGTGTTGTGGCTGATTTTTCTCTGCGGTGGAGGGCTGCTCAGGAGGGGTAACCTTTGAATCTTGGAAAATGTAGTGGAGGCAGAAATAGGAACTATTTGGAACTTGGTTGGCCCTGTCCTTTCTTCCTCCCACTAAAATGACATAAATTGAATATCAAAGAATTTAGAAACTCCACAGGTAGAAATGTCAGAGTTTGTCCAAATATCAAGGCTTGGGGTTAGAATCTTGATTTCTGTGCAACTGAATGAAACTGCCAGGATGAGATTCTTTCGCCATCAGGGGTGGGCTTGATCACTGTCTTGTTCAGAAGAGACAGACTTGTCCCATTTTTTGGTAATAGCAGGGAGTGAAGGGAAAAGTAGAAGGAAATACAGAGGACTGTTAAGTATGGAACAAGGACAAAGTAGTGCCATGGATGAGACTAGCAGAAGCTATCACTCTACCCAGTCTTTTTCTTTCTGGATTCAAGTTCAGCTTTTTGTCAATAAACTGTATGGAATAATTTCTAATTACAACACAGCTGCACAAGCCTAAGGTTTTGCTATAAACACCTTTCATTTGTTTAACTTCAAATATATACTCATCCTCTCAAAAAATTGGTGATGTTAGAGAGATTCTGGCTCTAGAAAAGACATCAAATGGCAAGATCAGATTAGTTCTTGGCCAAATACTAAATTGTTTTCATGAAAATGCATTCAAAAAGAAAGCAAGAGTAGTGCTCACACTATATCTGACTTCCCCATGCATATTCTTGAGAGACAAATGGCAAGGTGGTTTAGAAAAACTTTTCAGTGGTAACTGATAAGTCAACCTGTATTTATACAAGAAGTACTTTAAGAGTTTTGATCATCTTTAAAATGCCAAAGGGCTTCTGTTGTTCTTACTTTGTCTGCATCAAATATCCCAAATGCTTGTTCATGTAGGTTTAAATATGCTGATCCCCATGGCCATTTCTTATTGCCACTCTATTTAGATCTTTTAGCAGTCAAAGGGTACCTAGATATGAAAGGATCCTCTCATGCATGGTATGGAAAAGTCATTCATTTGTACTAATTTTTAGTGATCTGTGCCCTCAAAATCTGACTCTTTTAGTTAAAAAATAGGTCAACCCAGCCTAATGCCGGCACTACTGCACCTGCTTTTGCTTTGTATTCTTGCGATGAAGAAGGAAAGGACAGAATTATTATGTACTCTATCTCTGGTTATGTAGATACTGAAGGCTTAAAATAGTTACAGAAGTGGCTACTGTACCAAAGCTGCAGAAACAGTCTATGGATGTGGATCAGATGGAGTAATGAACATATAACAAAGTTATTTCACAAAAATTTGTTAATTCTGCACTATTTAGGCCATGTCTGAAATTTAAAGTCCTGTCAGGACTAAATTTCATTAATATCTAGAATTTTCATGCATTGCAAGTGATGTCTCAAGATTTCTCTCTAATTCTGTTGTTAGAATGCTGTTGTGTTTTGCTTTTAAATGAATCTAAGGTGTTCCAGGTAAAAGTGATTGTCTAAGACCATCTTTCAGGATTTTCCTTCATAATACATATATATGTATGCCTTTTATGGAGAAGGATGACATCCTAGTGATAAATATGGAGGTTTTACAAAGTTGGAATTTAAGAGAAATTAAAACTACAAACCTTCAAATTTCCCCAAATCTTCATAACTAAATGTGGTTACACAAATGTATTCCCAGAAAAAGCATATAAATCAATCGTAAGTAATTCACAAGTGTCAGTAAATTCTGCTACATTATTTTGGCATTATTCACCTGGGATAATCGTCATAGAGCTGCAGTAGATTTTGGTTTTCTGAGTTTAACTCTGGCAGTCAAAACAGACTGTGTACTCTCACCTCAGAAAGGTAAATGACAATATGCTCAGAATAAAGACATAGGCACAGTTTGCCCTTCAACACCAATCAGCATCTAGGCTTTTGTGGACCTCAAGAGACATGACTGGACACCTCATGCCAAGTAAATATGCCACAGAAATCTGCCTGAAATGCAGTGTGGAAGATGTTGAAGATGTTCTTCCAGGTCAAAGTTCATTTTGAGTCCAGTTTATTTTCTTATTAGAGAAGGTCGGGGAATCTTCACAAAGCCGTTTTCATATAATCATAGTTACAAGCTGTGCTTTTTGGCTCAAGTAACTCATTAATGACATGAAAAGGAACAGTGAGCCAGCTCTTCTTTGAGGAAATTATGTGGTGATGATAAGCTGCCTAATCCTTCAGGAGAACAGTCCATTTTGCAGAATGGATAATTTACACGTAGTTGAAAGAACACTATGAAAGCCCCTTGAAGACTGGCAGCTGACTGCCATACAGAGGGATGGGCTTTTGTTTGTGTTTGCCAGGCAGTCTAGGCTATCAACCTAATGATTCTCTCTCAGTGCCTTATAACGGCTCTATGTAGACCCATTCAGAGCCCTTGATCACACCAGAAAGAGAATAAAGAGGCCTCCATACTCATGCAAGGAAGAAATAAACCAAAGCATCTGCTTCTGTGAAAGCAAATCTGGGAAGCTGCTAACGACTCTTTACAGGCCGGCCCCAGCAATGACGTGAATAACAGAAGTTTGAATACTGTTTCTGATCTCAATGCCATTTTTCATTACTCAGCAATGGAATAGCTTCATGTAAACTGCAGCTGTTTTGAGTTGGGGAAAACAGTAGATAGCCAAACTGCTGAAGTCCAGGGTGGTCTGAAAAGCTCAGAAAAATGTGAGATTCATGTGAATCTGCTGAGAAATTGGGTGTGTTGCAAGCCAGCCACACAGTTAAGTTTATAGTTCTGTTGTGAAAGGTGCAAGCATTAAAATAGTGATAATGAAGGGTAAGCCAGCTTCCTCCAAAACTGGGATTTCCCTTCCAAGTATGGTGTCCTGGTTTAGCTCTAATTGGACAATTTTTAAATATTGACACCTGATTAAACAAATGAAAATTGTGGATACAACTTTTGTAAATTTACATTTTAAGACAAAAATCCCTGGGAATAGCTTTCTTGGCTTCTGGCCAGCTCAGCCCGTGTGGCTGGTTCCAGGCTAGGCCCGTGGCCTGGCCAAGATCTCTGCCCCCAGAGGGGTGGTGAGCAGGCTGCTGAGCCCCTCACTGGGGAGCTGCTGAGCCCCTCCCTGGGGAGCTGCTGAGCCCCTCACTGGGGAGCTGCTGAGCCCCTTAATGGGGAGCTGTCGAGCCCTTCACTGGGGAGATGCTGAGCCCCTCACTGGGGAGCTGCTGAGCCCCTTACTGGGGAGTTGCTGAGCCCCTCACTGGGGAGCTGCTGAGCCCCTCACCGGGGAGCTGCTGGGCCGTGTCCCAGCAGGTGGCTGGGGCTCCTTGCCAGTGGTGCCAGACTTTTTTGCAGGTAGAGCCTACTGGGCTGTGCCATCCAGAGGCTGTATCGACACCAGGAGCAGCTTAGGAGAGAGTGGCCTGTAGGCCAGGAGCAGCCGTGTGACTGCCGCTGTTCCAGACCAGGAGCGGCCATGAGGCTGGGATCAGAGGGGCCGGGGCAGTGCCAGGCAGCCATGGCCACCTTGGCATGGCTCAAAATGAACTTTATTTGCTCAGCTGCTTTGAGCCAGCTTTACTATGGACAGAAGGACAAAAGCATCATCAGCAGCTTTTCCTGTTTTCAACACCCCAGCAGAGTTGAGTGGGTACGGCTTGCACAGTGCCGGCAGATACCACATGGCCAACAGAGAGGCATGGAGAGCCATGTAACTGATGCAGAGCATGGACCAGATCAACCTTTCAGCATTACCAGACTTTATAAAATGTTTCAATTAATGGTAAAGCTTGAGAACAGATGACTCCATGAACACCATTTTTCTCCTGAACTAGGAAAAGAATAGAAAGGTGAACACAGAGAAACAATAACATAGAACTCTGAGGTCAGTAAAGAAAGAGTTAATTCTAGATGAAGGGGATTGAAGACATGCTTTGAACTCAACTAACATTCTTTTGGAAAGCTGTGGTGAAGATATATTTGGTATAGCAAACTTTTTTTTTTCTTTGTGACGCATGGAAATACATTGAGCCGAGGCATCAGTAGTTGAAGCAAATAGATGTTGCTGTGATCCAATGAGAAATTTGGACAGAGAGAAATGAGAAACCTTGCCCTAGAGATAGTAGTAAAAACCTCTGGTCCCAGAGATGGATAAAGAGAACTTTTTGCTTTATGCTAGAATAACTCATCCTTAAAATAACACCCCAATGAATTGAAATGGCCCATGAAAGCAGCTGTAAGAAAACTGCAAGGCAAGGGAAGGACTTTCACACTGCAAACAGGTTTTTTTCTATGTCCCAGGTGGCTGATTCTCTGTGACATTGAAAACATGAGAAAACTGTTTTCTTGTGGAGAAGTCCCCATAGTATGGCAAGATGAAGAAAAACTATTTCAAAGGTAGTAAACTGCCTGAACGTACCAAGTTTTCTCTCTTTACATTGTCAGTAGAAAAGAAAGAAGTGTGGGGAGGGAGGAGAAAGAACGTGTCCTGAAGGTTTATTCTGATTTTCTTATTATGTTTCTTTTAATTCTGCTAATAGTTTTTCTTTCACATTTAAGCCTGCTTTGCTTTTCTCCTAATCCTATCTCAGAGCAAAAAATAAACCCACCACATTCATTGGTGTGTTGGCCAGGAAACCTCAAACTGATAAACCTAAATCACTATACATAATTGATGTTTCTGTCCAGTTTCAAACTGAAACTGTGATATAAAGCAAGATTAAGCAGTGAAAGAGAAAGCCATCCCTGAATAGCAGAGGAAAAAGGAAGCTGTGACATAACCTTCCACAACTTCCTACGCACCCAGATTGCTGTACCGGCAAAGCTTGTGCATGGAGAGCTTAAAAAGTCACTGTGTAATAGAAAGGTTTCCAGGCCATTCTACCCCATGAAAATGCATACAACAGTCCATGAGTTCAGACCTAAGTTTTCAAATGAATGCTATATACCTTTGCGTGTTCATTCACATTAACAGTTTCATCATACATTGTGAGCAAATCTGACTCCAACGAAAAAAATCTCTTTGCAGCAAAGACACTAATACTGTCAGGAATATCACTGTAGAGAAAACTTAGGCTTGCTGATAAAACTCTGAAATTAAATATAAATGAATTGGTAAGCACATGATTGTTGTATTTCAGCTCATGGACAAATGCATGTCCTTTACTTCTTAGTTTGGATCGATGGAAGCAAAGGACTGGGCTGAACTCTGATGAGCAGAAACCTGGCCTTGTGCCATGATGTGTATTGCAGCAGAGCACACAGTTTCATGCTGTGTTGAGTGTGGGGAAAGCTTAACGTAAGTAAAACTTCCTTAAGTTTTCCAGCATCCAATCCAAGAATGAATGTCAACGGCAATATAGAAACAGTAGGCATTGTTTTCCAGGTTTCTTGGTGGGTTCTGCTTTTACCAGGCAGATGAATCTATTATTTTCCTCCTAGTTAATATATCACCTTAAGAAAGACCCTCTGAAAATCAAAGGTGAATGACTCCTTAGCTGTCTCTCTCTTATACCCTCACTGAGCATATCTTTTGCTGTGGGTGGTGGATGACATAATTTTCTGTGCCTTGTGCAAAAGGTAAAAGAGTGCACACAACATCCCAGGAGTCAGTGTGAAAATCCACACAATCTCCTGCAGCACAGTGATGGAAAACCTGGTGAGGGCAGTTTTGGGCAAAGGTTTTAAAAGGGTTGTTTTGTGAAGTGAAGTTCCTGTGTATTTTGGTCAGGAGTAAGTGAATCTGATAAGTACCTCAGTGCTGCTACTGAATTGGGGCAGTTGTCGCTACTGATGCCAAAGCTCTTGCTGTGCTTGGGGAACTTGCATCTTATACCTCACATCTCTTTCCAGCACATGACTTTGATGTCAGCTGGCCAGAAAAAAACTAGTGAAGAATGGGAAATAACCTGTGATTAGTTTAATGGCTGTGACTCTTAGCCCAAGGGATTAGGACTAGGCAAGACTCCTCTTGGGTTTAAGGCCCAGTTTGTGATCGCCAAACCTGCACTGACTTTTTTTTTTTTTTTTTTTTCTTCTCTGCTTAGGTTTTCCATCTCTACTCTTAGCATCAAAAATCACGTGTACTACGGTTCAATTTAGAAGGACAAGTCCTGTAGCCATTTTTTTGAATTTGAAAACATCCATAATGGAATTAAACAGAAAATGAATATTTAAGCAGTGACAGAAAATGCAAGAGAGAAGATTCTTTATGGATATTTTCCAAATTACTCTCTGGGAGATTCATTCTGATGTTGCAAATTCCCTGTGAATGTACCATTTGTTACAGAATTCAGTTTTTCCGTGACACAGAAAAATAAGTGGCATTGCTGTAAAAATAAAAGTAAGCCATTCTGATGTGGGCTTTATGTCTGTAGTATTAGGGTTTAAATTTAACATAGTATATTTTATTCTGCTATTTATTATTTCCACTCTGTGGGATTTTGGCACATAGTTTGCTCTCAGAGATTTATACAGGAGACCAGCTGTAAGTTTGTTTCTGTATTGTGCCTGTTTTAACTCATAATGGAGTGTAAAAGCAAACTAACATGACTATACTAAAAGGACTCAGTTATGAGATCAAAGAGAAGTAGTGGAAGCAATGCTTACCTGAGAGAATTATCTCTAAGGTGCAATACAGTGCAAGACTGGTGGTTCACTAAACCACTCTCCAACATATTCCTAACTGGGGAAGTCTCAGATGATAGGGTTGGCTGGGCAGTGTGACACAATTCCACAAATTTACCTTGACCTCAGCTAAACCTTTGACACTGTCTCCTGACAGCATTCTCTCAGAAAAGCTGGTAGCCCACAGCTTGAGCAGGTGCACTCTTCATAGGGTTAGGAAGTGGCTGCACAGCTTGGTCCAGGCAGTGGAGCAGTTCTGCATCCTATTGATGGCTGGTCACTAGTGGTGATCCTTAGGGATTAGTGTTGGGCCCAGTTGTGTTTAGCATCTTTATTCATCATCTGAATGAGGGGATTGAGTCTCCTATTAGCAAATTTGTGGATAATACCAGACTGGGGGAGAGCACAGATCTGCGGGAGGGCAGGAAGGCTCTGCAGAGGCACCTGGACAGGCTGGATTGATGGGCCAAGGCCAAAGGTGTGAGGTACAATAAGGCCAAGTGTCAGGTCCTGCCCTTGGGGGTCACAACGACCCTGTGCAGTGCTACAGGCTGAGGGAAGAGTGTCTGGAAAGTGACCCAGCAAAAAAGTGGGGATTGGAGTGGTGATCAGCAGCAGCTGACCATAAGCCGGTGTGTGTCCAGGTAGCTAAGAAAGCCAAGGGCATCCTGGCCTATATCTGAAATTATATGACAAGCAGGACCAGGGAAGTGATTCTTCTGTTGTACATGGCACTGGTGAGGACACAGCTTGAGTTCTATATCTGGGCCCCTCAGTTCAGGAAGGCCTTTTATACCAAATGATGGTTCTAAATGAAACAAACCCCAAGCATATAGCAAACAGTGAAAACCTCAGGTGTATTGCTGCAAAAAAGAATGTGGATCAAAATGAAGAACTAACAGCTAAATGAAGGAATGGGTGAGAATTGAATTTGAGAAGTGGTGGTTTCAATAGCCGCTGACTAGTGAGTTTCCCCAGGATACTGAAACATTTGAGTACTGTCTGTTTAACTATTCCAGAATCAGAAAATCAATTGATCCTGGGGCAAAAAGTCTATAGGATAGTGTAGTACTCATCAGAAGTAAGATGATATCCAGGAGCTTAAATGACAGACCTCTGTAATACATTCTGAGTTCAAAGCACCCTGCAAATCTGGCATGGCTGATTTGGAAGTCAATAGTACTTTGCCTTAATCATTTCAGTAACACAGAGTAATTACAAACTATTACTTCTGAAGGAACATTAAAATATCAAAGCGTTGAAGGAAGCATAAAAT
This sequence comes from Certhia americana, assembly GCA_018697195.1. Classification (NCBI taxonomy): domain Eukaryota; kingdom Metazoa; phylum Chordata; class Aves; order Passeriformes; family Certhiidae; genus Certhia; species Certhia americana. Next base: position 49,022,352 of record CM031878.1, on the reverse strand, counting down.
AAGCAAACAGAAAAGCAGCCATTCTTATTTACTTATTAGTTAGGTAGGTGTTCAGGGAATACCTGCTATTCAGAATTACATGTTGATTCTTTTCAGTTATATTTTACAATGTTTTTTGTTTTTAGGGAAAGCCAACGACTGAACTGAAAGAAAACAAATATACAATGTGTGTTTCTGAGCCAGAAATTAAGCCTTTTTGAGAGGAATTTCTAGAAGAGGCACTTCTAGAAATTCTGAAGCCCTAGTTGAAGACATGAATACTGATGTAAGTTAGTGGCAGAATGGTCAGCAGAATTAAAGTACCAGACTTTCAGTACTTCAGTTTCAGACCTTTGAAAAAAAGATGGAGGCTTAAATGATTCAATATATTAGAAACTATGTTTATCCTTAATACAGAACACTTTACAAAATATTCTATGTCTTGTATTTAATGCACTTTTGACAAACTCATCATTTTTCCATTTTGCAATGAAATAATCAATGATTAATTGGATCAGTCAGATGGAATACTGAGTGAACATGAGGTAATGATGCATCTACAGATGAAAGAATGCAGTAATTTTGGTCAGTGAACAGTTCAGTGTGGGCCTGGAAATGTTTTCCTCCTTAGACTGGTTTGCTTGTTATATTTTGTTGCTGTTAATATTTTGCTCTAGTAAAACAGAGGAAAATTTTGTCTAGTAAAACAGTTGAATGAGGGCAGGTAGGAAAGCAATTAATGAAAATAATGAATAGGAAGATTGTTTGAATAGGAAGATAGTTTAATTTTGAGTTGCTATTCCCCTGTCCGTGTAACAGAAAGATAATCTTTCAAGATATATAACTGTAGCAAACAGCTAAATAATATCCAAAGAGATCTTTTTAGTTTACCATGCTGTCAGACTATGGGAATCATTGTCCAAGAAGTCATTAAAGATCAGAGCATACTAAGATTAAAAAATTCTAAAACTTTTTCTGTTTGATCTATTTGGGCATACCTCATGTACAAAATGCACCTTATAATGCTTCCTTCTCCTCAATCATTCACTTGAGTTGCTTTAAAAAGACCAGACACCTGGCAGACCAAACTAAATGTATCTGCTTTGTCTCTGTAGGCCGGAAAAGAGATAAGAATTAAAGAATCAGAAACTATAATGATTGAATCAGGAAGAATTTTGGGGGATCCCAATTCTCAGTAGCTTCATGCTATTTATTACAATTGTTTCTTTAACTTTATACAATTTTCCTCTCAGACCTCTGATTAGTATAATCATAATTTTCTGCACCTTTCTGATTTTTTTCAGGTCTTTTGTGCAAATAATTTGAATGGGATACCACTTTCTAGGTTTGATTTAATATAATGTCTTTAATATTCCACTCCATCTGCTGGAATTATTTATCCTCTCTTATTTCATTAGCACTTGAAAGCATATTCACCACAGCCTGTGAATGAGATTGCAGGAGAAGATTTGATAGAATTTATGCTTTATAATGTAGTCATCCTTTGCATTGGCAGGAAAAACATCATTGGGTACATTAAGGACAATGTTGTTCTATGTACATTGAGCAAACTAACCTCATCTGCTTGCAGAGCTACTAGATCAGCTCCATAAAGAAGGAAGGAACAGAGACTAGAGTTTAAAATTTACTTGCTTTGCCCTGCTTACTGTTACCCAGAGAGAGTCTGAATTTCCTTGGGAATTGCTAACTAATTGCTTCTCTAACAAATTTAAACTTTACTTCAGTGCTCAAGACTGGAAATGTAAGAAAGAGCCATCAAACCTGGAAATGCTGAACTCCAAGCAAAATTAACATTAACATTAATTTGTAAGTGTTCAACAGTTCAGAATGTCTGCCCATGTAGAAGTCATTATTTTTATCGTGTCACAGGGATAGATGAAACAAAGATTACAGAGTTGAACTACAGCTTGTAAGCTTCTAATAATACAGAAGTAGCCCATGTTAGTGTTGTTTGTGTACCTATTAACAGTCAAAGAATAACTTCTTGACGTTCTTCCAGGTACCATTTTTTGACCTTAGTTTCATCATCTCCCCTGCGCCCTGGGTATGGTATGCTGTTTTGGAATAATCCAAAAAAATAACCCAAGAGAAAGAAGCCAGTTTTCCAAAAAGGATTTAGTTTTCCTCATGTAGTGGTTTTTAAAAGAACTTGAATCAATGGTTGGTCACCAAAGAGTGAACAAAAAGTTCTTTTTACACAGCTGTGACTGAACTTGTAACCAAAAAGATGCAGGGATAACTAAAGCCTTGTAAAGGATGTTAGTTTGAATTGATAAGAACATGGTTGAGCCCTCATGCCTAAAAGGCAGAATTTCCCACTTGCGTCCAACAACACACCTACTTACAGCTTCACTGTCAGAGGTGGATCCAAAGCTTCAAGGACTAAAAGATGGGTTTGCCCAGCCACACCTGAAGGTGATCTGGGCATGAGATGTTTGCAATAGTGATCAGATGTACATGATTGTCAGTCTCAAATGCTTTGGTGCTAAATGGACCCTGCCATGATAACTTAGGGATCATAATAATTTGATGACTGCAGGGTGGCAGTGTATGATTCTGCAATCTCTTTCCAGACATGATACTTCCATCTCCTACTATGAACATCTCTCATTTTTGGATAATCCTGCTCTGGGTGAAATTTCCAAGATAATGGCTGCCAATCTCCTTTTTGTTTATTCCCAGCATAAAAAGCCTCCCACATGCCCCCTGACAGGCCAGACTAACAGCAACCCTTTAGTCTTTGCTGATACTACTCCAAATAGGGGTTCTGAATTAAGAGCCTCTTTTTATTAAAACAGGTAGATCTTAAAACATTCCACAAGAATCAGTGTAAGCTTTAAATGTAAGTATGGGGTCTGCACCCAGCAACAGCAGAGAGAAGTTCAGCAAAAGAAGAAAGAAAGGAAAATAAGCAGTTCCAAACCCAACACCAGGGTGCTGCTAATTAAGGGCAGTCTCAATTCTCATTTCACTTGTATGAGAAATTGAAAGTGAAATGGTCTCTCACACATATGCTCTTTCACACTCCTTTTTTCTTAACAATGTCAGAGACATCTATCCTTAGTCATCCTTCTTTAAATTCTTTAAAATTATTTAAATTCTTTAAATTTAAATTTGATTATTTTCCAGATTTGGAAATTAGCCTGTATGTGCACTTTGTCAGATTAATTCCTGGTTAGTACAGGGCCATTTAATAAAAAACAGAGCTGCTGAATTATCAAGAGACAAAGATATGCTTCTTCATTTATAATAAAAATCTTGTTTTACCAACAGCTGCCTTTAAGCAGTCTTATAACAAATAATTTATGCTTGTACACACGTTCCCATGTTTTATTTTCTGTCAAGTTAGATTTTGGATTTATGAATATTAGCACTTTGTGTTTTTCTTATTTGGAATTTGGCCATTAACCTATGCAATTGCTATCCTCAGTCCTGAAAATCCCAAAGTATAGGCACCTGTTAATCTTATTTCTCCAAGTGTGTTTCCATTTTTCCCTTTCTCTGAGTGTACATGTGACCTTTATTCACATGGAAAACCTGTATGTGTAACTCATGGGTTTAAGCATGAGTTTAAGCTGCATTGGCATGCTTGCACTCAGGACAGTAGGAGAAAAACCTATCACTGTAATGAGTAGTGCATACTATCCTCTCTTAGTTTAAAAAGACTGGCAGAGGGAAGGAAATATCATCCCTGTATGTGCCACGGCTGAAGCAGTCAACAAAATTCATCTAAGTGAGACGTGGATTAGCAATGCTCCTAGCTAGCCAGAGGAGAATCAGGGTAAGTGTGGATAAAATGGATTTTGATACCATGATGCTCTTTTCTAGATAGTTTTAATAGTCAGCTCTGGGATGGAAAAAGAACTCCTGTCTTTATATTTTTGAAAAAGGACATAACATGATTCTTTTCTACTTCAGAACTTTCCTTAGGATATTTTAATTTAATTCTCAGAGTATTGTGTTCTATTAAATTAGTGAGTGTCTGGAATTTTAATATAGTTGTTGTTCAGACTTATGCAGCCCAGTTAAATATTCACTATTTTCACTACCTCTGGGAATGTTTGCTGTTCCTCTTCTGTAGGGTTGCAGAAAGACATGCTTAATACGTACTCCAGAACCTTTGAAAACCACAGAAACCTTTGTATTGCTTACATTTGAGAATATAAAATTAATACTACTATTTGTAGTATCTTTCTCAAAAGATTTCAGGTATCTTGAAAGGAAGCAGGCTCCCTCTTTCAATATTCTTACTGCCATATAAGCACTCCTTTTCAATGTTTCAGAGCAATTTCAGCGTTTTCAGCAATTTTGTCCTAGGGACACAGTTTATGCTCCATGGATTACACATAAACTCAGTTGAAGAAGTTCTCCTTTTGTAGCATGAACTTTGATAAAGCCACATCTACATCAAAAATACTCTGCCTAGATGGAAAAGATATGTTTTGTATATGACAGTTAATAGGGACTGTACTAGAGCAGTGCAACCTAGTGAAGTGCCCAAACCCAGGATCCATACAAAGTTTCACAGATCATGCTCCCTAATTCCCTGCATAATGCTTTGCATCCTCGTATCACATGCTCTGAGCCCAGATAAATTTGCACAAACACAAATTCACAGAATGAAAGTAGTGTTTGTTGCCTTGTTTGCTATGGTCACCGTTACAGTTTCTAAGAGCAAAAATTCAAGTTAAAAGTCTCTGTTTGATTTTCCTGGTAAAGACGTTCTGCAGATCCTAAAGGATAAATCCAGAATCTGAATTTATATTGAGGGTTACAAGTTTTTCTACTTTATCATATCTGATAAGAAAGACAGTACCTAAAAGATGGATTCAGAAGTACTTCTAGGTTTTCATTCTAAAGGATAATGTTAGATATAATTCACAGAAAAAGAGAAGCAACTAATTAAATTGTAAATTATATAAACAGGAGAGAGAATGCTATCAGCATTTAATCTCTGATAATCTATGACCAGGTACCTTCAGAATACTATTAATCAGCCCAGCTGTGCTAAAGAAAGACCTTCAAATCTGTCAGGCAGCTGTCCCTGGATAGCTCATAAGTGCCTTGCAGATAACAGGGCAATCATTCATAGTATAGCCCTGACCCTTATCTCAAATACTTAAGAAATTATGGAACAATTAAAACAGTGAAAGATCCCATTACTCATTTCACTGACTCCCACTTGTCTAATTCTTCCCTCTATCCTCTGAACTTTAGGCCTGCATGTTAAATTTCCCTTGCTCTGGTTAGTATTTATCCTGTCTTCACTTGGGTTTGAAATTTTTCTGTAGGCTAGTAATACTCTTTCTAAACTGAGAAATACAGGTATCTTTTGGAGGCAGCAATCATGACTGCTGCTCACATAAATTTTTTGATAGCCAGCATTTCATTCTGTTTTTCAGGAAGTAAGTGGGTAATACTGTATTTCCAACTGTAAAAGCTTTTTAATCTAGAAAAGAAAGAAAAAAAATATATGACACCAAGCTGCTGAATTTAAATTGGAATTGAGAAACTCTTCATATAAACTCTCACTCATGCAGATGCTGTGCTTCCAAAGACAGAATAATATCATTACATCCCCTTTGGACTGTTTGCTGAATTGTACTTTTTCAGTGGCATGTTCCAGTTAGGTAAAAAGCAGAATTTTCCTAAGCACAGGTAGTGTTTTTTACACAATGCAATTGTGTGGAGAGTTCCCTTCCAGTCAGAAAGCACTAGAAATTCCTCCACAGGTTGCTGTTATTTAAATTTTTGTTCAGGCCCCCCATTATATATTCTAATAAATCTGGGACTAGAAGCCTAATACTAGAGTAAAATGCTTAAGCACAGTATGTGACATATTGAGTGTGAACAACTTAATAATTTGAGTTCAGAGGTGTTACAAAAATGTGCCTTTTTTTGGAAGGAGTTGTGGAGTGTGGGTTTGGAGAGATAGAAGGTAATTTTGTGTCAGCAGGGTATGTGACACATTCTCAATTTACCATACTCTGTAATGAAACTATCATTAATAGTGCATGCTGATTTGGAAATAATGATGTCTTTGGCTTGGCCTGATAGTAAGAGTTACACCACCAGCTGTAGAACTAGTACCTGTAGCCCCAGTATTACCTTCAGGATTATTTGATTTTTACTCATTATAAATCCTTATTTGCTGGCATAATAGTGTTCTGTGCATGCTTACACCAAAGAAGCAAACCAACAAAAGTAAGAAGAACACACCTAACAGAGTGTTAATTATACTTTCCCAATACACAGCCAAATCATCATGTGCAAGTTTTTATGGCCTTTGTTTCTGCAGAATGCTGAAATTCTAAGGGAACTACCATATGCAAGAAGTACTGGGCCACATCCTTCAGAGAGGTCAGTAGAGTCTTTCAAAATTACCTCAGTTCCTTGAATATGGAGATAAAAATGAATAGACTAGTATAAATAGTAATGTGGGTGAAAGGGATTTGAAGGAGAAGAAGACATACCAGAAATTCAGTTGGTGCTTCTAACACAGAACTTTTTGTTTACTCACAGAGAAGTGGTATGGAAAGACGCTACACTTGGATTTGTCCAGGTGTTCTGACTAGATAAGCTGTCTCCTAGCAAGCAAGTGAAATAAAATCACTTATATCAAGCACTTATATCAAGAGCTGATATAAGTAATGAAATTTAATGTTTTTAATAATGAAATTAATTAATAGATATTATGTATTGAATATTGCTAAGGTTAAGGTTAAAAGTTTTATCCAACCATTTTGTGGTTGAATGAATTGTTTTATCTCTTAAAAAGTCATTATTCTAATTGATGAAGTTATGAATATTAGTGTTTCATATAATAAATTTTCCAGCATGATGGCATATGGACATGAATTTGCCCTGATCTTCACCAGGGGTGTTTCTGTTGGCTCAGCTGATGCCATTTAGCTCTGACTGCAGAATAGGAAAGGAAGGGACAATGTGATGTAATATGTCTGAACTTCCCAACTTGAAAACAAGAGTTGTTGATTCTTGCAGGATGATGTTTTAATTTAAAATTTCTATGTATATATTAGCCTAGAAAAACCAGTGAAGATTCAATTTATCAGTTCTGTTCTGAAAGTATATTAATTTGGTTTTAGAATTCTATTTACAGCTGACACTGATATGAATACTACCAAATTAAAATCTTAAAGGACTAGAACATATGAAAGTTTGCCCCCTTTTTTTCCAGTGCTATTGGTTGCTCAAAAAAAAGGTTTTATTTACCATGGGGAAGCCCTTCACAGAGAATGACAAATTATTCATGTAATTAATAGAAACAGCAAAGCACTCTAAAGAAATAGAGAAACTAATCTGCAGTCTTGGAAGGAAGGGTTCCAGAAGAGCTTCTGTGGTTTTTAGAGTAGACATGAATACATTTCAGGAGATTTCAGTGGAATTCATTGAAAAAAGGAATGGGACACAAATGGCAATGCAATTTATATGATATTTTCAAATTTTGTTGCATGCATGCTTGCTTGAACCAAAGACTACATTACGGGGACTATTTATTTTCCTGAAAAGAGGCCAACAATATTCTATTACTGAAGCTGAGGACTGCATCTTTGGCACTTTAAACCAGAGAGGTCTGGAAAAGACATGAGATCAGGCTGGGGATACTTTCCCAAATCTCTATTATGTATGAATGCATTTCCCAGACCAACCATCTTTTCACTCTCCTGTTAAAATGTTGTATTTATATGACTCCTTTGTTTGCAAACATAATCATTCATATATAAGTGCATTAAAGAGACCTTTTGGGTCACTTGACTTTGACTTTACTGTGTGCTCCTGTGTGCTCTGCCTCCTACTTGCTTTGTCCTTCGTAAACCACAGCCAACCATTTGACCACTCTGAGATAAAGTCAGTCATGAATCCTTTATCGTCTTTTCTGCACCAGAGAAAAACATAATAGTATCATGAAAGTTTAAACACTGATAATGAAGTTCTGATCAGAGCAGTGGGCAAGATTAATCAAAGAATAGCTGATTTAATTTTTTCTTGGTTTTCAGTTAGTAAAGCATTTAGACTTGAAAGTTGTTCAACTTGGAGGAATGGAGAAGTGTGCCCTGATATTCAAGGCCAGTAAACAATATACATTTCTATTTGGTTTAAACTGATGTTCTAGTATTGATATATTTCAGGTTATAGGAACTATCTTGTGCATTGGAAAGTGCAGCATTTCTTGTACAAACTTTCTTCTTACTATGCTGTGGCCACTTCCCATCATACCACATTAACTGGACTCCAAATTTTAGGGGAAGTACAGAATAGAAACTCTGCCATGATGAGACCTCAATAAACAGTCTATCTAATTTTCCTGTTAGTTAAGATTGAATTAATGCCTTTCTATGCTAAATTGTTTTAAAGAACTGGGATGTGAAATTATTAAGTATTCTGAGCACAAGAGAGCCACTAGAGAAGTGCCGGCTAGTTGCATGTATACTGGTAGTATTAATACTTTGTATCGATTTGGTCACTCAGTTTCTCAAATAATCAAAGTGTACATTTAAGATTGACAGATTTTGAATGCACACTATCTAGGAATAAAGAATTTATGAAGTATGTCCCCTTTATATTCTTAAGTACTTCCATATCGTTATGGACTAGACTAGTAAATAGGTTTTAAGGTTAATAGGTTTTAATGAGGGGGGGATTAGTTCTTCAGCACAGACTTATATAAATTTCTATAAGCAGCTAGAGGATAATGTTTGGGGTTTTTTTCTTAAGTGCCTCTTTCAAATTATGACCATCAATTATATTTATTTTATGAAATTTTGGAAAAATATAGAATTTTTTCATAAAAAAAAATCACACGGATTTTTGTGGGTATCTGTCAAAGAAAAAAAATCGTTAATTAACAGGTGAAATGATCCATTTAATATTTTGATAGCTGTAGCCTCCTCAGGTCCTTGTCTTTAGGCCTTAAAATAGTTCAGTAACATATAGTTTATATACTGATTTTGATGTTGACTAAATTGCAAATTTTCTGTCCAGATCCTGCATTTATTTGGGGAGTTCTTCATTAATGTCTTCATTATTGATCCATTACCATGGGAAGAAAAACAAAGCAGAGGACACTGCATGAAGCCCTATGCAGAGATATTATCAGAGCATCACCACTCACTGCTTTGGAAAGTGGCATCTCGAATATCATTCTGCAGCAAATGTGGGTGATCTGGAAATTCACACAGTTCATAACCTTGAATGCTTGATTCTTTCCTTTGTAACTTTGCCTCATCTTTAAGTGGCCCTGGTTCTTTCCTGAAACTTTTTATTTCAGTTCTTTGAAACTCAATATTTTCTGTTTCCTGTAACATAACTATTGTCTGTCTCTGTGGTCAAGGGAAATATAGCTGAAGTATCCAGTTACTAGGTGAGGAGAAAAAGGCAAAAAAGTTGAGGATTTGGCCAGGATGTATCTCAAATTACAGTGTTCCTCATCATAGCCCTGAAAGAGATTATTTTAAGAAAATATTAGTTTTGCTGGCAAAAAGAAAATCAAAAGATGTGCCTAAATTAAAAGAAAACAAAGCAAAATGAACCAAACAAAAATCCATGCTGAATTGTGGAAATGACATCTATGTACCTATCAAACACTTTCTAAAAATGTTTAAATCTCTCTATTATTATTTGAGACAGCTGTTGACATTCTTTGTCCAGGCTGTATTTTGCTTTCTGGTATAATTCACACTGGTTCTCTGAACTAAAGCAGGAGGAGCCTGAATAAATTTCTGTGGTTTCCTCCCACACACAGATTTGACTGACTTGCAGATACATGTGGAGTCTTATGTTCTCTTTACAGTGATTCTTATCTCCAGTAGCAGCACACCACTTTTATTATTTGAGAATGAAATTTATTGGGATAATTAAACATGTTATTTATGCATAGCTTAAATTTCCAGTGAAAAATAATCATTTAAGATATATAATTTTGTAGAGTGTTAAGCACTGCTTGTCAGGGTAGATTTTGAGGAGTCTGATTAATATTTTATATTGTTTACCCTGTCTTCAAAATGGACTGCTTTCAGGAGCTGCTTAACCATCATTTTGCATTTACCTGTTATCGATTACATATATATGATGAGTGCCATGCTCAGGTAGATGTACACTGGGAGTTGTCCTACGTGTTACACTGTTTCAGTTGTTCTACCTGACTTGCTAATTTTTCTTTTCTCTCAGCACACAAGCAAATTTTTATGCCTGGGGAATTGTGCAGCATATAAAAAACTTCCAACATGCCGAAACAGTGTTTGGAAGAAGTTAAGGACACGTGAAGAGTAAAATTGGTTTGGTTTCTTTGAATTGTGTTTATCAAGTTGTGTTTTGAAACAGAGGCTTTTGAATGTTGTCATTTTTTTACCATTTACATACTTTAAAGTCTAGTGAATGGCAGTCAGCTCTTGAAACTTCTCTTGAAACAACTTGAAGAACTTGAAACAACACTTGAAATTCTAGTTTGCTCAGCTGCATTCATGTTGGAAAATGGAGCAGTTTTTTAACAAAAAGGGCCAGGAACATAAATCTGACACCTCTGCTATACTAGAATCTGTTCATTGACTTCTCTGTAAATCCAAATTTGCTGGAGGAAAAACATTTCATAAGGGAACAGTTTTACAAAATTTTTTTTTCTTCTTAAATAAGCATATTTAAGCTGCACTTACGTAAGGAGAATGTCCCTAGAATAATAAACACCTCATTTATGTTCAATTTTATTTTCTCTATAACATATTGCCATGTAATCAAAAGTAATTTGTTTCTGGTCAGAAGATGGAAATGGAAAATCTGGAGACAAAAGTGGTAAATGTTCTGTGGAAACACAATGACACCATATTAAAATAGCAAAATAGAATCTTCATTTGCACCATGACTAAGATAGTTTTGGCATGCAAATACATCTGTGTTTGTAATGGGAAATCATGGGCTTGAGCACATGTATTTATTTAGAAGACTTTTTTTTTATTAGGAGGGGATGCACTGTACAAACTCTTAATTACTATGTTTATATCATCACTACATCTAGCAAGATCTTAACCATTCTCTTTTTTAACTAAAGTGGCTAGAAACTAAGCTAGCTACTTGGCATATTTCTTTCTCTTGTAATATAAGAGCCTGTGAAAATCTTACAGCCTTTGCTACTCCTAAGGTCAAACAAAATGGTTAAAGTTTCCTCTGGCCTTCAAGAATCAGTTTTTCAGATAACATGTAGAGAAACCATGGTCCTGACTTTTACCAGATGATGTTCCCACCTTGTAATTACATAAGTTAGGAGGATGATACATGTATTTAATAAGTGAGCAAGCCATTAGGGGAAAAGAACTAAGAATAAGGGATTATTGACTATCTTAAGAAGACCAAAATTGGGTGGTGATATGACTAGGTCTTAGCATTCTACAAAAGCAGAATGCACAGTATTTTTCAGGAAAAACACATTCTTGTAACTCAGAGGATTAAAACTGCTATAATTAATGAGCAGGTTGACATCCGTGGTGCTTTTCAGTATTCCAAAAGTACCTGCAAGGCTAATGATCATTGCAAATACAGGGAAGAATTTAGCCTAGAGAGTTTTCTTTCCAAAATCCTTGCAGAAATGGTTTGGATCTTTTAAACTTGCATGAGTTTTTTCAACTCAGAGATTATTCTAACTTTGAGAAACTGGAACAGGTTTGAGGGAATTTGGACAATGCTCTCAGGAAAATGATGTGATTCTTTGGGGTGTTCTGTGCAAGGCTAAGAGTTGGACTTGGTGATCCTTGTCAGGAAATCACTGTGGAATTGTACTGGACTCCATTCTAGTCACTGCAAACATGCACTGTAACTATTCCAGCCCTTTTTCCTGCAGCCACGGCCCATTTTCAAGACAACATATGCCCTTAAATAAATTGAACCCTTGCATTTACATTCAACCCTGCCTTCTCATATATTATCATGACTGTCCAGATCTGCTGTGAGTCCCAGCCATATATGCCCAAACTATTTCCTGTATGGGGCAACCTGATGGAGACCAAAAGGATTTCAAATGAAACTACTATTGTGTAGAAACAGAATTATTAGAATGTAAGATAGGATTCTCAATAAGTGTATGAAAGTCTAGCTCATGTGCTGTGATGGACCAGAAATAGAAGGGGTTCACATGTACTTTTTTGAATTAACTGTGTCCCTTTAGAAGAAACATCTTGAATTTAGGCATGGCTCCTGACAACTCTGAAGATTTCTGTCTTGCAGCAAAGCGCTTAGCCAGTTCCAGAGGCTCGAAAGTGCCTTTACCTTCTCCTCTGAGACCTACCTACTTCATCCCACTCTCAGCACTTCCTCTGCATGCACCACAACCACTCAACAGCAAGCTGCAGATCTTTGTGTTTTATCCTGTTTCATGCTTCTTTCTCACCAGAGGATTTGTTTCCTCTCCAGGGTACTCCCACACTGTGTGGAAGCAATGACGGAGAATGAAGCACTTAAAAAAAAGACAACCAAATCCCTCCTTTTTTGTGCTGTACATTTTTTCATTGTTGAAAGTCAGATGTAACTTTATTTATTTAGCAGTTTTCCTTTTAAAAGCAGATATTATTCCAATGTTTCTCCTGCCCTTCCTCTTCAGGTGGAGGAAAAGGAAATCCATTATCCTTACTCCATTTAATGCCTTGTGGAAGAGAATGTCGCAGTAGGCAGCGCATTAGTTTTAACAATGCACTTCTCTCGTTGACAGATGAAGAGGAATTTGATCTAAATTCATTTGAAGAGTTAGAAATATACTTTTACACAGGCATTCAAGAATGCACTCTTCACAGTGCTCTTTAGTCAAATAGAATTCACAGGTAAATAAAAGTCTCTGCATTATTGAGCAGTGGACATTTCAGCTGGCTTTTGCATCTGCCATATTATCATAGATTCATAGAATCATTGAATGGTTTGGTTTAGAAGAGACCTTAAAAATCACCTTGTCCGAACTGTCCAGCCATGAGCAGGGACATCTCTTGCTGGAGAAGATTTCTCAGAGCCCCATCCAACTTGGCTATGAACATTTCCAGGGATGGGTCATCTGCAGGTTCTCTGGGAAACATGTTCCAGTGCCTATTGTTCACAGCGATTAATTTAACCTGTGTATGTAACTTAAATATCCCCTCTTTCAGTGAGTACCCATTAATCCGTAATCCTCTACAGTTTCTGATGAAAAGTCCCTCTCCCACTTCCCTGTAGGACCCTTCAGATACTGAAGGGTTTCTATGATGTCTCCCCACAACCCTCTCCAGATCAAATAGTCCCAATTTGCTCACCCTTTCTCCATAGTGGAGGCACCCTAGTCCCCTTGTCAACCTTGAGGCCTGCCTCTGGACTTGCTCCAACAGCTTCATGTCCTTCTTTTGATGGGGACACCAGAACTCTATGCGGTATTCCAGGTGGGGCTTCCTGAGAACAGTCGAGAGTAAGAATTATGTTCTACAGTGTCTAACTGGAATGTTCACATTGTTGTTAAACGAATGATCAGCTAGTGCAATGGTTGCTATTTATTTGAGTTTAGTTGGGTTTTTTTCCAGAGAAGAAGAAGGTATTCTCAGCTCTGAGACTCTATACCATAACTGCTGTGAAACATCCACAAAGCACCGTTTGTTTAGATCTAAAATATGTTTTTCTTGATGTAGAATTATAGCTCTTCATTTGACCAAAAAACTTTCAAATTTAGATTAAGTTGTTTATAATTGTCACCAACAGGAATTGATTAGTAGACACCACTGATAACCATTCCAAGAAATAAATTCAGAGTGAGATTCAGGAGCCATGCATTTTGACAAGGAATGGTGCTGTTCTTGTTCAAAACAAATGAGGATAATTGAGTTAAGTTCAGTGAGAAGATAACTGTGAAGAGCCAGGAGTTTTCACTAAGAAATGGAGACATCTGCCAGGTGCAACTGTGCAAAGTGAGGCAACAGCAGCTTTCAATGAATACACCAGACAATGACTGATAACTGCTTCAAGCAAGCATTGCAAGTCTTATGCCAAAAGCAATGTGTCTGCTGATAGAAAAACAAGAATATTAAAATTAGTAGTTTTGGCACACAGGAATCTAATGTTTGGAAAACTAATAAAGCACTAGAACATCTGGCTTGCTTTCTAGCCCTTGTATTGGTTTTGCTCAGCCTGATTTTTGGTAGCAGGCAGAGTGCACAGAGGTAGCTTCTGTGAGATGATGCTGGAAGTTTCTACCATGTGTGGCAGAGCCAGTCCCTGATGGCTCTGAAGATGGACTTGCTGCTGGTCAAGGCTGGGCCAATTAGAGAGGTCGGTAATGCCTCTATGATAACAGTTTTAAGAAAATCAAAATTAAGTGGGGCACACAAAATATTTTTTCTAGCCAGAGAAGAGGGGGAGGTGGGAACATGTGAGGGAAACAGCATGGAGACACCAAGGTCAGTGGAGAAGGAGGGGCAGGAGGTGCTCCAGACACTGGAGCTGAGATTCCCCTGCAGCCCGTGGTGAGCCCATGGTGAGGCACCTGTGCCCCTGCAGCCTGTCCACAGGGGATGCAGAGATCCACCCACAGCCCATGGGGATCCACAGGGGATGCAGATCCACCTGAAGCCCATGCAGGAGCCCCATGCTGGAGCAGGTGGATGCCTGGAGGAGACTGTGACGCTGTGGGATACCCATGGAGAGAGGGCCCTGCTTCCAGGCTGGAGCAGCCTGTCCTTGGATGACTGCACTGTGTGGAAGAGTGACCCATGCCACAGTGGTTTGAGGGGGACTGGTGTCCCATGTGAGGAATTCACATTGGAGCAATTTTGGGAAGACTGCTGCTCCTGAGATTTGGAGCCATGCTGGCGAAGTTCACAGAGAGCTGTCTCCTGTGGGAAAGGACCCCACGGCCTCACAGGGGAAGGACTTCTCTCCCAGGGCAGTGGAAGACAACACTGGGTGAAGTACTGACCAAACCACCATACTCTGTCTCCCTGTGCTGTCAGTGGAGGGAGGAGCTGGGGGAAAAATATGTTTTTTAAGGGCTTATTTTACTTCTCATTATCCTCCTCTGACTCTGATAGTAATAGAATCACTTTGTACCTGCAACATGAGGTTGTTTTGCCCTTGGAGTGTTTTCTCCTGGTCCTTGTCTCAACTCATGAACCCTTCATTAATTTTTCTCTCCTCTGTTCAGCTCTGGCAGGGGAGAGTGAGTGAGCAACTTTTGTGAGTACCTGGATGTTCGGCCATTGTCAAACCACAACACCCCTGTGTGGCTATCAGTTTCTATGTAAACTCTAAGTATCCTTTTAAAAAAGGGAAGGAGTAAGTAAGAGCTGAGAAAAAGCACTCAGCTGACAAACTTGGAAATGGAAAGCTTTCTTGATCCTTTTATGAGAAAAGAGAACATTGGTAGCTGTTGGGCTTGTATTTGCCACAAAATCTCAGTTACTACAAAGTATAGTTTGAAAAAAGAGCCCAGACAGCCCAGGACTGTAATTGTTTCACTTCATCAGATGACAGAGCACTTAGGTAATACACCTGTTTTATAACTTTCCTTTTTCTTTCCTGTAGTGAAAAAGTCAACAGAATGGGAGAGCTCTTGAGCTGGAAGCCAGCTTTGTTGCAGGATATTTTAGGTATGAGGCTTTAGTAACTCAGTTAGGTGTTGAAACCCAGCTGCTCTGAATATAGTTTAAAAATAAACACAAAAAAATGTAATTAACTTTCAGCACTGGAAATGGGTCAGACACATACTAATTAAGGTTTCTGAAAAGCTGCATTTCCTTGCTGCATACCAGGTCAATGTAGTTGCTAGTATCTGTGAGGAAGACAAAGTTCACATTTCACAGCTCTTATCACCTGCTTCATTGAACAATTATGATTTTAATATGGTTAAATATTTGAAATGGCACCTTCTGTGCTTAATTACGAAATAATACCAACAGAATCACTGGCTGGTTGGGGTTTTTTTTGTGTTGGGTCTATGCCACATATAAGCACAGTCTTTGCAAGTTGGTATTCAGATTTGGCATCATATCTGTTTAGTTCTGCTGGATTTGTCAATGTTCAAGGTTAATCTGCATCAGGTGCTGTACAAACATATATAGAGTGAACTCTAAGGTAATATGTCAATGAAAATAAGAGAGCACAGAAACTCCTTTTTACTGCTCATGTGTGAAGTGCCTCCTAACAGATATGCACCTTTGATTCTTTTATCCTATTTCAGACTGAACCAGAAGTAATGTGCTCTTTAAAGTACTGATTTAATTTGTGTTTGGAAATCGTCATGCTTTTAAAGTTCTGTAATATAGAACAGAGAATTGTTTCTCTCATAGTTTTTCAACTATCTCTGTGTCATAAATCTTTGCAACTATGGTCATCCCTGCTGGTGCTGGACACAACATGGACTTGACTACACACTGGGAAGTGATGCCTGTGCATCTCTAACACTATCGTGGCTGTCCATACCATTACAATCCTATCAGACTCTGCTTCCTGTGAATTAGACGCTGCAACTTGTATTATTATTATTATAATATTATTATTGTTATTATTATTATTAGAGTCTGCCTGATACCTTCCTTTGACAGACATGCTGTGTTACTTCTTCTGAAAACCTATGAAATTATTTTAACAGCTTTTATTTTCAGCAAGATATGCTCTTCCTTCTTGGAAGACATTCACCATAAAAGCTTCCCTTTCACATGTCTCTTCTCAACTTGTATTGTCTTTTGCAACACTCAACTGAATATTTAAGTGGTGACCATGATTAAGTACTGAGAGCTTTTGTTATTCAGTTAGGTACCTCTCATCTGTATTTACTTCAGATGTAGTGGAATGTTAAAGTTATCTTATCCTGACAGATTCTGAGACTTTATGCAAAAAGATGCTGATTTTTTTGAGGTCTCTTCAGAAAGAATACTTTTCCCCAAAAAATGTGGAAAAATGCAGTTTAGATTTTTTAGATGTTTATTCAATGAAACCTCATGCTTAATCCAGGGACTTCCAGTCTAGCATCCTTCTTCTCTTTTCATGAAAATTTTCCATGAAATTCCTCTGAAGGATATTTTGTGTAATCCTCTTTTCATTATCTACTCCTCTTTTAGCATGATGAGCACCAGCACTTCCACTCAGAGCTGTTTCTTCATGTGTCACATTGATATTATCTGATATACGGTGCAGATGGAAAGGTGTTCAGCAAGAATTTTAAAAAAATATTTTGGAAAAAACAATTGAAATAATTTCTTCTACTCCTCAGCCATATTCTGAACCATTTTAAATTAGTGAATTAGACAGTAAAGTGTTCAGCAGGGTTGAAATGGAAGCCTGAAGTGTTAGGTTCTGGTAGTCTTGCACGTACTGTGTTTCCATTGGCAGAGAAGGCCTAGTGCCTGAGCTTCTCCAGGGCAGAGCTGTCTCCAGCTCTTGGAAAGATGGGACTAGGGACTCTGTGGTCAGAGTTAGACTCATTTGTTCATTCAATTCTCTCCTTGGGTTTGCAATTCTTTTGTATGTGTGAGATTGTGGACGATGAAGTTTGGATAAACTGTGTTGCATATTGGTGCTTAATCAGATTCTGCCCAGTAGGCAAGTAGTTAGGTGCTTGTGTTTCCAGCTTTCTCTCTTCAAAGTTCAAGAAGTTTGAGGACACAGACCTGGGACAGAGTGTAACTGTGTAGGAGGATAAAATTAGCAAAGAAATCAGAAAGAAGATCTGCAGGAGTAAGTTATTTTCCCAGATTCTTTTCTTCTTCTTTCTTGCTAGTTGATGCTGTTATTTCCATCTCTAGGAAAAATAAGTTAACTACCAGTTAATATTTTAATCACTACAACACTATTCATTCTTCTCAGACCACCTTACTCCATGTTAGCTTTGACTATTTTCATGTCTTAGCAACATAACAGACACTTTTAATTTATGGAAAGCTTTTCTCTGCCTTCAACAAGATTGCAATTTTTCTTTTATCTATATTATAATTATTATAATATTATATATTATATTATAATATAGTTATTATAATGAAATTTGCATTAAAAGCTTTCTTTATTGTATGTTTTTTTTCTTAATTCAACTGAACATACAATCACTAGTCCCTTGAAAAAATTTTTACCAGACTGCAGTGCAGCAATTATGCAAATAAGAGGACTTACCAATTTTAGCATTACAAAATTAGCATACTGTATTTAAAAATAAATAAAACATTGTAATGGATTTAAAATATTTACGATGTTATTTATCACTGAAAATCATCACAGCATCATTTTTTTAATGTTATATTCTTTACCAATTTTCTCTTGGCTTACAACATGTGGTTATGACTAGGATTTGAGACACAATCCTCAGCTGATTTAAATTAGAGGAACCCTACTGTTTTTGATGAAATTCTGTGAATTTATATCAGCCTCAATTCTGCACCTCTTCTATGACATGCTGTGAGAAAGCTGGACACTAGCCTGGAATTTATGAAATACATTGTGCTTATTCTTTTACCGAAATCCTTTCATTGACTTACATTTTGTCAGTCTGCATTTGGAGACAAGTTATCATTTTACATTTTTTGTCACTCTGGAGATTTATAGAGTAGTCTCTGTGCAGATGGTGCACCAAATCCTATCACTTCTTTGAGCAGACATGCACTTGATTCTTTCTTAGGCTTACTCTGTTACACTGGAAGAAGTCCCACCAACGAAATATTCTTACTTGCAAACAGAATGAGGCCTTCAGTTGCTGCTTGAAGATATTGTATCTGAGGTTTTAAAAAATTTTTAATTTACAGTGATTAGCCTCTGACATCTGCCTCTTGGATTGGGCTATTTAAATGAAGTAACACCATTCAAACTACTGTTCAGCAGCATGAAATGAAAAAAATTCAGCATGTTTCTGGAAGGCATTTTCATGGGATGTAATCCTCAAGGTTGGCAGATGTTCCTGTCTTGTCACTGCAGTCACTTCAGAAGAGGAAGAACGGATGAGGTTACCAGCTGCTGTGTGGCATATGTGATGGGGCCTAGACAGGTGAACACTGTGTGCCCCATTCTGGGTGAATGCAACTGATGTGTACCCTAATCATCACCCCAACTTCAATTTAAATTACAAGATAGAGTGGTGTCACTGTGTATTTCTGGATATTTTTAAATTCTCCATTTTAAATGAAAAGATAAGATAGAAAATAAGTGGTACATTTAGACCCAGAACTTACACCAAAGAGAGGTCATCCAGATTTTGCCACACTTACAAGAGTCTAAACCATTTATTTCAGAGAGAAACAGCTATGACTTTTTCTTTCCCCATATTAGGCAATCTTTCCTATGCTTCAGCCACACAGTAGCTCTAGGGGGAATTTTCCCCTGAAATCTTGTATTGGCTAATGTCACATGCTGTGACTGAGTTTTCTGCTTTCTCTGTTGATGCCTAAACAGACTATGAAGGCAGAGCTCTCTGGGAAAGTGATGGTTTTTAGTCAAACTTAAAAAGTAGCCTCAAGATGAAATATAGAAAGCAAAAGCCTGGGACTCAGGATCCTCACTTGATGGGAACATGAAGACCCATTTTTATACTTTATGGTCCTGTTATGTAATAGAGAACACAATACTTTCCATTGAAAATACAGTGTGTTGTCCCCAGCTGAAGCTGTGAGAAGCTTCAAACAGGAATTATTGTCAGGCTTTCTTAGACAATTTTCTGGAATACATTTGGTGATCAACAATACCCTTGTCTCCCTCTCTGACTTTTTGAACATTTTAATTCCTTTTCTCTGAATCTTGCATCTAGTCAGTTAGTTGCTTTTGCATTTTTTGTTTCAGGCTATTTATGAACAACTATGATTTCTTCTTTTTTAGACTCCAGATGATTTACTTTTGAGCAAGACTCAGATGAAAACTCAACTTGGATTCCATAGGGAGGGTGGCAGTGTTCATGCTGGAGCCTTAAGAAAGAGCAGATAATAGAAAGAACCATTAAATTATACATTCCAATTAGACATTGGAAAGGTTTTTCCCAATGTAATTCCCCACCCCACTGTATCCTGATAATCATGAGACAAACTGATGACGAACAGCTCTGTGCTGATCACTGGTCAAAGAGAGCAACACCTCTGCTAGTCGCCAGTCTATTTGTTAATGCCTGTGTTATGAAGAGTAATGGAGTTTTTGAACAAAGCGTTTTTAAGGCAGTATCCATAAAGCAACTCACTGACAGCAAGAACAGGAGCATAAGTGATACCATCAGTGCTAGTGATGCTTGGTGTTCAGGTTGTCTGGAAGCAATAGCCAACCATGCGAATACTTTTTGAAGGTAGCTAAGAGTCTTATCACCCCTTGGCTGTGCTGATTGTAGTATGATTTGAGAGAATTGTACGTTACATGGAAGGTGGGCAGCATTCTGCCTATACTGGCAATATTGGTGTCAACACATATTTACTTTAAGAGCAAATCTTCAGGGTTCTTAAGAATTAAGGTTTTGGAGGTTTGGGGTTTTTTTTGTTTGTTTGTTTTGTTTTTGTTTTTGCTTTGTTTTTTTCTTATCTCTAGTCTATTGCAAAACTGCAGATTTTAACATTTCAAGGAGGTGCAATTTGATTTTTTTACTCTTTCATGGTGGTGGGATTCACTTGGGAGTGGGGCAAAAACATGCCTTACACAGAAATACACAAAGCTGGACTATTTGTTAAATAAATACAGAATTTTCCTGTCACCTCCTGGGAGATGAACATGCGCTACATAAATAAGTAATGCCTTATTCTTTTTTTTTTTTTTTTTTTTTAATATTCCTGGGAAATGCAATAAAAGAGAGATAAGGTATCATCAGACATCAGGAGAGGAACAAATGCTACATACTATTCAAACTCAGAAAAATATCTTGGTAATATTCAAATTGTTTCATGAAGATAAATACTGACTGTATCTGTGCCTACATATTTAGAATCCTGGGCTTGCAGATTGCAGAATTGTAGAATCACAGAATATCCTGTGTTGGAAGAAACCCACAGGGATCATTGAGTCCAACTCCTGGCCCTGAACTGTAAAGTCCCTAAAATCACACCTCAGGACCTTTTTTTGAGCTCTGTCAGGCTTGGTGCTGTGACCACTTCCCTGGGCAGCCTGTTCCAGTGCCTGACCACCCTCTGGGTGAAGAACCTTCTCCTGATATCCAACTTAAAACTTCCCTGACAAAACTTCAGGCCATTGCATCACACCCTCAGCTTACTCTCTAGATTCTTCTCCAGTTTAGTTGCCTTCCGTTGGTGGAGCTTTCTTCTACTGTGTCACCCAGACCTGCCCCCAGCACTGGAGGTGAGGCTGCCCCAGTGCAGAGCAGAGCAGGACAATCCCCTCCCTTGCCCAGCTGTGATGCTGTGACTGATGCCCCCAGGACATGGGGCCCCTCCTGGTTGCCCGGGCACTGCTGACTTATCTTCAACTTGGACCTCCAGTTCCTTTCCGTGACATTTCATTCCAATGTGTCATTCCCCAGTCTGTCTGTACAACCAGGGTTGCCCCTCCCAGGCACTTGCCCTTGTTAAACTTCATGTGCTTGGTGATTGCTCATCCCTCTAAATTTGTTCAGATGTCTCTGCAGGGTCTCTCTGCCTTTGAGACAGTCAACAGCTCCTCCCAATTTACTATCATCTTCAAAGTTGCTTAAAATCCATTCCAGTAACTGTCCAAGCCAAGAATGAGGATGCTGAAGAGCTCAGGGCTAAGGATGGAGCCCTGCAGAATCCTGATAGTGATGGGTCACCAGTCTGATGTCACCCTATTCACTGTGACCCCTTGTGCCTGATGCTGAGGCTGTTGCTCACCCATCTCATGAGGTGTTTATCCAGCTGTATCCAGATGCTAAAACAGAGCTAAAAGTATTTTTTACAATCCTATTTTGCCATTTCTAGTTATGATTTCAGATATAAAAACTTTTGGCCTCATAATTCACCATAGCTTTAAGTGGTTTAAGGGAATTATTCTATTTTTGGGGATTTAGGAAAAAGTGGTTTGGTGATTTTGTAAGTAAAAAAATAATAAATACACTTTATACTTTTAAAAAATATTTGTCTTGTATAACTGATAAATGAGAGGCAATGCAAAACTGGCTTGTAAGAAAGTAAGCCAGGGTTGCAACTTAAGAAGACTGATGCAATATTCCAGCTGGGTTCCAGAATGCAAGTAATCATGTGTGAATCTAGGATGTGTTTTATTTTAGTAGAAGAGTTTGACAGACTGCAAGACATATTTCTGTCTGTTTTACACTGGTTTTTGACCACTGTATAAGTTATATATATTTATAACTCTTGTGTGTTCAAAGAACGTTAATTTTAAGAAAAATATTTGTATTTTTCATTGAACAAAGGAGATATATTCTAAGGGTTATATGTAATATTAAGATTTCTCCTTTCATAGTCACTACATTTAGGAATGATTGATTAAAAATCCCAATAATTTTGCTTGATATCAAAAAGCTTTCTTAAAGATTTTTTTTATTCCATTTTAGGTGTAGTCTTCAGTGCATTCTTATGGTGCTATTTTTAATGACTGAATTAAAAAAAAAATCTCTGTATAATTTTCTATCTGCACTGGAGTTGATGAAAGTACTGTATGTGGGGAGAAGTGGGAAAATCAGTGGTTCAGCCAGTGAATTCTTCACCCAGAAAACTTCCACAGTAGACTGATAAAATCAAATATTTTTCCTCAGAAGGTACATCAGATTAATCATCATGGCAAAAGTATTGATGTGATTATGCATTAGGAAATGATACTATATTGGACAAATAGCTAACATGGAATTACTGTTTTTGCTGAATAAATGTGGAGTTCCTTTGCTGAGAGAAGAGTAGAAAATAGGACTCAGAGACAAAGAATACAACATTACTCAGTTCTAGTTATTGCCATTATAACGCAAAAGAAAAAAGAAAGAATACAAAAAAGGGGGAATCTCTGGATTATCTCACTTCTACAATTGTACAATTTAGTCCTCTCTAAAATGTTGTCCAATACATAGGTTATGTATAAATGGAAAGTCAAGTGGGAGAAAACAGCATGCACATATGTATTAAATGCTGTACTTATTCATGTGAGAGTACAAGAGTGAGAGCTCACAGGCACTCACAAGGGTGAGCAGCAAAATATTTCTTGACAGGAGTTAAACTCTTTTTCAGCCTGATCAGTCAGAATGGACTTGGATTTCCTACTCGTGCTCTTTCAAGGTGAAAATGGCCATCAGGCAAAGAAACAAGAATAAGTGGAAAGTGCTCTGTGTGGTTTGCACTCTGTAATATTTGCTTCAACCATCCTAATTCCACCCTGCAACTAGATCTTGCCAAAATCAAACTGTGGGTATCAGAGAGACAGTAAATAGAAGATAGTATGTCACAACGTGCTAGAACAGAACTCTGTAGGCAGAGGCATCCTACCACTCTTCACTTCTATCAATGCCTTGCATTCCAATAATATCTAACATGTTCATATGATCTGTGGTTGCAATGCCTTCCTTCAGGGAAGTTTCTACAACAATTCCCTACTTTTCTTATCTCTTTGGGCCTACAGAGCTATGATAAGATAAATGAGTAGCTATAAACACATAGCAAGGAGAGGATTTTGATAATCTTGTAGTAATCCTCTAGCATCAGCCCAGCAGCCTGGTACCTTACTGCATGGTAGTGGGCCTTCAGCATCACCAGCAGTCATGGCAGTCATCACTACTGCTCATGGGTGCAGGCATTACCTACCACACAAGATCATCTCTCCTGTCCTCTAATGAGTGCTGTGCTGGGAAACCCAGATGGCATGTTCACAGTATTGTGTGCCAAATAGATGGGCTGCTATCCAGAAGCCTTAAATCATATCCAAACACAATTTAGGTAAAAATAAAAGTACAAACATTAATTCATGACATCCAAAAGAAATAACTGCTACAAATGACACTTACATTTATTTATAAAATTCACAAGCTGAGAAACAAAAGGGAGATGATTCAATCTATTTACAGTAAAGTTCCACCACAGTAGAATTTCTTTGAACAAAATCATCTTCTTACTTGGAAAAGGACACATCCAGCCATGCCAGATAATCATAATAATGTAGCTATTATGAAAATTAAGTCATTAGTAAAAGACTAAAATTTCTTGGATACATGTTTAGATTTTTGGAACTCATTTCTATGGGTATTTCAATTAAATCTGCCCAAGTAGCTGAATTCTTTTTAGACATTACACAGCTAAAGAGAAATAGATGATTAGATTTAAGCCTCTGAGATAAATTCAGAATTCTTCTCAAGTCTTTTTTTTCTCTCTTATAGCTAACCCACTTGCTCTGCTAATCTGGGTACTGTAATAAAGAGATAACATGCTGCCTTATAGTGTAATCTGTGCAGGGTATAGGAGTATGGGAGGGGGTTTTGTTGCTATTAGTTTATTTTCCTTCTGGATTAAATTTTAATTTTTAGGCTGATATGGAAAAATCTGATTATATATTTTCATAAATTACCATGTATTACTACACAGGACATATGTCTTCTGTTTTTCTGCCTCTCTATCTACTGTTTGCTTGTTTACAGAAAAATAAGGGTCTCAAATTAAAGAAAACCAGCAAAAGTTCTCTAATTCTTTGTAAAGAGAACACAAAAACAACAGCTCAATTAGTTACTTCCATAATTTGTGCAAAGACCACGTCCCACACTTACTACATATGACATGGATAGAAAGATGGGATGGCTGACAAGCCAGGAGTGTGCCCAGGTGGCTGAGACCAGTGGCACCCTCACCTGTGTCAGCAATACTGTGGCCAGCAGTGCCAGAAGCTGTTGTCCTTCTGTGTCAGCACTGGTGAAGCAACATCTTGAGTGCTGTGCCCAGTTCCCAGCTCCTCAATTCAAAAAGAACATGGGCTGGAGTGTTTCCAGAGAAAGGCAAAAAAAATGTTCAAGAGTTGGAAGCACAACTCTTATGAGAAGCAGCTGAGAGAACTGCAATTGTTTATCCTGGAAAAAAGGAGACTCATGGAAGGAACATCTTTGCTCTCACACTTACCTGAAAGGAGGTTATAGTGAGGTGGAAGCTGGAATCTTCTGCCACTTCTCAAGTGGAAGGATGCAATAAAATTGCAGAACATTGCACCAGGGAAAGTCCAGATTAGAAATTTGAATTTTTTTTTTTTTTTTTCACTGAAAGAGTAGTTAGATATTGGAATCAGTTGCTCTGGGAGGTGGTGGAGGCACCATCTCTGGACCTGTTTGTATCTGGCACATGGTTTATGTGATATTTTGGTGATGTTGGGTTGATGGTCGACTAGATAATCTTGAAAGTTTCTTCCAACCTTGATGATTCTGTGACTCTCCCCTAGTGTCCACTGCAAATTTATTCTGAAGGAGAGGCTGTTAAAATCAGCATGTTCTTAATCCCTTCTGCCATTAAAACAACCTCCAGAAACCAAACTGACCAAAAAAACAAATGGAAAAAATCAAACCTGCCATCAATACTTCATAAAATCAGGGGCATGATGCAGTTGAAGTTTACATGCATGATGATCTGAGTGTTCACAAGCTTGTGACAGATTTCTGTCAAAAGCAGTGATGCCAGGAAATGTTTAGAAGGATTCTGTCCATTTCAGACTTACAGGAGCAGAGCCTGGGGGGGGGGGGCTGGTGAATGGTGCAGATGTGCAGATTGATGAACACCTGCTGTGGTTGTAGCCTGTTGCCTTGCTTCACCATCCAGGGAATCTAAAAGACCCCTGCAACTTCTTAAGAAGAAACTTCTTAAGACTTATTGGACTACCAAATAGAGGTATCAACCTGCAGCATTGTTTTTAGGGGAAATGATCTAACAGCAGTCGATATTTCAGTAGCTGAAGCTGTGAAAATACTGTTTGTTCAAAAATATCCAAATTTTCAAACATGTTTAATGGCACATATGCAACCAGGCAGTGCTGTTTTTATGCATGAAATACAGGTAACTGCCTGGTGGGGAAAACTGAGAAAGTGGTGTGCTTTCAGCCAGAAACGCATGACTACTGAACCTTAAGGTATGTACATTTACAACATTAAAGCCAAGGAATTATTCTAAATTGTTAGAGAAGTAAAACACCACTTGTGGCTATAGTTCTGTGTAACGAAATAGGAGAGTGCTGAGCAATGAGAAGAGAAACCAGTAATGAGTGAATCTCCTAAGGGTTTTTCAGGTAAACAGAAGTGATCCTGCACTAATTCAATCATAATACATTACAAGATAATCTGATGGATTCTCTCTGTGGTGCTTTGAACTTGGCTGCATGCCAAGTGCCCACCAAAGGTGTTCCTTATCACTCAACCTCCTCTTTTGGACAGGGAAAGAAAATATAACGAAAGGCTTGTATGTTGAGATAAGAGCAGAGAGAGATCACTCACCAGTTATCATCATGGGCAAAACAGACTCAGCTTGGAGAAATTATTTGAATTTATTAACAATAAAACCAGAGTTGGATAATGAGAAGTAAGCCTAGATCTTAAAAACACCATTCCCCATCCCTCCCTTCTTCCCAGGCTTAATTTTACTCCTAATTTTCTCTACATACTGCCTTCCAGCAGTGCAATGAGATAGGGAATGGGGACTGTGGTCAGTTCACATCATGTCTCTGATGGTCCTTCCTTTTCACTGGGAGAAATCCTCACACCTTTCCCCTATGCCTGCATGGGGTCCCTCTCATAGGACACACTCCAACGAGGAGTTTTCCTATGTGAGTTGTTTCCACAGTCATTCATGAATTGCTGCAGCAGTCCATTCTGGGGTCCTTTGTGAAGTCACAAATCCTCCCTGCAAACCTGCTTCAGTGTGGGCTCATCTCTCCACAAGGATACAGATCCTGACAGGACCCTGCTCCAATGTGGGGTTTATCGCAAGGTCACAACTCTCTTCAGGCATCCACCTGCTCCAGTGTGGGGTTCTCCAGGCTGCAGGTGGATCTCTGCATCCCTGTGGATCTCCATGGGCTTCAGGAGCACAGCTGTCTCAACATGGCATTCACCATGAGCTGCAGGAGAATCTCAGCGCTGGCACGTGGAGCACTTCTCTCCCCCTGCAGTGACCTTGGTGTCTGAAGGGCTGTTCCTGTCCAATATTGTCTTTCCACTTCTGGATGAAGTTGATGGGTTTTTTTACCTTCTATTCCATACTACCCTAGGGGTGATACACTGCCACTGATGGGCTCAACCTTGGCCAGCACCAAGTCTGCCTTGCAGCAGGCTGACATTGGCTCCACTGGATACAGGGGCAGCTTCTGGCAGCTTCTCAAAGAAATCAACATCCCTGTAGTCCACAGCGCTGTTGCTATCAAAACCTTGCCATGCAAACCCAATGCACTATCCATATCCAATCCTTTCTAAAATCTACCTGGAATTTATTTCAAATGCCTGGGACCTAATAATTCTTCTGGTAACAGAAAGAGATCAACAATTCTAGACTGGCAGTTATACACAGTCAAAACTTTAGCAAGACATTGAGCTGAAAATTATGTCTATCCCTTTTTATGAGTGGAACCCATACACACAAGTATTGTTCCCAGACTCAATTTATAGCAGACAGTTTTCATAAGTAGTTGAATTAAATTACAAAATTTGATATTGTCTGCTACAATTTAAATTCATGTGTACAAACATTTGGTACAGGCAAAAACTAAATATCACAGTTACAATTATACTCAAGCCGTGTGTCCTGTAAGTGCTTACATTTGACTTTCATTCAATTGAATTTCTTGCTGACTGGAGATAAGTGAGCTTTTTCTTACAGTCAAAGGTGTCATAAAGTTCCAAAGAGAGGCTTGTGGAATTCTGGTCTGTGTTCCCTTTGCTAGTTATGCATTCATGGCACAACATGTACAGGCTTCAAAGGCATATGTGGTGAATATGTAATAAAAATTTTATTTAATTTACTAATGTTTTCCACAACCACCTCTAACTAATGCAAGAGAGAAAGTGGGAGTTCTGCATGCTATGTGCTCATTATTTAATAAGCACTTTGCACAGTGCACAAACTCTGAATATTAATTAATTTCTAAATATAAGAATCACATTCCTTTGGAACACAACATACAGATAACAATAATGCCAAGGATGAACAATAATTACAAGGACGAAAATGCAAAAAATTGTGGAAAGGGTTCAGCATGATGGGAAATGAGGCTGCTATCAGCAAAAAATCATTTGCACTCCATGATGGGAGTGTACCAAAGTGCCAGCAGGCAATAGAAAGTTATTGGGTTGGACAAATGAGTATTATAGAAATGAGTATTTGGGATTGAAGAAAGGTAGCGGTGGGAGACTTGGGAAATAAGTAAATATTGGAGATGAAACTCACATAGTGCTGACAAGTGGTGTATGACTGCTTCTCTCCTAAATCACATTGAGAAGATGACTGTGGTACAGGCATGGTTAATTACCTTGCCATGTATTAAAGCATTCTGAGAAGGGCTAAAATTTCTTCTCTATATGCATCAACTAAGACAGTGCATTCAGAGTGCAATGTGATGCTTTTTTCATCAAAACTGAGTACTTTCTCATTTAAAAAAATCCAAACAAAAAACACTTAGTGATTTTTCAAAAGGGAGCTTATTTCCTGATTCTGGCCACTGAAAGCCAAAGAAGTATTAAAATTAAACTAAGGTATGTTATTCCCACATAAAAGCAAGGACTACCTTGAGTGGTATTCATAGGTCCTTTCTAGACAGGAGTTCCATGTGACCTGTCATGAGGAAAGCCAGATACACATCTACAGAAGACAAATCTGTAAAAAGATCAAGGGGGCTATACTGATTCTGTTAATGCCTTTATTTGATCTAGAGTATGCTTATTTCTAAAACTCTACAAACTAAATATTTCCTCATAATTTTCCTGTAAAATTCATTCAAAGGGAGGACACAACAGCAATGAATCCCATCAAACACAGGAAGATACATGAATTACAAAACAGAGCATTAACAAAGAAGACGGTATTCTACCATTGTGTTTCAGTCCTGGATAAAAAAGACCTGGCTGATTTCTGAGATGTCCCCACAAGAATGCAAACTGTCATTAAAAAGACAATTAAGAAATCCAATAGATTGCCTTCTTAACTTGGATTTAAGTTTTACCAGAAAGCTGTTGCAGTATTGCAATAGCACCATTCCTGATATTAAAAATATCTATAAGGATAAAAAAAAAAAATATCCATAAGGTCTTGATCTTCTAAAGAACACATTATCTTTTCTGGAAGAAAATTGTGCATAACTTCAAGCAGAGTTGCAGGGTGAGTATCTGGGGGTGATAAGGGCTTTAACTGTGTTAGTTGTGTTGTGTGCTGGATGCAAGGGCTGTGTTGTCTTTCTTGTTTTTGTGAAATCAAGTAATTCTGTTTATCTAACTCACATAAAACTCCACCAGCTTCAAACATATTGTGATACACACAGACCAAAGAAACAGGCAGTTACTTGACAAACTCCAGGACTTTCAAAACAGCAATAGGATATACCTTTTACAATTCCTTGTTCTGGGGCACAGAACACTTGGCTTTGATTGTTCTCACTCCAGTTGACCTTTGTATTCCAGCTTGCTCTGGGCCTCTGTGCTGTCAAATTATTTCTTTCATAGGCCTGTTTGAGTACATCTTTGTCCTTTACCTTTACAGTACTCCAATGCCACAACTTCTTTTTCTTGGTGAAAAGGTATCACTTAGCAGTGAATCTCTACAGGGATTATTGAGATAGTATTTATTTCTTCAGTGGAGGCAGAAATTTTACAGGAGCTTTTTAAAGAGCACCAGCCTTAACTGTCTGGAAGATGTGAGATAAAAGGATGAATTGTTATTCGGCTTCACACACCTCTTTGAGCTCCAACTGAATCATCAGACTGAGAACATCAGGATGGCTTTGGAAAAGGACTGCCCAGCTGTCATGCTGGAGGTCACCCACTGCAGCTGTGGTCCAGGTTCCTGCAGTCCCCTGCTCAGTAGGGATGGTGTATGCTGTGGAGAGGATGTCAGGGAGGCCATGGGTAGATGAGACAGCTCTGGGCTTTTGGGTGCCTATGAGCTCTCTTGCCTACTGACTCTGGCAGGCATTGTGTTGTGCTCCAAAGTCAGCTTTTGCTTGCATTGAGAACCTGATGGGTTAGGCAGGTTCTCACAGAGGGCAGTCTGGCTTCCTAAGGCCACCGTTTCACCCTGTTGCTAATGTCCTGCAATGCCTGCTGCCTGCACCGGGTAGGGCCAGCAAACTCAGGGAACAGCTCTGGGGCTGGGCACCAACAGCTGCCACCAGCAGCTGCTGAAGCAGGAATCAGCACCAACCAAAGGCAGAACTTGAATCTCCAGGCCTTATATACACACTTGGCAGATTTCAGGCTGAACCAGGTTGGACACACTCTGCCAGTGCCTGGGGATGAGTGCTGAGTGTGGCTCAGTTCATCATTTCTGTCTGCTGCAACGGGCCATGGCAGCAGTGCTCACTCTGCTGGGGCTTTCTGCTAGGCACTTCTCCCCTACTTTTTTAGTCTTCTGCTCAGAATTGGTGTTTTGCAGTTGTCACCAAGGCCTTTGCTATGTTGTCACAGAGCCCTGTTAGGGGCTGCCCCTGTTAGGGGCATCTGAAGGTGTTTACTTCCTCTTGGTAAAGGATTTTGCTGTTAGAAACCACTCTGTAACTCACAAGTACATGTCTCAAGGCTTGTCTTTGCTTCAGGTGATCCTGTCTGCTATCCATGCCACTCTAGCAGCCTTCCCCATAGCCTGGCTGCCATTGGATCTGTTTCAGCCGTTGTCTGGAAGCCAAACACCAGCACAAAATCAGAGCCCAGGGGTGTAAGCACCTTAACAGAACACAGGACTAGCTGATGGCTGAGGGCACGCCCATCCCCTCAGCAAAATTGTTTTCACCTGTGTGGGCAGATATGTGTCTCTTCTTTGGAAAGGATGAGCATAAAAGTTGAAGCGGAAAAAGCAGAAAAAGGGCCTGAAATGTGGAATGGACCATTCAAAAGATTCTGGATAAGAAGCTCCTGAGCCCCCAGACACATCTATGGCCTTCTTACCTAGGAAGAAAGAACTGACAAATCCATACATTTAATGGTCCTGGGACTCAGTGGGAGCATCACATGTGGAACTTGCCAACCACACCCTGTTTGGAAAGTGTGTGGAAAGGACAGTCTGAGAGATGATACTTCATGGCACACAGTATCCTAGTTGGGGGAAACTATGTTGTATATGCAGAAAAGCAACTTTGTTAGAACACTTAAGAAAAACCTTTTCTCTTTATAAGCAATATACTCAATAAAAATTCTATGCATATTTCCAAAACTATAGCAGAGGACTGGAATTACAGCCTCAAATTTTTGTCTTAAAAAACACAAGTGAAACGGTAATGAATTTTTATGTTTATTTTTTCTCTTTTTTTCTTTCTTTTTCCAAGGAAAGTATTCTTTGTATCTCAACCGTTGAAATTCATAACTTTGTTTGTATAATATAATTGAAACATAGAAATCAATTACAACAATGCACTTTCAAGCCTTTATTTCTTCATTTAAGTAATTGACAATTCAGAAGGACACTGACAATAGGCCTGTAGCAGAACAGTGTTACAATTAAAATCAATTTCTATGAAAAACAATTACAACAGCTGTTGAAAATCCATGAAGAGTTGATGTTTTGAATATAACAGAATGCATTTTAAGAAAGTATTTGTACTGAAATAAGGGGTTTTGTAGATCTCCTCTTTGAATGAGGAGAGGCAAGAATCCTTGTGTTTATACTGGAGGGAATATACTTTATGATCTGAAGGAAGCATTTATTACATAGAGAAAATAATTTTCTCATCAACTAGTTCACCTCTTACTCATGTTTCTGACTTTCATTCTTACAGCATTCAACCTACCAGAACAAGCTTTGTTTTTGTTTTTATTAATGCATACCTCCCTTTGTATGTAGCAGTTTAGATTTCTGCTCCAGTAATTTAACCCTTAAAGGAGAAATTGATTTCTCACATGCCTTTTTGTAAGCAGTTCTCTAAGATGTCAGGCACATCCAGCAAATATTTCCTTCAGTTATAAATGACTTGGACGCACACCTTCCAGTGTCTTGAAAGTTGATGAAGGTCTTGAAAGATAAAATGGAGGTACTGGTTAATCTTGTTCCCAAGGAGCACTTGTTACTTTTAATCATGCCAGATAGGCCCATACCTCAGAAATAGTTCCTAGTGACTGCTGGATGCAAGGCTGCAACCATTCATTAACTTTCAAACCTACTTCACTGACATTCACGGCAAAATCTTCTGGCTTCAGTTCTAAAGCAGAAGCTGGGAATGGGGAAGTTTCAAGTGTTTGGCTCATGTATAAGAAAAACAATCTTGATTATAAGATGAAGATGAGGCTAGCCACAATTCAATGTTGTGGCAAATAGAGCTGTGTCCGGGCAAATTCCCCATGATAAAAACAGGCAGCAGTAATTTGAAAAGTGTATGCTTGTTACTTTATGTATTAAAGAGTTGAGAAACGTGGAAATACTAGTTTTCTTTCAAGAAACTTGGATTAAAGAGCGGAGAAATTATGTGACTTAGTTTTGGTAGTCTTGTAAAAGGACCAAATAGAAATTTCTTTGTAGTGGTAATAGTCTGAGTGCTTGGTGCAATGCTTGACAATTGATGTGTGTTTCACATTCATTTCAGCATTTCTCATCTATAATCAAAGACAAAGATACAAATTTCATAGATGCTTTAGGAGATAATCATGTTTTTCAAGCACAGCAAAGCCACTAATTAAGTGAGGCATTAAGAGGCATCCAATTCATTACCACTGAACTGCATAAAAAGACAGCATCTAGTTGGTGTGCATCTCTCATGACAATTTTCTTTCATATAGTGCCACTGCTCTGCAAGATCCTGTAATTTAGAACTGTTGGAAAGGCTGACCACAGGGCAGACTACTGCTGTCACCACCTTGCCAAGAGGAGCACTCGTCTGGAGCACTTTGAGCAGCAGGGCTTGCATTTCTTAAGAAAGATTTTCTTGTTTGATACCCATCTCCATCAAAATTATCATTCCTCACACAGGTATGGGTGAGCTATAACTCTTTGGCTTTATAACCCTTAGGGAAATGACAGAATTTTCCTTTTAAAAGGTAAATATTATTGTTCTCTCCAAAGAGTTAGAGGCCCAGGGTTTTGATTACAGCTAAGAAATCCTGAGTTGCAGCCTTCCGTTGGTGTTACAAACTGACAGATATGCTTTCTCCAAGCCAGGTAAAGATAATCTGATATCCTTTAACAAAAAGTGACAGCCTGCCAAACCCATAAAAGCCAACCAAAAAATTCAATCAGGCCCATTAAAATGCAAATGTTCCTGCAACTTGGAAGGCTGCATTGCCTCTAACTCCTTTGCATGGCATGTCTGTTCAATGTGAAAGCAAAATGTTATTTGCAGTGCATTAGAACTAGTGCACTGCACAGATGCATAAAAAGTCAATAGATTCCTAAGGTGAAATGTTTGGTTTTAGTGATAGCAATAATTTTGATAACAATGTAATCTATTAATCTTCATAAAAACAGCAAAGAGCTCTCTTAGCAAAAGTAATAGATTAAAATTTTATCATTGTCTTCCTATAATAAAATAAGTGTACCCTCCATCACTTGTGCTTTTGAGTTATATAAACAGGAAAGTTATTGGAAAATAGCTCAGAAAAATATAATTTCCACTTAGGGACAGATGAGGTAAATAAGATATTCCAGCTGGTGATTAAATTAACTAGCTGAAAGAATCCTCTAGTTATTAATTAATAAACCAGATCCTGCAAACCAAAATAGTTCCAGAATTACTTAGACAATGTGCTAAATACCAGTGTAACATAATTTTTTAGGTAAATTTTAAAATCTATTCATCTTTATTATCCAGTCTTGCATTTTACTAACTTCCTACTGTATTTCATTTGCCATTGATTACTAAGGCTGAAACATCCTTTTAAGAAGAGTGGGAAAATGAGGCTTTCCATGAGGAATTTCCTATGTTTAGGAAAGAAGGAATTTAGACTAAATTTCCCAGACTGCTTCTAAGCCTGTAGACAGAAAGGCCAGTTCCTTTGTGATAACTCTGTGTTTCTTAATCCAGCATTTTACACTTCATTTGTGCTTTTCCAGCATGAATTACCAGCCTCTCTCCCAGTTCCAGATAGTACCAGAGATGAACAAAGCCCTTTTTTTTTTTTTTTTTTTTTTTTTAATAACATGTCATCTACAGCTGTATGTGGGAAGGTTTTATGAAGCAGAAAATTCACTGTGAGCATTCCCTCATGTGAGAATGACTCAGTCTCTGTGAATTGAGTTTACTTTGTAAGTAGTAGGATTTCAATTTTCCATCAACTTTTAAAAATACAAAAACATTAAACCCAGGCATTTCTTAAAATAAACTTTGGATACCAAGACTTGTTTATTTAAAGACATCTGTATTATCCAATATAGGGCTACTAACTATGTGGCAAATCCTCTATAGTTGATCTGCAATAGTATAAATATTCTTAAAAATTTTTGAAAGTGACTGTGCTGTAGAAAGTTTTGTATGCTCTCAAAAATCTAAAGTGTGTTTGTCTGTTGTTATTCATAAATCTTACAATTTTTTTTTCAATTTTAATGAATATGTTAGTGACTGCCTGATGTGATGCTTTTTTTCTCTACCTAGTAATCATGGAGAAAACTAGTCGCTTCTTCTACTGTACGAACTGGAAATTGCTCAATAGATCATGTGATATAGGAACAGGTTCTACCTCTCGATACAGTGTAATATTAAGGTGGAGGAATCATTTGAGGAAAAAACTTTCCTCAAATGAGAACTCTGTTCTCCATGCAGTGGTAGGTGCAATGGCTCTTTTTTCATGCCATACTGAAGGCAGTATTGCAGTACATTAGACTGCAAATCAGATTAAAAATATAATTAATAGAGTAGATTACTATATTAAAATCAATAGTAAAGTTTTGTTGACTTTTGCATTTGCACTTGACATTCTGCTCCAGAGGAGGGTACAGTGGTGCAAGTCAGTAAAACTCTTTTGGAGGTATCAAATGCAAATGCAGGAGAATAAGACACATTTCAGGGGGTAGTGGAGAGCTCAGATTCAGTCCCTGTTTCTGCTCCTAGTAATCTATCAGAATTTCAGGCTGCTGCTTCTTTACTGGAGGTAGCAACTGTTTTCCCCTCTAGAGAATAGGATCCTAGCTTAGAGTACAATGGGTACGCAGGTGGTAAATCTCCAGATTATCTCAGGAACCATTAAAAAAATGTGCTGTTGGTAAAAGTACCTAGCTGTGGAAAAATGGGAGTAGCAATAATTTAGGGTACAGCCTGTATCCTTCTTCAAAGCTGATCTCTGATGTAAAGTTGGTAGATTGTGGCAAGTCTCAGGGGGTTGAATATAGGTTTTAACCTCAGCAGAATCTACTTTCCACCACTTAATTTTTGTAATTACAGGGGTGTTTGAATACTGCTGATTTCTTCACTAACCATATTTCAGATCCAGATTTTCAGTATTTGTTGCCTTCCAAGTGACACCAAGCTGGTGAAATCTATCTTCCAGCTGTTCTCTCCATGATGTTGTTAAGTGGCACGCTTTTCTTCTTCCAGCATTTGCCTGATTGGTGTCCCCACCAGTTACCTGAACACACTGCACAAGTGAAAGTCAGGAAATAGGCTGACTGATACTTTGTACGGGTAATAAATCCCAAAACATATCTGAATGAAACCTCGGTTTTTCCCTGTGTTTGAGGGCTTCATGCAACGAAGAAGGAGAGTGAGTAGGTGAAAAATACCTGCCAGAGTTTTCTCTTTCTCACTGTGTTCATTCAGATTCTCAGTTCAAGAGGAGAGGGCCTGAAAAGTTAACTTCTTGTGAAGATCTGGCACTACTAGGGACCTTGGGTCTGATGTTAAGGAAACTGTATTAACAGACAACTGTATTGTCTTAGTTTTCTACACTACACCCTGGGGAAAAATGTGATCAGCTACAACAGGGGAAACAATGTAAATTTTCTTCACTTTTTCAAGTAACTTTTTCCACTCCATGGAATGATTTATTTGGGTTTCATTGTGGATAATTATGACACACATCATGACATAAGCCCTAAAGTAACTTTTAAAATGACATTCAGGACAACTGTCTTGACAACAAAGCTTTTTTTTTTTTTTTTTTTTTTTTTTCCATTATATTTGCATATTTTGCTCAAACATGAAGCAAACTTATAGACAAACCTGAATTGTCACGTGCTTCATGGATCATGACAGCAAGGCTGTTTCATTTCCCATCCATACTCGTGATCATATATATCAAAATAAATTACAGCACAATTTTTTTCATGTTAACCTTGTCACTTTTTAAAAACAATATACATTTAATACTTGAAATAAGAAAGGAACAAAACAAATATAACTATTTTTTTCACACACAAACATGTACATATGAACTACATGTGCTTGCAAACAGATTTCAGTAAGTGTGATGATATTTAATATATCTGCACTATGGCATTCCCTCCAAAAACAATGAGAGACTTGTTATCATGTGTACTTGCTCAAAAGCCAACTTCCTACTATATGGCTGTAAGCTCAACAGATCAGTGTTATAATTTACTTCCTACTTATACAGTGCCCAGTGTAATGAAGCCAAAGTGTTTGCTTTTAGTATCAAAATGACATAAATTAATGTTTTAAGAAGCAATAATATTTTGTTTTCTGAAAGACCAAAATTACTAATATGTGTACAAGTCGACCACCATCTTCACAGATGCCTGTGCAACTGCTTATGCACAATGCTTTAAAGCCATTTTATTTGGCTTTAAGTGTGAGGAAGTGATGTTTCTGACTTGCAAATGCCATGAGTAGAAATAGGCAACTTCTTTAATGTCACAGATTTCCATTTGCCTTTTATCCTTTTCTTCCCAGAATGTATATTTTCGTATTCTGCAGCTCAGTTTGCAGTGTAAATATTAAAGCAA
This sequence comes from Certhia americana, assembly GCA_018697195.1. Classification (NCBI taxonomy): domain Eukaryota; kingdom Metazoa; phylum Chordata; class Aves; order Passeriformes; family Certhiidae; genus Certhia; species Certhia americana. Next base: position 48,985,432 of record CM031878.1, on the reverse strand, counting down.
TCCAGAATAAAAGGCACAAGATGCCACAAGATGAGAAATAATTAAAACATAAGTTCTGCTTATTTTCCACTACAGCCTGCTTCGTAGAAAGCAAAAAACCTAGATTCATTTATCAAATTTCTAGTGTAACTAGGAGCAACAGAATGGTGTCAAGATTTCTCCTGATTTATATTGCCTGACTACAGCAGAAAATCTGTTTTCAGACTCTTACTGCAACACTTCTGCTTCATAAAAATTTTGGTACAGTTGAATAAATACTGATAATGAAATTATGAGGCAAAAGTCTGTTCTTTTGTATGTTTCTATAACCTATTTCAACAGAAAGACAAAAAATCCTTCCATTTAAGCTGAAATATCATAGAGTATTTTCTTGACTATGCCATCTCTTTCCCCATTCTTCTGATGCTAAAAATAGAGATTTTTATTTCCAGCTGGCCTTACACCCAATCACCTGCTTCCAGTGAAAAAGATAAAACAAAACAAAGCAAAACAAAACAACCCTCCGCAAACCCCCCAAAAATTCCTGCAGATTGCTTTTCACACTTAGCTATCTCAGTAGCAAGTTTTTCACAAAAGTTGATTAATTTCATTTGCAGGACGGGGTTTACTCAAGCTTCTTCCTTTTTTACTTGTATTTTTGGCTTGAAGGAGGTTTAAGATCCTGCTTTGCCATCCAGATTCCAAAAGCCATGTGAACACTCAGTGAAACTTAACCAAATCCAGAGATCTTCCTTTGGCATCACAGTCATTTGAAATTGAAAAGGGAATCGAGCAGAGTTAGGAGACAGACAAAAGGAGCATGTATCACTGAACTAACTGTGATTCTTCTAAGCAGCCAAGGAAAATTGAGGTTTTAATTCTTATTACAGATAATAAGAAAAGGCATCCAAATTGCTTGGCTAACTTGAAAAATCTCATTCATTTCTTGAAACATTCTCCAGCAATCAGGCCCCTTGACTTTTCCAAAGATGTTCCTTTAACTCCCTCAGACACAATTAAGTTTTAAATTACTGGATGAGAGTTTTTTACTTCATCTTTCCTGGTTCTTTTTAGCACAAAGAGCAATCAACCACATAGGATCCTGAAAGAAGGTCAGAAAGCGTGTATCTCATTTTCCCACATGTTGTTTTGTGGTAAAACCATGGATCAACTGCAGCAGACTGAAATTTCTAAGACACTACTGCTGTGCTGTTTATCAGAGTTACAGTTCAGTGAGAAGGAACAACTTGACCATACTTTTTTCCCTGCTACTCCATGTCAAGCCACATGGTCAGCTGAGAGGATGGGAGTGGACAAAGCAGTCATCATACTAGCCCCAGGTAGATTAGGACCTTTCAATGGAAAAAGATTATTAGCAAACTGGTCATAATAGGCTTCCTCATTCTCTGGCTGGATGTTTCACTGCTGTGAATGGAGCTGGAACAGACTGCAGATTATTATGCAAATGTTGTCTCCTGTGAAGAAAAATGGGTAAATTTTGTGCATTTTATTGGTGGCTAATGGACTGTATTTTCACAGGATGCAGTAGTGAATGAGGTAAAATAACTGCATAACAATAGTTTCTTGTCTATCCTTGCTGGAAGCTGTTGTGGTCCTTGGGCAGCCAGAAACTGCTTGCTCACCTGGATTTCCAGCCAATGCGTTGTCTTTTCATGAGTAAAATGTGGATTTCTGGCATTGAAGAGAGTCTTTCTGAGAAAATCTAATGTCAAAAACAGATATCCAGGCATGGTGTAGAAACGTCTGTTTTACATCTTTGCTGTGATTCAGTTGCAACCTGGCCAACATACCTCAGTAATCTTCTTGCCAAGATTTTCTTCTGTTACAATGTTTAGATACGACTTTCTATTAAATATTAACACTAACTTCTTACAGTGTCTTATCTGCCTAGATTACAATTTGTCATGCTGAGGATGTAATGTATAATATTTCTTAATTTTCTTCATGGTGTTGTAATTTTTGTTGTCAGAGGTGATGCAAAATCAAGATTAAAGAAATAAGGAAGAAAAAAAAGATAGCCACCATTCATGTAAATAAAGGAAACCTTGAATGGCAGTATGGGTTTGAAAGCGTCTTAAATAAAGTTCAGTTAAAAAAATGTCTGGTGACATCAGCAGTTCTCTATGGGCCTTGGTGTCTCCTCTTCAGTTGTATCTGGAGCTGTTGCCTCTGGTGGCACTAGAATCATGTGTGAATGTACAATGAGGTGGGTACAAAGGGTAAAAGCAGCTTCCCAGTCTGAATCTAACCAGTTACATTCCTGGGGACAAAGCCTTTCTGAAAACAAAGTTGCAAAGTTAAGGAGAAAAAGGGACAAAAATGAGAGAACCAGCTCAAAACTTAAAAATAAGGTTGAGTTGGGGTGCTGCTTAGTCTTTATCCATTGTTAAACTATTGCAAAATACCATTTTTTGTGTAAATTGCTTCAATGTTGTCTTTAACTCGCTTACAAAAAGTTTAACTGGGTTGGAAAAAGGGCTGGGTTAAAAGCTGTTTGAATTGCCAGGCCCAGAGAGAAGTGAATGGTGCCACAACCAGTTGGTTTCTGCTCCCTGGTGGTGTTCCCAGGGGTCAGGATTGGGTCCGATCCTGTCTGATATCTTAATCAATAACCCGGCGTGCTCCCTCAGTAAGTTTTCAGGTGACACCAAGTTGGATGGGAGTGCTGATCTGCTGAAGGGCAGGAAGGCTCTGCAGAGGCATCTAGGCAGGCTGGATCAATGGCTCAAGGCCAAAGGTGTGAGGTTAAACAAGGCCATTTGCTGGGTCCTGTCCTTTGGTAACAACAGCACCATGCAGTGCTATAGGCTGGGGACAGAGTGGCTGGAAAGTGGCTCAGCAGAAGAGGACCAGGGAGTGTTGGCTGACAGCAGCTGAGCCAGTGAGTATGCCCAGATGGCCAAGAAGGCCAACGGCATCCTGGCCTGTACCAGCAATAGTGTGTCCAGCAGGACCAGGACAGCAACCATCCCCCTGTACTGGGCACTGGTGAGGCTGTGCCTCGAGTGCTGTGTCCAGTTCTGGGCCCCTCACTACAAGAAGGATATTGAGGGGCTGAATTGAGTCCAGAGAAGGGCAACCGAGCTGGGGGAGGTTGTACAGTGTAAGTCCTCTGAAGAGTAGCTGAGGAAACTGGAGGTGTTTAGTTTGGAGAAAAGGAGGCTCAGGGGAACCTTATTACTCTATACAACTTCCTTGGAGGAGGTTGTTAGCCAGGTGAGGGCTGGCCTCTTCTCCCAGACAACCAGTTACAAGAGGAGAGGACATAGCCCCAACTGCACTAAGGGAAGTTCAGGAGGGACATGAGGATGAATTCACTGAAAGGGTGGTTAAGCATTGGAATGGACTGTCTAGGGAGGTGGTGGAATCATTATCCGTGAGGGTGTTCAGTAAATGACTGGGTGTGGCACTTAGTGTTATGGTCTAGTTGTCAAGGTGGTGAGCAGTCAAAGGCTGGACTTGATGATCCTGAAGGTCTTTTCCAACCTAAATTATTCTGTGATTCACTGTGATTCTGTAAACACTTGTACGTTCATCTATCCTTATCTTCATACTGATCTGTGCAAGTGGATTTCAAAACATATTTTCGAGAGGCCCGGGCATTGCTTTTACAGGAGTTATTGACAAGGATATTTTGGTACCTGTTTTCTCAAGTTGCTTTGCTGATTCTGACATTTTCAGTTTTCTCCTTTTGTTCAGAACTATTGCTGCTCCTCAGAGTTTTGTTGCACTGGCTGCCAGGTATATTCAGGCTAGTGTCAGCATAGAGACCAGCTAGTATACAAGTCAGAGGTAGGTTATAACCTTTGATTCCTCTTTTAGTGCCAGGTATGCGCTATCAACCCATTTCTGAATGTATGATAGGGGAGCCATGTGGGTCAGATGCTTTCTCACAGCCCAGTCCTTTTTCTCCCCTACAGTAAAATAAACTGTGATGTGTCTCCTTGATCACTAGCAGAGAAGTGACTCCTTCAAGAGGCAGGGTAAGCATTCAGCCACTGTTCTTAAAAGAACTGCCAAAAAGGCGCTTGTCTAGGTCTGACTTTGACACTGTATTCCTTATTCACCCAAAAGAGCCATAGTTAGTATGTGTCCCACAAATACATAAGAAGGAGACTATGCGGAGCAAGAAAAAAAGTGTCTCTGAGTCTTGCTGTCCTCACTTCTGTTAAGAGGTGCCATATGCCTTGTTAAGTCCATGCTGAAATAAGTAGGCTGCAAAAAGTAGAACATTGCTAGAGGCAGGGAACAAACACTGATTCTGAAAAACCAAATACTGACTGAACTCAAGGCGATACACAGAACGCTGACAGCTCTGCAAGGTGGTGCTCAGCAACAGCAAGTGGTGATTTCCATCACCAGCACACATTTCACATAGATAACTAAGCACATTTTTGCTCACAAATCCTTGCAGTGCACTAACTGCAATCATTTCTTAGAGTCATTCTAAGGGAATAGGGGAATACAGCAACTCATAATTAATCCTGAAAGTACATGTTTTCTAGGGTGGTGTTTTCTGAGATTTTTTTTATTATAGTGTCATTTAATATGAAGAAAAATCAGCTGCAAATGTCTAGAACTTAAGTGAATTTCTGCTTCTTACACTGATTTTAACATTTAACATGAAATGACCGCAGGGGCAATAGATTACTAGTTGAAAAAAATGACAATTACGAGGGAAAGGCACATGCAAATGTCTTCAAGGGACAGTTCAGAAACATTTTGTTTTATCCCCATTTGTTTCTTTAACTGCCCACATTAAGGTACAGTAGAGTTTTGGACTTCAGTGCAGTGGTTATTACATCAACAAAAATAATTTCCCTGGTGTTAGAATTTAGTCAGGGGTTATTCCATTATATTAATGTTCTACAAATGTCATAGAACAAAGATTATTCTTATCAAGCATGTCCATAAATCTCCAACTATCTAGTTCAGAGCATAAAAAAAAGGAAGCAAACTTAAAGCCAAGTTAAGTGAAGAAATTTCTAAGAACCCTTGCAACCTCCTCAGTTTGGCAACCTAAAATGAAGCAACAATGCAACCAACGATCAACCACTAAAAAAAGAGATTCTCAAAACTGCCTAGTCTTGGGTTCTGCAGCTAAGTCATGGGTACGTCTGGGGAGTGCAGCTGGATTTTATAACTTTTGGCACATTTCCCTTGATAGAAGTGGGAGATTTTTTATCCTGCTTTTAAAATCTCTGCCAAAGAATGTGGATACTAATTTCAGAAGCACCTGCATCCTATTAGAGGTCAGCCTGATCATGGCTCCAAAGTGCCAAAATCTAACACTAAGATTGAACACAGGCTCTTAAATCACATTAAGCTGAATATTCTGTCTTATAATATTTTCATATTCATCTTGATTAAACATGTATATATAGTCATTGTCATCCTTACTCCAAGTTATGCCAATCATTTAAAAAAGGTATTTGCTATCAATCATGTTTGACAAACCTATGGCTCATAACTGGTGGAAAGCTTGAGAGGTGGCTGAACAACTTTGCATCTTGCAATTGCTAAGGATTTAAAAATAAGGTAATGGTATTAACAATAAAGAATAAAATTTCACTTCTCAGTCTTTTGAGGATTTCTTTGTAAGCATAAACAAACAAACAAAAGGTTACTTGTACTGAACTAATGTTCCATTTCTGTCTTCTCTCCATTAAAAAAGATTCTTAAAATCTGGAAAAACTCGCCCCTCTTGCTCTAAGATACTGCCCCTGAAAGAAACATAACCACATTGTTATTAAAATGGCATCAAGAATAGCTAAGTAATCTGTTCCTGGAAATTAGTTTTGCGTCTTTGTGTTATCTACAAATATACAAGATGAGAATGACAGTGGCTAGAGGTTCATTATATCTGGCAGTATGTTAGCCTTTTTGAGGCTATTGTGTTTTAAACATTATTTTAGTATTACAAATCCCCATATGCATGAACAACTGTAGTTTACTTGGCATTGGAGAAGAGTTCATTCCTAGTAACAGAGTGTTTGTATGTTTTAATTCACTTGTATCAAGAGGAAGATGACCATATTTCCCAAGGACTCTGCTGAATGTATTAAGCTTTTTATTTGGCCCAGTACACATTAACATGTTAACAGTAGCTTTGAAATTAAAATCAGGGCTAACAAAAATGATTCTCTCTCTTCAAGGTAGAACTCAACTCCTCCATGCCAGCATTGACTAGTGGGTTGCCTTCCCTGTGTGAGAACCAGGGCTGTATTACAGTAAACTGGTCCAGTGTGATATCACAGATATAAAAAATATTCCATTCTGTATCAAAACTAGGCACATGCCTTATATTTATATGAAGAGTAGACAGAGTAGACAGAGTTGAGCAGTTTTGCTCTCAACTATTCAGCTCTGGCCTTCTACATGAGGAGAAAAATATCTTATATTATTTCTAATTAGTAACTACAAGAATTTAATTTGGGTTGGATGGTAGTTAAAAGATGGGTGACATCACACTTGGGTCAGTATTGGTGGATTTCTAAAAGCACAACCTCTCATTTGTATTGCTTCAAAATGTACACAGTATAGATGTAGATTAAAAAGAAAAAAAGCTACCAATTTTTTTTTGTTGTGTTGAACCAACTAGAAGGGAGGATGCAAAGTTTTACCAAATGAGATATATGGATACAAATTTCACTGTAGAGTGTGGTTTAGACAAATGTGTCTTTTTCTTTAAGTATGTAAATCCTACACTGTAGGTTTTTTTTTTTCTTTTTCTTTTTGTAGCAGTAGAAAATGTTGAACAATTGTCCATGAGCATGAGCCAGTGGTTCATTGCTGATATCCCCAGAATGCCAATATTTGCAATGCAAACAGTTAGTACAATTTCCCAGTTCTATGAAAGGCCCTGACACATCTGCCTCAAGGTCTGGAGGCTCTGTTGTATAACCACAAATAGTCTTTCCATTTTCATATAACCTTTTGATACACTGACAGCTGCATTAAGCTGCTTCTGCCTAGCAATTCCACATGCCAGGCTGTTTTAATTGGTTTTAATGCCACAGAAAAAGCACTGCTAGCAGAATACCATCAAATCATTTTCATATTGAACCTTCGTGGTCCAGAAACCTCCCCTTCAACCACAGCACCATTGTTTTTGCGAGGGACATATTCAAGGTCAATGCTGGTTTTGTGTTTGCCTTTCCCTCGGCTCCACACAAAAAGAAGAAGGAAACAGAATAAAACCACTCCAAGGAATGTGAAACAGCCCATAGCTGTGGACACCAATATTGTCTTAAGGTCCAGAGAGTAGCTGTTTGCATTAGTTCCATTAGAACTTGTCTCGTTGGAGTCTGTCATATACATAGGGGTCCTGTTGGCATAAAGGAAACGGTCTGAAGTAAACCCCTTTACTGTCAGGGAGGCAGAGTAGGTGTCATTCCCAGCTGCGTTACTGGCAATACAGACATAGACCCCAGTGTCCTGGTCTTGGGCAAATCGAATCTCCAGGGTGCCATCTCCCAGCACAGTGGCTCTACCATTTGATTTAGTTGTGATCAGCCTCCGGCGTGGGGTAACCCAGGAGATGGTAGGCTGTGGGTCCCCATCAGCATTGCACATCAGCTGCACAGTCTGTCCTTCCTCCACTACCAGGTACTGCAACTTCTTGTCTTGTATCTTGGGCTTCTTACAGGTGAAGTAAAAGGAGAGAGCTGTGCTGTGAAAGTCTCTGAATGACCTCTCTCTAACACTGTCTGGACCAGCACACATTGGTGGCTCCCCGCCAAACTGCAAGGTGGGCTGCCGCTGCAAAATCCAAAGAAGGCGGCAGTCACAGGCCAGAGGGTTGTTGTTAATGCAGAGGACCTCAAGGCTTTTGGAGGAATGGAATACATTCTCTTCTAGGGTTTCTAGCAGGTTTTGTGACACATTAAGCACGCGCAAGAATCGGAGCCCTTGGAAAGCGTGTGGTTCAATGGTGCGCAGCTGTGCCCCCACCATGTGGAGCTCCTGCAGGCGCACTAAATCTGACAGCATGCCTGCCTCGATGGTGCTGATGGGGTTGTAAGAGAGGTTGAGGTGTGTCAGGTAAACCAGATGTTTAAAAGCAGAGTAAGGTACTGCAGACAGGTTGGTGTTTGTGATGGAGAGAGAAGTCAGGTTGAGACCATACAGACTGTTGGCAGGCAGCATGTCCAGGAGGGGCCAGGCCTCTATCTGCAGGTCTTTCAGCCGAAACAGTCTCTTAAAGGCGTACGCCGGCAAAGCATTAATGTTGAGCTGTTTCAAATGCAGACTGATGAGGTTGTGGAGGTGAGAAAGAGCTTCTGTTGGTACGGCTGTGAGGTTGCATCTCTCCAGGGTGAGCTGCTCCAGGCTGAGCAGCCCACTGAAGGCTCTGTGTGATATATACACCAAATCATTGTCCCCAACCTCCAGGGATTTTAAGTTATGCAGATCTTGAAACATGTAGTCCAGCAAAATGACAATCTTGTTTTCACTGATATCAAGCTTTGTTAAGTTTGACAACCCAGTGAACACCCCAAGGGGGACCAGCTTCAGACGGTTTCCTTTCAGCCTCAAGGAGCGCAAGTTGAAGAGATTGTTAAAAGCTCCAGGCTCAACATTGGAGACAATATTGTCGCTGAGATCAATCTCCTCCAGCAACGGGTATGATGTGAATTCCTCAGGGTTAACACTTTTCAGTCGGTTCTTGCTGAGGTCCAAGATTTTGGTCTCAATGGGAATGCCTTCTGGAATGGACATCAGACGTCTTCGGTGACAGCTGACAGACTTGTTCTGTGCTGAGCATTCACAGCGGGCCGGGCAGCCCACAGCGGGGCTTGTGAGCACAAGCAGCACAGCCAGACCCAGGAACGGCTGCCAGCATGATAGAGCTGTGTGACGCATGACTCCACTGATCTGGGCTAACCCTCCGTCACGGGCCTGTGGGGTGAGGACGGGAAAAGGGAGAAGTTAAGTTTGCAGAAAAAGAACATTGCAAAGCAAATGCATGTGTTTTCATATTGAACAAATCAATAAAACTTCTTGTGAATGGCAAGACCAACACAGAAGCAGATTTCACTTCAATATCATAGGGCTAGTCAAGGATTTGTATATCCAGCGTTTTCTTCCAGATCTTGGAGAAGGCAAAACAGCTTATTGTACTGCAAATAGTAAAGGATCTTTCAGTCTTTTCTCACTCTCAGTAGTTTTCCTCAAGACAGTTCAATGATTAACCCAGAGATAAATACCATACACTGTGCAAAAAGGGGAAATAGCATTGGTGATAAGTTTACAGCATTGAATATCTGTGAGGTGATATGAAACTAAGCTTTTGCCCCCCTTAGTGTTTTAAGCCAAACCTTATTGATGTATTACAATCAAGAAAAAGAGCTTCTTGACAATGAAAAGATTCCTTTTAACATTTATTGCATATATTTCAGCTATAAAGGGATGAAGCTTTTTTGTGCATACACATATGCAATGGCTCAGATGAGGAAGGAAGAACTGGTTCATCTCTGATTAGAATTTGTAATAAGTCAAATTCTTTGCTTTTACTGCACAGAGGTATTTTGTATGACTCTTTAGAACCCAAGATCTTAGAAGGGCTTACAGAATATATCTTTGTACTTCCAAGACATATAAACTAGTTTTAGGAAGATAAAAACAAGGTAAGATGAGCTGTCTGTATTTAAGCAGCGCAGTGTCTCCAAAGAAGCACCACAGATTTAATGAAAATCACAGTTTGTAAGGAATTTATTCATTCCTGCCTTCAGGTTAAAATGAGGATAGAAGAACACAAGATAACGTCTACTAAATTAACTACCCTTCTCCAAACAATGTACTTTTCAGGTTTAGTCTCCAGAGGCAAAAGATTTTTGGTAAGTCTACTTAGAAGTTACTAAACAATAACCCATTTCAAAAGAAGATGAAAAGAATATAGGTGTTCATTTAAGGAAGGTGTGTTTGAGATGTTCTAAGTAAAGCAAACTGCAAGCAAGGACTATAGAAGTGCCTTAACTCCTATGGTACAGCCGACTTGATGAGGCAAAGATATAGTGCTGGGATTCAGATTTCATGCTATTAATAAGCCTTAAAATGGGCCCCAGGTCTTGTGATGTCTTTTATGGATTACTTCATTTGGGCTTCATTTTTATTTTACTTATAAGAATACTTACATAACTCCCACCAATAACTGCCTCTCAGGTCTGCACAGACAGTTATGGCCCAGCTGGTCCTCTCCACAATCCCCCAATATCCATGAACTACCTTATCTGAGTCTTTGGGCTTTGAGGACCATCTGACTACTGTGTAAGCAATGTGCAACTTACATTTGAGTCAAATTTTCTTTGTTTTTGTGCTTTCACATGGATTTTAACACATAATAAATCCTCCCATACACAGAGGATAAATACATTTAAACAAATATGATGTACTAAATTGTTGGGGCAATCAGACAGCTATTTGAGCAAATAAATTGCTTGAAGCACATCAAAATAATACTGAGTAAATCACAGACTGATGAAAAAGACAGTCCCACCAGTAGCTCTGCTACAGCAACACTGCACTCCACTGGTACACAACCTGGAATGTGGTAACTCACCAAATCATCCTGCCTGACAGAGAAGAGGTACACTCTCAGACTGTGGAAGATCATGACAGTGGAGATTCAAGACGCAAGAAAAAAAGCAGATATTTGGACCTATTGATCTTATTGGATCTTAAAAAATTTTTAACAGGAATTGTGAGGTTTGGAGTGAATGCATTAGTACTATTGTAACTGGACTAAGAAGTACATAGACATAGTCCTCTGACTGTTAAAAACTAAACTGAGTGAAAAAGCATTTATCTTTGAGCTCTGTATAAATTATGTTCTTTGACTGACCACACATGAATAATGCACATATTACTCTTTTCACAACTCTGTGAAAGAATTTCACTCTTGACTGATGTGATTTTGTATTTCCATTTTTACACTTCTATGCAGAGACTATTAATGTGAGGCACATTGCATGCTGGTTTTGACACACAGACTAGAAACTGGATGGAGATTATTATGTATGATATTACCTATAAAAGCACATTTCCACTTTATTCTAGAAAGACAACCTACTGAGATTTAGTTTCCCCCTTTAAATTGTAGTCTTGCAAGTAACTATTGCTAGTTATCTCCAGCTGTGACAAAGGTTTTCAGAGATAAACTTCACTTCATTAGACACTAACTTAACACTGGAAACCAATAGAGGACTCTGAGTTAGGTGTTTGCAATGAATTTAGATCAGACAGGCTTCTGGGTGTTCTGATCATTACTTTCAGAGCTCAGTCTGTGAGGTTAGTGCTTTCATACTGATACTTCTACCACACAAGGATTTCATTTCCTACCGTATCCATCTAACAATGTATGAAGCACAAAGTAAACAGGTTCAGTGGAAGATGAGTGCTCCTGGAGTGTTTGGCTTAGATAGTATAAATATGAAACCTTTTTTGCAGCTATCCAATCCACATGGTAACTGAAACTTCTGATGAGTACAAAGTAGAAGGCAGATAGTATAAAAAATGATGAAAGGCTTTTTTGACTGTGGCTGGAATATAGAAAAGCAATTCAAACATTAATGGTAGTCTTCTGCAAAGTTTCATGCACAGATAATGAGATGGATATATATTTATCTGTAAGGGTGTGTGCATGTGCGTGTACACACTTGCAAGGAAGCAAGATTCAGGACTGAGATACAACCTGGAGTGAATAAATTTCAACAAGGAAAAATAATAGATTATATTAAACATCAAGTCAGAAAAACAAAGATTACATGGATCAATAAGTATTAAGCTAGAAGAAAGCATATATTAAATTTATTATTACAATTTACATTGGGCCAGATGACACTACCATTCTTTCTGCTAACCAAATCTGTGACTACATCCTTCGCATTGAACTGCTTTATGGAAAAATGACTTCATCTTCATTATGCACAGAATGAAACTGTATCTCCAGCTAGGGTTAAAAGGTCTAGCAAGTGAAACATGTGGGACAAAGTGAATTTTGGGAGAATCCTAGAGTGAACTTTGACAATCTAATGCATACAGCCCCTTTTGAATTTAATGAATGTAAAGTTGTATTTTCAGGACATGTCCAGTAACATCACTAGCTAGGCTACCTGGTACCTTCAGTCTAATAACATTTTGAAAGCATACAGTTTATCTGCAAAAAATACATTCAATGTCAGTGTGATCACAGTTATTTATTACATATATCTGTTAATCAACAATGCTACTTTTAAAAGGGAGAAATTATGCCATTAAAAGGTATTATTCACTGCAAGATGATTTTTTGCAGCAAAAAATTATTTTCTGCATTTCATTAGACTTGTGTGATGTTAATTAATTGGCAACTTCACTGGCAGAGTGCTGAATTGTTAGTGTCAGTGTTCAACATGATACCTCTTATTCCTGCTTAAACAAACAGCACTCCATATTTAATCTTTGCCAGTGTAGGTATTCACTCTAAATATCTGCAGCATTGTCCTTTTTGCTTCCCTCTTTTCATTGTGATACACACAAGAAAGTAATGTGTATGCTTGCAGGTATGTATACCATCCCCCTGCCTACCCTCTCTTGAGATAAATGTAAGCTGGAAGTATAGTCTGACTGATCTGTGATTGTACCATGCCTTGCACTACACAGTAGTCCTCCAAAATTATAGCTTGTTAGATGAAAATTCAAAAACCATAAATGATTATGAATTGAGAGTTTTTCTATGTTTGAATGTGAATGACAACTTGTAAAATTGTTTTTCTGACCTTTCTATTTGTATTTGTCATGCTTTTTCAGATGCTGGGAAATGAAACATATGAAGGAGTTGTTTATTAAAAAATAAAAATAAACTAATTACTTTCCTTTTGTCTTTCTCTGGCTCTGTTCTTTAAGTCCAAAGTCAAGAGTCAAGTTACTGTTGTCTGAAACTCTTTTTCAAAAGAGGACCCTGTTCAAAGTTCAGCTATGCAATTATGAAAGCTCATTAAAGTTATTAGCTAATAGTTCTGTGTGATCTCACCCAAAACAGCCACTACTACTTTGAAATGCAAATCAGTTTGTACAAAGTTCTGCAGCTTTGAATCTTCTCACAACTGCTTTACAAGAATGCACAGTGCCCTGTAGCTTTTAAATTGAAAAACTATGATTAAAAAAAAAAAAAAAAAATTAAAAGCAATCCAGACCTCTCCTAGAATGCAGTGCAATTCTAAATATCATATATAGGAATGTGCCAAATCAGGCATGTGCTACATATTTTTCACTTCTTTCTCTCCCACAGACTAATCTTGAAACCTTTAGAGCTGAAAGCTAGAGTGCACTTGATTATGGTCCTTTCCATGTCCCATCTGATGCTCCAGTATTGTACGGGACACAACATTAACCAAAAAAGGTGAGTGTCACAAGATCTGATTCGGTCATTAGCTGCATTAGTATCACTTGATGCTCTGACTTGGTAGTTTTGATCTCATCTTTCCCATCCCTTTTCTCAGCCTTTCAGAAAAAAAAAAATTAAAAAAAAAATCCAGTTGATCATATCAGAGATGACAATCATGCCTGATGGTCACTTAGTAATTTACATTCTAAAAATCCTTTTCAAAAACATACTGCACTCAATAAATGTTCTAGGATTAGATGTATGACAAGACAGACTTGTACTGATTATTCACTTAAATGCCAACAGGTAATCTGAGAACCAGGTGAACTACCTGTTTTAAAAATATGTTCTGGGTTGACCCTGGCTGAACACTGGGTGCCCACTGAATCTGTTTTATCACCATCCTCCTGAAATGGACAGGGTAGACAAAATATAAAAAAAGGTTCATGTGATGAGATAAAGCAGGAGGAGAACACTCACCATTACCATTTGGAAGCAAAACAGACTTAGCCAAGGGAAATTAGTTTAGTTTATTACCAATTAAATCAGAGTAAGATAGTGAGAAAAAAAACTCACATTGTAAAACGCTTGCTCCAACCTCTCCCTTTTTCCTGGGCTTCCTTAATTCTGCATCTTTTCTCCCTTTCCTGGATGGCAGTGTGAGTTTTGGGAAATGGGAGTTGTGGACAGTTAATCACATTGCCTCTGCCACTCCTTGTACTCTTCCCCTGCTCCAGCATGGGTCTTTTTCGCAGGAGACAATCCTTAATTAATTTCTCCAATGTGGGTCCCTCCCATGGGCTGCAGTTCTTCATGAACTGCTCCAACATGGATCCTTTTCATTGTGAGCAGTCCTTTGAGATGGATATTTTTTGAGACTGTGTTTAGTGATAGTAAATTGTTCTGCCTGTGTAAGATTGTTTCTCCTCTGAATGCTGAATTTTATCATTGCTGTATTTTAAAGCAGGGAGCAGATACTGAGGAGTGTAAATGTTTCTGTCTTTGGATGGCTGTCATCTGTCACACATCAGCAAGCAGTAAGCCAAATCCACTGTTCAAATCATTGCAATAAAACACCTTTGCTGGTGTGCTGAGCAGACAGATACTGAATATACACAGCTAAAACTATTGAACTTCTGTGGTGCAAAATCTTGTGGTGTGTGGTTTGGAAAGTTTTTTAATCACAGTTTTATCTCTCAAGTACCTATTGCAATTGTGTTGGAAGAGCAGCTGGTCTGGCTTTCTTGAACTCTCCTTTTGGTGCTGGACCACACTAGGTAAGGGCAGGAAGGGTAAGTAACCTTTGCTGGTGGATGTACCCAAGGTGGCAGTGGTGGGAAGTGTTGCCCAGGAGATGAAGAGAAGATGAGAAAGAAACTGAGATGGTTTTAGGGACAGCCAAATGACACATGAAAATAAGAAGCATTTAGAAATGTTCTTACAGTCAGACACAATGCCACTAAAAGAATGAATGAAATCCTGACTATGGCATTTTCTGACTCGACTGTGCTATTTAGACATTCCTATCATATGTTCTTTCAATGTAAGAGCCAGTATGTAAAAGCAAAGGCTTTGTCTCATCAGGTCTTGTGCCTGAGATTTGTCTAAGCTTAGTGCATTGTTCCCAAATTCTATCACAGACTAAGTCAAGACTGCCTATATACTCTCAAAAGGATGATTTTTTTTTTAAACCAGAGCATCTCAGAAATTGTTCAAATGAACCTAGTTGTTTTACCTTCCCTGTCTCTTTGATCAAGCCTTTATGCTTATGTGCAGAGATTTTGTTCTCCCTCCCTTTATTGATGTCTTAAATAATTCAGCATTTAAATAAACTGCAAAACATTAAATAGCTATCTGCATTCCAATAATAAGTAGGTTCAAGAATCCTTGAATAACAGCAGCAGCAACAAGCACCACTATTCTGACAATTCATTGAATTGGAAGCAAAGTTTTGATTCATTATTCTGCAGTCCTAGGATCATTCTCATCTGCTAAGTCATCAGTAAAAATTTCACAGGCTAACATCAACTCAGAAATTACAGTCAAGTTGCATCTGTTTTCAGAATAAAAGATTGAGACCCAGGTCATTAGGAAAACATCATAATACAGAAGCAGGAAACAAAAGCAAAAAAAGGAAACTAGAGTAACATTCTTTATTAGCTTATCCAGTAGAATTATTTCAAGATTGCTTAAAATCTTTGTATCACATGTTTTAAAACTAAACAAGTGGGGGATAGTTTTTACCCCAAATATTTATATTTTTGTCCAAATCAAAGCAAAAGAAGCGTATGTGCCAAAATAGAGAAGGTAAGAAAATAACAGTGACAAATTCATGTAATCATGCAAATTATCTCTCTTTGAAGTCTTTAAAGTCCAGATTCTCCAAATTAAGCAAAGAAATGAAGCTATCACTACACCTTCTGTTTTTAAACCAATTTTCTTAGATTAATTTACCAATTTCTTACAGTTTCACAGAGAAAGTGAACCTCAAGAAGGAATCTGAACAAATAATAAATCTTAAGGATTGTCTTGCATGTGACATTTCATGCATAAATAACAGAAAAAGAAAGTGGAAATGTTTGCAAGAATTATAAACACTTCCACTGGCATTTCCACTGACCTTGCTGGTAAGTTGAAGGGGAAGAGATTTATGAAAAGCTGATATAAACAATTATGTGAAAGGCTATAAAAGATTCTTGGATGTAAAATAAAATTCAGAATTTTTTGGTGTAGGGTAATGTCATAAACCAACCATTCAGGGAGGATAGCACTACTATCATGCCCACACAATTACTTACCTTAAATTACCTCAAAAAAATTGAACCTTTTTGCATAGAAACACGCTCTGAAAAAGAATTCTTAGTTGAATAAATTAAGGAATTACTGTGAATAACAGATCTTTTCTACCATCTATTCCTTCTGAATGCAGAAGCAGATTTTTGAAAGGTAGAGTTAGACAAAATTCCTTTTGCAAAATTCACTTAGCTCTATTAAGTTGTATTCCTCTCTTACTGGTAAAAAGTGATGTCATTAAGAGAAAATTATTAAGTGGCAAAGACCAGAACAACATAATTACCATGAAAATAGATGCAATAGAAAGAGAACTTGTACTCTGCAAACATTACAGGTCCTAAGTAGTTTGCACTGCATTTTGTTAGGGCTGCTTAATATTGGAAGACCACCCACCTGTTGTAGATAAACTCCATCCCTAGACCTAGGTGTTAAGTATCTATGCATGGTAGCTCCCTTGAGTGATATGTGACTTCAAAAACAATCCATAAGCCCACATTTTTATGAAGTCGATTTATCTTAAGGGTTACAAAGCAAAATTTCCATTACACTCTCTTTCACTTATGATTCTTATGCAAAATTTTAATGTTCCAAATACTGAGAAAAACTTATTACAGAAGAAGAAATGTAAAATTATTGTAGTACAGGAGGGAAAATCATATGAAAACAAAGAGCTAAGGCAGTTGCTCTTGGAGAATGCAACAGACCAGAAATTTAAAGATTTTGGAAAAGATTAAAAATCTCTTGTTAGTTGGGATTCATTACTTCCAAGAGGACCTTATGTTTCACAGTGTGTTTAGGCAGAGGAATCTGAAAATTCGTTGCTACCATGAACAGGACACTGGTGGGAGAATGTGAAAGTGTTAAATACTATACTTGCTTTTCATATCTGCTGTAGCTAATGAAGTGTGAATAAATTAATTGAAAACTAAAACAGTATGAACATGAACTACATTGACTAAAGATTAGGAAGCTTTTTCAACAGGAACTCTACATTAAAAGTTTCTCTTCCTCTTAAAAGAAACAGTCTTTCTTCTAAAACTGTCTGGGCATAACAGAGCAGATGAGACACTGTGACCTGCACAGTATCTATGTAGAAAAACAGGGATGGAATTTCCCCTGAAGTTTTAATTCTAACATCCAGCTACTTCTCATCTTTAATAAGTGAAGATTTTGGGATGGAAACTACTGAAAAAAACCCCAGGAAGCTGCTTTTTAAATCTGGATTGGTAGCAGACTTTTGAGGGCTAATACACTCAACCATATTTGAGTTTCACTTCAGTAATCCAATTAGGAAGCCACAAGCAATCTGCATTATATCTAGATCATAATAAGACACCTTCTTGATATAGCCTGTTATAAATGGATGTCTCCATCAAATACATGAACATTTAAGTCCAGAGAGTTCTGCTGTCCAGTAATGTGTTGGCTTCCACCTTTTGTAAACAGAGGTACTCGTTGGAAACTTTAATGATATGTTTTGCAAACTTCTACCTATTGGCATTATTTTATTTTTGTTAGCTTTAAAACCCAAATTCTTATTTGTTGTCTCTCCCACACATGAAATCTATGTGACAGTGACCCTATTTCCTATTAAGAAAAGCAGATATATTAGTGTACTATGAGCAGTTGAGAACATTTTCCCTAGCAGCTCTACATTTGAACAAGACAAAAGTCAAAGTACTTCAGATGGTATGCATCTAGGTAGAGTTAATTCTGATGTTGACCGCAGTCCTGTGATTACGGTCACCAAAAAGGGTTTCAAACTATTTAAATCTACTGACTTGGATCCTTGCAGGGTTTTATTTTGGTTTTGTGGTTTTTTTTTTGGTTTTTGGGGTTTTGTTTTGTTTGGGGTTTTTTTGGTGTTTTTTTTGTTTTTTGTTAGTTTGTTTTTAACTTTTTTAATTTTAATTTTTTTTTTTAATGGCAGCAACACAGAGCCTGGTGACAAACAATATGCAGATGTTAAAGTGCACAGAGAATGTGCCTAGGAAAGATAAGAGATCATTTTATTAGCATTACAGAGGCTGTTGTTTCTTCATAACATAATTCTAAGGATTTTTAGTCAAAAGGCTCTCAATACTTAAACCCGTATTTTTAGGAAATTTTTTTTTAAGTACATCTGAAAAAACAAATAGATTTTACAAGGACAACATTAATCTGCTTACCTAGAGGTGGATAAAATTTAAAATTGCTTGAAAATAGCTGAAAATTGAATTAAATGGGAAAGATGAAGAAATCTAAACCAATATGTTTTCTTTTGTACTAAGACAAGAATCTCAAAAGTATGTAGGTATAGCACATATGGTAGTGGGGAGACAAGGCACACTTAGCAAAGCTGCAACAAATAATTTCAGTACTATTTATGTAGTTAACCCAAGAAAAGAACTAAACCAAATCTGTGTTATTTTCTCATGCTTTGATACGCAAGTTTGCAGCAGTTATATTTGTGTCTTTCACTGAAATAGACAAAGCAAGGAGTGTATTCTCTGGGGACTATTTTCATACCATCTCACACAAGGCCTGAACAGTACAACCTTGCAGCAAGCAGATGACCTATCTGCTGCTGCTCTTCTTGACTGCAGGAGCAGTCAAAGTCTGGAAAGACAGTACAAAAGCTACAGCACTATATTTGGAACATTAAAAATAAGCAAAAGGAAATGAGTACAATTCTTAGTTCTTGCCAGCAGACACTCTGTTCATATTATGGCTTTGAATTCAGAGTGGCTATCCTAGCAAAAAATTGTGGCCAACGTTTGATGGTGGCACAAAGGAAAGAAGGTATATATTTCAACTCATTTGTCAACAGTAACTGGTCATGTGTGAAGAAATTTCATGATAGACCTAACTGTAGTCATTTAATGGCTCAGATAAGGAAGATACCTTTGGGACAGCTGTACAAAACTACTGCACTTTGAATTAAAATAGAGTTGATTATAATGTATGCAATTGAGAGAAGAGAATAGCAACCTGCCTTGGTTTTCTGTTTGCTGCAGGCACTCTTAAAATATATTTAGACTTAATATCAGCCTGCAGATGGATTAAGATAAGGCATTTGGAAATAAGACCTGACATGTTTGCAGGTGGACAAGACATAATCATTAATCTTTACTCTATTCATACCTCTACTCCATGAATGCTACTCCAGATATCTACTGGTGTCAGCATGACCTAACTAAGCTTCTCTGTTGAGCAAAAAATGAACAGAAAGCAATACAGTGTGGAAGACACTAAACAGATGAAATTTGGTAGTCAGATTTTTTTTCAGCTGGACCAGTCGTAATTAAGCCCTTGATTTGAGCCTGGGTCATTGCAAAGCTCTTAGTGTTACAGCAGTGCTGTAAGTAGCTTCCAAATGATGCAGACAGAAATTTGCTAACTCTTCTATGTGTCACAGACAAACCACTCATCACAAATGAAACTTATTCTTCTGAGAATTTACAGTCACTTATTTGCTCGAAATCTGTACCCATATTTGCTATGATATCAGAAGCAACTTTTCAAATCCTGGCAATGGAGACCTGTTACCTCAGTGCTTTTTAATACATTTATTTAGAAAAAAGAGGTACTTCCTAAGAAACTGCATCTCATTCTGTTAGTATCAGATCTAATGAAAACAATTTTTGCACAAGACAGGGCCTCTGCTATTATTATGTATTTAGTAAACATTTTCTTTACTTACTAGCAGAAGACAACTAGTTCTTAAACAATATGCCAAATATATTTATTTTTGCTTGTTAATCAAGATAAAAACATTAAAAAATGCAGCTTCCCATGCTGAATTTACTCAACTGCCCTAATGTGCTAGTGCTAGTTACAAAGACAATTGTGTATATTTTTTAAGCTAGCAAACTATTTTTTCTCTTTCTTACTTCTTTGTAAGAAGACAGTCTATGTCTATGTAAACCTGCTGCTTCCTCAAGAAACTGACATTATCACATTAGCAGTGGATGATGCTGTGTCTTACAATTGTCCTGATGATGTCCAGAGGCTGATGCCAGTCAGCAGACACTTGTGTTGCAAAGAGCTGGTGCAAAGCTACAAACACTGTGTCTGCTGCAGATTGTCCAATACCTATTACAAGCACATCTGTGGACTTACAAGTCTCTTGGAAGACCTGCAACAGTTCTTCAAAGCATTGCTTTACTTGTCTCCTCAAAGTGAGGAGTAAACCTCAGCTACACCCATACCATATTTGCAGGAGTTTTCTTCTTGGTTTGAAGTTTTTTGAAGTCTTCTAGGTTTTTTGAAGTCTACAGTCTACAGACTTCATCTCAAAGATGGTGATCTATGTTATATTTTCTGCCTGACTTTATAGATGTACAGTGCAATTCTACAATAAACAAAAGCCTTTTTCTCTTGAAATTATTTTAACATTTGTTGAAAATGTTTTTCCCAGTGAATTATTTTTGCAGTGATTTTTTTCCTCAAAACATTCTCTACACTGTCATATTTCATTAAAACTATAATATTCTATCTAGAAACAGTTTCAATGAATAATTTTCAACCAGTCCATGCATACCAGTACTCACAAAGATGCACATGTGTGTATATATCCTTAAAGGAGAACACTATTTATACCATCTGTATTAGTACTCTCCAAGACTAATGTACTTGTCCTTGTCCTAAATAAAAGTAATGCTAGAATAGCTTTCTGTTTCCAAAGCACTTTCAGATGGCCTAAAAAAAAAAAAAAAAAAAAAAAAAAAAGCTTGAGTCTGCATGAATATATCTATATATCTATCTATAATGATGTCTCCATTTTACTCCCAATTAAAAGCTCATTAATATCAAAGACAATTGCAAGAAACCCAGATGAGACCATATCATTTGGGATTTCAAGATTGAAGGCACTCACACTATTGACTCAAAATCACTTATTCAAAAACTACTGTAGGTGTTGTGTGAAATTAACCATAATATTACAGTGAGCATTGATATACCTTTTTATGAAGGCTGTATGTGATTTTTCATCCTTTCAGTTACTTTCTGAAACTAAAAAAAAAGTAAGCTCCGAAAAGTAACTTAGGCCACAGAGTAACTGGAAACATCAAAGAGGGGAACTGAAAGAAAGTAATTGATTCATTCTCAGAAGCACTGCACATTTTCAGTATTACTGGTGCATGGGAGTGGGAAGGGGTATGCAGAAAAGCAGGATACATGAACAGAAGGGATCTCACAGATAAAGCTGGGAGAATTTCCAGCATCTCCTCCAGAAAAGATCTTGCATGTGTATAATTTTTGAGCAGACACTATATGATTGAAAAATCTCTGTAGTGGCTAAGGATAAACAAAAGAGGTATTTATTTGCCTTCTATGCTGAGAGGAATATTATGCCCTTTGAATCTGAAGGTGAAAGGATATCCACAAAGCAAAGGATGCTAACAATGTCCCTTTGTTTTGAAATATATAATACAACTAAATTTCTCTAAACTCCTTGCCAGTAAGTTGTAATTCACTTAATTAAAAAAATTCACAGTAGTCTTAAGCTTTATTACTTATCAAAATTACAAACATTGCTAAAATTATCTGGAATTCAAGAAAAACCATAAGAACAGTGTTTATTTGAATGTATAGGTACAAGGGTGATATTAATTAGATAGAAAATGAGATTTTCTTTTCAGGCTGTTTCTGAACAAGGGCTATGATCATCACTATGATCATTTTTTGCAATCATAGAATCATAGAATTTCTCAAGTTGGATAAAACCCATAAGGGTCATTGAGTCCAACGCCTTGTTCCTCACAGAACCACCTAAAACAGATCACAAGAGTAAGAGCATCATCCTGATACTTCTTGAACTCTGACAGGCCTGGTGCCATGTGTATTTCCCTGTGGAGCTTGCTCGAGTGATTTGCCATCTTCTCAGAGAAGAAGTTTTTCCTAATCTCCAATCTGAACTTCCCCTAAAGCAGCTTCCTTCCATTTTCATGTGTCCTGTCACTCATCACCAAAGAGAGGAGATAAGCATCTGCTCCTCTGCTGCCTTTCATGAGGAAGGTGTAGGCTACAATGGAGTCACTCCTCAGTCTTCTCTTCCCAGGCTGAACAAGCCAGGTGACCTCAGCCATTCCTCCTAAGGCAGCTGCTATGGGTATAAGATTGATAAAGTTAAAAATTCATATATTTTTAGGTTTTTTTATTTTTGGAAAGGGAAAAGAGCAATGACTATAGGTTTCCTTAATCCATTTAATTATAAATACACTGAACTAAGTCATAAATTTAAAGGAAATCAATACCTCACTCTAGCAGATGATACAAAGCTGAGAAAAATGTTCAGTGTTTACATAATATTGTCCTTTCTGGCTAAGCAAAATAAAAATGATTTGCTGTTTTTCTCCTTTCCTGAGGTTACCATGATTTCATGATTATAGATAGTTATATACCATAATTGGATGAGTACTAGAATTAAAAAAACAGTCACCCTAAACTCCATTTTCAATCTACTTCAAAATAGAAGGAACACAAACTGTGGCTGTAGTTATTAAAGGAGCGCTTCACTAGTAAATATTAAAAGAATAAGGAATTCAATAGCTTCTGAACTCAGCTCAACAATTTAAGACTACTTCTTTGTTACTTTACGCCCTCATGCTGTGACAGAAGAACTGAATACTTCAGCTTAAGACTAAGGACTGAGATTTGCTGACAGGACATCCACGACCTCTTATTTAACCTGTGATCAGATTTTTTATTTCATGAACCTCTTTTATTTTTTTATCCTAAGCTTCAATATTAATTGTATCATCATGATTTTACTTTGGTTGCTTTCATTGCTGAACCCACGTTTGTCAAATCAAGCTTTCAGAGATTATAACAGTAAATGTCTATTTTACTTTAGGGTGTAAGGATACCTCTAGTATCTTGTTTTATTTGAAAAAGAACCTGGCCAAAGAGCTGGTCAAAGTCTGATGTCTCAAAAGATATTTTAACAGAACAGAGAGGATCATCCTTGTCTTTACTGCAAATGTGCATTCTTTTGTGTCTCTCCTGTCTCAGAGAGAGCTCAGAGTGAGCAAGTTTGGGTTGAAATGCATGAAGATGTGTGTGACTTCAGTGTTGCAAAATTTGAACCTGTGCCTTATACTCAAAACCCCTGAGACTCCTGTGCCTTCTGTGGTCACCTGAAACCGAACTAATTGTGGATATAGGAGCCACTTCTGTTGTGCTCAGTTCTGAGCGGGAATGTGTTCAGATGTCATTACCACTGCAGAGTAGAGGTATAGCTTCCTAAAATGACATTGTGGTTTTTGAAGATAGTTGAGGGTTTTCACAGACTAGTGTCACTTCCAACTTAATCTTCTGCTAGGTAAGAAGATGAAGAGGAGCTTGTTCCACTGAAGTCAAAGCAGCTTGCCAGTGGTATTGCTGGAAGCAGAAATGCTGTGAATCAAACTTCAATTCATTTCCTCAAGCAAGGGCATTTTGCCAGTGTCTGTGTACTTGTGCACAAAATGCATGAGCAGACTAAATGGTTGCAAGATTTTTCTTACTGTCAGGATTTCCCTAAGCTTATGAGTTTTCCATCAGCTTTGACGTATCTGGTATAGTCTATTGCAGCCATAGTTTTAGGTATGAAGTTTTGTTTGTTTGTTTTTTGGTTTTTTTTAAGATTAAAAACAGTGGTTATCTTAGATTAGAACCCTGGATTTTTCTTCCTTCTTTACTATGTAAACAGAATTCAAATAAAAGGCCCTTTCACTTGCACACAGGTTCCTGTACTCTCAAAGGCAGCAATATCACACAATACATAAGGAACATGAAGCATTTAATGTGACAGAATGACTCATGTACATGAAGTCAGTCAGGTAATGTATAACTGTTTGCTCAATAGATTTTGTTACTTTTTCCACTTCTGTCACTAACATTCCCGGAAGTGCCTGGGGTTTTTATTTTTCACTCCATCATAGAAAATCTTCTTTTTTAATTTCTTTTTTTTTTTTTTTTTTTAATAGGGTCATTTAAACATAATCCTTTGTGCTATAAGAAAAAAAAAAATTAGAAAATCTTATGATATCCCATCTTCAATCAGGCACTATCATACAAAGCATACACTTTGCAAGTAAAAACAGAAAAAAACAGCACATTCTCTGACTGCATAGATTCACTATAGTGCAGTGTTTATAATTCTGATAAACTTTGAGCCTCCAGGTTTTTACCTAGGCTTCTGGAATCTAGTCAGAGAAACCAAGCCCTCCTTTATAGGCATAAATTCAAAATGTTGTGTTTAGAAACTGTGAGTTCTGAAATGTAGAAACAAAGACAGACCAAAAAAGTTTTAAATTATAAAAGGAAAAAAAGAAAAGGAATATTATTTTTATAAAATTCTGAGACTAATTCAGGTTAAAGTTGTGATTTGCACTCCGCTTACTGAGGTCTGAATATCTGCTATTGCTTATACAGTACCAGTTTGGAACATGTTGGTAACTGATAATGGGATGCGGTGGAGAGCAAATAGCAGAGAATTGTTGTGCTGTCTGTATAAAATGTATAAAATAAAAGCTTTTCCTGCAGAAAAAAAGATAGCTGAGAATGACACAGGCTAAGTCTCAGTGGTGTGATTCAGAACTTTTCTGCCCAAATTCTATTTTCAGTGTTAGGGGGCTCTGACAATCACTTGGCTAAGGAAAGTTGCACATATTAATTATCGCCCAATAATTGACTGAGAAGAACATGGAGTTAAGAATGGGCATTATAACCGTTTTTTTGAATCAATGATACAGAGTGCCCCATTCTGCTTGAAGGTCTTTATGAACAGAGTGTTCCCAAAAAGACTTAAGAAAAGCATTGTATAAAATCAAGAATTGGTAGGCAGCCACTCTGTAGGGATCTTTAATTAAAATTAAATGAAATAAAAATAAATATAATACTCTTACAAGGAGATGATCAATTAACTCCAGGCTACACAGACTACATAACATTACAAATAATAATACAAGAATCTATATGTGATCTGTGAAGCCTTTGACCAATGTAGCTGAGCAAGCAGCTTCCTATTGTACTCCTTTCATGCTTGCTGCTGGATATCTAGGCAATTCCTATGTGAATTAGGACATGTTCTGTAATAACATGTTCTGTATAACATCTGTATAATTTCTGTATAAAATAACTAACTGGGGTTTTGAGCAATGATGTAGAACACCTTTACCGTTGATGTTTGAATTTGCAGAACTAAGGAGGCTACATGTTTATTTCATTTACAAATGAATTTAAGCCACATATTTAAGCAAATAGTGTTCCTGGCTACTACTGTGAGAACAGATTTTTGCAGAATCAGAGAGTTATTTGAAAGGAAGCTGACCCATTTTCATATGGATTATTTCAGTGCATATATATTTATAACTTTTGAGTAACTCAAAAATTATCAGTGATAATTTGGAAACTAAAATTACTTGTTTGTTAAACATTATTTCAGTTTATGTTTAAGGAAAGGCAGATTAAGTATGTACAATTAGAGACCATCAGGCTTAAGTGACTTTGAAGCCTAGTCTTCCACCCAAATGCAACAAGGGCTTGGACACATAAAGGTGCATTATCAATTGACGTTCGGTTTTGTGTCTGAAAAGGTAACATTTTGACAGCTGAGATTTTACCACAGACTGTCAATTCTCACTATTCACTATCTCTGAATTGCGAATCAAACTCATGAAACCTACAAGATTCTGTAACTCCTTCTATTTCAAAGATGTCCTCTCCAAAATCAGCCAGAGTGGAAATGCCACTTTCATCTTCAATGAAATGAAAATTTTAGATTATTACTATGATATCTGAGACAGAACGATGAGAACATCATGTGAAAATGAGTACTGGAAACAATTGTTTCTTCTGTAAATCTTTGACTCAAATTCTTGTGGATTAAAACTTATCATTAATAAGCAAATGCATTATATCTATGTAAAGAGCAGTGAGCGTTGCTGCTTCTTCCATTCCAGCATCTATATTTCCATTTTGACATGTACACATTTTAAATAAGCATCACTTGGCTACCGGTTTCATTCATGATCAGGAAACTTAGTGCCAGGCTCAGTTAAGACAGTTGATGAATATTTGCCTGGTTGTTTTTGTGAAAAGGAATTATGCTGGTAAATTTTCAATATTTCTGTAGATTGGCATACATTTACTGTCAGCAAAAATGGGCAGTTCTTTCTTTTATAACAATGTTGCATCTAACTTTGCTTGAACTGATTGATACACATGGAAACGTTTTCCTTTAAGAAATAATCATTCTTGCTAATTCAGCTTATTTTCTGCATGGTCGCTACATCCAAATACTGATGTGTAACCACAGGCTGTAAAAATCTCACAAACAGGAGTATATGAGATGAAGTTAGCATCAGGCAGATGTTTAGATAGAGTGGAACTTGTAGTTTGATCAACTGTTTACTGATTGCTGAACTATCAGATGCACAGAATGGGATTTTAGGTACTTGCAGAGTGTTGCTATCTGCTTAGCACACAAATATGTGTACCATCAGGACTCAGTGACCAGAATATCTCACTGTAAGGGAAAAGAAATAGCCCAAAGCTTCCCACTTCTTCACAAATATAAAGAGAAGAAAATAAGGAGCAAATGTTTTTTGTTTCCCTCTGTCTCCTCTGGGACTGAAAGGGTATGTTCTGTTTGAGTATTTATCATTTTTTTCTAATAATACCTGCCATATGGAGGAAACAAAAGAGAATGAATCACTGACTCCACATGAGGTAGGATGAAGGAAAAAAGGCACAGAGGAGAGACGAATTCTGAATGCAGGCCAGAAATTCTTCCAAGCAGTTCCTAACAGCAGTTTGGCTAATGGCTGTGACTTGGAATGGCAGTGCATCCTTAAAAAAAGCACAGGGGAGGTGGATGCCGAGTAGATTAGGCATATCAGTCTCTGATCCACTTCCCAATGCCTGGCTAGCAAGCATGTCCTCTGCATCTCTTCACACAATCTGGTGGGGCTGGTGGGAGGACATTCTGGTAGAGAACTTGTGCCGTATGGCGCAGCTTTCCCAAATCTGTCTTTTTAACTGAGTCATCATTTTGAGCAAGAGTTCCTCCTTCCTTTTAATGACTCTGTCTTTTAATGAGTCTCTGAAATATTAACTTCTTTAGCAATGCAAAAGTTGTTTTTAGTTACGGAAATAAACCGCAATACCACCTGACAAAACAAACCTAGACAGCAATGTTGTTCTAAATGACATTTCAGGCATGCTTAAACTCTATTTGACTGAGTGGCTTTTAGCACTTACAACACTGTAAAAAGACCTGATGATGTTATTTAAGGACCATCTTGGCACATCTGTTGTACGTACACAGCAGCATATGACTTGTAAAACCCACGTCTATCATATCTCAAAAGGATGATTCAACAGGAGCCATGAAACTTTCCCAAAAATCTCAGGAAAGAAAAGTTAGTTTTATTCTTCTTTTTAATTTCTTGAAAAGCCTACTAAACATGAAAAATACTGGAACTAATATAAACAGCAAATGTGTTCTTTCTAAATAAACAACAGGTCTTTATAACAAAACCTGTAACACAAATAACTTAAGCTTATATAATTGCTCCAGAAACCCGCAACCTCAATAATATACATTTCAAATTCACGGAGTCTCAGTACTGGGTAAGCGGGTTAACACTGAAGTTGTGATTCTATAATACACAAATCAAAGCGGAAATGGGCAAAAATGAGCAAGGCACAATTCAAACAAAATTTCTATTTCTAAGGAATAGCTTATGTTTAGGGGATTATAATTTTTTGAGGAGTTTTAGGTATGTCCTTCTTTGCAGAAAAGCAAATCTTTGAAGTTTTAATTCACAAAATTTATAGGTAGTGTCCTGCCATGCCATCTGGTGCTAGGTGGCTGTTCAGTCAGAGCATTTGTCATGCATTCAGAAACTTTTTTTAGATGGGTGTAAGTATGTGCACTTGCTAGTTTGAGGTCTAATGATGAAATGGATTAATCATCAATAATAGAGACCCAAATTTCCTATCTACCCACTTAATTTGACTTAGTTCTTATGTGTGATTCATAGCATTTCCAGCTAGGAATTGATAACTATGCTCCTTTGTCCAAAATTTTAAATTATTCTTGCACAATAAGAAGTATGAAGTCACTTCATCACACAATATGAAGCATGGAAGTCAGTCCTTGGGAGTACAAGGATTTTCACAGAAACAATTTTAATTAAGATAGCATTGGAGGTGAACCCTTCATATTTCCATTCCATTGGGTTTTCCATCAGTACACTCCTCTATAGAGTAATATTGGTACATAATCTATAAACTTTTCCTTTTATCATATTCTACTTGCATCATACTATAAATATATCAACAGGAATTTCTGTTCTGTACCATACAGAAGAAATTAAAAAAAAAAAAAATCTCATTCACATTTTGTTAACTGTTAAATGAAAAATTATCTGGAAATATACACCTTTATTTGCATGGAATTATATGTGCCATTTAAGAAAATGCTGAATACATTATTCTCACCTCTGATTCAGACCCTATTTCTCTAAACATATGCTACAGTACTTGAAATATCTTTAAGTTAGCAAGGCACTGATGAAAAAGTATTTCCACACCTATATTCAGCCTGATTCTCACGGGACTTCAAAATTTGTTTACGTCACTGGAAAAATCAGAATGTTTTAAGGCAAATGAAAAAAAAAAAAAAAAAAAAAAGAGTGTGAAGAAAGCAAGTAAATTACTCCTTCAAACTATGAAGAATAGAGAAGTCTCAAAACAATCATGTTATTAGGTTTTGTTTTCTCTAGTTCAAGTCTAGGAAATTAAATGTCTAATGTAAAGTAGCCATGCTTTATTTAATAATGATGGCTAGAGCAGCTTTTGACTCTGGGACAGTGTAGTAAAACCAGCCTCAAGTCACATTAAGAATGACAACTTCAGCAAAAGGTACGTATTGCTGCTGTATGAACTAGGACTATAGGCAAGAACTGAATACATTTCCTTTTCTAAAACTTTTTAGTATCTTAATAAATATAAAGATCTGTAAAGTAATAGTCAGAGTATCCAGACATTTTATGAACTATGTATTAGTGTATAGTATTGGTGCAGTAGCACATGAAAGATTTTTCATATATAAAATAAAAAAGTAACAGAAGCAAAATGATATTAACAGAATATGTAATGGAGAAGTGTATTCACTGCAACTTGAAAAAAAATGACAAGTTTTGCAATGGTTCTGGACGTAGGTAAAGCAAGAAATGAGAAGAGAGAATTTCAGCAATCTTTTTTCCAAATACTGACTCACAGGTCTGTCAGAGTATCTTTTGGGAAAGACAAGGAGCCATCATTCAGGAGTCAAAGTAGTGGCTTGGTAAAATATTTCAATAGTAGCACTTTGAAGTAGCACCTCCTGAATTTTAATCATTGGTTGATTGATGTTATATGGAGCCCTTCATCAGCCTATATGTGGTAAAACTGTTTCAGGACTTTAACTATTAAAGGAGGTAAAGACTGAGGTTTAAAATTGAAAAGCTCAATGACACTAGGTTGTGTGGTCTGCTGGAGGGCAGGAAGGCTCTGCAGAGAGATTTGGACAGTCTGAATCAATGGGCTGAAGCCAGTCATATGAGGCTCAGCAAAGCCCCAGTGGCAGGTCCTGCCCTTGTGTCACAAAAATGCCATGCAGTGCTACAGGCTGGGACAGAGTGTCTGGAAAGATGTGCAGCAGAAAAGGACCTGAGGATGCTGGTCAAAACCAGATGAGCCAGCCTGTGCCTAGGTAGTCAAGGTAACCAGTAGCATCGTGACCTGTACCAGCAATAGTGTGTCCAGCAGGACCAGGGCAGTGACCATCCCCCTGTACTGGGCACTGGTGAGGCTGTGCCTCGAGTGCTGTGTTCAGTTCTGGGCCCCTCACTACAAGGAGGATATTGAGGGACTGGAGTGAGTCCAGAGAAGGGTGATGGAGCTGAAGAAGGGTCCAGAGGTAAGTCCTGGGAGGAGCAGCTGAAGGAACTTGCGGTGTTCAGACTAGAGAAAAGGGGTCTCAGTGGTAACCTCATTGCTCTCTACAGCTGCCTGAAAAGAGATTGCAGGAGGTAGGGTTGGTCTATTCTTCCAGGCAACTAGTAACAAAACAAGAGGAAATTGGCCTCAAGCTGGGTCAGGGGCAGTTCAGGCTGGACATCAGGAAGAATTTTTGTTTTCAGAAAGAGTGATTAAGTATAGGAATAGACTGCCCAGAAAAGTAGTGGAGCTATCATTCTTGGGAGTGTTCAAGAAATGACTAGGTGTCACACTTAGTGGTTTAGTTGGCATGGTGATGTTTGATCAAAGGTTGGACCCAAAGACCTTGGAGATCTTTTCCAACCTTAATGATTCTATGATTGTTAAATCAATCACAAATATTCAAGGGACACGTGGAAATTTTAGATCAAAGCTGGGAGAAAAACCTCTCTCTCTTACATGGAACAGGCAAATTTCTACAAAGATGTATAACCAGATATCGTGATACTGAAATATTATAAAAGGAAATCACAAGCTTATGAGGACTAGCAAAAGTCAATGATCTTGAAACCTGTCCAAGTCACATCTGCTCAGTGTCATCTGTTTGAAAGTAGAGGATGACTATAATTTATTCAGTCTATCATTAATATACATATGCTAAAGAATAGAATTCAGAGGGTCTGTTTTATGTCATCTGATGAGGTCAGAGAAGGAAAATCCCAGCTAACAACTTTATTGTCATCCCTGGAAATGGATGTTGTAAACAAAGCTGCTACCACCTATGAATTATGTCATATCTAGTTTCTATAAACAATAAAATTATGGGAAGACAATTTATTTAGATTATCTTTATTTCAAAAAAAGTTACTTTGTCTGGGAAAGCGATAGCCTCAAACTTTTCTAGAAACTTGTTAATGACTGTTGTATCATTACTGAATGTGACATAAGAGCAAAATCCAAAACATTGATTTTCTCTACTTGCTGAGAAAAATTGCTTGAAATTCATCTACATAGGATCTCAACGGGCCACGACTGAGTCCTGTTCCAGCTGTATGGGGTCAGATCTTTTTTGATTTAAAAGCCTATCAGTTGTGTTTTTCTCTACTATATAAAGCTATTCACTTTAGAGCTCTTGACTGAAGGGACCAAGCTCCCTGCAATTGGATTCTAATATTTTCACCATCTGGGCTACCTATTCCATTGTCACTTTACTATCTTGATGCTCTCCTGGCAATGCTTGAGGAGTCCTTGCCAAACTGGCCATGAAATGCTGCTCCATACTGGCAGCTACAATGGCTGCTGGTGTCTGTGAAGGTTGTCAGGGCAGGATGTAGCTCCAGTGCAGAGCAGCAGCTCAGCACAGAGAACCATGTTTTGTTCCTGATGAGCTCATCAAACCTTCAGATGCTTTCAGTTTTTTTTTCTAGTTTCTTCAGGTGTCCAAGACCCTGGCAAACTACAGCTCACTCACATTAATCACAGGTACACTTCTGATGTGCTGCCACCAGCAAATGAGACATAATACTGGGCTAGATAGCTCCTGCCTAACCTGATGTGGCTTCTTTTATCTGCTGCACTACAAGGTGACCTTGTACACTTGGTGTGCACTAGTTTAAATTTCACTGAGAGGTTGACCTGTGGCTTTATAAGAAAAGTATTTTACATGCACAGATTTCTCAAGTGTCATTTAAGAGCCTCACTTTCATAAGAATTATTGATTTAGTGGGAATTACTTAGTCCCAGAAGAAATAAAGCGAGGTAATGCATAATATCTATATGACAAAAGAAAACCTCTATATGCATTACATACCAAATGGTTAGCTCTAAAAAACCCACTGTCATAAAAATTGCTTCCCTGCTTTAAAGGCAACAGAATAATAAAAGTTGATACGTGGAATTTGTAATTTCAAGTGACCTCCTGCTTTGTCCTGAAAACCCTGACTACAGCAGTCATGAAATGAGCACCAACCCTCTTTCTTCTGAAAGTCTGTACTTAAAACCCACATAGGGCTTTTTTTCCCCTGCTTCGTTGAATGCAGTAAAAAGTTCAGAGAAGAACTGTTGTGCAAAATGCTTTGAGACAACACTGAAGCAGGGAGGCACTGAGAGCATATTCCAAAAAACCTTGACACTCTATCAGTAAGAGGGAGAAGCAATTCCAGTTCCATTTACCAAAGCCGCTAGGTGTCCCTGCTAACCTGCAGCAGCAGCAGCAATTTCAGATCCTGCTGGAAGATACAAACACACTTCATAAACCTGTCTAAAAAAAATACTGCACTACCAAATCAGGCAGCATCATCTGCCCAGCTGTACATCACTTTGTCGTACTGTCCATTACTTTTGCCTTGCAGGCTTTCAGGGATGCAATACTTGCAGGCAAGGTCAGTCACTACTAGTCAACTGCACTGTTTCCTGTTCATTAAATAAACCAGGTATGTCCTTTGCAAATGTGTTTTGAGACTGGAAGCTTTCTGAGATCATGCAGTTCTCAATCAAAAACCAGGAAGTTTTCTGTGATGTCGGTTGCATTGGGTGCATCAAAATGAATTATTTAGCATTATTGAAAAGGGCACGGATGCTGCTCTATTAGTAGCGACTAAGACAAATATATTAAGGGGGCCCTTTTTTTTTTGCTGTTCCATTTTTTCCATTTTCTTATTTGAAAGCATGTGATTTGATTTAAAAATCTCATTTCTGGGAAGGGATAGTTCTTGCAGTATATCACATGCAGATTTAGGGACCCTTCAAACAAGTGTAAGATACTGCAGCATGTTATTTTAGAAGAGCTTATTTCACACTCAAATTAATAAGTTGTTTATTATTAACATTAGTGGGAACAGTGTTCACCCAATGTTTCACTTCCAACCTGAATTATTATATGATTCTATATTTCTTCTGACATTGAAACAAAAAGAATATTTTTTGAATGTAGTGTAATTTCATGCAGTAGCAGTTAACATCCTCTAACTTGTTTTTTACAAATTAGAGCTTCACAAATCCAAATGTTTTATTCACATGGTGTTTTCTTGCCCTAGGAAAAAACTCTTTAAGGAAAGAATTAAAAAATCCACCGAAAGCCAGCCCTTCCTCTTGCCCCCCTCCAACAGAAAAAAAACCAACCCCAAACACTCTCTTTTCCTCAAATCTTCTGTATTTTTTCTGATGCTCAAAATGCCTGGGCATGATGGTACCTCACTGAAATTACAATCTGACTATATCCTATTTATGTGAGCTGGGATTTCTACAAGCTGGAGTGCTTCCCTCTGTGATACATCACTGTCTTTTCCTAAAAAGACAAGGTTTATTTTACAAGAAAAAAAAAATTATGTTACACTGTAATAGGAATAGTTCTGACAGAAAGAAAAATTTGCAAAAAACCCTTGCAATATAACTGGCATAATGATAGTGCCCACATCATTTAAAAAAAAAATAAAAAGGTAATATACAAGGTAATATACAGTAGTTGAGATTTTTTTCTACTGAAAATATTTCAATGGTAGATTTTTTCATGTTTTTTTTTTTTTTTTTTTTTTTTTTTTTTTTTTTTTTT
>CM031878.1:48844285-48951670 GCA_018697195.1 Certhia americana | reverse complement strand
TTTTTTTTTTTTTTTTTTTTTTTTTTTTTTTTTTTTTTTTGGTCTCACTTTTATATGGTCATTTGGTTTTAAAGTTTCAGGTATTTGATACCAAGCCTCAGAAGATAATGGGCTCATTTTTTCTCACTAGTGATGATTCTTTGGTTCTTACTTTTATATTGCAATTCATTACTAGAAAAACCTTCCCATTTTCACTAGCAAAATTTTTTCACAGTCAGTTTGATGTGGAAGTTCTGAATAAATTCAATGTGACTTTTACAATATTCAATGACTGACTTCTTCTAAAACACAGGAGCCCTTTAAATCTCCAATACAGTACAGCTTAATGCTGTGGCTATAGAAGCAAAAAACACATTCGATTTTTTACTCACTACTGTTGGTTGCCCTCTTGGCCTTCTCTAATGTATGTACAAGAGTTAAAAGCAATGGAGATAAGTGCTTAATGAATGCTATCAGGTTTTCAATATTGACTTTATGCTACAGATGGTTCTTAGGTAAAATAGGTGCAGTGAAATAGTTAAGAAATCACTATTATTTATGAAAAATTTCAACCATTACCTACTTAGGTTGATGGCGATTAATTTAAAGCTGAGGCTAGTTGTGTTGTTCCTGATGGATATTTATAACATAGCATGCAGTCATGACACTCTTTTCTTCAAGAAACTGCACTCAATATATTTATGTAGAAGGAAACACCCTGGTGCAGCCTGCACTACCATTGGCCAGGGCGGTCCTCTCAGTTCATTGCTGACATTCATGCACTGCTAATCCTGGACCTTTAAAAATAGTGTTTTAACTGCAGTACTATCAAATGCAAGCAAAGTTCAAGTCAGAACACTTCGTAAAAATAATATAAACCAATAAAGAATAGGATGAAACTTCAGCAGATGGGTGAGGACAAGAGCTAACAAGGCCTCACATGTCATCAGTGTAGCATGCATCAATAAAATAAAAAGGAGTCCTTCTGGGAATCAGCTTTAACATTGCAAAGAAAACTCTTAGCCTTGACACAAAGGAATTGTTTTGTAAATATCAGTCTCAGAAGCCTTTTTATTTTTGCTTTTCCCTTTCCTTCCTTTTGTTTTGCCATTCTTGTCAACCACAGTAAGACATGATTGACAATTTCTCAGTGATGCTGTGTTTCAAAGATCAGTCAGATTTCTAGGGTCTTCACTGGACCAGCTCTGTGGGAAGAGACCAAGATATAGGGAAGGGCAGGCCAGTGTCTGCAGGAGGCAATCCTTCTGCAAGAATAAAGCTGTATAATAAGAAGCAACAGGATGCAACAGAAGAATAAAACAGCAAAGAGTAGAGATGAAGGGGGGAATAAAATAGAAGCAAAACCATAGTAACACAGGACAGGTTATGACTGAATAATAGAGGAGCTGGGGGAAAAAGAGAACTAGGGAAAAGGATGCCTGGTCTCCTAAACTGCAAAAAAATAAGAAGAGAAAGAAAGGTATAAAAGATGACAGATGCTTCATTTTTTCAGGTTCAAGACTTCATTTATTCCGTTACACAAACTACTGTTGTTTTATATAGCTTGATAATAATCCACGAATAAAGTGGGATTTATGTTAGTTACCTTAGCTAAACCAAACAAAAAAAGGGAAAGAAAATCTCTTTTTTTCAACAAAAGCAGATTGTTTGTGATTGAGACAAGAAGATGAGGTCTCAGAGTAAGACCACAGGTATGTGCAGAAAAGTTTTAAGGCTCAGACTGGGATCATACACCTGCCCTGTGTCACTGATGCTCAACTCAGGTCAGAGTCAGTCTCTGTTCCTGGTCTTGTGTTACTCTCAGTTCTTCAACACTGTCTTCCCCTCACCACTTTCCTCATTTGTGAAATTGTTCTGTAAGCCGTTTGGGAACTGACAGCCTCTTGCCACAAGAGCTTGAACTACTGACAGACTTTTAGTTCTCAGTCAAGTGTTAACTGCTTCCTCTTCACAAACCCATAACTCACATAAAAATCACTTTTGATTTTCTCTCTGCTCAGCATGTTGCACCCTGCACCTGGTAATGGATTGTAGACTGGTACCATGTGTGTGTGTGTTCAATACCATCTGTACTGCTGTCGCCAATTGCCTGTGTACAAATGGCACCATGTTGCCCTGTGTGCTGACAGGTACTTCCAGGATCTCCTCCCTGATTGGTTCTGGGGGTCCTGTATCTCCTCTCCTTCATGTGTTATGGGCAGAACAGACTGGCTGCAGCCAGGTGAGAGTTAGGGAAGGGATGCCTGACTGCACTGGGATGTGGCACAAGGAGGAGAGACTGTTCTCTCTTGTGCAGCAAGTTTCCCCTTGTCTGAGTTCCTGTATGAGGACTCATGGCTCTTGGCTAACTAAGAAATGTGAAAGAAAGATGCCTTTCTTATCCCTAGATACTTTACCTTCCAAGAAATGTCCCACTTCCTTTACTTACATAACAACATCTTTAGTATTAGTACCATGAAAAGCAAGTGGGATTGGCATTTGCAAAATGCATCCTAAATCATAGAATCATAAATGCACCATAAATCATAGAATCATAAAGCATAAAGAATCTAAAGCATAGAATCATAAAGGAACCCATCAGGATTATTGAATCTAACTCCTGGCCCTGCACAGGACACCCCAAAAAGTCACCCATGTGACTAAGAGCACTGTCTAAATGCTTTTTGAGCCCTGTCAGGCTTGGTGCTATGACACTTCCTTAGGAAGTCTTTTCCAGTGTCTGACCACCCACTGGGTGAAAAGTCTTTTTCTAGTATCCAATCTAAACCTCCCCTAATGCAACTTCGGACAATTCCCTCACATTTTGTCCCCAGTGACCTTAGGGAAGAGATCATAATCTGCTCCTACTCTTCCCCTCATGAGGAAATTGTAACTTCAATGAGGTCTCCCCTTAGTCTCCTCTTCTCCAGGCTGAACAGACCAAGTGATCTCAGCCACTCCTCATATGACTTCACCTCAAGGCCCTTCACCATTCTCACAGCTCTCCTTTGGACACACTCTAAGAGCTTAGTGTCTTTCTTCTATTGTGGTACCCAAGAGTGCCCCCAGCACTTGAGGAAAGGTTGTACCAGTGCAGAGCAGAATCAGATTTTTTCCAAAGTTTTTCTGAATTTGTTGTTTAGTTCCACCAAAGTTAGCATAACAAAGCTACGCTAACTGCTACTTTTGCAGCATGCAATTCTATGAGACCATTTTTATTAACATGAACCACATGTACTCTGGTGTTTCTTTGCACCTTTGATCTTGCAAGGGAGTGAAAGCTGTGGTGCACTTAGAAGCAGTGAAAGGAAAAATGAGGAATGCAGCATATATTTTTTGTTTAGATTAAAAATATTTCACATGATTTCCTACACCATGCTGCCTTCAGCATAAGAGAAATGAGCCCATGGAAGAGGCTTATCAGCCTCCGGGACCATAGTCAGCATGTACATTATGTCATCATCATTCACTTTCTATTAAAACCAGTACATCATTCACTTTTCTATTAAAACCAACTTGCACACTGGACTCAGCTCCTATCATGTCTTTGCTGCAAATCATGAACTTGGTGGCCTCAGAGTCACGCCAAGAAGCCTGTTTCTGTTGATAAGCAAATATCACTGGGATGAAAGCAGACAAAGTATAGCACTGGTCTATAAGACAGGACAGTGCCATTCACCTCAGTGTTATCAATTATGTAAGGGTAGTTACTTCTGAGGAGAAACACGTAAGAAGTTAGATTATTTGAACATATTTATCTGACATAATAAGGAGTCTGAATGCAAATTAAATACATAAACAAAGAAATTAAGTCTTTAGCACATTTTCATGAGCTTTAATGATAAATTTCCATTGGATTTCTGAAAACAGTGTCATGTGATAGATTTTAAAATGGGGCTGAAGAAGCAGCAGTACGACCACATGAAACAGAAGGCTAATAAAAGGGACAGGTAGGGAAAAAAGGATGTGAAAAGAAATTCATGTTCATGAGGAAAAGAAATCACACAAATTTAAATATTTTTTACAGCTAAAAATTAGAAAAGTACAGCAAGCTAGAAAGTTTACAGAATTATATTTGGAGATTAGGATTTTAGCAAAGCCATGTCAAACAGCACAGTGCAGGGAGATTTTCAAGATAAAATTAAAATGTATAGCTAAAGTAGGAGAAGTTGTTGCATTGGTACTGGTCCATGTATGCTTTCTTCCATTTAAAATACTTTACTTTCCTGTGTGCATCTCAGTGAAGCCTGCAGTGAGAAGTCAAAGTATTTCTACATGTACTAACTGAACACATTCTATCTCAAACTTCTGGTCTCTTCAGAACGGAAACACCTATGCTGAGTTATGAACACCAGCCTCAGACAGCAAATAAATGAGGGCAAACAAACAAACAAACAAACAAAAAAAACAACCAAAAAAAATTTTTCCAATAGTTAACTTCAAAGCTAAGGAAGTTCTAGAAAATTTTTCTGCTACCATATAACACCCTGGTGAGTCAAAACACTAAGCATGATCACAGTTGAGGCATCAACAATTACTTCCAGCTCTCTGGTCTGATAGGTGAATGCAATCTCCTGGTAGTAAGAATGATCAAGATATAAAAAATCCACATCTGCCTATTTCCATTTACAGGAGTGGTTCAGACATGCAGAACATCTCTCCAGCCACTTACTTCCTTGAGAGAGGCCTTTCTGTAAGAATATTATGCTTAGTTCAGAAAACTGATTATACCTTTGATTGCAGGTAACGATTTGGTGTCATTAGCTAAATGCTTCTTCTTAAAATGTACTGCCAGAAAATCTGCAGCCCTGGCAGCAGTTTCTCATAAGCAAGGTCAGCAGAATTGAACAACCACAGGCATGTGTGAGGACATATGAGCAAGGCAAACTATCATCCCAGCATCACTGTGGCTACACCGACGATGTTCTTAGCTTTAGTAGTATGCCTTTTCATTCAAAACTGTTTCTCTGTCACTTTCATTACTTTAGTTTATTTAGTTTTGTAAGCCAAGAATAATAGAAATAAGTTCAGAGAAGGTATTATAGATAGCAATATAGACATAGATAGGTAGATAAAGATGATATAGTTACAGATATAGATATAGATACAAATAAGATATATATGTAAAGCAACTCCCAGACCCAGGAGGGTCTCTTCTGTTCAATAATTCTATGAATGTTTGTCTTGAGATTTTCAAAATTCACCATTTGGTTAAGTATTTTTAGTATAATATTATGAGACCACAAGACCAGCTTCTTGTGCTAGCGCAGCTTGTTCCATGTCATTGTCAGATTAGAGAAGATCATGGAGCTGTAATTACCTAGAAAAGAACTGAGACAGTATGAGAATGCCTTTCTCTGTGAATCTCTGTAATGAACTTTAGCCTCCAAAATTAAAATTGAGGAAAGTGCTTTGCTGCAAGTTTTGAAATCCCAGGTGTAGAGACCCTTCAATCTGGAAGCCAAGGTCACCTTCTAGCTCTGATAGCATCAACATACAGAGTCAAGAGTGCCAAAATGAAACAGAGCATCTTCCCAGAAGATGGGAAAAGAGGGTATCAGTCACTTTTCCTACTACACAGATGTTTCTTAGCAGATTAAATAAACAGTGCTGCTTACTCAGACTGTCTGTTATAATCTCAATGACCATCTACCAATTTTAACTAGGTCTGACTAGAGCTTACTGTACTAACACTTCAGTGCTTTCTTCCCATTCCTTCTTTCACATCTGTATGCCCTTTCTGCTACTCTGAAAATAAGAGATTCTGCTGGTGTTGTGCTCAGAGTCCAGACTGTAGATGCCAGGCTGCAAAAATCTTCATACACTGATTGTGGATATAAAGGAACATATCCCCAGATCATGTGGAAAGAAAGAAACCCTTGCATACTATAGATCTTTGTTGTGTTTTCTAGCTAGGAAGTCTGCTTCTCTGTCACTTAGAATCACAACAAAACACATCAAATCAATATGTTCTATTTTATAAAGGAAATTATTTTACCTTGTAGGGATTCAAAAGTCTAAAGAAAATACCCTTCTATTATCATGTTTTAACTTCACAAAATAAAGCCTCATTCAGTTTACAGCTGGTATCTTAGTGCCTTTGTAACCAGTATATTCATGTCAGCAATCAGATCTATGAATATTTTTGTGTTTAATAGGTATAATTTCCATGAATCACTAATGGAATCAGTAGGAGGACATAATATGCATGCAAAAAAATGAGGTGGTGCCCTTCAGAATCCTGGAGGGATTTCATCAGCACAGACTAGTCTGCTTCTTTACTTTACAAAGCCAGGGGTTTTCTCTCAAGTAGGAATTTCACAGCAATCTGTAATGCAGCTCTGGGAGGACACACTAGCATTTAATTCATCTTTTGTGAACAATATTTAAATTAAAAAAAAAAAATCGACTGTTTTAGCTTTGCTAAAACTTGGATATGTGGAAATAAAGCTGTTTCTTAGCCTGGAAACACACCAAGCAGTTGGCTAATACAGCCATTTTTTCCTCCAGATTTAATGCAAGGTAATTGGGTGTAAATGCTCAGGTCCTATGTTGGCTCAAGAGGACTGAATAATTAGAAAGAGAATTAGTTCATTAATGCTCTAAGAACTTACCAGTACATCACCACAAAGAGAAAGGGTAGGAATAATTCAGCCACAGTAGAGCTTCATCTCAGTAATAAACTGTAAGCAAGATTCAGCACTTTGATTTCCTAGAGCTCCACATTGACTTTAATTGGCTTTGGATCAAGGACTACACTAAGCCTCTTCATGTCCAGTGTTTGTAGACTGCATTCTGTCTGTGAGGCATAATCATATACATTTAAACGGGCTTATCACTGCCCAGTGATAA
The DNA here is from genome assembly GCA_018697195.1 of Certhia americana. Lineage (NCBI taxonomy): Eukaryota > Metazoa > Chordata > Aves > Passeriformes > Certhiidae > Certhia > Certhia americana. Next base: position 48,944,839 of record CM031878.1, on the reverse strand, counting down.
CTGCAGGTAATGGGCAACATTTTCTCTTCCCCTAATAGAAGGCGAGAATCAGCAGTAGACTCTTGCTATTAATTATCCATATCTTTCTGTCCTGTTTCCTGCCACCCATAAAAACTCCTCCCTAGTAACTGACACTACCAAAGGAATGTTATATATGTTATTTACAAATATTCAACAATCCATTTGAGAAAAAAAGAGACCCTACATATATTTTCCCAGTTGGCAGCACTCCCACTATGGGAGGAATGTTTATCACTCCAAAGAATTCTCTGCACGATGCGGCACACACCAAAAAAGACAAAAATTTCCTCCCTTTTGAGTGTACAATGGCTTAGCAGTTACTCCTTTCCAGTTACGGAGGTGGGTAGGTTGAGAGCAGCTTCTGGGGCTCAGTGTACTCTTAATTTGAATATACCAAGATCCACCACATGGATATTTCCATCATAATGCAGTAGATCAGTCTTTTGGCTCAACAGGAAAGAAAAAACACACCCTATGTGAAACAACATAATATAAACTGGTGAGCATGCAGTGACTACATATCACATGCAGTGACTACACATCACACATAAACATGAATCATTTGGAGGAGGGGGGAAACTAAAAAGTGGAATTTACTAAGGGAATTGATTTATTAAAAAAACTTGAGTATTTAGTCCTGGTAAAATAAGCACTCCGAATGCCCCTAAGGTACTTGGAAAACAAAGAAGGACTCCTCACACTCTTCCCCTGCCCCAACATAAGGGTCCCTCTCACAGGACAGAGTTCTCCAAGAACTTCTTCAAAGTGAGTCCTTCCGTGGGCTGTAGTTCTTTATGAACTGGTTGAGCACGTGCCTGTCCCATGGTGCAGTCCTTCTGGAGCAGACTTTTCTAGTGTGGCTCCCCTGCAGTATGCCAAATCCTTCCAGAAAACTGGCTCCAGCATGGACTCCTCTCTCCACAGTGCCAGTGGTCCTGCCTAGAGCCTGCTCCAGTTCAGTCTTCTCGTAGGGTCAAAGTCTAGTTTGGGCATCCACCTGGTCCAGCCTGGGAATCCTCCAGGGCTGCATGTGGATGTGTGCTCCTGCTGGAGTTTGCATGGGCTGCAGGGGCACAGCCTAACTCACCATGGTCTGCACCAGGGGTGCAGGGGAATCTCAGCTCTGGTGCCTGTGATACTTTCTCCCCCTTTTTCTTCACTGCCCTTGGTATTTGCAGAGCTTCTCCTCTCACATGCTCTAATGCTTCTTTGGAATGAAGTTGCTGGGTATTTTTTTCCCCTTTTCTATAGTAGATCATCCCAGCAGTAATACCATCATCGCTGATGGGCTCAGTTTCAGACAACAGCATCTAGCAATGGCTCTGTTAGACACAAGAAAAGCTTCTAGCAACTTCTCAAAGGAGCTGTCGTCCCACTCCTATAGTCAGCCTACCACCCAAACCTTGCCATGCAAACCCAGTAAAGAAGTAAGCAGAAAGCTGTTGAGTACAGTAATTGTTTTTTTCCAAGGTAGATGATCTGATGAATTAGCAGGTGGAATTCCACAGCAGGCCCAGCTCAGAAGCTATTTAAAGGCATATCTGCATCACAACAAAGGAACAGCAATTAGAGAGACCTTTTCTACTGATATCCATTACTCTTACACAGTTGTTCTTTTTGTGACAGCAGCACAGAAGAAAAGATTTCTGAAGTAATTGCAATTGCATTATCATGTTTAAGCTCATTTTACCACAGCTTTCTGAAAATCATCTTCCATTTTACTAAGGAAGTAAAGCCGAATAGGATTATTACGAGCTCTCTAGGCCAATCCATCACCGATACCTGTGGAGTTATGCCAAAAAAATTAATCTTGTGCCTGAAATTAGTAATAAATGAAAGACTTATTCAAGTAATTGAATAATAAGTTGTAAACACACTACTTTCAAAAGCAAATCACTCACAAGAAATCCGTTACTAAAACATTCAGATTGCAAGGTTACCTGACAACTTCATACAAATACATGTTCCTGATGTTCCTGTATTTCAAAGGACACTCATTAAATTAAGAATTCAGTTCAAGCACAGGTATTGCACTGCATTTAATGAATGAGGTGGGAATAAAGTGGGAGAAATTGGGGCACCCATAAGACAGCTATTCTGCACAAACCGAATTTTAAAACATGACAGGTGGGTAGGAGAGAAGAGGACACACCATAAAATTCACATTAGAGGGCTTGTTTGTGCTTGTTATAAAAAAAAGAAAATACATATGGTATGGAGAAGCTTTGCCTATGTTAAGGTGACATAAGAGGCTTTCCCACAGAAAAATGTTCCCTGTTCTAACAATGTGCCCCTGTTCCGCTCCCTCAGTCAGCTCTGTTATTCCCCTCTGGGCCCCTGTGTCCCTCAGTCACTCCCTCCCAATTTCCCCATTGGCTCCCATACCCCAATCCCACCTTTGTACTGCCCCCATGCCCCCTGACCATTGGTCCCTGATGCTCTCCCAGCCCCCATATACATGAACCTGGACCCTTCCCATGAGCCCTGCCTTTTACCCTGGACTGTCTGCATGCATGGCTGGAATAAACATCTCTGTGAACCCATGCAAAGGCCATTCCTGCTTCTCTTTACCATCAACCATATTACAGCTATACCGGTCGCAACACTATAGCATGAATTAAGTTACTGCTTTATGAAAATGAAAGAGAACCATGTGTATGAGTTTCTGTTAGTTGCTGCACACAAGCAAAAAAGCTTATGAGTGTCTCTTCCCAGTATGTTAAGGCTGCTGTGGTAGATTGATCCTGGCTGGACACCAGAGTCCAGCAAAGCTGTTCTATCAGTGCTCCTCAGCTGAACAGGGGAGAGAAAATAAGCCAAGGGCTAATGGGTTGGGATAAAGACAAGCAGAGATTGCTTACCAGTTACAGTGGTGGGCCCAACAGACTTGACTCAAGGAAATTAATTTAATTTATTCCAAATCAAGTCAGAGTGGGACAATGTGAAACAAAACCAAATTTTAAAAACACTATACCCCTATCACCACCTTCCCCCAACCCCCTTCTTCCTGGGCTCAACTTTACTCCTGATCATCTCTACATGTTCCCAGCTAGTGACACAGGATGACAAAGATTGGAGTCTGTTCATCATATGTTGTCCCTGATGCTTGTATCCCTGCCATGGAAGGACTCATCACCCTCCTCCCCTGTTCCCATGTAGGGTCCTTCCCACAGCAGTTTTTCCCAAACTGCTCCAGTGCTGGTATTTTCCATGGGCTGAAGTTCCTCATTAACTGCTCCAGCATGTGTCCCTCCCATGGTGCAGTCTCTCAGACTGCACAAGCTCCTTGCAGATTCACTGGTCCAGACAGCAGACCTCCTTCAGCATAGGCTCTTCTCTCCATGGGTCCTACCAGAAGCCTGCTCCACTGTCGGCTTCCCATGGGGTCACAGTCTCCTTCAGGCATCCACCTGCTCCAGCACAGGAGTTCTTCCATAGGTCCCATGGGCTGCAGGGGCCAGCTGCCTCACCATGATCTGCACAGGGGAATCTCTGCTCTGTGCCTCTGTGCCTCCTGCTGCCCCTTCTTCACTGGCCTTGGTGTCTGCAGGGCTGTTTTTCTCCCTTATTCTCACTCCTCTCCTTGCTGACAGCAAGTGTTGTTGCACAGTAACTTCCACCCACCCCCCTCTCCCTTCAATCTGTTACCTCATTTAGTGATTGGGACTTGGCCTTGGACAGAAGGCCTGTCCTGGAGCTTCCAGCTGTTTCTCACATAAGGCACCGCTGTAACTCTCCTACTACCAAGACCTTCCCATGCCTACCCAATACAGACAGTTCTCTAATAACAGCTGAAATGTGGTAATAAAATAGGTAAAACTAAAGAAGTGGTGATAAATTCCTAGATTTTTAGCTAATGTGGAAAGTAACTGACACAAAGGGTTGGGTGGTCAGGTTTTTTGTAATAATTTTAGCTTGCACACTTTGGAAAAAACATTGTTGATTTCTAGCAGGTTTTTTTTCTATTTTGTAGGCTATTTTTTTTCTTTAATACAATCTATTGTACAGTTGTAGAAAAAACTGGAACAACACATTGGACGAAGACAGAGTTGGATACAACAGGTAAGAAAAAGAATGAATGGCAAAGTGAAAAGTACTAGATTGGTTAACATTAATTTGGACAAAATTAGAATAATCTACAATTTCTCTTAAAAGACATGAGGAGCTGAACCTTCCAAAGCGTAAGAAGCCTAGCAATATTGTAAATTTACTTGGGTTGTTTTAATTGTTAGTGTTTACAAAAATATCTTGAAACTTTTTTTTCAGACTTCTCTGCAGGAACATGTTTCTTATGAAACCGACAGCTAAGGTACTGAATCTCAAAAAAATGACCCAAAAGGCAGGGATTCTGAACTAGGTCACAGAAAGAAAACCTCTTTCTTCTGAGTGGAAATATATTATGAAGTGTTACTGGGCTCATCTGGGACATATCCTGAAACACTGTACACCTTGTATGTAAAAAAGAGTAAGGTTAAAAGAGCTTTTTTTCCCATCTAACAAGCAGAACTAGAGATGAGTTATGACATCTGGAAAATGCTTACAGCTGGACGCAGAAATTACTAGCAGAGAAAACTGAAACTGACCTCGTGAAGGTGTTGTAATATTTTTTTCCTATTTTCTATACTTAGTCCTTGGATATATGCTTTAGAAAGTGAAGTGCTCATGGGTGCATATGCAAGTCCAAAATCCTCTGCTAACCCTAACCCTCTGCTTCCCTCCCCACTACCCGAGAATTTATCCAGCAAATGTAACTTTTCTGGAGAGGATATATTACTAGAGGGGTGATCATCTTGAATCAAATTATTTAATCTTTCCTTTTCCTTTCTGCTATTGTGACCTTTTGTGGTACTTACAGAAGGAGAAGGTGAGAACTAACAAAAAATCAAGTGAGAGGATGATTTTTGAATCCTCAGTGCTCCTTTTATATTACTGTTCCATCAAGACTTATTGTCTCAGCTGTAGTTAAAATAATTACAGAGCAATTACAGTCTAATGAGAAAAAATGGTGCAATCTACTCAAAATGAGTAAGAGAGAGAAAGTAGTATTCCTTGGGACTGATAAAGACACCTTGCATGCATGGTACCAACCTGGAAAGACAACAAGAAATCTAATGCATTTGGCAGCTAAAAGTATCAGCCAGTGCTAAACATTTTCCATACACGGGGAGACAGATCCTGTTTCAAAGAGCTGTCCTTAAAACTAAAACACTGGTGCAGAGAATCTATGGTATGTCTAAAAAAAAATTCTACTTTTAAATTTCCCCCTTTTATATGATTTAAATCCAGAGTAGGCAGAGTAATAAGATTTTCAAAGCTTTTTAAAAACCTTGTGATTTCATAACTTATATTTGCAAGGATGGACTCCAAACTTAGGAGGTGATATCGTATTGACCAGGAGGGGAAAAACAGAATACGAAGAGTTGTCTGAATTCCAGGAAGTCTGCAGTTCATAAGTGCTCAACATCCTGTTGGAGATAGGATTATTGTTTGTCAGCCTTTTGGTGTGCGTGTACACTGCTAGCTATGATGCAGGATTGAGATACTTGAGCTCCTATGGTAGAAGCTCAGTTAAAACTAAGGGCCATATTGCACCTTCTAAGTACAAATTTGCTTTGGTCAGATAATGATTTTTGTTCAATTTGAGGACTCAATGTTCAATACTAACAGCTGAGAGTCTATCATTGTAGATACAAACTTGCTATTCAACTTGAAAATCATGATTGCCCACCCGCGTTGCATAGAGGAAGATTCTCATGGGATAGAGGGGAAGCCTCTTTTCTGCATGGACTCATCAATTTACAGCAGTTTTATTTTCCAATCAGCATTTAGTTCAAATTCTAAATATCGTAATAACATGGTTAGAATGATGGGTTTCTGGATGAAGCCCTGGTTTGTAGGAATGGTAAAGCAATAAACCTTGTGAAGTTATGGTGGAGCTACTATTGTGCACTGTAGGCATAAGTCTCCCAGCCTTCCCTCCTACCTCTTCCCTTCTGCTCTCCTGAAGTTTTTTAAATTCTGCTCATTATTTCTTATGTCCCGAATATAAATTGGTTTCACATTCCTTTGTGGTCACATTTTAACGCACCTTCTGGACATCTGGCAGAACAGAAGCAAAGCTCAACAATGAGAAACACTAAGAGCTGTAGATGTTTAAGTCATTTACAGTCAAAAGTGACTGTGGTTCAATTTCACTGTTATCATTTGCTCTTTCTAGAAAGAGATCATGAAGACACCCCAATAGTTAAATCATTTACTTACTGGGAGTTGCAGCAATTGTTAATGATCAAGACATTGCACAATCAGCAGGCTGTACTCATTTGTTCTGCTGCTTAACATCACTACTGTGAGAACAACGTTGTTTATTATGGCTCACAGGCAGTAATCATTTTATGTAACATGAGGATTTTTTCACTCAATTGCTTTCATGCTTTAGGCTGATGAAAATAATCATCATGCAACAATTACTTGCACCTCTAGAGATGATGCTCAAGAGTTCAGGTCACTGAATAAGAAGTATATACATTTTTACTGGGTTACGTATTGTCTTTTTGCACCTTTTAAGAGAAAAGAATACAAATCTGGATCACTATTTTTTCCCCCTGTTCTGAGAACCCTTATTAAATTAAAAAGACTAACATTGTCCTGTAGCAATACATCTTCAGTTCTATGAAAGAATTCAGAAGCTAAAGATGAGGTGAAGGATTAGATATACAACTTTGACTTACCAACATATTCAGAAATGAAATATCTAAATCCACTGGGCACTGACTTAGTTTGAGGATTTGTTTATGAATAATTCAAGATCTACTCATTTTAATTATAGGCAGCTGAAAATAATCCAGCAATCTTTTCAGCAAATAAGTATGTTAAACACTATATTATTCCATGCACTCACCTTTTGGTCTTCTAGTAGCAGCTGACCAGAAACACACATTGCATCTTAAAAGGTTTGCACCTCATGTGCAATTCAGCATTAAAAATAATGCTACACGAGACTGTAAGCAATTTTTTTGCTCTAACAATGGAAGCAAAACATGCATGAGGTTGAGAAGTACTTAACTGAAACAATGCTTTGAGAGTAAGGGGGTCAAATTTATCATAATTTAACTTCACAAAGAGAAAAATTTACACAGAAGCATTTTCATCCTGGAGAAGAGAATTCCAGGATAAGTTCTCTGCACAAATCTATCAATTCAATTCATTCTAAGAATTCAGAGTTATAAGATGAGATCCACAAAGTCAGAAGGCAGATGCCTGGAATAAGGCAGCAAAGGATTTCACAGAGTACTCAAAATACTCCATAGTTTAAGTATATTTTGTTCACTTCACTCTTTTTGATAATGTCTCTCACATGGTGCAAAGAAAGAAGAGATCTTTTCATCTCTAGATTTTAATACAATGTAGATATGATTTAATGACAAAGAATTTCAGGAATTAATTTTTTTAGGTAATGGGTCATCATGGAAGGAGATACAGAAAAACCAGAAAATTTAAGTCAAAATTAACTTTGTTTTAAAGTACAAATGAAAGAAAATTAAACTGGGAGCACAGGTGCAAAGTAGACAATATATGGACTTGAAAGTTTGATCAAGAGCCTTGTGAAATGAAAACATAGAAGAGTGTAATGTAGGAATTTCTCTACAGTGGCAATATTTTGAACATGGGAGAACAACTTTTGAGATGATCAGGAGAAGACTTGTGTGCAGGCCACTTGGTGGTGAGAGAAAAGCGACTCAGTGAAGAAAGATAAGAAAATGGTGCTATTTAAGGGTAAAAGAAGGAAGAAAGGGCTCAGTATGCCTTGACTGTATGGAAACAGCTGAGGACATAAATGACAAGTATCAAATCATGTTTTTTCTGTAGTGATGGCATTAAAACATCTATGACAAAGATAATTTGCTTGTCACAAAGAGATACATAGCTACAGGAAACTATAAAGAAGTGACAATAGTGCAATATAAATTACTTTCTTTACTGCGGCATACTGAAGACTTGTTTTTATTAGGCTGCATATATGAGCAATCTCTTTGTGCTACTGTGAGAAAAATGGGGGGGTTTGTGTATAAAATCCTTTTGCATACAATCACTAGCCCATTGTTACCTAAGCTGGTCTTTGTTTCTGATACTTCCTGACCTTTTTCTGGCTTCAGCTGTCATGGTTAGGGCCGGTGTGAGTTCCTGGGCCAGTTAATTATAAATGAAAGATATTATGAAGCATTAAAAACCTGATGTTTTTTATGCAACTCCTTCATTCCTGGATCCACTTTTTCTAAACTCGCAAAGATGAATAAGTCAAGTCAAATCTTCCTAGTTTCATTACCTGTTCAGAGAGAAGAAATGTTCAGATGACAACATTTTGAACTTCAAGTACAGTGCTGAGTAGGCAATATTTATTAGGGGCAATATGAGATCAAGAGAAAAAGAGAGAAATCTATAATCACAGGAAAGGTACAAAGTGAAAATGTAGCAACCCTATTCAGACTGAAGAGCAGTGGACTTATTATCTATACAAGCATAAAATTATACACCTCCCAGTGAGTCTGACCCTAACACTGACTGCATTCATGGCACCTGTTTGATGACACATATTTTATCAGTTTTCAGGTAGCTCAGTTATTCTGTAGAGACTGTCAGGGGATTTTTATTCCCTTTTCTGCCACACCTGATTAGTCCTGTTGAATGAGAGAAATAAATCCAGTCTTCTGCAATGCTTGGCTATTACCATTGCATAGGAATAATGATCATCCATCACAGAAAATCCATATAAAGATGTTATTAGGTGTTCTAAAACATCTAATTTTGCAATAAGATTGGGCAAGGCCATATCTTATAGTAATCCATTTGCTCCCAGCAGTCTCTTGTTCCTACAAAGAGTGAATCACAGAGAAGGAATAGGGAAGATACTAAAGTTTTCTTGGGCCAGAGAGCAGCAGCATACTGTTTCTAAGCAGGGTGAAGGTGGAAGGCAACAGTTAACCTTAGAAAGAAGGAAAATGGAGATACTACAAAGACAGCAGAACATATAAGCTGTTACTTTAGTAAACCATGAAAGTAGTGTAAATATCCAATTGACATCTTCGGTATGGGAAAAAAAAAACAATCCAAACCTAAAGCAAGCCCACCACAATAAAGTGAATCTGGCTGAAGGTTTCTTTGACAGTTCAGTGATCACAGCCCATACTGCACTAAATGAGGCATGGGTTTCTCCCTTTTTTCTACAGTTTCTCAGCTGAAAATAGCTGAAAACTCAAGTGCTAACACTAAAGAAGTGTTGTGAAGTACTGGAATACTTTAAAAACACTGCTAAATTATATTTTTTTTTAATTAATGAAATAATTATGTTGTCATGGTTTAATAAAGGAAAGTGAGGTAGAGCCCATTATTTCTGCGCTTAAAAAATTACTTCTTTTTGAGTAAGCCTGAAACATGCAGAAAATTTTTAAGCTAACTATGACATCTGTCCTACGTTATACATTTGGAAAAAAAACCCACTTTCATTTTTAAGTTTGAAAGTAAGGATGCATGCAATGGTATATATTAAGATCTGTATACATATATACACTACCTGCAAAGCTAGCACAACTGCAACTATTCTACAGCAAGCTAAGCATGCACCTGTCATGCATCTCTTCACCAAAAGCAAGTTGTTTCCGGGTTTTGGGTTAGAGCTGGAGGTGTCACAAGCAAGATGTCAAAGTACTCAGAAAGGCAGAAGAGATAGGAAAAGCTGGTAGATAACAGCAGCTAATTTAAAAAAAAAAAAATCTCAAGAAATCACTCAAGTTATTTCTTAAGTAATTGCCCAATTTTGGCTTTTTGATACTATCTGAAAGATTGAAGTATTTATCTGGAAATTGCCTAGCAGCTACTAAAGGCAAAGGACACATCCAAGAAAGACACGTATGTGCTTATATAAAAAGGCACAGGTAAGATTTCATGATGTCATACAAAATAAGGAGAATTGTTTTTAACTTTTTAATCTTATAAATGGATTTGTAAAATATGTTTCCATATTGTGAAAGGCACTTCTTTCCTTTTGTGTTACAACTTGTACCAACTAATCTTTATCAAACACTATTTTCATAGGGTTTGCATACACGTTGAACTTGCATGTCTGTTAGCTGCTTTTTATTCACTCTTCCTCTAAAAGAAAAGCATAGTGTAAGTGATAGACTAGTATGAGGTGAAAGATTAAGGTTTCCTTAAAATATGCAAATTTTGTACTTAAGGTATTAAAAATTTCACCTCTATGTTACCTTTTTTTGCAGTTATGTGTTTTAAAATTCAACCTTGAATTTTATAATAATAAAAATATTTCTGCCAGATAACTGCAGAAGCAAGAAGACAAATGTTAATTAGAGTATATGAGGATATATTTTACAATAAAGATGAATAGGTAAATGGCAAAGATATACAATGACAAATAAGATGTGGAAAAAAGTGTAGGTTTTACTATAAGTGAATTAGTCAGAAGTACTTTATTGCTAATTTTTTTTTTTCACTTTTTTCCTAGTTTCTCAATTTCACTATCCATTTTACAGCCCTTCATTGTATCATTGTATCATAAGAACTATTACTTGTTAAAAATAATTGTAGAAATTCAGAAGCCAAAGTCTATACATATATGTTCTGCAACCAAGCAGAGCTATGACATCTTACTGCTGTGAAATACATAAAAATTTCGCCAATGTCGGAAATGTGTGTTCAACATTGCTGTAATGTTGGTCTGCTTTGTTACTCAGAAGGTACTAGGTTCTGAACAAACCTTCACCACTTATTTGCAGATGGTGAAATAAGGTTTCCCCAAAAGCTATAATTTTTATTCTCTACCTTCTTCTCTGATATAATATGCATATACCTGTATCTTCATCTCTAGGAAAATTTATCACCCATAGTGCTTGGTAACCTGAACAGAGCACCTAGTCACACAGAGAGTACAATCTGAAATGTGCACAAATACCTTTGCTAGGGAATGAATGGATGGCTCTCTCCACTGACCTCCAGCTCTGCTAAACAAGGCAAACACAAAAGTTGAGGCTGGGAAATGGAACACATAAATTGCAGCCTGCTACCATTTTTAGAATGCAGGTATCCTCGAATCCTTAAAAACTGGTTTTATATTTTGAGGCATTTCTCCTCTCACAGTTAGTACTGCCACAGGGGTGGTGCCATGTAACACCACAACATAGTCTGCATTCACCACAAATGCAGGAAAGAACATCTCTCCTTTCCATCTCTCTTTCTCCTTAGATTTATCAGTAATTAGGTGATGATTAGTACTTTGGATACAGTTGTGAAAATGGTTTTAATTAAAGAAACATCATTGTCCATCATCCCAGTAAGTACAAGTTAACTAATTACATGGCTCAGTAGCACAGAGTTAAAAAATAAGAAAACAAGAAAAAAACAAGGTTATGCATCTGTGTCTTTGGGGGCAAGTATGTATCTGGCCAGAAAAATATTAGACATGTGATTTTTGTCTCATGATGATTTGAGAGAGCATTTGTCTCATGAGATTTCAGAGCTTGCCTGGGCAACTCAGAAACTACCACATGCAATCCTTTTCTTCACAGTCTCCCAAACATTGGTAGAGTGAGTAGTTTGTCACACATTGTTCTATCTTCTCACAGCAAATATTTGCTGTGTAGCACAGACACAGGGCATGGAACACTTTTGTTATTTCAGTTTTATCCTAAGGGAGGATCAATGTCTGACTTCCAACCACTCTCAGTAATGAACAAAACCAGGTACCAACTGGCAAAATTGTATAGTGAAGTGGTACATGCACACACACACACACGAAATACTAGTGTGCTTAATGGAAACATTCACTGAACTCATCAGGCTAACATAACAAGAAAAGTCATGGATTCCCATCTGGTAAGAAAATTGATATTAGTGTATAATCTAAGGGGAGGTTGTAAAACACACCAGATAATATAAGAGGAAGGGGGTTTAAGCTTAGTTTTATAATCAAGAGTGTCAGACAGAGAAAAGATACAAAAAATTCCCCAAAAGATATGATATAAAAAATGTACTGGGGAACCAGTACTGGCTATTCTTTCATTTTCATTTGAAGTTGTCTTAGCATCAAAGACCCTGGTGACCAGTAAAAACTAATTTTTAAAAATCTAAGTTTTAGATAAGAAAATAGACAAGCTGTAATTTCTAATGACATACAACTTTGGGGTTGCAGGTTTAGAGCTTATTGTCCGTGCATATGTCTATTAGAGGGAGAATACACAATTTTTTTCTTTGTTTTTGTGCTTTTCTACCTTCTGATTTTTTAAATTTAGCTATGAAATGTAGGCCAAAAAAAAAACCCCAAAAAGCCCAACAGCTCAAAGAGATAAGCCTGGCTGAAATGTTGATTGAGAAGTCCAGAAGCAATTTGCTGCTCATTAGGAAAGATCTTCATAAAGATCAAATAATAACACTGAAAATCCAAAGGGCAGCATGGTGTATCAATGTTGAACTTTGAGCTAAAGAGTTGATTTTACTGTACTAATAAAGCTCCACCACATGACATCGAATCTCATCAAAAACAATCCACCCTCTCACTTTGTAGTCTGCAAAATCCCTTTGAGGAGCCATATGCTGCTGCTGCTATTCCAGCATGTTATTACCAGTGTGTGAAAGCAATGTGGGAAAGTCAGAGGCTTAGTCTCTATGTACCAGCCTCCACTTTCCATAGCTGCTCCTGCTATGGAGCTCATAACCTGGCCTCTCTTCATTACTAGGCAACTATTATTATTTAACCTTCTCCTAAAGGCAAAATTGTATGCCTGTTGGGAATATAATTGTTATTTTTATTATAATATATTTAAAAATACTATTATCCCACTTTTTTATTTGCCATTCATGTTCCCTCTCTCATGTTCTCATTGCTTTCTGTGAATTGATGCTGAGATAAGATTACTGGTACAACTGATTCACTATATATCAACTAGAATAGACAGCTTTTAGGTCAGCTAGGTTTGGGGTGACTACAAGCAGGATTCACTTCTGACTAATGCAACTCTAGAATGAAGCAAAGTGCAAAGATGTATCCCTATTCATGAGGCTGATTAGTGCAAACACATATGGTGCTAACAGATACTGCTGCTTATGTAGCATCCTGAGGACAATTCAGATCATATCCACCTCTTCTCAGCCATGTTCTGCAGCTGTTCACAAAACACTGTCATATGCATCAAAACCAGTGAGTGCTGGTGGCCAAAAAAGGGAGATTTTATGTGATTAAGCTGAATGTGGTTGAAAGGAGCAGAGGTTACTGAAAGTTACACTTGAAGAAAAATACTGTAACTGCAGCTCTACTGACTAGATACAGATGCCTAGCAGACAGCCAAAACTTCTTTCCTAATTTATGCCTGTATTTGTTTCTCTGTTTCACTGTTTTTCTTCTTTTTCAGTCCTTGTATAGGTTTTCTGTAAGGTTCTCCATGGGAGACTTTATCATAGCTGCTGTGGAAGTGTGTCTCCACACAGGCCTCACCTGAGTGACAGGATCTAGTGGACACAGCAAATTTTTAAGTTTTTGAAAAGTGGGCAGAATCTCATACCTTGACTCTTCACCCCCATCCTTCTATTATAATCCCTGCAAATGCTAGAACTGACTTCTGATATGAATTTTGCTTTGCATTTTTCCCACAGTTCTCTCATAACTTATTTAAAACATCAAGACATTTGTATTTTGCCTCTAGTATAGCCTTTAAGGTTTCTTTATGCTGCAGAAACGCTATATAAGTCTCCTGCCGTGGCCTTGTGTTGCAAATAAAGTCAAAATTTGTGTCTGGAAACTGTATCAGTTCTTACAAATTACTGTTTCTAATAGACCTGGGAGGGGTTTAGAGAGGGGTAGGGGGAGTATGGCCGTGAAGATGCGAAAGAATTCAGAGGCTTAAGCTCAGAGCAAATGATAAATATTTGTTATATAGCCATAGAATTTAAACCATATCTGTTTTTCAGTTCTGTCCCAGGAATGAGACTAATCTGGAAGCAGATGCCAAATCAAGGCTCAAGCATTCTTGTTAAAAAACAAAAAAACAAAAAACAAACAAACAAAAAAAAATTCACAAGAAAGAGGGTCTTAATTAATGTATCTCAAGATTAACTACTGTTATCAAATCCAGCCCGTTAACTTGATTAATTTATAATTTCCAATAACTTTAAGATACCAGAACTTTTCTTCACAATATATTTTTTTTTAAAACCAGGAAATGTCTTCTAGGAAGTTCATCCTCTGCATCTTCTCACATCAAGACTGTGCCATTTACTTTTCTCTCCCTTTCTGTGATTAATTTGAACTTACCTGGTGTTACCTCTTCTCTGAGATAGTTCAGGACAAAAAAAGGATATGCCTGCTTCCTTTTCTCAGGTGCACTTGGTTATTGGATTCTGACTCTTACTGTGGATTGTAATCTTTCTACAGCACTTTTTTCTCTTGAGTGGCAATAATTGATCCTGAAGAAACTGGAGTATAATTCATATTGAATTGTTGTTTATATTTTTTTACCTCTAAAGTAGTATTTAGCTATAAGTCTTTAGCAGTATTACAGTCCTTCCAGAGGATTTAAACTAAAATCAGAGCATAAGATCAGAAGACTCAAGCAACTATGAAAACGGAATTTTTGTCTCTTCAGGCTCAGTCCTCCATCTGCTTGTCAGGTGGATCAGGAGTGCAGTGACACTGGGGTAGAATGGGATCCCACCAAGACTGCTTCTCCAGTTCTCTATAGCCCAGAGAATGTATTTCTCAAACCACAGCAAAATCACACTAAATGAAGAGACCCTATGACACGCTCTGAATTTTTTACAGGTCTGTGCACATTTCCACTGTGTCTATGCACATCGTAATTATAAAGTGAAACAAACTTAAAAAGTGGGTTTTTTGTTTGTTTTTTGTTTGTTTGTTTGGGGTTTTTTTTTGTTTTTAAGTGGGAGGAAAGAGAAAAAATTAAATCATTAATTTTTAAAAGCTGTAAAACAACAGAACACTTTGAATGATAACTAGTGCACTTTGCAAGTGCAGGGAAGATTTACATGAGCAGTACTTTGCCTTTTGAGACTATGAACAGGGCTAATAAAGAGCAAACTCATTTGTCAGGAAACAGCAGCAAATCAATTGTATGAGATCACTCAAACAGCTGCTCCCTTGCTATGTGTAGGACCAGGCAGCTGGTAGTTCACTAGCTAAGCCCTGCCTACTGGCAAGATTTGTAAGGCTCATTTCCCCAAGCCTGGGAAAAGGTTTTCCCAAGCCTGGGAAAAGGTTTCTCCAAACACACACCAACGATGCTGTTTCTGCTTTCCTCCTCATGAGAGTCCTGTCACAAAACAGCTCCAATTTAAATCACACTGTGGAAGAGGTCACAGCTCTCAAAACTTCTTGGTTTTCATAAAAAGGTGAGCTTGAATTCCTCACATTCCCTTTCTCTAGGGATGCAAACTATCATAACAATGCACATTCAGTTCTTGCAAGAAGGAAATCAGTACAACCTGACTATGAAATGGAGGAACTACACAAAATGACTGCAAACAGGAGTAGCGGAACACCAGATGAAATCTGCATCCTTGAGATAACAAAATGGGGCATTGCTGACAATGAGAAACTGCACTAGTCTAACCTTAAGATAAATGCACTGACCAGCAGGTCTAAGTCTGTCCCGCTGAGCCTGACAATACTGCCTAAACAATAATGCCAAATTTGACTTAAAGATGAAATTAGCATCCATTCACAAATTTGAGAAACAAAACCCAAACCACACCAATATCCCACAACACCCACGCTAGTCATGAAGGAGGACAGTTACAAGGAAATCATGGCTTGGGCTTGCCTGCCTCTGCTTCCAACTCCTTCCTTTTGGTACACCTGACCAGCCTTGTGGTGACAAAGAGAGCAAGGCAGAAACTGCTAGTTCTGTGGTACAGAAACAGTATAAATGAAAATGCCTTCTATGGTACTGTAAATATTTACGTCAGATAGACTCGTGGTTCAAAATACAGAGATTATAGTAAAGGCACACATTTTCATTCAGCACTTTCTACTATACCTCAAAGGAATTCACTGTCCTTTCTACTTCAGCAGTTTTTACCCATAATGTATATACTGTATATTTGGAGTGCAAGTTCTCTGGAGGAGAACACTGTTACATGCACTGTGCAGTACTGGCGACAAGTAATTTGGATTGGCAAGTATACCTGGTGATGGATTACAAATAATATTTTAATGAATAAATTGTTTTCAATAATTAAAATATTAACATTATATCCCACGTGAAAAAATGTACTGTGGAATATACAGCTTGTCTGATTAGTTTATTATTATATTATAGAGGGAAAAGATTTCATGGGTTTTGAGGTTTCAGAAATATTAGTGGTTGGAAAGCATGTTTTTTTCCTGTAATTCACCTTTGGGGTACTATTAAAAATTTTTGGTCTTGTTTGAATTTATTGGTTTTTCCCCCCTAAGTAAAAGAGAGCAACCTACCACACAAAAAGTCAATGCCTAAAAAGGTCAGCCTGACACAAGTTGATTATATAACTTATAAAATACTTTATACTTGTTATTTGAAATAGTTTCTCATCATATTCTTTTTTTTATTGCATTAAAAATTTCAAAAATGACCAAGCTTTAATAGAAATTTTATGCTCTGCTATGGGCAGAAAGAATATATCTACTGGTTTTAATTTCAGAAGCTGCAAAGCTGAATCAAAATACAGATTCTGAATTTAAATTGCATTTTTTCATTTCTTCTAACTTTTTGCAGATCATTTAATCTTTATTAGGTAAAGAGTGTAACTGAAATTGAAAACTCCTTGAGCTTCCTAAGGGGTTTTAGGTTGTCACAGAGGATTAATTCTCCATAAGTTTAACATTGTAAAGGGGAGGGGACCTCATCAGGGGGTATTATTTATAAACATTCTTTTCCAAATAAATAGTTACTTTAATGAGTACTATAATTAAACACTGACCAATACCAGTATTTTCAAAGAATAAAATAGAATTGTAAAATCTGGTTTATTTTTTATTTTGTGTGAGTGTTGGTTTGACCTTATCTGGTTGCCAGGTGCCCAGTAAGCCTCTCTATCACTGCTTCTTCTCAGCTGCACATGGGAGAGAGAATAAGATAGAAAACAGTTTGTAGGTTGTTATAAGGCAGTTGACTAAAAAAAAAGGTGAAAGTTACACATGCACAGACAAAGAGGAAAACAAAAGATTGTATTCTCTACATCCCATTGGCAAGCACACAATGCTGCTGCTTTGGAAGGTAAACCTTGTAAATAATGAATGAACATCCCTTTAGTCAGTTTGGGCCAGCTCTCCTAGTTGTGTCCCCTCCAGGATCATGCCCACCCCCAGCTTATAGATGGGAGTGGAATGTTGGAGGTTCAGGACTGGTGCTGTTCCAGCACTGTTCAGCAATAGCCAAAATGCTGGTGTATCCAGCACCTTTGTGGCCACCAATGCACAGCACAGCAACACAGTGAGGGCTGCTGTGCGGAAATGAATCGCAGCTCAGCCAGACTCAATACAGTGTGCCATCATTTGCAGGTTTCTCTTTGAAAATTTTTTCTTGATAGACTTTTTCCTTTAGATTCATTTTACAACACAGAGTATCTTCAGGCTGGATCTTCAAATAACCCACTGATACATTCCTAACAAAATTTATCTCTGGTATCAGAGTCCTGTGTAAAATACAGCCACTTCTGTAAAAACATATTTAAATAAAAAGACCTTCTGTCAAAATTTTCAAAACTATTTAGAATGTCTCCACAATCTTTTGGGTGATAGCAAGTGCCCTAATGATTCATGGAATGTTTTTCTCACCTGAAGTTTCTATGGCTCTATTGGGCAATGCAAACAAGACAGAAGACATTTCCCTTCTAAAAATGTAAATAGATGAACACCATATTGGTGTTCAATATCCCATGTCAGAGTGAAGATGGAAGATAATGAGTCTGAGTGTAGTATCAATCCTGCAAGTGGTGAAGGCACATGAGCACAGAGCTCGATACGAACTAAAGAGCCTTGGGGTTACCTGTAATGCTTATAATGCACTGCAGGATGCACTGTGTGTGTAATTTTGGACTCTTGGTGTTTTGGGGCTTAGTGCAAAAATTACACAGATAGACAAATGGAGTGGGGACAAGAACACCTGTTCCACAAGGTGGAATGTGAATCCACAAGGATTTCATAACACACAAGTTGTAACATCACCAGCCTTGACTCAGCAAACTGAGATGCACTTAGCATAAATCAATTGCCAAGAAAGACTTTTTGTCTTCATGAGCTTTCAGTGAGTGAAGACTTCATTTAATGCTTTTCTGATTAGAGGCACAAACAATGATGTGTCTAAGCACATCAGACCTCACACAAACTTCTTAATGGATCTACAGTAAAAAATAGATCCAACCCTCCTCAAAATAATACATTTGTAACTCAAGCTACTTTAAGAATGAAAAGAGGTCTCAGAAAGACTGTTCTATACACATTAAATATGTAAATGGATGAATTCAGTCCAAATATTAAAACAGGTATATTAGCATCTCACTCAGAACCCACATAGTCCAAATATTCACGCTTTCATTTCAGAGATGTATTAAACCTCACAAATCAGCCTTCAAATCATTACTTTTCTCTATTTTACTTGGGTTATCTGTGAGCCTCTATGCAACATTTTAAGAAGCTCTCTTTCTCCATCCCTCTCTTCCCCCTACATTTGCTGCACTTATACAAGGCAAATTTTCTGGGGTGATCCTTTCTCAGAAAAACACTCATCATTAAAAGAAAGAAAGAAGAGATCATATAATAAAAGTCAGATCACTGAGAGGGCAGCAGCAGTAGCAGCAATAAAAAGAAATTGTAAAAGATGCAATCATCTTACCATTCTTTTTGCTTCCTGCTGCCCTCAGAGGTTTCTGAAGTGGACAGCAGTTAAGTGACAGCTTTCCACTCTTCTAAGTGCCTTTGGCTACAGTCATAGGCATTTTCACAAGTGCTGCACTTTTAACCTTATTTAGAAAACTACCTTTGTAGGAAATAAGCCTAAATGAAAAGCAGCTGAGATTTCCTGGGAGTTGTGAGATCCCCTATGGGCTTCTGCAGGGCAGAACCATGATGTGGAACAAAGACACACCAGCCTGGATTATTCTCAGCATTGTAAACCTAGGAAGTGAGGGGTAGAAGACCCCACTGGCTTAGAACAGTATACATGCATCAATTCTGTCAGAGATTGTGAAAAATTTAAGTGGTCTTGCTTTCTATGAAGATTTGGGCAGTATCTCTGGTTTAATTAATCACTGGGGAAAATTCTACAACACCGCTCAAATTACAAAATAAGGGGTCTATCAGGCACAGTTACTCCTCAGCTGAACACTGTAGTTTGCTCAAAAACTATTCAAGTAAACAATTGTGGGTCCTGGATGGGGATCCTTTCCTAATTAATCCACAGAGAACTGAAATATTAAGTTTTCCTCAACAAGGCATTTCCTAATGTGTGAAAGTAGAGGCACAAACAATGATGCGCCTAAGCTTGTGCTTCAAGGCTTGCTGGTAATTCAAGGCAGGTTTTCATATAGGTATCTATTCCATTGCCACAGGACCCTCTTAGAAATGCTGCTCCCTGTGGCATGCCAAACTGTTGTGTCATTACATCACTCCCAGAGGTGCCACATGTGACTTGATGTAATAGCATCAGGGAGAAAGAAGCGCTCACAGTGACATAATGCTCCATAAAGCATGTCTTTGGTGACAAGAGAATTTACATGAAAGGTTGCTGTTGGGTCTTGGGTTTCTTTCTTACAGAATGTTTTTCCCAGAACTTGTTAGGAAACTAATTACTGGATACTTATGGGCATTTGTAGGTACTTAAGAAAACAAAGAGATAGCCAAGCCCGGGGGAAGGAGGTAATCTGGTTGCATTTTCTCTGATCTGGGGACTTTTTCTGGGGAGTTTGTCTCTCCGAGGGACAGAAATACCATAGGATTTTGAGGCAGGTAAAGGACAGGGGCTGGTCCAGCTGCTCTCTCGCTTGTTTGCATCGGAAGAGGACGGTCAGGCTGTCGCTTACTGAGGGAGAATTCAGTGGCACTGCTGGAGCTCAGCCCTGAGTGACCTACCACCATTTGCTCGTGTACCCCAAAAATTCTGTGCCTGGCCTCTGCCTGCCCTGCTGGGAGCTCCTGCCCCGCTGCCCCATGCCCGCGGTTCCTTCGCTCCTGCTCTGGCTTTCCCCACACCGTGTCCCGCACCTCCCACCTGCCGGACATCTCCGCAGCTCCAGCCACCGCTGCCGAGCCTCTGACACATCTCGTCCTGCACCCCGGGATTCTGCCTGGCTCCGGCTGCCTGTGACAGTGACTGCACCAAAGGGGAAAGTGCCCGCGGCTGAGAAAGGCTGTGACTGGGTCCCTGCCTCTGTTTGCAGTTAATGTCGTAGTTATTGTTCTTGCTCTGTTTACCTTGTTGGGCACATAAGTAAAGAACTGCTATTCCTATCCTCATATCTTTGTCTGAGAGCCTCTTAATTTTAAAATTATAACGATTCAGAGGGAGGGGCTTTAGATTTCTCATTCTAAGAGAGGCTGCTGCCTTCCCTAGCTGACACCTGTCGTTCAAACTAAGACAGTTGCCCAGCTACTCCACTGGGGAGGGATGGTGACAGCAAATTACACACAAGTCCTGTGATCCTTTGGTAATAGCAGGTACGTAAAAAGAGAAGAATGTCTATTTGTTTGGAAATTCAGATTTTCTAACAGATTAATAACTTTAATCTGATATAAATATTTAGGTGTCTGATCTTAACTTTTGAATCAAAAAAAGAGCTAACTCGTTCTGTTAATAGCATTTAGCTCAGTGGTGGGAGGAAAACCACACTTAACTACAGAATTATGTAGTGGAACAATCATATACAACACACAATCAGATCAATCTCATTGGAAGAGGGAGGTTTTGGTACTTCTGAAAGAATACAAAAATTAGAATAATAGAATTGTTAAGGTTGAAAAAGACTTCTAAGATCACCACATCTAATAATTGGTAGTTAGTGCCTTCTTTTCTTATTTTCATACTTTCGCTTCAATTTTCACTGAACAGTTCAATCATGTTAATCTGATCATTAAATCAAAAATGAGCAATTTTTAATTCCAATTTTCTATATGGTCAAGTGAAGTAGGGACACATCTATAAAACATACAGATCAGGTCAGTTCCAGATAAATGGAAAAGTTCTTCCTTTCAGCAAGAACTAGACAAAAATGGTGCTTCTCTCCTCATTTACAAAGCAACAAAGTGTATGTTTCTCTTATTGTTTATTCTCATACTGAAGTTAAATTTCTGGTGGGAGGTGGGTGATGGTGTGTGTGTGTGTGTGTGTGTGTGTGTGCGTAAAAGAGCTCAAGACCCCCAGCTGGCAAGATGAAGTTTATCACATTATTAACTACTTGTTCAGAGTCAAATGCGTCTACATTAATGCTGCCTTCTAAATGAATATACATCGGAGTAGACTGAATATCTGAGTTACTGAGTGTTACAAGGCATTTTTATGGGTAGGCTGACACAGTGAGAGAAAAGAAACGGAAGGTTTTATCTAGGTCATGGTCCATTTAACTTACATTCTTCACATGAAGAGCCAATTCACTTAGCTGTCATAACTAAAACAGCACCTCAAAAAGTTAAAAAACACTCAAAACCTCAACCATACTGAGTCAAAGGGTGAAAAGATTTAGGAATTAGAAATGTAGCCAGCAAGCAAGGCGTCATGGAGCAGGGCCTATTGTAAGAATAAGAGGATCAAAGAAGAAGCTAAGGGTTTAATCATTAATATCTAGGCATAGAGCAAGACAATCTATCACATATCTGACACATGGAATTGTAAGAAATAACAAAACCAAGGCTTTCGATGCTTGAAGCCAAGGAAAAGGAGCTGGACGATAACCAAGAGGTGACAAAGGGCTGGGAACAGGACAAATTTGTAATGAAGACAACTTTGCTTCATCCCACAGACCACTGACTCAATTGAAAAGGATCACCAACTCAATTTAAAAGCGGCCTGTGCAGTTGTGAAAGACATCCAACTTATTTTAATACAAAGCAAAGACAGGTGATATGTATGTATAGACATGTTAGGTAATTTTAGGAATATGTATGTTTTTTAGAAATATATAGAAAACTGATGTTTTGTGAAGACAGCATATGCCTTTAGGATGTAAGTCCTCTGTGCTCCAGTACTGAATGAATAGACAAATCTTTCAACCTCAAATTAGTTGAAAGATTTTTTGTCCCTCTGGCACACCTTTAGTGCTTCAATACCACCCTGAAAATTAATGACTACTGCAAAGAAGGTGCTGAATATATGAACCATCCCATCTGAGATCCAAACCATAGCTGAAGCATCTGTGTTACTTATCCTTGTTGTTAGCCTGATTTTGTAGTCTGATTGGTGAATATGACAAGGGAGTATGTTGCTGCACATTCAAGACATAGTGTTTGTTAAAAAGAAAGAAATAGCCTACACTAGTGCATTGCAATAAAAATAAAAATCTTGACTTCAGTAATGTCCACATACAAATGTAACATGCTGAACAAGATGGCCATCTTTTCTGTTTTATTTTCATGTTTCTAAACACTATGATTGGAGATAAATATGAGAATTTATTTTGCTTTTGCTTTGACTTGATATTTTACACTCCTTAAATTTTTCCAGCTTTACCATCTGAACTCATCTAAGGCTGTCCTGAAAAATAGAGACAGTCTCATTTGCCAAAGAATAAAACTTTCAGATGATTCTTTACTTCTTTCAAAGTCATAATTCTGGGGTCGTAAAGATGAAAATACTGAGACAAAGCTCTCTTTGTCTTAGTCAGCACAGTCTGGGCAAAAAAACTTATGTGACACTTAATGACTGCTAATTCAATGGTAGAACCAGTAAAACTTGCACTTCTGGCTAATCAAGGCCGGATTCTATTCACCGGATGCCCCAACATCTCACATACTCCTCCTTGTACAGACACTGCTTCTAATGTCACAGAATCATATAATCATAGGGTATCCTGGTTTGGAAGGGGCCATAAGTTTTACTCCTGATCCTTCACATCCCAGGATGACATCCTGATCCCAGAACATCCCAGGAGTCATACCATGTGCCTAAGAGCATTGTCCAAATAATCCTTGAACTCTGTCAGTCTGGTGCTGTGACCACTTTCTAGGGGAACCTGTTTCAGTAATCAACCACCCTCTGGGGGGAGAAGTTTCTGAGTATGGAAGTTTCTGAGTCTTCAGAAGAAGATTCCAAAGTTATAAAATACTTTTATAACTTTCTTTTTGCCTCAGGAACAAAAATTTAGGGCATAGAATCTATTATTTTCTACCTAAATCATGAAATGATATAATCACGAAAAGGCTTGGGTTGTGAAGGATTTTAAAGATCATCTATTTCCCATCCCTCTGCCATGGACAGGAATGCCACCCACTAGATGAAGTGCTTAGGGCCGCATCCAACCTGGCCTTAATACTGACAGGGCTGAGACACCCACTGCTTCCCTGGGCAAGCTATATCAGTGCCTCACTATCACCCTGGGTGAAGGATTTCTTCCTAACATCTAACATAAATCTTCCCTCTTTAGTTTAAAGCCATTACCCCTTGTCCCATCTCTACATGCCCTTGTAAAAAGCATTCTGTCTCTTTTTTTAAAAGCTTACTTTAAGTACTGAAAGGATGCAATGAAGTCTTCTTGACCCCTTCTCTTCTCCAGACTCCAGCCCTCTCAGGATATCTTCACAGAAGAGACATTCAGTACTCTTATAATCTTTATGTCTCTCCTCTGAACCAGCTCCAAAAGGTCCACACTCTTGTGCTGCAAATCCCAGACACGGATGCAGTATTCCAGGTCTCACAAGAGCAGAGTTGAGGGGAGAAGCTGAAAATTATCAAAGCACTTTTAAATGTCTGATGATACACTAGCATTCAGTTTGATAGGCATTTTATAATCCCAGAAATTCACAGACTGCATTCAGGCTAATAATGATATCAGATTTACAAATTTATTGGTTTCTACTGGATTCCTTAAGTCAATTTGCTGTGCCAGTGAAGTACAGTATAATTTCCTGCTGCTCTCCTTCAGTAGTATCTTAGATTGCCCTGCATAGCTCAGATTTCAAAAGCGATCAAGATTAAAACTGAATTTTCTCTGATTGATTACAATCAATGGCAAATTACAGCATACAGCATCTCAAATTCTCATTGACATACATATTCAGTTCTTTAATTTTGCAAATTCCTCCTTAATCAGAGCAAGCTACAGATGTTGGGATGAAAGTGACAAAGCTATCATTACTGCAGTAATTTTGTAAGGTATATGATTTAAGCTAGTGTGCTCAGTCCAGATGAATCCTGCTGGGCAATTCCAGAAGAAAGGACTGAAACTTGACAGATAGAGCTAAGCCCTAACAGCTTAAGGGCCTATCATTCAAGAAAAGGAGCAGGCTGCTTGCTCTGTGGTAAGAGGACTTTTGGTGTAAGTGTCGTTAATCCAGCAGACTGCACTAAATGCAGACAAAAAGAATGTCTTGAAAAAAAAATCCTCTTTGTGTACTCTTAACACTTCTCAATAAAGAGAAGTTTTTTTGTGTGTGTGTCTGGAGCTCTTTGCAACTGTATTGACTATATGGTGCTGTAATATAACAAGGCCAGCCAGGGAACATTTCTTGGTAGTATTTTACCCTCTCTCCCCGAAGTTGTCTCACTCATAGAACTCTCCTGAGCTTTAAGCAGGAAATAAGGATGGGAGTGCAATAAGCTTGAGATATAACCATCTGAATATCATAAATATCCCCGTACCATATTCGTTGTGAAAATAGAAATCACTCCTCCTGCTTAGCCCTCCCCACATTTTTACATGGAGACTACCAATAGCTGAGAGACTAAAATCCCTTTATTTATTTATTGATAAGACTTTTTACACCTGACTTCCCTAGAAAAGAGGTATTGAAAATCTCCCATCTTCAGACCTGCTTTTGATGACCCATCCTTGCAATTCCTTGTATCCTCAAAATGTTTGTCCCTAGTGTCAGATATCATGTTATTGATATTTCCTGAGTGTTAATGTGTTATTCATATTTCTCTGAGTTCATCAGTGTCTCAGATTGTTATTCTTGCTGTTCCCCAGAATAATAGAGCTTAGTGAGGCAATTTGTGCTCAGCTTCTGCAGTGTGTGCAAGTAAAATATTCTATTCAAATTTATTACAGAAAAAATAGCAGCTGCATCTAATTACCTTTCCTCCAGAGATTTAAAGCACAATAACATTCTGTCTAACTGTACTCACTTAACTGTTTTCTAAGTAATACATTTTAATGTAGAATTGCTTATATGCTCCCTTCAAAGGAACACTTTTCCCTTTACGCTTTGGCTTTAACTCCTGATGAAGACTCACTTGTGATCATGTCTCACTAGTGTAAATATGGAAAAATGCTTCAAATGTCAACAAAGTCATAATGGAATAAGAAAGTAGACAGAGTAGCCCCTTTTGTGTGATATGAAAAGCTGTTTTTATCTACACCTTGATGATATGATAGGGATGCCTGCTTGTACACCGATATAGTTCTACACAGGACTGATTTTTCACAGATAAGACAAGACAAGATAGCTGATTTAAAGTATTGAAGAATTATAATGAAGTTTTTTCCAGGGCAGGGTGCCTTGGCACAATCCAAACCAAATGCTCCAGTTGTGCCTGATCTCAATGCACAGAAGCAATGAATTTCCTCCTGCTCTATTATCTGTTCAGCACAGCGCACAGACCTGCATTCACCCTCTTATGCATATATGAGATCAAGTATCTCAAGGCATGAACAGAATACAAAATTGTACATTGCAAGTTCTTCAGCCTTCACCTTCTGCTAGACAGCATCTCAAGTAACAAAAAAATGTGCATCAAAACACATTATTTAGAGATATTTTTATTTTTACAGTTTACAGTTTACAGGAAACAAACCAATATTTAAAACAACATCATTAACAGATTTATGTCTGAAATGTCCATAATACCTAAATGTTCCATGTTCTTTAATCATGCCCTGTAAATATATAAAATAAATTCTTCTTATTTTAATTTGAGAACTTACAGACCAAAAGGCATTCAATTCAGGGAAAAATAAAAAGTGTTTTAATTAACATTTCCTTTCAAAGATTTTAAGAACATACCTGCCTAGAAAAATGACTGAAAACACACTATGCTTACTTCATTTCATACTAAATGCAATCTTTTCTCTGTTTATATTGATTTGATGTAAAGAGTGCACTCAATTTATGTGTTAATTTTCTGAATTTTTCTTATGTTACACAAAGAACACACAGCAGAGAGGAACTGCTTTTTGTACACAGGTCTGTTAGGACATAAAAGAGCACAGTTGCCTGTCTCAAAACATAGTTCAAGGTCACAGAACTTGACATAAGACAAGCCACAACAGTGGGAATTTGAGGTAAGCACAGAAGGGCGGAATTTGTGACAGGAAGGTATTAATTTCAGCCCTGGTGAGGTGAAAGCTGGGTACCACATCCTACTTAATGCATTATAATGCACATTATAATGCAATAATGTGTCAGACTGTGGGAAAGAAAGCAACTGCTCAAACATACCCCGCTCCAAGTTACATTCCAACATCTATGATCACCCCACAGATGCAAAACTTCAACTGTATTAAGGTGATGTCCCCAGAAGAATGACTCTGGGACCCCCACAGTCCAGAATGTCAGGGTGAAGCAGGATCAATGGGATGATGCTGGATCCACGTTTCTCCCCTGTCACTGCTCCCTCATCCTTTTTCTCTCTCCCTGCTCTTTATCTCTCTTTTCCTCCCCTCCCTCTCTTCCCATCCCCTTTTTTGTTTCTTTCTATCTCTTTACTTCACATTTACTACTAAATAAGGTCCATATTATTGTCTTCAGCATGTAATGTTGTTTGCACCTTAATTTGGCTAGAGGCCTCTCTCACTAGTTGGATTATATTAAGGTTCTGCATCAAATTCTTAGTTCCTGTTCCCTGACACAATTCAGAGTCCAAAGATGCATTAAAGTTTGGTGTCTCCATGCCATCCTCCAAATCATTAAACTGATGAACATAGGCAAATATGATTTTTGGGTTCTTGATTAAAAACTTCCTAAGTTTGCCATGCTACAACTCCATTATTTGTGTTGTCTAATGGGAAACATGCCTGTTGCAAAATCAGGTGGCTGATATTTTCCTTGCTCCTACATATCTCTTCTTAAAAGTTGTGGTTCCTTTGACATCAGCTTCATGGGGGAACCACCTAGGATACTCCAGATGTGGAATAATCACAGAATAATCATCTGCTTAGTATCAATAATATTTTTGTGCTTTAAACATCTTTTCAGGTCAAATAAACCAAGTTTTCTGTAGATGACACTTGATTAAAATTTTAATAAAATGAACCCAAATTTAATGTTAGACTCACAATTTCTCATGATGTTGCTGTGCTTCATGAGGCTAAAGAAGCTTTCACAGTTTTCCATTTTCAAGCCAGCTGCACTATGTCAAAGGCCATAGTGCAAGTGCTAATCTTAACTTGCATTTAAAGTATGTACATAAGAAAGAGATTTCACTGCAGATGTGCAGTTAACACTGCAGATGTGCAGTGTTAACATTTGAAAATAAACCAGAGGAGCAAAACCAGATTTCAGTCCTTTCAGTAAAGCCATAAGAAATGGTTATCTTGGGATATTTAAGGATGTGATAATCCTTGCCTTGCTGGCTAATTTCATAGGGGTGTAGCAGAAAGGGTACGTTTAATGTGAAACCTGCACAAGTCGTCTCTGAAATCTTATTTGAAGGTGAAGTCCCACAGAAAAGACCAATACACAGACATATTCTGTTGTCTCTGTTCCTACCATTTACTATTGTTCCCAAGGTTTGATGGTTTAGCTCCACGTATAATCCCATTAGGAACCTCTGTACACAAGGTTTTTATACCACAAGCAGCAGAGAATTTCTGAAGGATGCTCTCTAGGTCTCTCCAAGCTCAGGAATGCTTTAATTCAGAAACATTTTGCCTAGAAAGATATCTGTAAATCTTCAAATGCTGTAAAAATGATAATATATAAATCATATGGTGCTGCAGTTGTTCCAAAGGCCCTATGGCTTTTACCTTCAAAAATTACTTTGAGAACAAAACCTATCAATATTTCAATATGAAGCAAAAAAGCCAAGAAAACTTAAGATTTAATAAATGGGCAGAGATGTAAATATAGATTTTCATGAAAAACATAGACTGTGGATGTAAAAAAGCATCCACAAATAAAATTCAGATGTTTGGATCCAAATGCTTCTGTCATTTACTTAATACCTTTAAGAGATTTCATCAGTACTGCCACTATATTTTCATATGCCGTTGTATTATTCTCTAAACATGCTATGCTGTGTTTTATAACAATCAAACAAATCTTCTCATGTGGTCTGAGTAAAATCATGCAGAAATGCTTTTTGCAGAGAAGTATCTCTAGGCTTTGATAAGTCATTAAAAAAAGGAAAGTAAAATCTGCTATTAAAGTGATTTTCACTTTTTTTGGTGAAGACAGGATCACATGATGAGCAAAGAGTTTCAACAAAATAAGATCATGTTTGCTATGACATGAGAAAGTCTACAAAGCTGAAGACAGGGCTGGAAATTATGTCCTGAGATGCAGCTGAGGACTCTGGTTTGCCTAGTTCAGAGAAAAGAAGGCTGACAGGAAACCTCATAGTTCTCTACAGCTTCCTGAAGAGGGGGAGTGGGGGGAGGTGCTGAGCTCTTTGCTCTGCTATCCAGTAATAACAGGCTGGGAATGGCTTGAAGTTGTGTCAGGGCAGGTTTGGAGGTTTGGACTTGATACCTGGAAATACTTCTTTATTGAGAGCATAGTCAGATGCTGCAACAGGCTTCCTCAATTAGTAGACAATGCCCCAGGGCTGTGCCTGTCTTGAAGAGCCATTTGAGCAGTGTCTAAAAAGCATATTTTAATTTGTGGTCAGCCATGAAGTGGTCAGAATTGGACTGAATTGGATCATTGTATGTTCTTTCAACCAAACTTGTCTTGTCTAGTGTAAACTAATCTAGTATAGTCTAGTTTACTCTGTATATTATATTTGATTGGTAATTACCTTTTTTTTTTTTTTTTGCATATTTTTACTTAAGTTAATTGCCATTATCACTTTGATTCCTCACAAAGATTGTGGGAAACATAATTACCCAGAACTAGATCACAGTAATTTTTTTGTTTGTTTGGTGGATTTTTTGGGGGTTTTTTGTTAAATCTGGAAAGAGACACCATTAACTAACTACACTCCAAACCATGAAACATAAATTATAAGACCTTTGACTTTGGCGTGGTGGAGCAGTAAAAAAAACAAGCAAGGTACAGTGATATTTTCATTATGAAATCTACTTTCCCAAATTAGCTTCAGTTTTCAAACCACAATGGAAGGTTGTAAGACAAGGTACTATGCTTTGCTGTTTTCGGATTAACAAATATGTTTTCCCTTCAAAGAGAGAGTAAAGAAAAAGAGTAAAAAAAACCTCCAAACATTTTTGGGGGTGGGTTGTGTGGGGTTTTTTGTGCCAGACATTGTATATTTCTTTATGAAATCTATGGTTTAAATTATGAAATCTATGGTTTAAAAGAAAATAAAAGCTGCATTACTATAATCATAGATGCCTGAAAAATTCAATCAGAATATAATTACAATAATAAAAGCTCTTGCAGATTCAGTGAGATACAACTAGAAGGGTAATCATTGCTTCTTGAAAAACACGAGTACTTTTCTCCGTTTCACATGAGTAACATGGTTTAGTACTAGCTATCTTTATTCAAGTCACAGGATAAAAATGAGTTCAGTCTAACATAATTGAAATGCATCCTAAGGAAAGAAAGAAGAGCACTGAGGTTTAGTTTTGGTCAAACTGAATTGCTTATGGGAATATAAACACACTTGAACTATCCTTCCTTTTTATATTGTAAGTCAGGTAGACTTTGCCTAACAGCATTTTCTTCCTGAGTTAAATAACAGAATTTTATTTTGACTGAAGTGTGATGAAAAATAAGAATTTTCATTTTGGCAAAATCTGTATGAAAAAAGGTTACTCTGAAATTTTTAACAATATCCAGAGCTAGTCTCAGTTCTACTGCACAAGACCTTTCAAATGAGATAAAATGCTGTGCCTAAGGGACTTCTGTGTGCTAAATATGTGAAATTGAAAATATGTTGTACAAAAACTTATAGGACAGGGCCGTGAACAGTAGCACACTATCAGATGAACCAGGATCTTCTGGTGTTGTGACACACTGAAATACTGAACAGGAGTTATTTGACCTTCAGAATTAATGAGGACTTGTAATTTAACCAACATAGTATTCTTTCAATATTTTAATTTTCATGTGCATTGCTTCATGTCTAGAAAAATATATATTATCTGAAGACTGTTTTACTGAAGGCTTTATTAGGATCCTTCTCTTGTAGGCTTGTTGGCACAAAATTAATTGGAAATTGCTGTTTTTTGAGATACAGCCCAAACTTGATTTCAAACTGAAGAGTTCAATTTGTTGGTTGGACATCAAGTCAGAACCAGAGAGTATAGCTGCTATAGACTCCTTCATTTTATACACACTCCTACAAGAGGTGTACTAGAAAAAGTGACAGAAGACAACAAAGGACTTTGGCAGGTGAGGGTGCTCAAAGAGACAGCTCTAAAGAACTCATCAGAGAATTAGAAGTGTATTACAAGTATTGTGAATATTGCCTTTGCTAGAAAATATCATGAGAATTATGGGGGCTTTTGAAAGAAGATATGAAGTTCACAGGTGTTTGTAGGATGATTCTAGTTTTATTACAGGGACAAACAAAGTGAAGGAGACAAGAGTCATGACACAAAATGACTTCTCATCAAATATAAGACAAATTTATATACCTCCAGGTAGACTTTAAGGTCAGGCTATTTTAGGTGTTTTTCAATTTACATTGAATGCAATAGGAGAAACAAGTACTGCTTCCAAAAATTTATTTACTTCTGTCTTCAAATTAATAATGGCTATTGTTCTCAGATGGCTCGGTTATTCTTTTTAAAAGCTAAATTTAAAAAGAGCAATTTGGATGATTCCAGTGTGAAATATAAAAACACACAGGCTTTCCTGAACAAGTACTTTGCTTTCAGCCATTGCTTATCTGCAGCAGACACTCAAAACTTTGCACATTTGCAAGACATAGCACTTCAAAAAAAGCACAGGTAACTTAAAGCATGGACAGTATTTCCTATGTTGTACAACACCTAACCTTAAAGTACAAGATGCCTTGTTGATATGATTCTGATAAAACTTCAGCATTTATGTCTCCTAACAATCCCCAAATGCTCCAGTGAGTGATCACGGCCTTGGACATGAGGAGAAACCAAGTTCAATGAGAGTAAGGCTAGGATCAAGAACAAAAATTATTAATGTGCATGAGAAAAAAAAAAAAAAAATAAAAAAATAGCAAAAAAAAAAAAAAAAAAAGAGTAAGAATCAGCATAAGAAAAAAGAAAGAAGATAATATATTTTTTCCACCATTTTCACCTTTTGTGAAAAGCTGAGAATTAATGAGAAGCCAGTATTTTAAAGTTCTGAAAAGTCTTTGATCAATTAAATGAAATTAAGGAAAGAGAAGAGCCGCTGATAATTATAAATACTATTTTATCTAGCTATTATGTAAGTAGAATATTTCCAGGGAAAGGCGTAGCTGAGCTCTTTCATGTGATAGGCGTCTAAACAGTTTTCTCTGTAGGCAAGGCATATGGCAATATATGATTTTTTATTAATCACAGTACTTTCTCTTCATTCCCACTTGCAAATTTTTCTTGACAAGTTAATGTTTTTAAATCTTTTATTTTCCAGTAGCAGAATGTTGGATTCCAGGCATGTTACATAGCTGAAGATAGAGATTACTATGCTTCTTTTTCATAGTCCACAGTAGTTTTATCATTCACTACACTAGGAAAAGAATCAATCCCTCTGTATGAGAAGCACTTTATTTTAAAGTAGAGCTTTAAAAAATAAATTAAAAAAAAAGCTCTTCAGACCTCAAAACATGAATTGCTTACTGCTAGCAGGGGGGAGGAGGGAAAACATTTCAGAGGTTGTTTGCTAAGAAGCGTGAACTCAGAAACAGCTGGCCCTGGTAACTCACGTATGTTTTCCACTCAGTAAAATATTTTGACATTTTTGTGGCTTAAATGAGACTTGCTGAGAGGTGTTCACACACAATTCAAACTCTAGTGAACAAGTCACTGTAGGTGGCATGTATTCATACCAGCATCTACCCTTGCTGATTACCCTGCCAGGCCATACTCCAATTCACTCTGTGGGTGTGGAGACATAAAGAACAGCACAACCTAGTTTTTTTCACCCTTGAGAGGGTCTCCAGAGTGTCCTGATCCTGGCAAACAGTGGATGGAGTCAATCACAGTCTATCTTCCTTCCCTCTTTCTCCTTGAAGCCAAAGAGCAACACTTGAGCACTGAAAGGTGGGATACAGCCATACCTTCAACTCACTTTCCAGTGCTGAACTAATGTTATTTGGCCAAATAAAAATAACATAAAGAGAGGGGATAAAAATCTGCAAGGGAAAATTTCAATTTGGATTGATACAGATATATGCAATCAATTTGCCATCCTCTATTGAATTCTAACACAGTGCCGAAATTCCGCCTCTTGTTTTGAAAATCCTAGCATCCTTTCCAGTGCTCCCATATCTATGTGCTATAGGAAAATAAGAGGTGGGAAAAAGAGGTGACACAAAGAGATAATGTTTGCAAATAAGAATGATTTATAGTGGTTTTGCAAAAATACCAAAAAAAACCAACATGAAAACAACCACAACAAACAACCAAAACAACAAACCAAACAAAAGACTAACCAACAATCAAACAAAAAACACCTCTAAACTGAAACAAACAAGTGGGAAGAGAAATGAAATAACTTGCAGGAAAGAGTTAAAAAAAAGGCAAAATACACAGAAGGAAGATTTACATTCAGAAAACAAGAGAAAAAATGGGAAATACTTTATAGTTTTTAAATTGGGTGGGGTGGAAGAAAGTGAGCAGAAAAATGAAGAGAAATGACAGAGAAAGAGGAAAGGAGAAAAGGACTAGAACAAATCCAAAAATGTCAGGATGAAAAAATGTTAGGATGCAGAGAATGAAATGGTAGATTAGAAAACATTGAAAGCAAATGGAGCACCAAAAGTAAATAACCTTGGAATGGACTAAAATTAATTTTATTCTCTAGTTTTAACTCCAGGCTTTAACTATTTGGTACTGTTTTCAAATATTTGCATGGTAAAAGGAACCTTACAGGTTACATTTGCCTTCTAAGAGACAGAAGATATGCAGAAAAGGAACAAAGTGGATGATGCAACAAAAACAATTTTGAGAAGACATGTTTTTCCAAGATGCTATTCTATTATTATTGTTATTATTATTATTATTATTATTGTTGTTATTATTATTATTATTATTACTACTACTACTACTATTCATATTTATTGAGAAGTAAATTAAAAGACTGTGGCACTAATTAACAGCCATGATAGGTTGTTGATAAAAAATGAAGTTTGCTAGAAAGATTTCATAGTAGAAGGTTTTTTGACAAAATGGCTAAGTAGATGAAGAAAAGTAAGAGGTTAAAAGTTACATGTGAAGATGGATAAGCACTGTACTTCAGAGTTGTGTGCGAAAGAAAAAAATAAAAAAGAAAGGATGGAAGTAGCAATACACTGAGTGAACTCGAATCAGGAAAGTGGGATGGCTAATGCCCAGTCCTGTATACAAGCATAAGCTGGGAGAGGAGTGGCTGGAGATTGGCTCTGCAGAACAGGATCTGGGAGTGCTGGTTGGCAGCAGGCATTGTGAGCCAGCAGTGTGTCCAGCCAGCTGAGAGGGCAAACTGCATCCTGGGGACATCAAACACAGCACAACCATACACTCAGAAAGAAGATCATCCTGCTGTATTCAGCATTGGTGTGGCCTGACCTGTGCTGGGCCTCTACATTTGAGAAGGACGTGCTGGTCCTTGATTGTGTCCAGAGGCCAACAAAGCTGATGAAAGAGCTGGCTAGAGTGTCCTGTAAGTCTGAGGACACTGGACTGGCCTCTTTTGCAGAAAAGGAGGCTGAGGCTGACCTCATTGCTCTCTACAGATTCCTGAAAAAGGGGAGTGGAGAGGGAGCTGCTGAGCTCTTCTCTCTAGGATTCAGTGTTAGATATGTGGAAATGATTCAAAGTTGCATCAAGGGAGGTTTAGAAATGAAATAGGAAATAATTTTTTTGCTAACACAATGATCAAACTCTGGAACAGGCTTACTAGAGTGGTGCTTCATGCTCCATTGTACTTGTTTTGGCTGGGATAATGTTAATTTTCTGCATAGCAGCTATTATGGGGCTGTGTTTTGGATTTGTGCTGGGAAAAGAGTTGATAACACAGGGATGTTTTAGTTCCTGCTGAGCAGGGCTTGCACAGAGCCAAGGCCTTTGCAGCTCCTCACCCACCCACCAGTGAGGAGGCTGGGGGTGTGCAGGGAGCTGGGAGGGGACACAGCTGGGACAGCTGACCCCAGCTGACTCAGGGGGTATCCTACATCCTATGATGTCATGCTCAGCATATAAGTGGGGAGAAGAAGGAGGATGGGGAAGAGATCCAGAGTGTTCCACACTCCTGGAGGTGACTGAACACCTTCCTGCCCATGGGATGTGGTCGATGAATTCCTTGTTTTGCTTTGCTTGCAAGTGTGGTTTTGGCTTTACCTGTTAAACTCTCAACCTATGATTTTTTTCCTTTTCACTCTTCTGATCTCTCCCCCCATTTCGTGGTGGTAGAGAGAGTAGGTGTGTTTGGGGTGCTTAGTTGCTGGATGGGGTTAAAATAAAACCAAGCCTGTCAGTTTTAATATTTTCTTATTAATTTTCCAGGCAGTTGGATTAGATGCCATCCAACTAAAGTGATTCTGTTCTATTCTATTGCCCATCTGATTGCATTTGACACCCCCTCTTTCCTCCCACAGATTCATTGCATTTGTTAACAAGTACCTTGTCCTTAAAATGAATTCATTCATTCACATTTATACAATTTAGGATTAATTTCATTTTGAAAATAACATTTTTATTCAGTCCAGGCAAAATAAGTCCCTAGCAGGACTTTGAATTAAGCAGTATTCAAATAATAGCAAAAAATTATCCTAACTATTGTTGCCATTATTTCTGGAAATTATTGACTAGGATTCTATAGCCAGGAGAAAGAAAAAAATTAAAGAAGACAACAATTTTGATTGTTCACATCAGGATCAAAGATAATGCAACTAAAAAAAAAAAAAGGCCATGTTAAGAAAATAGCATTTTTCTTGCATTAAAGCAGAATAAAAAAGGTATGATAAAAGAAAAATCCATATTACTTAATTAAAATATATGTACACATAATGCAACCTAAAACCAGAAATGAAATCCTGTAGCTTAACAGTCAAATAAGAGAATTTCTTTACAATGTGCTTTTCCCCAAAAAAACCTGTCTTCGACCCAGTGTCAGAGTAGAAATCTCTCAAAAGGACATCAAAACTGACACAAATATTTTTTAAAGTAACTAGACACTTTCACCTGAAAAGGCTGGTGAAGTCTAACGTACCAAAACTTAGCACAAAACTGTCTTCCTAATAACTATGGTATACTCATGAGACAAAAGGGAACATGTTTAACCTTCCTATCATTCCTCAGGACATAGCTAAGCAAGGATTTTACAGACATTAAAGAACAAAGTAAAAAAACCTCAGTTTTGCTCACTAACTTTGTGCTGTTTAAAAACTTGAGGGATAAAAAGTTTCAAGAGAGGTATACCTTCTAAGACATTCACAGGTGTTAAAAAAGTGAACATTACTGTCCTTAAGCCTAATTTGGTTTATGAACCAAAGTCCTAATGTCCATCATGAAAATTACTTATATACTTTGGACTGATAGATTTGTTACTTAATTCTTAGAGGCTTGTTTGAAATACTTCACTGCAGACTAAATGTCTACTTCACTGCAGACTTCAATATGCAATTCTTAATGCTGTTTAATGCAAAAATGCAATTCTTTAACTATCCCTGTTTAAGAACCAGAGAAAACTTCTAAGGGCTGCAAGATTTTATTTTGCAGTTATCCTTTCTGTGGCCATGTTAGCCTTCTGTGTAGACTAATGAATTTGAAAGAGGTAATTTCAGTGCTTTGAAAAAGGTGTGTTCTCCATTGCCATCATATGCATTTAAAAGTCATATAAGAGAAAAGAAGAATAAAAGTGCAGAACTCAATTTAAAACTCTCTTGCCATCATGTCAAAACATGCTGAAGATGGATTGGTCATGATTAAAGGTGAAACAGTTTTTATCCTTACCAATTAGTCATGTATGTAACACAAATTAATCCTTATTTAATGATGTCTGAGTCATTAGAATCAAGTTTGCATAGATACAGGTAGATAGACAGATAAGTATAACTGGTGTTACAAAACCCCAACTTTTATGTGTGAAATGAAGGTCATAACTAGAGACAGACACAGTTTTATTATTAAAGAGATGCCAGGCTCTTTATTGATACAGTGCCCAGGGTATTGCTGTGATAATTTCAGCATTAAGGCTATTGGAGAGGTTGATAAAAATGCAAATTATTTTCTTGCCTGGGGAGAATGACACCCTCAATGCTCTGTAAAGACAAACTTTTGGTAGAACAGAAAGCATTATCTGCTGAGTCACTCAGTAGTCTGCCTCCTGGAGACAAGAACCTCTCATTGGGACAGGCACAGCAGTCCATCCCATGGTCAATCACAGTCAGAAGGAAAAATTAAATAAATATGAAGCTGGGGGGAAGTGACCTCTTTGAGTGTTTAGAATAACTTCTCCACAAAACATATTTTGCCTACAGCAAGAGAGAGAAAGACATGCCCCAGATTCAGAAAACTACCCACACTGTTTTGTAATTCTCTGTACACAGCCCTCAATGAACTTTCTCAAACCTATACATTTGTTTTCAGGAACTGCCAAGAGCAGGAGTTTTAGAAATTCCATGAGACAGCAACAGTTAGTCATACATTTCTCTGGCTAATGTGCTGAGTTTAGTCATGGAGGTGTTTTGTCTGTGTTCACCTAGGGGTCTTTTCAAGTGTACAATATCTCTGCTCATGTGCTGGAGAGAAGGCTATCAATGTTTCTGCCTCAAATGTTTTCTGTTCCTCCCAAAGAAGATGACTAGGCTCATTGCTTTGTGTGCATTTTAAGAAGACCAAGGATTGTGGGGTGGTCTGTCGTGGTTTGGCTGATTTTTAAGTGCCAAAGGTAAAAAAGAGAAAGAAAGAGAGAGGACTAATTCCTACCTTCAGACACTACTCTGTAGATGAGATTTCCTGCCTGCTCCAGGTAGGTCATCTGAAGAAGCTAGGAAAGAACATTTGTTTTAAGACCTGAACAGAAATAGAAGAGTGATGTTAATGGTTCAATTTATTTTTGTTTCACTACAAATGCCTCAAGACTTAAAGACACCAGCTAGAAAAAGTTCCAAAATTATATTTTAGACTTGAATTGCTCAAGGGTCTTGAAAACATATTGTGTGGTTTCAATTAATGTAAAGAATCTGCTTACAACAACCAAAAATAAAACTGAAAAGTAGAAGCTGCCCACATGAGTCAAAAGTGGAAACCTGAACCAGTGGAACTTCTGAAGGGCACATTTCTTTTGTTATGTTCATGGATGGGGAAAAAAGGGCCATTCTTCCCATTATTCTTACACTTCCAAAAGCAGTAAGAAAAAAGAAACAAATTAGCTTTAATTCGTCGCTCCAGAAAAAATACATTTCCTTCAACTAGTCTGCTTTTGAAACAGATATAATTCTGATAATTACACTGGAGAAATCAGAACACTAGATATACATGTGATCAACCTATTCACGGCTATCTAACTGAGCAATTAACTAGCTAAATGCCATGTGAAAGAAAAAGTATGAGGAATATGAAAGTGGTGGTTTCATATTAGTTTTTTTTTCACAAAATTGCTTTTTTTATTTTGTACCTGAACCTCCAAGCATACAACTAATTAATTAATTTCTTTCACTCTTACTGAAGAAGTTTTGGTATTTTGAAATATTAGAAAGTTAAAAGCAGAAGGTTTGGGTCTTTATTTTTAAAATTTCTTTCTTTCTCCTACCATGGTAGAGTGATAAGGCAAGTAAGGGAGTATACAACTATGTACATATTCCCTATTTCATTTTAATTCAAGTGTCAAAATATCAATAGGATTTTGAAGAGATGATTTGCATCCTACATTCAAATATCTTGCAATTGCCACATTTAAATAGCGTTGCTATTCTAAATTATGCTTATAGGCCCAAGTAATTTTTATGCAGCTCTTTCACTTCAGCTGTTGTCATTGCTAAGGAAAGTGGAAACCGTCTTGGCTAAAGGAAACCAAATATTAAAAAAACCCCAAAAACCCAGTTTGTTGTGAGTAATAGCAAAAATTGATGAGAGAATGACATTCAAATAATTCACCCTGTTGTAAAATTAGCAAAAATTAAACATTTAAATTAAAAAAAATTTATGTTATATTGGAAAGAAGCTTGGCATAACCATGCAAAACATCTACAAAGCTAGGTGTTAAGAATATATTTATCTAGCTAAGGATCATATTTTTACATGATATTTTTCTAAAAAATAAATAAATCTATAAACAACAACAATCTATGCCATGTCTTTCATTTGTCTGAAAGATCATCACAAGTTTATAAAACTTGTAATCATGATGAACCTTGCAAATGTCTGGCCTAAACACCCACTTCTGTACTCACAAATAGGGTAGTGCATCATTTCTGAAAGAATGAGTGAGATTTTGTCTATACTGCCTACTCTGACACAGCAGCAAACCCAGAAAAAGCAGCAAAGTACTTCCAGGACAAAGAACTACAATATGATTATTTATAGCCGAATAAATGAAGTCACCACTCATCTGTCTTGTTAAATTTTTAACTCATCTCATGTCCAAGTTTCAATTTCCTTCATATACCATCCTAGCCTTCCCTTTTGTTCATGTTTTTCGATTTGAGACAGAGGGGCTTCTAATGACTCAATTACAGAATCTAAGCCAAAGGTACTTCATAAAATATGCTTCAGGAGAAGGGTTACAGAAATAAAATTTATTCATCACCAAAACTGAGGGTGATTTACACATCCAACTCAGCAATTCAGAGGAATGATTCAATTCTGGAATAGCATCAATCAATTTTCATACCAAATAGTTTTTTCAATAATGATAATGAAAGATCAAAGAAATCTGAAAGCATATTTCTACAGTAAGTTTATATGGGATATATGTATTTGTACATACATATGCAATATAAAATCCTCTCATCTCTTCAGATATAATTTATTTTATAGGAACAATTACTTTTTTCTAGTCCCCAACTCATTCCATACTTTCTTAAGAAGTTATATTTGGTTTGCATTCTTCTTATATAACAGGAAACAAACAATTATGGATACCCAATTACTATTTTGGGCACTGAAGTCTTAACTAGGAATCTGGTTCTGTTGGACTCTCCCTTAAGTGTCACTGCAGGGACTGCTGCTATGAGATTAATGCAGGCAAGATTTCACTGTCACTGGTAACAGAGAGACAACTGAAGAGCCAGGGGCACATTCAAAATCTATTTGAGAGGGACCTAGACAATTCAGATCTGAGTCACATTGTTTTATGCTCTATATGCACTGAATCATAAGAATGATGTGTGTACTTACAAAG
The DNA here is from genome assembly GCA_018697195.1 of Certhia americana. NCBI lineage: Eukaryota > Metazoa > Chordata > Aves > Passeriformes > Certhiidae > Certhia > Certhia americana. Next base: position 48,904,986 of record CM031878.1, on the reverse strand, counting down.
AAACTTAAAGCTATCTGAGAGGGAAAAAACCAAATTCAGCAGTGTTACAAAAAAGGGATTAAGGTGATATTCTGATAGATTTGGAAGTAGAAAATGTAAGGTGTTCAAACTGAATCTCAGGTTAGTTAAGAAGATCAAATAAATTGAAGAAAGCTTAGAAATAATGCAATATACAATTGCTGCAGCAGTGTGTAGTTCACATAAAAGCTAATATTCTGATATACCATATCTCTTCTAGAACGCATAGTAGAAAAAAAAATCTTTGCGAAGTGGCAGCTGAATTGGCAGATTTGGATCCAATGTTACCCTGTCTTCAGATGAAATGAGTGGGGTTGAGAGTGCCTGACAGAGCCTCTCCATCCCTTCTGTCATGTAGTCTTGTTCAAAATCATTGTCAGTGCTGCCTTTTGATAACCTGCACTTCTCCATGCTGTGAAAAATGTAAAGAACATTCTGCACTCCATATTCATTCTTCTCAGTGCTTTACTTTAATAAGTGCAGAAGCAGAATGATCCTTACTGTGCTATGGACTCTATCCACCATCCTTGAAGTAATGAGATATAATAAAATTTCTCAAATGCAGATTGCTTGCAAACTGCCCCATGAAGCCTCTGAATTTTTGATTACCAGAGGACTCCCCTACTCCCCACCATTTATTTTTGATATTACAGACATTGTCTAATTGCTCAAGATAAACTCCTATAATACGATATACAGTAAAATATTGTCTCTTATTTGCTTAGGAGCTTTCTTATAGCAGAAGTGCTGAAATATTTTATTTCTAAGATGCATAAAGAGAAGAAAGGAGCAAACAAACATTCAAAAATACACTAAACTGAAGTTTCTGTCCCACTGGGGTGTTAGAACAAATATATTTATTGTTTATTTAAAGAAAAATCAATAAATACACCAAAACCCAGGATATTGTTTCAATCCCACATTTCTCTTTAAAGGGAAGGGATAAGGCTGTTTTTACTCGGTTAGCTGAAAAGCTAAAGCAAAGCACTGCCAGGCTGAGTCCAGCTATATGGATGTGATACAAATGATCAAGTCAGTGTCCGTCATGCCAGTCTGTATGTCCTCGAGTTTCCACATTATGACCAGTACCATAGAAAACTAGGAACAGAGAAACAGAAAAAAACTCCTAAATATTTGACCTAGACTGCTGTGAGAAAAACCCACAACAAATTCACTTGCAACAATGTTTTTCTGCAGAGCAGCATGCAGCACAGAAAATGCAGAAGTCAGCAGAACATCTTTTCATCACAGGGATGAAGAAGCTGATTTTGAATTGTACTAAACATCCATAATTTCCATCAATATCAGTGTAAATAAAATGTCAGAAAGCAAATAAGATTTGAAGGTAGTTCAGCTCTTTTCAGGCTTACACAGGAATAATGAGAAAGCTAATTCTTGTTTAAAAATTCAAGAAAAAATTCTTAAAGAATAACGAGTGGACATTCTAACAAAGGTGTCAAGAGAAACCCTAATAATTGCTATTCAGCTCTCCCTGTTTTTCTGCTTCCATTTTTTGCCAGGTTTAGAGCAGCTTTTGTCAGAGAGAAGACTATTTCGAAACAACACTGGAGGTAACAAAATGTGCTGTAAAATAATATAATTGAAGGAAAGGGATAACTGGTTTTCATATATACTGATTTTCATCTGTACTATATAAGACATGACACAAAAATAATGATCAATAACCACTTAATTTATCACTAGCCAAGCAACAACCCTATTAAGTCCTCCAGTGAATGAAATCCTGCCAATCAGAAAGACTCATATCTGCTGAAATTGGAAAGCACAGCAAAAAATCATCTATATTGGTCTGAGGGAATTGAAATTCTATTCATAAAAGCAGTATTTGGCTTCAGTGCATTTTCTTTTGGTGCCAAGAGAGCCTTCAAATATCAGTGTGCTGAATCTGATGACTTCTTGCCTAAGCTTGCTAGTTTTGCCTAAGTATTTTGTCTTCTCCACACCAAGCACAAGAGTCTGGAACATCCTGAGTTGCTGTTTGCAGACAAACAGCACTATATGGCAACTGTTTGAAGGCAGACACCTACACCTATGTTTTTTGGGGTTTTCTTTAATTTTAATTGTTATAAATTTGAAAGCAGAATATCTCAGAGATTGAGGGCATTTACAGAAAATCAAGCAAAATAGATTGTGGTGTCTCATAGTTTCTTGGAACTTGGATAGTGCAGACTTTAATCACAGTTTAAACCTGTTGAATTAATTTAAAGCTATTTATGTTTGGGAACCTTACATGGCACCACCTTTTTCCGGGAAAATTCTTAAATTTGGAAAGACTGCACAGGTCCTTGGACTTCTTGCTCTGAGAATTGTATGGTAGCTGCTGACCCTTTGGTATTAGGAGGGAATAAGAAGGGGAGACAAAGCATCAGTTGTCAAGGGGCCTTCAAATCCATCATACTTCTTTCCTTCAGAACAGTTCCAGAGAAGACAGGAGGGGTGAAACTTTTGGTCCTTGAGAAGTGACTCTCAAGTGCAAAATCACAAATTTGATTGCCTTTAAAATGTATTAAGATGATATTGAATACACAGCAATGATTAAATGGCTGAATAATAAACTAGAGTAGTCAGAGTACATAGACTGAGGGGGAGCTATTAACACAATGACTATAATTAAGTATAATTATAATTGTATAATATAAATTATATATTGTAGAGAGCTACAATGCAGAGTTGTATTATGTATTATACAGTACACAATCAATTATGAATCACATAATTCATTAAAGCTATAAATATTTATTACTTATTATTAATTATTTTCACCACATCCATTCTCTTTGACTAGCAGAACTAATTTTTGCTCCATAAGAAATCAAAGAAGTAGGAAGTTTACACCCAAAAGAGTAAACAATGACCTTGTCCCACATGGCCTATATTCTCCAATGCACAGGTAGAAGGAAGGCTGCCCTTCCTGGGAAAAAAATGTACACTTAGGATGCTAAACATTATTGGAGAGGTTTAGCCAATATGCTGAAAGGTTGTGTGACCCAGTTCAAGTCTGCAGACCATGCCTTGCATTATCACCTCTGCTGATTAATTATGCTCAAGCATTTTTTACTTCTCTAGGCCTCTGTTTCCAGTATGGATGACAAGAATAATGATCCTGATCACTCTTACAAGAAAATTTTAGGTGTGTGATAAAAGAAATCCAAGGTGACATAATAGCTATTACTGATGTTTTTCTTTGGAATAGGTTTTAAAGGAAGAGCACCACAAAAATCAAATGAGCCTTTACATTGAGACAAGGGTGTCTTAGCTAAAGCAGAAACCACGTGAGTGTTTCTGGAATTTTCTCTTCTGTATTCCAGATGTTACGTACTAATTGGTCCCAGATTTCATTGGTTAAACAAAATAGCTCAGCACAATTTGAAGAAATCATACCTCCATTTCATATCTCTATGATATATTTTTAAATGCAGAAAGTGTTAATTATTGATGAATCACTTCATAAGAGACATGAAATTGGTCTATTCTGAAGAAAAATGAATTGTTTTGGATGAATTTGGCCCACACTGTATTTCTTAGAACACCTCATGTGACCAGTTCTCAAAGTTGGTGCTAAAAGAATAGTGATGCATCTCTAATTTGACACATTTCAGTGTCACAGTATTCCAGTTTCCACAGCTGTTGATATTGTGGTGATTTTAAAATGCATGGATTCCAGGTATCTTCTAAAACCACCTTATCACTCCTTTCCACACCTCAATAGGAGACAGAAAATATAGCAAAATTGTCATGGGTTGAGATAAGGGCCAGGAGAGATCACTTAACGATTATCATCACAGCCAACACAGTCATCTTGGGAATATTAACCAAGTTTACTACCAAAAAAATTAGAGAAGGATAATAAGTAAAATGAATCTTAAACCCACTTTCCCCCCATCCCTCCCTCCTTCACGGTCTCTACCTCTTGTCCCAGCAGTGCAGGGAGACAGATAGTAGGGGTTATGGTCAGTTCATCACGCAAATTTTCTGCCACTGCTCAAGAGAAGTACTTCCCCAGTTCCTGTGTGGGGTTTCTCCCAGAGCAGACAGTTCTCCATGAACTGCTCCAACATGGGTCACTCTTCCATGGGGTGCAGTCCTTCAAGGACAGGCTGTTTTAAAAAGAGTCCCACAAGGAGTCACAACTCCTAGCAGGAATCCTGCCCCAGTGCGGGCCTCTCTCCCTATGGGCCCACAGATCCCTTCCAGGACCCTGCTCCAGCACAGGCCTCCCATGGGCATACATCTGCTCCAGTGTGAGACTCCTCCATGGGCTGCGGATGTATCTCTGTTCCACCTTGAGCCTCCATGATCTGCAGAATGACCTCCTGCCTCATCATAGTCTGGAACAAGGGCTGGAGAACAATATCGGATCTGGTGCCTCGAGCACCTTCTGCCCCTCCTTCTCCAATGACTTTGGTGTCTGCAGAGCTGTTCCTCACATGTTTTTACCCTGATCTTCTCTGGCCCAAGTAACATTGGCACAATTTTTACCCCTTCTTAAATATGCTATCACTGGGGCACTACCATCTCTGATTGGCAAGGTCTTGGAGCCAACACACAATGAGTCTGATGGATTTGGACAAAGTTTCTGGTAGCTTCTCAAGAAGCCACCCCTGTAGTCTCCTTGTTACCAAAACTTGGGCCTGCAAACCAAATATAATGCTCTGCATCACTTGACAAAAGATTTCATGCACACTTCAGTAGCTCTCCTTCTAATTTATTACACAAGTGGAGCATTCTGCAATACCTTGGTTATGAATTAAATTTGGTGGAATGCCATTTAGAATTAATGTGTAGTCAGTCACCGAAGTCAGAAGTAAAAACAAAGAAACCCACCTCATTTCCCCTCCAGATGACTGCAAGACAGGGATTCTATATAAAACCTTGGAAAAACCTGGTAGCACAATGGTTGCTGTTAACATGATATTTATGTTATAAAACATATTATAATGCATAGAAATACTTGTGCTCTAAATATATTTTTATATATTGACTGCATATATATATATATATATATATATGCATATATACACACACACAAACATTTCTGTCCAGTAATTGGATTTAATCTTAGAAGTCTTTTACAATCTTATAGATTCTATACTAATAAATATTTTTTAAATGGAAGAAAGTGACACAGGCAGAATAATCATTCATCAGTGTCAGTCCTAACTATGGCTTTTCATTCACATTTCCACAGTGAACTCCGTGGAATCATAAAACATAGAATATCCTGAGTTAGAAGGGACTAATCAGGATCATCAAAGTCCAGTTCCTGTTCCTGAACAGGACAGCCTGAAGAATCATACCCTGTGTCTGAGAATATTGCCCAAATGCTTCTTGAGCTCTGTAAGCCTTGGTGCTGCGACCACTTCTCTGGGGTGCCTCTTGCAGTGCTCAACCACACTCTGGGGGAAGAATCTTTTCCTGATATTCAACCCAAACCTCCTCTGACACAACTTCAGACTATTCCCTCGAGTCCTGTCACAGGTCACTAGAGTGAAGAGATCAGTGCCTGCCCCTCCTCTTCCCCTCAAAAGAAAGCTGTAACTGCAATGAGGTCTCTCCTCAGTCACCTCCAGGCTGAATACACCAAGTGACCTCACATGCTCCTCATATGGATTCCCTGCAGGGCCCATCACCGTCTTCATTGCCCTTCTCTGAATGTTCCTTAACAGCTTAATATTGTGGAGTCCAAAACTCTTCAGAGGACTCAAGGTGAGGCGGCCTCAGTGCAGAGCAGAGCAGGACAATACCCTACCTCTCCCAGCTTTGATGCACTCCAGGACACAGATGGCATTCCTGGCTGCCAGGGCACACTCCTGACTAAGGGTAAGGATTCCTATGAACTGGGAGAGGCCAAAGAAATTGGCTTAAAATTTCGGATTTTAGGAAACCTGGCAGAGATCTGAAGTTCTAGCTTTCCTGTGCTGTACAGAGCTATGTAACATACAAAAATACCTTTAGTACTTCAAGTGATGTTGCATTGCAGAGTACAGTTATACACTCAAAATGTAAGTAGATGTGAATGAATGAATCTGTGTTGAGCATCATTCCTGTTCAGGTAGATGCAGTCTAGCTGAACTCAGTAGTCTGACATTCTTAAAGGTATTTATAACCTCTAATACTGCCCTGACTGGAAACAATTATATATCCCCACATAGAGAACACATTTCTCTTTTATTTCACACGAAAACCCTCTCAAAATACTGAAAAAAAAAAAACCCGGGAAAAAGCCCCACACAAGCAAACAAAAAACTCAAACAAAAAACCAAACAAAACAATAAAAATCCCACTCCACAAAACCCACAAACAAACAAACAAAATGACAGAAAATAAAGGAAAAAAAAAAGAAGCAAAATACCACAGTGAAACTAATGCAAGTCATGATAATGATACTGTCTGTCATCTGGGAAATCCAATTTCCAATTTATTTTTTTTCTGAGATAAATTTCATATGACTAAATAAATAATGCAAGTCCTGACTGGAGAGCACTGTAAAAGTTCCACTCTGCAAAATGTATTCTTGCTGCAAAATATATTCTCTCTCTGAACATTCCTTTTTTTGGTCATAACCTTTTCTCTATTCATGCTTACAAGAAAAATAAACTACTTTATTCCTGCATTTTCCCCAACAAATTGATGAAGACATTGTTTTGTTTCAATATTTTTGTTTTCACACTCTCTAGAGAGATGGGAAATTATGCCATATTCAAACTGAGATATTAAGTAATTTTCAATATTGGAAAAAGAGAAAAGCCCTGAAGTCCAGAAAAAAGAATAATAATAAAAAAGCATCAGAAACAACTGCAGAATTAGCGTACATGAGATTTTCTACTGATCAGGAAAAGGAGAGAATAGATTCCATTTCTTCAGGATTTAAAGCACTGTAACAAACTGGGTTAATGGTATGAACAGCAGCTAATCATATTTCCTTTGTTTGCATTTTTTGTACATTACATACACTGAAGAAAAGACACTAAAATTTATTGTCTTATTGCTGAAAATACAGTTAATATCTGTTTACACACAGTGTAACATCCATGGTGTAATTGGCAGCACTGACATATGTCTGCATGCTGTGGGCCCATAATGACCCAAGCAGTGCTTTTGCCTGCACTACTCCACCTCTGCCAGCTGCCTGATGGACTCCTGCTGGCAGGAGTCCCTTTCCAACTGCTTGTCACTGACCCTCATGGTTCAGTGGAAATCAAGCCTGAGATGGTATATCCCATAAATTCACACTGGCTGGTAGATACCTTCAGGGAGAGCACACAGCTTTCAAAGGCTATTTCTGCCTTTGGTCCTTGAAGGTGAATCATCCGAGCTACTGTCCTTTAGTGCTGAACTCGGAATAGCCAATTTATTCTCCATTTCTCATCCTCTGTCATTTTTAATTTATCAGTTAGATAGAAGACATTGTGAGTACTCAAGTGAAAGTTTGGGAATTAAGCCTGAGGATTTCCAAGGCCAAGAGAAAACATAATGCTGTTCTGCTAAATCACCCAGGGAAGCCAACTGAAACTGCAGAACTCATTACCTGACCTAACTTAAATTTTTGTGTTGCTTCCTTGAGCTAATTAACTAAGTGTCTTTAGAGATCATCTGAATAAAACATCAACCACAGCAGTGTGAGCAAAATGAAACCATGTGCACACAGTTTACTGGTTCTTTCTTTTAAAACACCTTTAGCCCAACCTTCTACGAATTAGAACTTTTAAACAAGTGCATACTGAACCATCTACTTTGTTTTTGCTAAGTAAAATAAAAATTAGAAAAAAAAGTCTGTCAAGCCTGTGTGTGTATGTATATAAATAAACTAAAACATTCAGCTGGTAATTGGACTTGGGGATTATATTTTAAAGATTGTAGGCAGGCAGAGCCCAAGCACCCCATGAAAGTGAAAATGTATGCCTCTTTGTTAATAGCTGCTGGTTTCATCACCACTGTCCAACTGATTAACCAAAGACTCAGGCAGCTAGTAGGACTGTTGCCAGCTTTCATTACTAGCTTGATGAATAACATAGAACAAGAAGCAGCTGCTGGAGAGAGGTGGTCAAGAAAAATACAGGAGAAAGAATAAGTGGATGTATCACTTCTTTATGTTCGCTTTCTGGTGCTCATAGTATGTCATTTCCCTTTGTTCAGTTTCACTCAAACACATATCATGTGGTGCCTAAATAAGTTCTTCTTTTCTTAAAAGTGATATTGTAGGAAAAATTTCCTTGGAATATGATACCATGTTGTGTCAGAAAAAGGCATAGAATCATAGAATGGTTTGGATTGGATAGGACCTTAAAGATAGTTATATATTATTTGCATTTTCATGCCTTAGATGAGAAAAAAAATTGACTGCCATAAACTTCAACAAGGATATTTCCTCACTTATTAGTCAAGTTCTACTTTTTCATTGTTATTTTTGTTACTGTTGTTTAGTTTTTTATTTTGTTTAGTTGGGCTTTTTTTGGTTTATTTTGTTTTTAAGATACTATCATGATTAAAGTTTTTGTAAAACCCAAGGCAAGTTCTAGCAATAAATTCTGAGTGGTCTTCAACGGTCCAGTAAGTACAACAATCCTTTCACTTATGGCAAAACAAATGACTCACAGTCTATTCCATAAATGAGGATCACCCTTGACCTAAGCTAGCTCTTTCACTCCATCTGAAGGGTATTTATATGTATTTGGATGACACATACACTATGGAAATCATAACATGTTATAAGATAAAGATGAAATACAGACATAAGAAATAATTTCATACAGGATACCAGAACTAATGCAGATGATGTTTCTTTCTTCTATTTGTAAGATAAATAGCAATGGCAAATGGCAATACAAATGATACATACAAACATTGCTTTTTCAGTCTGCTCAGTGAGGCAGAAGAAGTTTCAGTTTCAGCTGGTTGATGTGCACTTTGATTGCTGACCCTTGAACTCCAGGGAAATAAGAAAAGGAGAATGAAAGCAGAATTCAAGTGGCCTTCCCTCTGCTGAAGTGGCAGAGCCCCTGAGTCTAGCCATTGACACTAATGAAAAGCTGAGGCATTGCACAAGCCTGATCAATCACAGAAAACAGAACAGTCACATCTAAATTCAATTTCAGAGGCTGATCTTTTATATTCCCCCAAAGTCTCTAATTGCCAACACACTTACTCCTTCATTTGCAGTAAATATCCTCTTGTGAAAATCCTTGTACTCCTCAACAAGCTCCTAGATGTGATGTCAGTCTACCAAAATAGTGCTGAATTGAGATTTCCATAAATCTTAGCCATCTAGGCTAATATCACAGTTCTTCTTTAATTAAACAGCTCTTATTTAATACCTTTTGCCCATCCCAGTTATGAATTTTTTAACTTTGTTTACACATGCTGCTTAAGTTTTGGACATGATGGAACAGAAGGAATGCCTGCCTAATGTCCTGTGACAGATGGAGGTGGTTGGAGACAAACCAAACGCAGAAGTGGGTAAAGGTGGAGCCTTTTTTCTTAAGAGTTGCTGCCCTTGAGCACCAGAAGGAAATAAACTAAGCCATGGTAAGTTAAAGGAGGACAAGGAAGATAACTTACACCATTCCCTGCACACCAGACTGAACTGAACATGAGGGGAAAGAAAAAAATCCATTGTCACCAATTCATGCAGTGCCTTTATTTGACCCTGGGCCAAGCAACTATCTGCTCTTTAAGAAGTTATTTTGTGTCTATCAATACAAAGGCGATTCTTAAGACACCTTGACACTAGCAGAACCTTAGGTGTGAGATGTAAGGCTGGCAGAACAGAGGCAATCTTAAAGTGGGATTACCATCAGGAAAGCTCGTTTATCTCTACCGGAATATAAAGTCCAAATTTGCCACTATAGAGGAAAGTGGGGAAACTGCCACAGACCGCAAAGCAATGGGAATGGTATTAGAATATTTTTCATTAATGTCTGTTCAAATGCAAAACTAATTTTCATATTGCCATGTTTGTAGTTCCTTTTCTTTGCTTTCTGCTGAGTTCTGAGCTCTCAACAATTTTATTATGCAAAAAACATAAGTAAACTGTAAGCTTAATTAATTTTAATTTTTTTTAATTATTATAGGAGAAAACAAGTGTCATTTCAATTTACTAAAGAAGAGGGAAAATATATTAGTAAGACCTGTTTTCTGACACACTACTTTCTGACCTCTTTTCTGACTTTTGGCTAGCAGTTTCATATAAATGTTAAAGATATACATGGCCAAAATTTCAAATACTGGCATCTCAGCTGTCTCTCTATTATTTTTCCTTATTGACTTGCTATATCTATCTTCAAAGATACTATTCTCTGCGAGTAAAATGACCAATCCAAAATGACTGGAGATGGCAATAATAATAAACTATTTGTAATTCTTCTAAATGATTACAAATCCTGAACCTCATTTGACAAACTTGTTTATTCACTCAAATTCAAAAGTCTATGCAATGCTGCTCTGGAGCTTGTACACACTGTAACAAATCAGGATGCAAATAACAGCTTGCAGTAAAGCAGTTCATTGTCAAAGTTTAGAAGCATGAGAAAAATAAGAAATAAGGATCTGATATAAGTGGTGTGATCTGAATATTAGTTTGACCATCCTGAACTATGCATTCTGCATGCATCTTCAGTTTCACCAAGCTCAACTGTTAGCTCAGCTCGACCCTTTAGATAAATGCTAGTGGAACAGTATAAACCTGCTGAACTTTATTATCAGGAGTATAAAGGGGTTCAGAAGATTAGCTGATACTGCTGTTGTTAAGTAGAAAAACTGCAACAGCCCCATCCCTTCTGCAAATCCCAAACCCACACACACAAACACACACAGATGTATCAGTCTGTGAGAAGAATATATTCTGAGAATGAGGATATGTTACCTGAAAGCTGAAAGAACCATTAGAACACGATATTTCTGGAATCAGAAAGCTTCATCAGAGGAAAAAATTAGGAAGAAATTACTAGAAAAAGGATAATTTAATGTTCTTCAAGGTTAACCAGTCATAGGGCTCTATATCATATTGTTGTTACTGTGTAAAGTATACTGTGCCATTTTCATACTTGATCTTTATTATAATCATAATGAAAGTTTTCTTAGCTTTTACCTCTGTCATATCATCATGAATGTGTAACATGAAAATGCTGTGTAAGAAGATCTGACCTTGAAGACCTTTCTAACACTGTCAAAAGAAAGATGGAAAGCATAAAGAAGCCCACACCTCTGATTTTCTGTGACTTTGAAGAAAATCAGACACAGAAGTCTTTCCTGATCTCCCTAGTCTTTGTCAAAGAGTCAAGCCAAGTGACAACTCCAGAAAGTCAATCTAATTCAAAAAGGCTAGACTCTGACAGTCATTATTAACAAAGCATCCATTTGGTGGAGACTTGACAGATGACTGCAGTGATCCTTTCCGAAAAACAAACAGTTCATTTACAAATTACACTTCATTAGTTTGGAGAAGATTAATTTAATTGCAGATGGCAAATTACAACTAAAGCTGCATAATTTTAGTGAAAGTACCAGTAAAACTTAATTTTCATGAAAACAAGTTTAGAGGTGAATGGCTCCCATCACAATTCAAACTGAAAGAAGATGGACTTTATTATTTAATATAATAAATTATTATAGCCTAGAGCCTTAAAGCAAATTTAAAGGGATTGGGAAGCAGAACAAAAATGGTTCAGGAGCACATGTACTTAGCTGTATTCTTTACATAAATAAACCTTTTTAAATAAACCCATCATGTTTCTAGGCTTATTAGGGATACTGAGATGCTTCTGCATAGGGGTGGTCAGGGATTCTCCTTTTTGACCCAAAAGTTTATGGTCAAAACCAAATGCATGCCTTGAATTGGAAGATATTGAAGGGAACCTGGAATTTCAAATTAACATCTTAAGAAATTATTTTTCAAGCATAAGACTCATTTAGCAGGCAGAAAGTCCAACAGATATTAAGAAAGTTATTAATATGGTTCAAGAGTCCTGCCTCAAAAATTCCCTTATGGCAGTTACTTAAATATTAATACAGGGGTTAACAATTTCAATGAGGGACAAAAGGTGTTCTTACAAAACAATGGTACTTAGCTTGTTTGTAAAAGTATCATAAGGAGGGATTTCAAATTGGTCATTTTCTTCAAAGAATAAATGGAATCATAAAGATGGGCTATCCTAGATTAGTACATTTACATTTTTTTAATAAGCTTGGAAGAACATGTTTCAGCCTAATCTCAAGAAGGAAATTCTTCCTGCATCTTGCTGTGATATTCTTCTAAATGGATATGCTAATCAAAAATCTTTTTCTATATATGTGTAACTGTCTTCTAGCTTCAGAATTGCAATGGCTTAATCTTCTCTTACAGATTTCCTTAGCCAATAATCCTTTCCATATTTCCTGCTCAAGACTAACGACATCTAAGTCATCATATTGACCCTGCTGCATAAATTCACTTCAGAAAAAGCAAAAGCATACAGAAATTGGAGTCCAAGAATTCTGATAACAGATGACACCCTAACAACTGATGACATGACAAGTTATTAATAATCCATCTGCATTTCTGAAGACATCATAATATTTAAAAAAATAGTGATATATCAACCTTTTGTGTCAAGCAGGGAAAACCCAAAGGAATAGGCAAAGCAAAGTAAGTGCAGAGAGGCTAAATGTAATCACTGTGTAACAATACGTTCATTCATGCTGATGTTTGTGTTGGTCAAGTGGCAACTTTGGAATTCCTAAAGTGAACTAGCATTGCTGTGTATGCTTAACACACACATCCATTTTGTTTTTGACAACATTGCCACCAAAAAAGAGGAAAGCAAAAAACATACAAATTCTTAACATTTAGGCATAACCAAATAAAGACCAAAAAACCCCACAAGAACTCCCCAATAAACCAACTCAACCAAAAAGAAAACCAACTCAACCCAAAAGAAACAAAAAACCCCAAACCATTAAAAAACAAATCAAGAAACAAAACCCTAAAAAATCCCTGCAGCAAGCCTCACCAGAGAGAACTGATTCATTATGTCAGCTCCTCAGGGGTTTCTAAAACAGATTTGGCAGGGCAGCGACTTTCTGACATGACTCAGGTTGTCGAGCCAGTGATCAAGTGATTTGTGTTGTGACAGTTCTCTGCAGGTCAGTTCTAGGAAATGAGATTATTTCTGTTCAGCAGGAAATAATGAGACAATGGCAGGGTCAGAGAATGGAGCAGACATGAGGACATAAGGGAAACTAGTGATCAAGAGATGGTTTCTGTAGCCATGTTTACAGCCAAAGAGTTCTAATGTATGGTCCAGATACACTTCTTTTACATAGAATCCACAATGCTTTTTCAAGCATTAAATTCAAAAATGAAAGCAAAGATTTTTTCAATTTTAAGGAGATAAATTTTAGCAACATTCTTACACATCTTTAGTGTATGCTAATGGGGTTACAGAGATACTAAAACTATGAACCCAAACTAAATTTTAAAAAGAGAAAATTATGAAAAGTTATGACAACTGGTGAGAAAGGCATCTTTGTAGATACAGTACAATCTTCAATTATGGTAACACACAGAAAGTCTAGTTTGGAGACCCTAGTATTTTCTACTTATGAGCTTTGAATACTAGTCATCCTAACTGCACAACATATAAAAACTGTAGAACTTTATCCATTCCAGGTCAATTTGAAGAGTGTATATTAACTGGCTTGTCTAAAACTTCACCATGTAGCTGGAGAAGAACCTCTCTCTGAAACTGTAGAAGCATTGAAAAAAAAAAAAAACCAGCTTCAAAGACAGCTGAATTCTATCTATTTATTAAGCCATATCAGGATCTTAAATACATCTATGGTACTATTTAGCAGCTTAAAAGGCCAGTGACTATTAGATAATATACTGAGTTCCAAATTCCTCCTTGTTTTCTTGCACACTCTGTTCACCTTGTATAATGATCACTGTGTGTTGAGCATGCAGGCTTGACTGGGAATGGCATATATGCAGCGCAGCATAATTCTGTCCTGTAGATTTCTTCACATTTAATTTACTTATTAAAACTATATTTCTAATCTTTTCAAATCCCCATGAATAGATGGCATAAATCTCAAAAATAAAGTCAAATCTATCATTATTACACTTGGAAATTTCTGTTTAACCATGGAGAATTATATCCACGTAGAACCCTTTAAAGTGCCAAAATTTCAAATGTAAAAGTGAGGACATATTTACTCTAGTGGACCCACTTCATCTGCTATTGCAAAAGATTATCTGTCAGTGGCTGATGTGGACACATACCCTTCACTAAGTAATGTTTTTCTACTCTACATGGGAGGGAATGTTCATTTCTTAGTAGTAGGAAGTGATTACAGTCATGTTACTCCTAGAACTATTACCATGCCCAAGGTGATAAATCACTCAGTTTTTATATTACAATAGATTCAAGGATTGCATTTGCTTGCAAGTATAATATTTCATAGTTGAAATATAGTAAAATTGATGTTTTCCCTGAAGAATAGTTCTTAATATTTTGTAGAGGCTTGACTTTCAGAAGTTTTGTTGATGTCAGTGAAAATATTGTGATGACAGAAGTATCCCATGACTGGAAGAATCATTCACAAGAGCCAAAAATTGAATCTGAATGGAGGATAATGAATTTAAAGCTCAAAGCTTGTAACCTCTACACTTACTAAGATTTTTCTATACTACAATAAAAATAAAAGTTCCTTTGCATTTACATAGGACTTCTCTGTCCAGGGCATTTAGATTTTAACTATAATATAAGTCCATGAAAAGCAGAGGAAACCCATGGCTAAGACTAACATTATAGTATTATTTCTATTATTAGTATTTCTATTGCTTTGTTTTGCTGAAGGCAAGTCTTCAAATTGCATGTGATTTACAGTGGCTGATCTTTGGGTAAAAATTAATAAGCCAGGTGAACATAATGATGAAATACCATTGAGGGGATCATAGCAATTACACAAAATATCAAACTGTCAGGAATTTCAGAAGGTTCTAATCCTAGACCCTTCAAAGAACAGGCTCAGCCATGGGGTTTGACTGGATTTCTCAGGAGTTTATTACACGGAGTTTGGAATCCTCCAAGGAGAAAGGCACTACCACCTCCCTGTGGCCTGTGTTAAAGCCTGGTTATCCTTGTGGGGAAAAAACTTGTCTGAAACATTAAAACTTATCCTTTTTTGGCCAATGTCTCTCATTCTCTCACAAGAAATCACTGTGAAGAACACATCCCCACCCCTGCTATCCATTTCACTCCCTACTGGGGTGCAGTCAGGTGCTGTGAAGCCAAATTTGCTCCCACTGAACTGGTCCCACAACCTCCCTTTGCAGAGTGGGTGTTCCAACCCTGTCGTTGTGAGAACCTCCAAGGTGTTCTCCTGCTCTCTGGCCCAAGCCAGGTAATGTTTTAGCCTTGGCCAAGGCATGTTGAAAGTTCCCCATTACTCTCTCTCATGCCTACAAATGTGTACCGAGAGGACTTGGTCTATGAATATTCTTGCATCTTTCGTGAGTCTGTGTTGCCCACTTTAGCACCCCTGCTATCTCTCAGAGGGCTAACATGTTTAAATGACACAACTAATATGTTTGGAAAAAAATAAGTAAGTTTCTTCATTAGAACTGACAAAGCAGCAGCAAGTTTTGAGTTAGGAACTGGTAAAAAGCAATGGGCCTAAGTTGAACCTAATTAAGTTCATTAGTTGAACAAATAGAGGAAAAAAGGTAATTAGCACCACTCTACTAGCAATGTGTTTTACACAGGATAATTAGCCTTTTGGAAAAGTACCACAGAGCTTCACAGTGCCACAACTATGCAGGTTTTCAGACTAACTTAGAAAGAGCTGTGTAATGGAGTCATCAGTGTAATGATTTCCCAGAGAACATGAGAGGAATGTGGTAAGTGACGTTTTTGGAAGTGGAAAGATATGTTTGCTCTTAATAGATGCTTTTAACTCTTATACAGTGCCAAAGGAGCACAAAGTACTGCTTAGATATGCATATGTAATCTAACTGTATAATCTGATTTATAATAATGGTATGAAGAACTTCCTCATTTTGAGGGGAAGGTGGAACAGGACTGTGCTTCATCCACATTTTTAGTATTTATGTGATTTTTTATAGAGTCAGTATTAGTATTGTCAAAGTCTTCTCAGACCAACTTTCTATATAGAAAAGATCCTTAAATAAAATTTGAAGACCAGCCAAGCAACAGATGGGAGAAATGACAATCTGCAAATAGTGTTCCTATTTTTCAGTTATTTGGGGTGTTGTCTGGAGTTAGGGATTATTTATTAGTGTAAGTCTTGAAGGGGAATATGTATTACTTTACTGCTATGAAGGAATGCTGCATTGCTTAGGGTTTATTTTGCCCTTGAGTGCCATAATCACTTTTTACCTGTATTAAATCCTTGTGGTTTTGAAATGAAGTGCATGCTCTTGTGCCTTAATGAACCCTCAAATGTAATTTATAATGAAACATTATGGCCCTGCGCTTGCTACATTCCCTGTTCACACATGCCAGTCTCCAACACACAACAAAACTTTATTTCTGGTGGATGTCACTCCAGCCTATTGGTGATCTCCTAGATTTGAAGTACTTTTAATTGTCAGTCATATCTTCCTTAGAACCTGTTGAAAGTGTGGATGTTTGTTTCTGAAGTTCCTCATATTAAAACAAAAGGACCAAAACCTCTAGCTAGGTAAGGTTAAATGTTGCCTAGTAGATTAAGGGGAAAAGAAAGCAATAGTGATTGCATGATGATTCCAAATATCCTCTGCAATAATTAGCAGCACTACTATATTTTGGTTTAACCCGTGTAGGTTTCCACTGCTTTGCACTCACATCAAGGCAGAGCTTCTCACTGATTTTGACAGCTAATACCAGCTCTGAGGGACAAGTTTGTGACTTCAGTTTCCTTGTTTTCACAGTGCAAAAATTGGAACTTAAAGTGGCATAACTGCTTAAAAATACAGACATTGACACAAAGTTTGAGCCACTAAGAATTCATTTTACTGTGTCTAGTCATCCAATCTCATACCACATAGTTTGCCTATTTCAACAAAACTTTGTTTGAAGATCACTTAATAAAAATGCTTCAACTCTTTAAATTTTTTCTAATGTTGATAGATCTCTGTATAGGTTTTTTCTTTAGCAGAAATTCCACTGAATATGTTTGTCTGAAGTTATGTTACTGTATGCCATATTCTAGAAATATTTCATCTACCTACACTGACAGAAATCAAAATCTTCGATAACCTATGACGATTGTAGTTGTGAATTAGTAAATTACTGTAGCTGGGAATCTTTTCTATCACTTCTTTATAAATAAGGAAAGTCCAGTTAGCTAAGCTGTAAATAAATTAGAAGTAATAGAGATGATTGATAGTCTCATTTTTTATGTATGTGGAAAGGATATACGGTTGTGCAATAGGTCAACTTATTTTACACCTTAGTGAATAACTATCTTCTTGCTCCTTTTTTCTTTCTGTGTACATAGCAATATATAGTTAATATATATCAAATCACTATTTTCAAATATAATCTGTGAATCTAAATGCTTCAAACTGCCACAGGGGCATATTTATTCCAAAGAGTGAATCCAAAGTGACACAGTTAATGAGTATGTCCTTGAAGGACTTAAGTTTCATTTATGCATATGTAATTTGGTTGCGATGGATTCATTAAGGAAAGGCAGAGATGTCCATATTACCTGAAGCCTATTTGAAGAGAACATCTGTTTTGCTAAATGGAGAGCATTTTTGAAATGAGAATGAGCAAGAGACTTCATCTTTGCACATGGAAAGAAAAGAAGGAAGGATTTCAGACACAGCAGTTAAGTACCAACATCTGCTAACACGATCTGGTGAAAGAAAATAACCAATAGAAAACTGCATGTTTTCTGGGCTGCCTGGACCAACCCATATATTTATAAGTATGAATAGTCACCATGCTGTTATGATCTATTGAAATTAAAACTAAGATATTTTCCCCTATGCTCTGTTAATATCCACTACTTTCTAATATTTCTCGGTAAATCCATTCCTGCTCATTTGTTCAATTCTACAATTATTTCAACATTCTGAGAGAGGTATTCAGAGAGAATCAAAGACAAAGTTTTCAGGCTGATGTTCTGCACATATACATAGTGTGGCTGCAATGGATTCCAAAAAGACTCAACTGGCACTTACTTTGGACTGAGAAGAATTGGCATGCATTACAGCTATGACCTACTTCACCTCTACTCACTTAGCTTCCCTCCTAAGTCAAACAGACTTACAGTTACAAGGCACCCATGCAAGTCAAGTATAGTCTTCATATGTAATGGATGGATACACAACAATATATTTTGTAAAATCACATTCTGCAGAATAAACCATTAACAAGGTGTGACATAACAAAATAAAGGAATATAAATAAATAACCATATGTATAAATAAAGGATGTATAACTAAAAAAAATGTGTCTGGACCAACACAAAGCCATGTTTACCTAAGCTAGAGATTTGTCAAGATTATGCAGGGATTCTGTTTTACAGGGTGACTTAGCAAAGTCTGCAGATACCAAAGTTTTGGTACATGAGCCCTGATCATCAGAAAAGTCCTAGTTGTGGAGACCTTGTCCTTGATTCTTTATATAAAATTCAATACTCCTACAATATAAGCTTGGCTTTCTTTTATTAATCCTTCTAACAATGGAAACTAGAAAGAACTTCTTACCCACTCTTCATCACTGAAAAAAAAATGTTCCAGTATGAAGCAGAGTACAGTTTATGAAGATATTGTTATACTCTTACATTGCATTTTGTGACATTTTACCATATTTTTACTACATTTCAAATGTGGTAAAAACCCTGTATTTTTTAGTTTGGGACTGTTCTTTATGAAGTGCCATATCTGATTTACTTTATCCACTGTAAAGTATTAATATTTTCCTGCAGAATAGTAAGAAAGCGTTAACATTTCCCAGTTCTGCTTTACAGTTTTCTTCATGTTCAGACAGCAAATCACCCGGGGGGGGCTAACGTCATGAAAACATCATGTTATACTGTGTCCATTACAATTCATTTTATGAAGCTAAGAACTGTGTAAGATATCCCACTGCTTTCCTTCTTTATTGCTCTATTGAGACAGTGGATAAGTCTTTCATGTTTTCATGGCTATTATTGCTAACATAATGATATTTGCATATGTACTAGAGCTCAGACTTTTAATTAAAAATAGGTCCTGAGTAGCAGGACAAACACTCTATATGAAAGTGAAAAATTATTTCTTGATTATAAGGTTTTAATCATGTATCTACCTGAAGCATGACAGGAAATGCATAAATACCTTCTATCTCTTCCTCATAAAATTAAAATCACTACACAAATTAAGCATGAGTATATATGAGCATGTATAAGAGTGCAAAGGATGAAAATTTCAGAGGCACTGCATTTTGGTCATGAGCAGCTGAGTACCTGCTGTTTATAGTCTCAAGCTTTCCCACAATAGCATCTGCCATCCATTACGCACTTAGAATAAGAGGTAAAGTAGAATGTAGACAGGCACCAAAGGCAATGATGTTTGTTTTGCAAGCTGAATATAATAAATCAATGAACTGTTTGATCAATATACCAGAAATAAGATAAAAACCTCTAAGTCTCCAAATTGAAGAAGTTTAATTTAGTTTTTGAAATCCACACAAAATGAAGACAGGTCAATACATAGCTTTTTCTGTTCTACTTAATGATTCATCTCTCCCTTAATATAAATATACTGCCCTAAAAATACCTTACATACAAGCAAGATGAATTGGAAAGTGGAATTTGTATTTAATAACTATAGACTATGGTAGTGTTTCTGGCAAATAAAATGAAAGAGTAATTGAGGAACCCAAATACATGTGCACTTCTTATTAGATTAATACTTCTTAGCAGATTAACTTCTCATCCTTTTCCAACAACATGAATGTATATCATAAATATTAACTGTATTTTGACGATGGCAAGTCCACTGCATTATTCACTGCTAAACACAATTAGAGAATAAAAACTGAAACAATTCTGAATACTACCTAGCAGAATTTTAAATAAAAAAGACATTAAATATAGAAATAGAGTGGAGGAGTGTAGCTATGGTTTTCCCCAACTTCTTAGTGGTTTGTTTCCGATTTTGTTCCAACTCTCTGATCTTTAATTCTTAAAATTCAGATACAGAAAGCAATATAGTAAAATTTTTCGTCCTCTAAACTTCAGGCTGTGAAGAAAATTGAGACTCTTAATTTCAACTTTGAGCTATCTTTTCTAGAGCACATCCTCCTACTTGAAAATATTTAATTCCTTTTCTTTCCCTTGGAAGAAATGAGAGACAGTTTCCCCATTTTGTTAAGGTAGAGGAGAAGCCCCCTTCAACTAACTGCCTGGACTGAACTGATTGATGTTACTTTTTTAACTGTGCATCTTCCTTTTATGTGATGAGAATATTGATCAGTCAATTGATCAGTTATTGACTGAATTGTGAATTTCAAACCTACAAGACTTTCATTTCTTTCATCTTACA
This sequence comes from Certhia americana, assembly GCA_018697195.1. Taxonomy (NCBI): domain Eukaryota; kingdom Metazoa; phylum Chordata; class Aves; order Passeriformes; family Certhiidae; genus Certhia; species Certhia americana. Next base: position 48,884,429 of record CM031878.1, on the reverse strand, counting down.
GTCAAGACATATTCTTCCTCCTGTTAGATGCACTACTGCAAGGATGGAAAGCCTAGGAAAATCATCAATAAGTGTAAAACTTTTGTTTCATGGATTGAAAGGCACAGCAGACTTCAGTTAAATACACTGTGAAAGGCATAACTGTACATAGAAAAAAAATGTTCCCATTAAGCACCTGGGGTGGCTGCCTTAGGCCTTTGCTAAGCAGTCAAATATCATCTCTCATCTGGGAAGCTCTCCCCGCATTCTCAGCTGTGATCACTGTGCAGTCACCCTCTTGAAAGGCTGTTTTTTGCCTGTTATCTATTCCGTATTCTTCTGAAGTTCACTCACTTTGTGATTGGCATCTCACGCCTCTAACACCACTTCTACATCAATAAGCTCTTAGCACTGGACTAGCCAATGCTGTGGCCTCACCCCTCTGCAAAAGAGAAGTGTTCCCCCTGCCCCTGCTTTTATGTTCCTGTTCTCTTTCCAGACTGAGCCACTGATTCTCAAAGGAGTCATTATATTTAAGACTTCAAAATGTTAAGAGAGGAGAAAGGAAGGTCTCCATAAAGCAAAGTTCTTCTGAAGTACTGGTGGATAAAGTACTTGATCTTTGTTTCAAACCCCGCATACATAATCATACAGAAGTTGTGTTACTAGAGTTGAAAAAAAAAAAATGTTATGTTAGCAGCATTACTGAAAACGAGGGAATCCACAGGAAGCCTAACAAACAGGTTGAATTGCAAAAAGCAAGCAAGCAGTGTTCTACTTAGAATTACAGAAAATGTTAAAAGCTTTTCAGAAGCACTTTAATATAGCATACATTTTATCCAGGATCTGGTTTTTTTTACCATTTGAATTCTAAATAATACATGAGTCACTGGTTTACCAAATTGTTTTCAGTGAATTCAGTTTTCAAAATGAACAATGGCAGATTAAGACCCAAGGTTAGAAAAGAATTGTACATGCTCAGCTGCACATGTATTTCAGGGAAGACAACTGAAAGTACAAGATTGATAGGAAAAAAAAGCAAGTGTCTTACCAGCCAGCAAACAATTTTGCTAAGAAATAGTGATTTGAGTAAAAATGCTTGTTAAATGGATTCAATTCTTAATGCAAGGAGTGGCAATGTTTTAACATCCATCCCTTTCACATGCAGAAAATGACACAGGCTGTATGATCAGGGGCTGCAATACTTGCATTCCCAAGCCTGCTGTGATGTTCCTCAACCATCAGAGGCATTATAGGTGATAGACCATGCATCATAGCTGTGCCCTTCATCTTGGGAGTGTTCAGCCTTACTGACCTCAGACTTTTAGCCATTTGACCATGGCTTTTTGGGTTTGATTTGGTTTGGTGTTTTTGTGAGTTTTCTTTTTCCAAAGAGTGAATGTAAGCAAGATGCAAATGAAACAAAACCCCCTTGCGCTTACATACTCGTCGAGAGAGAAGAAATTTTAAATCCTTTTATTCAATGAATATTAGTGCAAATATTACAGTACTATTTCTTCAATGTCTAAAATGCTTTTCATTTTCAGAAACAAGAGAATAAAGAACAGTTACATGGGATAGAGTTCTTTCTTCAGAGGTTTTACAACTGTGTAAGACCAGTAGAAGAGCAAATGTGAAAGCAAAGAGTCATTCTTCTGTTTTAAAAAACGTCTGTAAAAGAGATTATTTTGTAAGAAAATTCACTCTGAATCTGTAAAATGAAACAGATAAAAGGAGGGTTTGTCCCTCACTCTTTTTCAAAAAATAGGCAGAATATAATTTTCCATTAAACTTTATTTAGTGATCAAGAAATCTGTAAGGAGAATTTCTTTGCAAAATTTTATATAATATTTTTAAAATACCAGTAATTCTTCAAAAAGCCATCATGATGTGGACCATATCTTCATATATAGACACTATGAACAAAAATTTACTTGCTTTGGAAGTCAAGAAGGCATTTTAGATACGTGTGCAATGTATTTTACCCCATCTTTTATTGCGGCTCAACACTTGTTAGCACTATTTTGTATTACATATGCTTCTTACAAACACTATCATCACTGGTTAAGTTTTCATTGCAAAAATGAAAATTGTCTCATTGCATTGAGACAAAGCTCATCAGTGCTAACTAAACTAAGACTTTTCTTCTCTGATAAATGAGCTAACTGCTGGCTATCCTATATATCCCATTTTTCTCTGCTAGGAAGCAATAGATCAGCAGATGTAGTTATTTTCTACAAGAGATGAAAAAGAAATCTTCAGTATATCTTAATTACTTTTGGATTTTTATTTTATATATTGATAAGAGAAATTAATTCTGACATTTGGAGAGCTTCATAGGAAGTAATCTCAATATAGTCATCATTAAAAATCACTCACCTGAATAGTTCTTATTTAGCAGAATAGAATACATATTTGTGAGACCAGAATTTTGACAAACAAGCAAAACCAGTTCACTGACAAATAGCTTTAGACAGTGAATTTAATGAGGAGTTTTTAATTAAGTAGACTTTAAGGTTTATAGAACAAGGATGATATTGCTGAGGTTCATTTTTTATTCAGTGAGGACTCAAACTAAACAATATTAATGCTATATATATTTTTAAAGGAAGTTTATCACAGCATTTTATAAAAGCAAGATTTTAACATAGATTTCATCTCCTTTATTTTTTCTCTTTGAATGATCTTTCAAAGACTGGACAAAACCATGCAGTTCCTGGAATGAACTGGCATTCTGTGTGGGGCTATTTCTACAATATATTGTCTGACTGGATCTCTATTATGCATTAAAAAAATGAACAAGACTTAAGCTTTGACTTTAGTATATAACTCTGGGTTATGTTCCAATAGATTCAAAGTATTTTCTTATTATATAATGCCCTTGTGCTAGAACTTGTAATTTGTTGTATTATTACTGCATTTCATTAAAATGCTAAATCTGTAAATAAATAATTTGATGATGCACTATTTCATATAAATTTGAAAGAGTATGATTGGAAACACAAAAAACCTACGTAGTTCTAAGTGTACTTCTCTTTTTTCCACAGCCTGAATATTATTGCTGGGAAAGCCAAAAGATAGGCAGTGAAGAGGTGAGTATTCAATCTCAGAAAAAGATGGGAACAGCACAGAGGTGGGGTTTGGAAGTTTACTTTTTTAAGTCAGTTATTAAGTGAGTACAGCAGTGTGTTTTACATGACCGGTGGGAGGTTATCCATCTTGCCACTTACTCAGCTTGGGAAATATTTATAATCTTTCTAAATGATCAGTTAAGAAATAGCTTCCCCATGCCACTTTTGCAGCCAGTGATCAACCATTGATGCAGGATTAAGAGAAAGCTGAGGTAAGCAAATGAAGATGATAAATGAACAAGAATCATCAAGTCTGGAAAACAGGATTTATCAAGAGTGACTAAAAGAACAACAAAAAGGAGAAAACCAATTATGGTTTCTTGCTGGAGAACAGCTATATCTTGCCTCACACACAGAGTTTAGCTTTTCATGTATTTCATCTTTCAATATCTACCCTATATGTCACTACAGGTAGATAGTAAATTTGTCTCATTTAGGGATACCTATTCTGGAGCAATTCCTAAGCATTTGAAGTATCTTATTTAATCTGCAGCAGTTAGCAAACAAATCAATTAAATTTAACCTATTTAGCATCTAAGAAAACAGGTGGATATGAAGCTGGTTTGCATTTGAATTATTGTGATCAGGTGGACTTTTCAACCTGTCTTTATAGTTTTTATATCAGTAGTTTTTATAAGAATTCTGTAAAGAGAGAAATAATTACATCTCTTACAAGGTATGAATAATGATTTTGTCTAGAGAAGCATGCTGCAAATAAACAATTTTGCCTCACATCTTTCATCTGACTTCTCAAAGAAACAAGTCTGCAAAATTTGGGATAGAGAGGATTTGGAAGATAGTGTTGATAATGGCAAAGTTTTCCAAATCACATGTGATTTTTAATGTCAGAATTATTTTCATGCAAAACAAAAATATTATAACAAATATGTCCCATTTTCTTAAATCTCTATATATTCATCTAGTGAAAATATTGGTGTAACTCCATGAAGCCTAAGAGCCAACCTACACACTTTGTGCTTAACAAGTACAAAGCAAGACAAGGAAGTGATTGTTTCCAGAATATGAAAACAATCTAAGTGATGAAAGCCTTCTCACTAGATGTTAAGGCTGATCATAGGTTTACCTTGCTCCAAAGTAAGACTGAACAGAGTTATTGAAAATAAATCCACTATGAGTTGCTAAGAAAAGAAGGAATATCTCCAAGTCATAGTCTTCCTAAATTGCAGCTTCTTAGAGCCTGGGGAAATATATCAGGGAAGCATTGTATATACTTGTTTAGAATCCAAATTCTTCTTGAAATTTTATTTTTAATTATCACTAGGAATGGAATGCTGGGAAGGGGACTTACAATTTGGCTTTGTATATCTGTTCGTACAGTCTCACATTTGTTTCATTTTTTCTGGCTTTTTCTGCATTGAAATGCAATTCTTCCTTTATCAGATTTTTCACATGATTAAGTTGGTCATCAGAGGCTCATCTTATGCCACTTCCTTATACTGTCCTTTGATATGAAAACTAGAGGGTGCATTAAAGCTTGTTTGTATCATGTAGAGACATTTTCTGTTCTGGATGATGTGTTCTGTGGAGGAATCTGACTCCTACCCTATCACCTGAAAGTGATCTCATTGTTGCTGTGAAGCTGACAAGGTAATCATACCTTGTCACTAGAATGCAACAATAGCTGCTATTACAACCTATGTGCTTCACTAGCAATTAGGCTCATCTCAAGCAATTTTTTTTTTTTTGCAAATTGTGGAAATATATTGCAGATGCTGTTTTATTTCTCGAGATAGTGTATTATGTACAGTGAGTTTTCTTTCCATCCAACAGCTCATTACAAATCCTTAGAAAATTCTGAAATAATGCAATCAACCTGCAGGCCCATGTGCAGAATTCTCAAAAATTTTTCAATTTTGTCTGCAAGTCCAAATATCTACATTACAGTTGTCTGTGTATTTTGATTTATACTTCTTCAAATCTTTTCTATTGAATGATGGCTAATACTAACTTCGCTTCATCCTGCATTACCTGAGGTAGGAGTAAAACCAGAAAATTACATGAAATTTTCTCATTATTATTTTTCCACAGGAGAAAGGAGTTTTCACTTACTCCTCCAAAACTACTTCCATAACACAGACACAGATACTAGTAAACATTGCATTCATACATCATAGCTGAATTTTCAATTTTTAGATTTTCTTTTTTTTTCTTTCATCTTTCTTTGCTAAAGAGTTAGATTCTAAATTTTGGGTCAAATCAATGACTCTGTTCTCATATTTTGTTTTGATTTTCCTATGCATGTAATAAAAATTTTAAAAATTGTTAAGGAGGTTGCCAAGCATGTAAGCTAGTCATAAGAAAGATAATATAAAGTAACTTGTCCCTTCAAATTTTCAAACAGTGCAACTCTACACAAATAGCAAAAAGAAATACTTTCTTGAAGAACAGCTACTCAGAAAGGATTATTATAGATGTGTCAATAATTCTTAAGTGGTATCAGAATAAATTTTCTCTTGGAAAATGGCTATATTAAAAGAAAATACTTGTTTTTCAGTTTTTTATGCAGTAGGCATCAAACGAAAAGAAAATGAAGGGCAGACATTGAAGACTGATGAACTTGATAGTAGTCCAAAAATTTTTTCAATGTCTAGGTGGTTAAAGTTATTGTAGATTCCACTGACAAATCACTGTCTAATATTCTATTCCTTGCATGTAGATCTTTTGACTACCACCCAAAAAAAGAACAGCATTACTCTACATTGACCTGGTTTATTATACAGTGGAAAGAGGGACAAAATTTCCCCTTCTCTAAAAGTATTTTCTACATGGAATTCTTCATACCTGCATACATTTATATAGAAAATTAGAGTATGTTGAGTTTCTATAGTTTTGGTTTTCCACATAACTTCTTTGTATGGAACATTTAACTTTCTCAGAAAGACGCAACTATGGTTTGATGTTATTAATTAAGCAAATGAGGCACATCTGTGAATAACAGACCTGAAAGTGGTCAGGTGATGAGCAGAACTATTTTAGCATATGCAGTGAAAGGTCTGCTTAGGATCCTTAGGAAGAGTCTGTAAAACCCTTTGCCAGCACTGGATTCACCACAATGGCATGCTGGTGTTCTCAGGGGCTGGAAAGGCATCCAAGTGGTCTAGAAGGTTGGTTTTACATCACATGGAACAAAACATTTGTCCTATAGAGAAGACTTCGCTCACTGATGTATAGAGCCACCATGCACCTGTCAATTTATGTGGCAAGAGGAATCAATCCTCCTCTCTTTAGCCTGAAAAATATTCAAAAATCAATTACTATAGAAATATTGAAATAATTTAAGTTCCTGTCTAAGAGAATGTCATATGCACATTTCTGTAAAACACACAAGTTGACTGCATGATTACAGGAACTTGTGTCCCACCATTTCTGAATGAGGTGATGAACAACTTCAGAGGAACAGGTACAGGTAAATCTATCTAGTATTTCTGAGACGGTCCAAAGGCACCGGATAAAATACCTACATGACATAAAAATATCCACATGAAAAATAATGCTACTGCTTCCCAACCAGTGTGCTCTCCGTAGATACACAGATAAATCAAAATCATGTGGTTTATTCCCATGAGGTAGTTCATAATATAGGTAATGTTAGCTTGCTATTACTGAGGTCTTAGAAAGGAAGCTAAATGGTTTTCTTCTTCCCATAAGAGCCAGACATTCCCTTCATTGCCACCAGCAATATACACAGTATGATGCCACATCAATCCCAGAAGTGAATTATCTGTTTTCTCCAATACATCTGCTAACTGTTTTTTCAGGTTCTCATAGTTTTTAGCTAGTTCTCACAATACAGACTACAAGTGAAAATGAAGGGTTAAAAACAAATATCAAAAAGCATTTTCTGTACTTTGTGAGCTGGATGGGAAGGGAAATGAAGGGAAATAAATGCATATGGATAAAACTAGACCATTAAAAAAGCAGCTGAAGAAATTCTTCTGTGCAAATAACTATTCTAAATAATTTGTTAAAACTTCAGGGTTGTAAATTTTTATTTTTATCCCTCTCACTTTCTTGGATATATGAAGTACAAAATAAAAGAGAAATTCTGTGAACAAAGTAGTAAAAGCTCTTTAGTTAGATTTCCATTTGATGCCTTGCTTACATCTCTTATTGTAGAAAACCCATCTCTCACCTAAAACCTGCTACCACTGCAGTTGTTCCAGTACTTGTCCTCTTTTCTCTTCTCTTTCCATGTGTCCTATATTTCCTCACACAAGCCTGAAGATTCCGAGTCATGTATCTCACCCTATCTGAAAAGGTGCTGTGACCAGCAAAGCAGGTGTACACAAAGCTCAGCCTTTGCCTCCATGGAACATCAGTCTGGGACTCTTCCCTCTAGTCACCATTGACTTCAATAAAACCTGAAGAAATTCCACTCTTTGAGGCATCTACCCTATTGTATTTAATTCAAACTTGTCAGCTCCAGGTTACAGGAGTATTTTGAATAAGGATGAGAAAAGGCAATTCTGTATGATTGCTTCCTTAGACAAGCACAATGTCAGGAAGAGTGATGACAGCATGAACAGCACTGGGTCATAAGGCAGCATCTCATGAAATATTAAAATGTGTTCAGGCACTTCTTAAATGTCTATTAATGCAAAACACAGAGAGAGCAATGTAAAGACTGAACACGCTGAACATTTTCCCCCCAAATTACCTAATAAATGACATTCTATGACATTTTTGTGACAAACACTAAACCATTGTATAGAAAAAGCATGGCAGAATGCTGTTGCATTCCTCTAGTGCTGGCCATCAGGGCCACCTCCTTCTTCCCTTCTTGGTGGGAAGCAGATTTCACTAAGAATCTATTAAAATCTGACTTTTCAATTACTCAGATTAAAAAAAAAAAATAAATTAATATCCATATATAGTGACCTGAGTTTAAGTGTAAGCACAGGAATGTCCCTGGTCCACAAATCCAGCACGGACCTGTTGTCTTCTAACACCGGCAGGTTTTGTAATGTAGGATCATTCAAATAGTCTTAAAACCTATTTGAGAGATATAATTAATGCTGATGTACCATCTATTTGTCAATAAGTTCTCCATAATGGAAATAGATTGGTCTATTGCAGTCAAACCTGATCTCTTCTCTCTCTTTTCAACATTAAAGAAGAATGACTATGACAAGATTTATCCTTTTTCTTCAAAATGAAGCATCAGTATGTACTGACATGTTTAGTTATTGATTTTATTTTATAAAATTTTGCTGTTCTGGGGGTTATTTACAGTCTTTAGAGCTTTTGAGAGTAGAAGAGTGAATTTTCATTTTCCCCTTGTAAGGTCAGTATAGTAAAATCTTCTGAAGACCTCAGAAGAGAATGAAGAGTTTCAGCAGTGCAAGGAGGGAAAAAACAATCTTCCAAGAGCAGCTAACAAGCTTCATTTGACTTCAAGAAGACGTTTTAATGAAGAGCAATAAACTACATTTCTTCCCAAAAATAATTAGTAATGGTACGAGACTGACAGAAAAATTCATCCCAACCAAATAAAATTCAAAACCCTACCCAGCATGCTCTCAAACTGCTCTACAGAGGCAACTGTATAATAGAAAGGCAACTTGAAGTAATTTTTTAAAGTTTTTAAGTAACTTCTGAAAGTATCTTGTTGTCATATTGACAATATCAGCAGGTTTTCATGCTTAGAGCTCACTCCAATCTAATCATACTCAGACAATCTGCTACATAATACTTTTGGGGCTACTTCTGTATCTTCCTCATTGTCTAAATGCTCTGTAGAGTGGATTTCTCCAGGGAAAGTACTAAGTTGGGAAGCAAAGGAAGAAAATAATTTACTACTTATACATAACGTTCTAGCAAAAATTAATAAAAGGTGAGAATATTCCACTTCATAGCTATAAGAGATGTTTTTACTATGAAATGAAATCGAATAAATAATCCATAACAGTTAAACAACATCTAGGAAATAAACAGACATGTTAATAACACATCTAAGCATATTACAGACTTCCTGATTTCTTAATATACCCAAAGGTGCTACTAAAGAGAATGAATTCTTCAGTTGAGGGCTGAAAAACTTTACAAGAAGATAAATCTCATTCCTAGTTTTTCAAGTTTCATTTTGAAGGAAATTTTGTCTTCCAAAGTTATAAATCAGAACTCAGTATAAAATCTTTTCCCAATTTACGTAGAAGAAGCTCCTCCATATGATTTCATGTGATTCTTGGCATTATTTACACAGCTTCTCAGACTTTCAAGAACAATGTGACTTTTTATCAGCTTTGTTTAAAACAATTGTTTAATTGTCCACTTTGTAATAAGAGAGGCACAATTATGGATTACAGAGTATTTTATTTGTCTGGCTTCAGTGATGTTTCTCTGGGAAGAGTAATCCAAATCAGATCTTTGGAAGGAGGGAAGATTTGCTGAAACTAATTTGAGGGAATGGTGTTGAAACTTTGGAGAGCAGCAAAGAGAATAATTCCAGCTGGAAAAATACAGTTTGCTCAAAGACAGACAAATTAAACTAAGGAATAAAAAAATAAGTCTCCAACTGACTTGAATAATTGTTTCTAGGAACAAAATGCATTGTAATTTGGAAAGTCAAGTACTAACAAAAATCGAAGATCCACCTTGACAAACACATAGTAAATAAGGGAACAGCTAAAAAATAAGTATATGTACATGTAGATGTGTATGTAGATGTAGATATACTGCATAAAGCTGTTCTGTCCAAATCAGTACTTTTAAGCATTCTCTATGTCAAAAACTACCTAATATTTGCCCTGCTGATATAGTAACAAAACAGGTTTTTCTTTAATTTAAAGGCTTTCCTTTACATTAGAGTGTTTGGCACTTGGAAGTCTCAACAGTTCTTTCCTAAGTTCTACAAAACTTATGTTATCCAACACAATTTTTCCTTTTTACTATTTTTCTGATTTTATTTTATATAAATTGAATGAGTATATAAGTTGAAATTTATTTCCAACACAAAATACATTGAATTTTGGTTAGAAGAAACTATAACCAAACCTGGCCACCCTCACACTCCTTTTAAGCCAGTGGTCTGTTCTGTATGTGTGAGAATATAGGGGGGGGCATAAAGAGAAGCAAAGAGATATATGCAATGTTTATTAAACTAGAAAAATTGAATTTATTTTAATTCTGAAAAGAAATGCATAGCAATGGTCTATCTTGTACTTCAAATTTTAGTTTTTTATTTAATATGTCATCTTCCCTCATGTTTCTGTGATTCCTTATAACTTGCTTCAAATAAGTGAAAACATCTTTTCTTTTTCTACCACTTCCCCCGACTCACAGGTAAGAATATTTAAATTGATGAGTTATTCTTGCACAGTTATAAGACATTTCCTCGCAATATCTATTAACAGAACAAGAAAATTAAAATGTGACTGTCTTAGACTCCAAGGATTAAACCTCTGAATTCAGTGAAAGTCTTCTCTCTTGTCTAGACTGGGCTATTGCATAGTACTTACAAAGAGAAAGAATACAAAAAATCCACAGTCCTGCAATAAGAATCATACGAAAAATAATTGCAACTTATTTTCTGGTCTTCCTACAACTCTTGAAGTACCAAAAGAGCTTGTCATGTTTTATAAAGAAGCAGTATTATATTTCTCTTTGGGGCCTGTTCTCCCTTATTTTTAGAGGAGATTATCCCCTCCCTAGTCCCTAACAAACTAACACCTTTATGATTTATAGATATTCAGTATATACATTCTATATATAATAAGAAAATTTATGTTTGCTTAGTTTGCTGATGAAACTCTTCCTTTTCTTTACCCTTAGAAGAAGAGAAATAAATATCACCTTACTGTCTCTAATAGACTGTCAGAAATCGGAATTGAAATAAATGGGCTCTCCATGAGTCTAAAATGCTGAGCCAGGAGTTCAGACTGCTGGAATAGCAGCAGGAGACTATCAGTATCTTCCGCAGAAGAGCTGAAATTCTCCTTCATTCATTTTAATGGGTATAAGCTCTAAACATACACTAGAAATATGTTCTATCTTTTAATCTCTAGAAAACATGGGATTAACTCTTTTCTCTCTCCGAGTGCAGATCCTTAGGGAAAGCCTGGTGTTGCCTGTTTCTCAAAGGGTGGAGTAAAACATCAAATGAAAACAAATGAGAATGTTGTAGAAAAAGATTAAGTACTCAAAAAATGAACTTTCTCAGTTTACTTATTGTTTAGAATAATGCAGTTATATTTCTATTGCTTTTGTTTTTAAGTTGAGCTCTATTCTTGACAAATGACTTTGACTTAATCCCCCGTTAGTAATCTTCCTATGCTAAAAATACAGTTCTGCAGTCCGTGCTGTTGTATGAAGCAAATTAATCCATTGTCCCTGTAAATCTAGCCTGGGTATGTATGGCTTCAATTTCTGGTGTGACTTACTTTTCTGTTTTTCTCAGATGCTTGAAATGCAAGTGTGCCTCTGATCTCTCTCTAGTGTTACAGTGTTAAACTGTCACCAAAAATCATATTTTCGATTGATAAAATTGGTGGAGACGGGTAATTAAGCCCCTGGCATTACTTTCAGGTACCACATTGAGTTTGCCTGCACAACAGCTAAAAGCTTTTGGGTTTGGATGTGCAGTGAGCAGATTGACTATAGAAATCACTGAAGGAGAATAAACCTGAAATACCACAGCATCACTTTTTTTTACCATAATCATTTCTCAAGGACAGATTATTCTTAAGTTTTAAAACAAATATCCAATTTGAATGCTAGGTGGGAGCTATGCAGAAGGAAAAGTGCAAAGCAGATGTATGAACATTTTTCTGCAGCAGATAAAGTGCAGAGCTGACGCACAGAGTCTTTATATATGCCTAGGTCACTAAGCAAAGGGAAGTGAATAGGAGAAGTAAAGAAAAGCTGATGGACTGTGACATTTCTTCTGTTTATGTGTCTACTTCACTGACACTTGACAGTTATTAAAGTTGTTCTCATGTTTGAGGGAGTCATTTCCAATTGCCCGTACATGTAAAAGCTTTCAAGAGAAATACAATGTATCACTTCAAGGGTTCTACAATTTAAAGGTTTTCCTATTTAAACATCTATTTTATACAAATTTTCTAGGCAGAGCGGAAGAACAAGAATTGACTTGTTCTGACACTTTCTACTTCGGCATCTCTCCTGACTTTTTCTTATGCCCCAGATGCTACATCTTTACATAACGGCCGTGAAGAACCAGCACAACATGGCTTTCACATTTTAAACTAGGTGACGTGCTTAATTTCCCTTTGAAAGCACATGCCTCTTTTGATGACATTTTTTTTTTAAATGCAATGACAAAGATGCCTGTTCCAAAAGCAATTGGTAAACAACACAGGAAATAAAGGATGATGGCACAGCTAAATGAGAAAATTTCAGATATAATTTTAAAAAAATATGGAAACCCAACACACATGAGGCAGATGACACTCCAGGAAATTGCTTCATATTGAAGAAAATTCATTCAAGGAAAATGCCTACCACCCCATCCTTTCACAAGGATATAGGTGTTAAGGTTTGGCTCCAAAGGAAAGTTACAGCATTTAGATGCCATAATATACTTTCTGAAATAGGGAGAAAATACAGCTGATGCTTCTCCTAGGCTGGATTGGTCCCACAGGCTTTTAAGACTTAATAAACGCAGCTGCAGTTTCCATAATTCTGAATTGCATAGGCTTAGCCTAAAAGCTAAAGAGTTTGTGACTGCCTCTGCTTCCTACTAGTGTGGAAAATACACACACGTATTTTTTCCTACCAAATAAAAAAACCCAACGCAGTGTGACTTTAGCAATAAGAACAACAAACAGAAATTAAATGTCCTGAAAACTCAAATCCTCTAACATCTCTTTTCTAGAAGCAATGATTTCGCCTGCTCCACTAAGGGTACCATATTGTGCTCATCTATTTTGAAACAGCTCTGCGAGACAGTCAAGAATCAAATAAATGTCTGGGCTGTTAAAGTGTTAAAATCTGCTGCCTAGCCCTCATTTCTGTCAGTAAAATCAAGTGTTCCTATGGGTCTCTTAATTTGTTGGCACCTTTGGCAAGATTTCTGCGTAGGGAACAGAACATAGAAATGTACTCTGAAGTCCATATCGACAAATCTGTTAATTAAATGTCAATCATAAGACCTGTTCAGCTAAACTCTACTTCCAAACCTATCAAAGTTTCTAGAGTTGAGATCTGAAATAAAAGCACATCAAGGAACAATAAAACCCACATAATATCACTTTCATTACATTTTTCATACAGAATTTAATTTTCATAAGGAATTTAGCTTTCCATTTTCCAGCAACAGAAACCAGTGGGAGACTTTCCTGAACATGCCTAAGGAAGAAGAATGACACTATTCTTGGTGAACTCATTAATCTTTCTATCAGTATTTAGTTATGCAGTATCTGGCAGTAAAAAGTCAAGAAATCTTGTGTACAAGATACGTGGTTTTATGTGAATCAAGGAACTGATATTCAGGAATGAGTAACTGAAAAAATAAGGGTACTAAGTGACAGATGTGCCTATGCTTGCATATCCATGGAATAGATGCCTATCACAGTTCATTTTAAAGGTTATCAAGTGCTGTAGGACAACAAATCTATAATCTAGTGCTTTCAAATGTACTTGGACTGCTAAGGAGCTTTGATTGGGAAATACATCAGAATGACCACTTACGCTGATGATGTCAATTTGGCGTCTTGGAAGAAAGGGAAAAAGATGAAATTTAAACTAATTTTTCAATCAATAAATTGAAGTTCATGTAAGAAAATTAGCATAACTAAATTTGGCATTAAAAGTCAAAATTGGTGCTAGTAAATAAAGACAAACTATACAAGTTTACCCCACGTAGCAGTGTGAGTTCTTATAGTGTTCTAAAAACAGCCTTATAACTTCACATACCTTTGTCATGTATGACCTTCTTCCTTATCACATTTCTACTTTGATTTCAAACACTGTATTTAGAGGGAAGTATTAGTAAAAACAGAAAATGTAGCTAGAGAACAAATATAGACAAGGTATGTTATAGTCAAGGACTGAAACCTAGCTAAAAAACAAAGGCAATAGAGAACTTTTGTAATCAACATGTCAAGCATACTTCACAACAAATTACAAGATTTCAGTATAACCAGTGCTACCATACTTTGGAGTACAGTGTACAATAGTAGCATAAGATATTCAGAAAATCCATTAACTTAAAGGAAACTATCCTTTAATCAAAACATTTTAAATGAAAAAAAAAAAAAAAAAAATTTAGGTTTTTGCATGGGTCTCCACTGTTATGTCCCATTTGTTTCCAGGAAGATATAACAAATGTAACTGTCATATCACCTTAGAATTTTGGGTTGTTTCACAGATACCACTTTTGAAAATTATGCTTAAAAACTTGAAATCCTATATAGCTCTACAATATAGACCCAAAAGGAGCTCAAACAAAACTAGAGTCAGACACATATACACCAACACATTTGCAAATTTAGCAAAAGAGAAACAAAATCTGGTTTTCATACTGTGATCATCACCTTGACCTTTACACCTGACAGCAGATACCCAGAAGTTCAGTTTCTGGTTGAAAAGTAGGCATAGATTTTATCTAGATTTACATTCCCTATAGAAAGGAAAGCTGAATCATTTTTTAAATGACTAAAACTTCCACATACCTCTCAATTGTTTCCATTGCTATAGTTTACTTTTTAAGTGTTTCACCCAAATGCTGTACATTTCTGCAAAACTACCTAGTTATCCAAAATCATTTTGGGAGAACATAATTCTTTCTCTTGTGGGCAAATAGGATCAACAAATGAACATTATTCCGTAATTTTGTATCTTAATGAATCCTGCAGAGTTTTGTACTGGAAATGGGAAAATTCAAGCATATAAAATTATTACACAGTAACAGCTGTGATAACAAGTACTTAGAAATGTAGTGAATATAGAGCATGTATATGTATATGTTTTTTTACCTTTGTATATAATTAGGATTTACAGAAACACTGAAAAATCTAGGAACCCTTAAATACGTCTGACATGAACCATACTTGGAAAAAACTCCTAAAGATACCATTCAGAATGTTCATGTGCATATGAGAGAATTCCATTTATACACCTGATTAATAGACATTATCTTGATGAAGGATCTATGGATATAAGTAAAGAACACTGAATATTAGTGGAAAAACTAACTGATTATGCTATTAGGTTGGCAATTGCCCAATATTTTGTACATCAGTCAATAACAAACAGATCTCCTTACTGCCACAAATGTTACTTTATTTCATTAACTGGAAAATTCTATTTGGTTTATTTCATTAAAGAGAAAAAAATTGGTTTTCTGGGGCTGGTCTGGCTTTCTGCTCTTCAGAAATTCTTGTAATGCCTGAGTACAAGAAAAACAAAAATTACTGCATAGAAAAGTTTCTGGTTTCCCCCCAGTACACCATCCAGCCCTTATTGCTGTAGGAAGTCCGGTTCATACTACAGCAAATACCCTATTCTGAAGACATCATATACCACAGAATGTATAGGTTGAACACAGAAATGTTAACATTATTTCAGAATTATTTATCGTCTCCCTGGAAGATAGAATAAAAATTTATAGTTTGTGTCTAACAGTTTATTAATTACATATTTAATTCAAAGTCTGTGTTTATGAACAACCTTTAATTCTGAAGCCTACTATACATTTTTATGGCTATTACTCAAGGTATTAAAAAAGTAATTAAGGAACTTAGAAATAAAGTCTTATTCTTCAACTTTGGTGAGTTCATATTTGAAAGGGAAAAACCCAGACTTATACTTTGCTAAGTATCTTAGCCTAAATGCCTATAATTTACTAGTTCACATGAGCCTATCTCAGGATTAGATGATTTTCTTTTTTTCCTTCTTATTTTCTCCCCTCCTCATCCTAGGGAGAAGGAGAGTGATGGAGTGTCTTGGTGGGCACCTGTTACCTAGCCACAATGTAGCCTATATTTCCTTCTATATGTATCTGCTTGGTATCATTCAATGTCTAAACCAATACAGCTCAAATCTCAGAATTGACAAAAAAAGAGGTAACCAGAAAAACAAGTTGGTCACTGCAGGTGAAGGTGTGTGTTCAATGATAGCATACACTTTGCTGCATAGCCTCAGAATTACCAAGGTTGGAAGAGACCATTAACATCACCCAGTACATCCATTCACCCTGCACTGCCACTGTAACCCCTAAACCACGTCACCAGTCCTAGATCCAGATGCCTCAAGCATCCTCAGGGATAGGGATTCCACCACTTCCCAGGGAGATCTATTCCAATGCCTTACCACCTTGAGAGTGAAAAAATGCTTTTCTAAAGTCTAGTTTGAATCTCCCCTGTTACAGCCAATGGATTATAGCCATTTCTTCTTGTCCTCTCAGTGCAGGCAGGGCAGGAGAGGCTGACCTGCACATCACTATACCCTCCTTTCAGGGAGTTTTAGAGAGTGATGGGGTCACCCCTGAGCCTCCTCTTCTGGAGACTAAACCACCCCAGCTTTCTCAGACAGTTCTCATAACACATGTTCTCTAGTCCTTTCATGAACCTTGCTGCCTTTCACTGCTCCATTGCATTTGCATGGCCTGGTTTTGTTTGGGGGGGGGTGCTGCTTAGAGGAGTCTTCTGTGGGAAGCTGCTGGAAGCTGCCTCCATGTCTGGCAGAGCAAATCCCTGATGGCTCTGAAGATGGACATGCTGCTGGCCAAGGCTGGGCCAATTTAAGACGATGGTAATGCTTCTGTGAAAACATTTATGAAGAAATCAAAAGTTGTGTGCAGTTTTAATCTTTGGATGAAAGAAGAGTGAAGTGAGAACATGTGAGAGGAATGACTATGCAGACACCAAGGTTAGTGGAGAAGGAGGGGTGTAGATGCTTCAGGCACTGGAGCTGAGATTCCCCTGCAGCCTGTGGTGAAGGAGTACTATGTTGCACCATTGCAGCCCATGGAGGTCCATGGGGGATGCAGAGATCCACCTGCACCCTGTGAAGGAGCTCTATGCTGGAGCAGCTGGATGCCTGGAGGAGGCTGTAATCCCATGGGAGACCTGTGGAGAGTGGGGCCTTGCTCCCAGGCTGGAGCAGCTCATCCTTGGAGGACTGCACCCCATGGAAGAGTGACACACACCACAGCAGTTTGAGGGGGAATGGTGACCCTGAGATGGAGCCACGTCAGAGGAGCCCATGGAGAGCTGTCTCCTGTGGGAGGGACCCCAGGGTGCAGCAGGAGCACAACTCCTCTCCCTGAGCAGTGTGAGCAGCCTTGGGTGATGAACTGACCATAACCCTCATGCCCTGTCTCCTTGCACTGCTGGGGTAGGACATAGAGGTGGAAAGAGTTGTTAAGAGCTCATTTTACTTCTCATTATCCTCCTCCAATTTTATTAATAAAAAAATCACTCCAGAAGTTGAACCTGTTTTACTCATGATAGTGAGTGATCTCTCTCCTGGTCCTTAATTTTAACCCAGTGATCCTTAAATTTTCTCTCATCTGTCCAGCTGCATAAGGGAGTGAGTGAGCAGCTTTGGTGGTACCTGGCATCTGGCCAGGGTCAGTTCATGAAAAGTCAATAAGTTTCTTCAGTGTCTTCTTTAAAGTCAACTCAGGTTTTCTATAGCAGAAAAGTGGAATTTGAATAGACTGCTATCCACTTACAACTCACTTACTAGAAAAGATCCCTATCCCTCTCTAAAAGGTGCAAACAGAGTGAAACTACACACTTCAATGAATGTAGTTAAATAAATATAAATCACTCTTGAAGTAAGTGGTGAGCAATGTGAATTAAATCTAAATAAAACTCAGGAATTCACCTCAAATGTTTCTTTTCTCCAGTCACACAGAAAATTTTTCAAAATTTAGTTTAGAATTTGTATTTGAAATTTGTTGAAAACACTTTCAGAATCTCTAGTTGACTTTGAAATTATCTATCAGGTTGTATAAAATATAATATTTGCATGGATTCAGAACTCATAATGTAAATTTTCCTATAACTGGGAAAATTAATTTTAAATTATAAATGTAATCCTAAGCAAATCAAACATGAACAGTTATTAATTTTAATACCCTAAATATTCAGCTCCTCTCAACCATTACCTTATTGGAAAATAATTGTTTAAGCCTTTTAACAAATTCTTTTAGTTTTTATTCCTGGTGTTTAAAATACCCAATTTCCAAGTAAAAACTCTAAATTTTATTATTCCCGTTTTTCAAATTACCTATTGCAGTCAAAATCCTTTTACTTTTTCTTTTCATTTCAGAGTTCATAGCTTGTGAAAAAAATGATGGTTCAGTCACCCTGGAGACTAAATGCTGCTAATCCCTTTTTCTTATCAGTGAGGGAAGGTTCAATATGTCTCAAATTTGATTAGAATTTAAAAGAATTCTTTTTCTTCAAGGAGACTGTCACAAGGTCTCTGATGAGTCAAGTTAGGTAGATCAAGTGATTATACAATGAGATCAGTAGAATAGCTTTAGAAATCAAGTGAGCTTTTGTGGAAGGCACTAGGTTGAGGGGAGATCAAAAGGCAAAGGTCTGTGGACTCTCCACTCTTCTGTTCATTATCTGGGTAAAGCAGGGAAGGAAAGTGCGTATTCCACATCCTCTTAAGTATTCTAAGATGACCTGAGAGAGTCAAGACTTCTTCATCCCCAGTCTGTCTGATGACCTGGAGGTCTTCTTGCTCTGTAAAGTCTAGACATGCTGAATAGCCTTATTCAGGAACACGAAGGCATTCACTGATTGCATATCTTGATGTGCAGTGCTCACCTCAGGTACAAACTCATCCTTCCACCTCCTATACCTTTTACCCATTAAAGCTGGGTCATGTCACAGGAATAGTTCTCCCACCCCATGGTAAAGAAGTGCTATCAGCGGCTTTGCACATATCCTGTGTTTGATATGACCAGGCCATCTTTTTGTGCTCTGCAAAAATCCTGCCTCAATTTTTAGCTACTCTGCAAGTTTCTACACTTTGTGCAACAAATTCAACTTTTTATGAACACCTATCACAAAAGCTCAGTTCAGACAGTAGGCCATCTGTCTTCCTAGCAACAACAGTAGCAGGTGAGAAAAGCCTCCCACCTCTGTGCATGAAGCGACCAGGCTTAGCTGCCACAGTGACAAGGCGTTATCTACTCCAACTACTTGGTCAGCCCTCTTTGAGGACATCTATAACATCACCTCAGCATGCTCCAAGCTGACATCTCTCAGGACTAACTATCCCTTGGCTTCTTGGCTATGAAGCCAGAGTAGTTGTGTTTGCCAGCTGAGCTGCCTATACTCATTGTTAATCAGTACATTTCCCCCAGATTTGTTCTTTCCTTGTGGGACAAGGAGATTTCTCAGAGTATTTCACACTGTCTGGTCCTGTCTCAACAAGTATGAGTAGCCAAATTGCCAGAATTTGTTTATTCAGTGAGCCAACTCACTGGCTATCATTAGATTTAAAGACTAAATTAATACTTGGACAGACAAGTGAGCAAATGCAGATTGGAATGAGCAACAGTCTAGCAAAATACCTGCAGGATCTCCTGAAATTCTGAATTCCAAGTCTTCTTTATTAATTTGAGCCCAGTAAGAGCCACATTAATAGAGGTATTATGTCTGAAAATAGCCCCACCTTGTTACTGAACATAAACATAATTCTACTATTAGAATACACATGCAGAACACAATTATTCTTCAGGCAGAAATTTGAAAAATCAATTTTTCTTTCAATGTTAGTTAAATTGAGAGGATTGATTTCAGATATAAAGCTTGGTAAGAATTCATTTGTTTATTTTTCCTTCACAAAAAGTGCTATATATGGTTACCTAATTTAAGTTGCAGTCATTTGAATTACAGCATGGAGAAACAAAAGCATACTTGCTATCCAGCACACAAAATCAAGCTAATTTGAAGAACTATCCTTCAGCAGGAAGATTAGATTCTGCAGCAATTTTCTAGTTTCAGTTTTTCTTGTATTGAAATGCAGGTGCAGAACTCTTTGAAATGCTTTCCCATCATCTTTATTTATTGAAATGTTCTGAAATGTTTCTATCTTCAATTTACAGAAGTTACTTACTTTCCATTATTAAGTGTCCTGTACATATATATTGTTATTTAAAAATAGTTTCTAGCTAGAAATTTTCCTAGAAAGGATTTTGCATTTCTGATTTTAATTAATCTTTATATTCAGCACAGTAGTAATGAAAAACCAGTTGGTTTACTTCAAAAGACAAATATATCCTATTTGTTAAATGGGCAGACTAAGATGTAACAACTCCAGGTATCTGTATCTGTTTTTTCCCGATAAAGCACATACTATACACTGAGTAATCAAATACTAAGGTTTTTCTTTTTTTTTTTTTTTTTTAATTTTAAACAAAAAATCAGTGGAGATCACAATATTTTAATTAGCATTCTGGATTTGTTTTTATGTCTATTTTTTTAAAGCTTCCTATGTATTCAATGAGTGCAATAGCATTTCTCAATCTTCTAAGTGTATTGTGAAAGTGTTGAAAAAGTGAAGCATCCAGACACTTCAATACTACTAATATGCTTTTCCCTTCATTTTTTCATATCACCATAAAGATTCTTATAATTCAGGTCACACAGAACATGATAAATAAAGCCAAAAAAAAGAAAACTAGGAGGCACTAAAAAGATCATTCTTCCCAATCTTAAGACATTCCTCTGGTCGTGAAGAAAAGAGACGTACTCTAAGCAAGGAACAGTCAAATCTAAATATAATAAGCACAGAAAAGTTTTATAAGCAGCTGCTGAATAAATATATGTGAACCACATTGAGAACAGCTATTCTGCTATCTGAAAAGTCATACAAAAAAAAGGAGAATAAGTTGGTGAAAATTTAAACACTTGAAGCCGTAAATACTCCGAGACTGAATCTGTGAAGTTAGTCTTAATGTTTTTTATTGCGTATCAGCTGAATACAGTGCATCAGAAGTTCAGAGGTTCAGTGAAACAGACATAAATAAGCTTAGAGGCTATTCAAATAATGTTTCTTTCCTCTTTCTTATTTCAGTTGTATGACAAAGCACTAAATGACATTGAACTCTTTTCAAGCATGTGGCATTCAACACTTCACTGAGCTTTACAGCAGCTATTTCTTTAACTCCTTTAAAACACCATTCATGACTTATGTGTTGTTGAATGAAAAACACTCTATGGGGTCAAAATATAATTTCTACTCCTACTTCAGCCTGTATATATGTTCTTCTGCATGACACCAGAAATGCTCAGTGAACATTCCACAGCAAAATGATGGTTCATTTTGAAAATTCAGTTGCCTAATGGAATAACTTCTGAAAATGGGGGATATGGTAAAAGGAAGATTTCTTTTTCACTTCCCAGTGATACATACAAAACGAAATTCAATTTAGCAGTGTAGCTGCACTTATCTAGCTTATAAGAAATAACTGGCTGCTTGTGACTACCTTATAGAAAACATTATACAATATAACAATCTTTTGGAATATTGAGTATTCTGTCTACGTCTATATAAAGAGGCATATGGACTCACAGGCATATGCACACCTGACAATATGTGTAACTTTTGCTACAATTGTCTTTTTAGTCCATTTGAATTATGACTGTGTATACTGAGACATTTATAATGCTTCTCCGGTACTACAACCGGTCCTAATCTGGACTACTGCATCTCAATCTTTTCTTAGAAGACAACTATCCAAAATGAGTGGAAAGGGAGACCCAGCCACCTCCTTTTGCTCAAGCTTCTTACTGGAAGTAAAACTATAGTGAATTGCCAGCAAATTGTGCAAATGAGTATGGTTCCATTCTACTGGAGCTATAAAGATTGAAAGAGGTCAGGTTAAGCAAGCTACAGTCATTCATACAAAGTAATAATATCACTACCTTGCAGAAATATATAAACAACCTTTTGTTGCAGCTTTAGTATGAGGGATGTCATGTTTTGGACTCCTGAAAGTTCAATGGGCTTTTAATTATGTCCCCTGAGAAGACGTTCTTTTACTAATCTCTATTATGTCTCTTTTCCCTTGAGTTTCCCTAAACAACTGCTCTTGTTGTAAAATGCTGCAGCATACAGCTTACAAGTATAAAAGCAAAAATGTAACACAGTGGCAAACACACAATTCTTGTTCTGAAGTCTGACCTTTTGAATTCTCAAAGTTACCACTTCACAATACTTATACTGAGATGTATTTATGATATTGTATCCAATTATACATCATTATGTTTCCTAGAAAAAAGCACAATAGGCTACAATTCCTTCCTAAGGAAGGAATCATTGCTGTTTATTATTTTAAACACAATAAATTCCATTAAAAAAAAGGTAGTTCAGAAAAGGCTATATAGCCTTTTGCAATGCAGAGGTCCCTGCTTATGCCCAGGCAACACACTGACTCACAGCCATGCTGGCTGAAGGGCATCCAAAGACACAAGGATTAAGCAGGAAGGCTTGCCCAGCCATGCCTAAGGGTTAGTTAGTTAGGAGCTGTTAGCAAAAAAGATTGCTAACAGCAAGCAGTCACAGCCAGTTTGACTTCGTGAAGGGAATGTGCAGCTTGTGAAACGCAGTTTTCTTCTATGACAAGGTAGCCCAGCAAGACAAACAAGAGAAACCAGCCAGCATAAATCTTATGGATTGCAGTTAAGCTTTTGATGCCATCTCTTACAGTAGCCTTCTGTTAAAATTAGAGTGCTGCACAATCACCAACCATATGATGTCTAACAAAGACTATTGATGGATTCTGCATCTGTGACAGGCAGTCATGGTTGTGTGTTGACAAGACAGTGGAACAAGACTGGAGAACATCTCTGTGTAAAGGGGTTTGAGGTTCTGGTTAATGGAAATTTGAACATGAGCCAGCAGTGCTCTGGCAGCCAGGAGGGCCAAGCAAGTGCTGGGGTACATCAGGCACAGCTGGGCAATGGAGGGGATTGTCCTGTTCTGCTCTGCACAGGGGCAGCTTCACCTCAAGGGCTGGGGGCAGTTCTGAGGGTCACAATATACGAAAGACATTAACATCTTCGAAAGGGGAGCAACAAAGCTCGTAAAGGGCCTTGAGGGGAAGCCATGTGAGGAGTGGCTGAGGTCTTTCACCCAGAGGCTGGTTGGGCACTAGACTAGGCTCCCCAGGGAAGCTCTTTAAATTATGTCTACTTATGGTGTGATCATGATATCCTTCATGGTCACACCATGAGTAGACATAATTTAAAGAGCATTTGGACATTGCACTTACACAGTGTGGCACAGCGTGACTCTTGTAGTTATCCTATGCAGGGTTAAGAGTTGGATTTGGTTATGCCTTCTAACTCAGGATATTTTATGCTTCTATGATTTTACTTTTCTATGAAGCTCAGATGGACATGATCATCAATCTCAAATTCTTCTGTGTTAAATGGATGCTCCCATGACAATTAAGGGATCAATATACGTTGATGACTTGGTGGTGATGCATGATTCTGCAATCTCCTTCCAGGCAAAATAATTCCATCTCCTACTATGGACATCCGCCAGTACTTGGTGGTACTGCTCTGGGTGGAAGTTCCAAACTAATGGCTCTCCAGAACATCTTTCTTTATTCCCTGCATAAAAAGCCTCCCACATGCTCCCTGACAGGCCAGACTAATAGCAACCCTTTAGTCTTTGCTGATACTACTCCAAATATGGGTTCTGGGTTAAGAGCCTCTTTTTATTAACACAGGTAGATCTTAAAACATTCCACAAGAATCAGTGTAAACTTTAAATGCAAGTATGGGGCCTGCACCCAAAAACAGCAGAGAGAAGTAGAGCAAAAGAAGAAAGAAAGGAAAGTAAGCAGTTCCAAACCCAACACTAGGGTTCTGCTCACTAAACTTAAGGGCAGACCCAATCCTGCTCATTACACTTGTATGAGAAAGTGAAAGTGAAACGGTATCTCAGGCACACGCTTTTTCACACTCTTTTCCTAACACCACCAGAGACATCTATCCTTAGTCACCCCTCTTTAAATTGCTTAAACTAAAATTTGATAATTTTCCAGATTTGGGATTGTGATGTGTGCGCACTTTGTCACTTAATTCCTGCCACTTAATTAATACAGCCCTATTTGATGAAAAAGGAGGTTGCTGAATTAGCAAATGACAAAGATGCGGGTCTTCATTTATGATAAAAATCCTGTTTTACCAACACCTGGCTTTAAGCAACCTCATAAGAAATGAGAAATGTGCTTGTACACATGTTTCTGTGTTTTATTTGTTTTCAAATTAGACTCTTAGATTAGAATAAATTAGAATATTATAATGCCTGACTCACGGTAATATTGGACTTTAGCCTATGGGCATGCTGCTTTTAATCCTAGAGATCAGTACCTATATGCCCTGTGTATTGGTACCTTCTGATCGAATTTTCCCAAATCGGTTTCACTTTTCACTTTTTCTGAGTGTACAGGTGGCTTTTAGTCAGTCCTATATACAACCTTTTAAATCCCACAGATAAAGAGCAGCATTCCAAAATCCAGCAGCACTGGATCTAACATGAGATGCTATGTCTATCCCTCCTATTTTAGATCATTTGAAAGTTAATGGACCAGTTTATGTCTGAGATACTGCATCATTACACTGTGTCAGTGATAATATTATAGGACTTTCAACAGATAAGTAAACTACACTGTAAGTGGCAACACAGAGGTTCATTTCCTTCTAGTGGACATGTAACCACTATTGTTTGGATAGGTTGTGAAACACTATCGGAGAGCAGGATGAAAAGTTTTTAGGATTAGAGAAGAAAGTGATGGAACTGACAGAGAACTACTAAAATATGATATATTTGGAGGCTTTCTTGTGTGATACGCTTCAGTTCAGAATTTTAAAGCAACATTCTCTATAACATTTTATGGTTTTACCATTAGTATTTGAGTTCCTGACACTGTTGACAATATTTCTCCTTAAACATGTGTCTTCCATAGAAGCTATTATAATTTTGTTTTGCAGAAGGGGAGCATACTGTATGACTTCCCTCAGGTAGGAATCTGCAGTATTAGAAGTTCTTATACAATCACTGTGAAGGCATTTCATATTCAAATAAATGTTAAGACTTCCTTTTTTCAAATTGCTGGCATATCATGATATCTTTTAAGTCAGATAATTAATTTCTAGTCCATCTATGCCTTTTTACATGATCAGCCAAAGTGTTTCAACTTATATAGATATATTTACTCTGCAAAAATTTTAGTTCACAATTCAAGCTCATATTTGATATTTTTATTTCTTTTTCAGTCCTGGATCTTAAAAAAAAAAAAGTTAGAAAATTAAATGTTTGTGCAATCTGGTAGTGTTCATGTACCTTGTGTTATTTTTTTCTTTCACACTTTATGATAGAAATCAGAAAACGTGCACACTTTAAAACAGAGGCACAGAGGCTGATCTATTAAATTTTTTTTTTTTTTTGCATGTTGCTTTGCTAATAAGTGCAAACAAAATATGAGTTCCAGTTTTGGAGCTATTCGACTAGTATTTTCATGGCTTTTAAAGTGCATGCACTGTGTGATATTTTCATCTTCAGATGCACTGATACATATGAAAGATAATTTATTGATTAGATTAATAAGAAAGTAAATTTTGTATAAACTGTGAATTACATGGTAGTAGGTTGAGAGGAACAGGTAAATGTGGAAAAACTTCATAGAGTTATCATGAAGTATTTCTGCTTATTGACATCTATATATCACTTTGAAAATGCAAATAGAAAAAAAACTTATAATTGTCTTGTAAGGACTCTTAATTCTGTGATCTCATTGTATGAAATTACCTGCCATACTGGCACAGACAACTCATGACACATTCAAAACAATCATCACATGGCTATGATGTAGATATAATGTTGACGCTCCATGTTGCATCTCAAATACTCATAAAACAAAGCACCTCAATCAATTGATGAATTTTTAATGAACTTAAATTTTTTATGCAAAACCAGCATTGTACACATTTACCCAAGGTTTGTTTTGGGTTTAATTTTGGTCTCTTCTTCCTTTTAGAGAAGCGCTAATTCAAAAATAAAATATACAGAACAGCCTGTGTTTTTCTTTTTAGTAATGAATTCATTTCTTCAGGCCTCAGCCTTCCATGTCTACCCATCATTTGCTCAACCAATCATAAATAAATAAATAAATAAATAAATAAATAAATAAAATCCAGTAGAAAAAAACACAGAAATTTCATGCAGACTTGCTTTTTATAGAATTTGCTTTTGGATTTTTTGGTCCAGATAATATTCACAGGCTTTTATTTAAGTTATCAGAAAAGACCCAAACCAAAACAGTCAAAATTGATTAAAATAATTTCTTACATATTACAGTAAATTAAGGTTTCACAGCTCAGTGAAACCTTAAAAACAGCTGTGACAGTGACAGAACAAGTATTTTCACTCTAAGAGGGAGGCAATGTCCATACTGAATGTAATTACCATATAATACATTCTGCAAAGTGATCTCTTCAAAGCAGATTGAAAAGCTTTTAGTCTGGAGGAAGGAGACAGACAGTTTTCACCAGAGAATAAATTGGGAAAATTAACTTTTCAGGAAGAGAAACAAAAAGCCACTTGGATGGAAGAGAAGACATACAAAATAAATTAATGCATTTATAAATTAAAAAAAATGAAGCCGTTATTGGATACAGCAGAGCTGAATCAAACCATGGCTATTTTCAGAAATACTTCATGAGATCAGCATGGTTTAGGAGTTCTCGCTCCTTGAGATGGACCATACAAAAATGCACACAGATGCTCAGTCAGCATCAGAAGCAATTCAGTGTAGGGTATCCTTCTCTGGACAGAGCTATGACATGACCCTGCTTTAGGTCCCATGCACATAAAAAATTATTTTCTACCTCAATATGCAGGGATCTAACAAAATAAGCTCTTCATATGTAACAAAGAAAAATATGCTTTTAAAATTTTAATACTACCTTCACTACTCTTCAAACAAACCTCAAGCTAAATAAATAAATAAATAAATAAATAAATAAATAAATAAATAAATAAATAAAGTCACTGTAATTTTATATAGAGTGCATTGTTTGAAAGTGACTTCTACAAATAACACTTCACATTTAATATGAATATTAATTCATTTCAGGACTTCATTATTCTGCTGAGTGCAGGAGACTATTTGGAACAATGTTCTGGTGTTTATTTAATATTAAATTTGACATTAAATTTATCTAGTTAAGCTTCAGCATTATTGATTGCTTTTACTTTTTCTCTTGCATGAAGAAATATCCTTCTCCTATGGAAAAAAAAAAAAAGGGATTTGTCTTGCCCTGAGCAGGTCAAACACTTACTCTTTCTGGTTGCAAAATTTTCAGGAAAAATGACGGCAGTTTTCCCTGTTCTGTAAAAGCATATAGGATTTTCATGAACTATCTAATAAAAAGTGATGGGCCTGTTAGAAAGCTCATTGTGGAAAGTTGTACAAAACAGATAATTTTTGGAGAAAATCATAAACTCTACTTAAAAGACATTACTTATTTTCCTGTGATTTTTTAGATGAATATGATGTAGTCCTGAGAGTTTACTGCTCTTATGTCTGTTTTTTATTAATTAGAAAATCCACTCCTTTACAATAACTAGCATTACTATAAATAATCTGTTTAGTTTCTCTTAGGTTTACTCTTTCTTTAGCTGTTGCTCCTCAAAGGGTCAGCAAAATTCCCTGGTATCATACACATAGGATGAGAAAAAAAAGTCTTGGTTTTTTCCTCTTCCAGGGCTCACTGATACAGAACAACTATTGTGTAAATTAAATGTAGGGAAAGTTGGGCTCTTTAATTCTCTTTCTTTACTTCTTGCTATATTTCAATGTGTTCATATATACAAATGAATATGTAATACTACTTTCATTATTATAGACATCTTTGAGAAAAATTACCCCAAAGGACTACAATATTTTAATAAGCTTAGATAGTCATACTAATAAAATAATAAATGCAATTTTGTATTGTAAAAAAGTACAAGTATTCTAAAATTTCAAGCATCCTCCCCAATTTTATGGTCTCTTCTTAGACTGCTATTTTACTATTTTTCTAGAAGGAAAGGTGTTGATGAACAATAGATCCTATGCTAATGTTAAGTTTGATTTAGTTTCTGAATTGTTTTGGGTTTTGTTTATGTTTTTCTTTTCTAAAAGTGGAATGTGTTAAATTTGCACAAGTGTTAAAAAGCTGAAGTTCTTGCTCTCTGTCAAATAAGATCCCACATATCCTTTAAAGTGACATAATTTCTCCTTATCATCCAGATGCAACTCAGAATACACAAATGTTATCAAGCAATCTGCTGGTGTCTATTTTTTATTTTCAAAAACTTTGATGGGTAAATGATATAGTTCTTAAAAATATTTTCTATTAATATTTATGAATTTTTCTTCATCCTCTTAAAATTGATGCTGTTTTTATTAGCTTAAAGCAACATTAAAATAATTTTGCACTAACAATGGAAGGCTTAAATATATGAATATTATCAAGTAATTACTTCAGTACTTGATACTTATGACACCACATACAAGCATAGAGAACTTGGAATATGGAAGAGCCAACTGAAGTAGTTTAGAGTGTAATTTTTTTTGAGCGAAATAGTTTGAAAAAATCTATATTTTCAAGGTATGAAATGTTATACAAAACAAAAAAACCCTAAAGAAGTCATATAGCAACTAGTTTAGTAGACTGCATAGATTTTTTGCTCACTTACCGCATACCAATAAAGCTTTCTAGCAATTCCCATACTAGACTCATTGTTTGTTTTAACTACAGCCAACTTTTTATATAAACACAGACTTTCAAACCAAGATTTCATGTAAACCAGGGCTGCATCCTTCCTTATTAAGCAATTATGTTGTCACTGACATTAATTATTGTTAACTATCACTATCACCAAAAGTGGTTTCTATTCTAAATGTGCTGGATGCTGTATTCTACTTTTTTTTGCCGACGAAGAGTTATCTATTGCAAATTATTTTACTATTCATGTAGGGATATGTAATTTTATTTCCAACAGTACATCTGGAAGAAAAAAAGTACTCTATTAATTCTGTCACTCATGTAGGTTTTTTCTGAATCTTTTTCTGAATCTTTTTCATTGTTTCTTGCAAATTTTTCGAACTATGAAGATCAATAATAAACTCATTTGCATTATATTCATACCGAATAATGCTTTCTGCCTGTACTTCATGGCTTTCAGATTACACGTTTGACTTATCAGTGTCACACTTTAATTTCAGCAATATTATCACTTTGATTATCATACATTTCTGTTTGGCAGATTACCAATATTACTGTATTTCAGGTGAAAATCCAGGCCCAGTTTTCACAATCTTTATACACATTGGGATGTGTGCATCCTAGCAAAAGCCAAAGTAAAACCTCACTAATCAGATTTGACAGTTGTGCTTTTCTGGAAAACCAGTGACACAGTTCCTTAGTGAAGCCAGTGGCAAAATTACAGTGGAATTCAGTGAAGCAAAGATTCCTTATTCACTTCTGAACTGCACCTGGAAGCACACTGAGGAAATATACAACAAAAAATAATAATTAACTGCTCACATAATCATAAATGAGTGTTTTTTGTTTTCAAAGGCTTGTAATTGAACAAGTAGTTTTAGTCTCTTCTTAGGAGCCTTGCTGAGTTGGGAGAGTTGCCAGTGAGGCTGAAATACAATTGAAATCAATTTTTTTTTTTTTAATTTTTCATTAAAATTAGTTTAGGACAACAGTTGCTCTGTTGCTTTCCTCAGGGTGTCCTTCATTTCAATTAAGAATTAATAGTTCAATGCATATTAAAAAATAATTACAGCACAATATAATATCACAAATGTTCCCCAAAAAGGTCAGAATGAATATGATATCTTATACTAATTGACTGTATTTTATGAATCAATCCCTATCAAACCATGATAATGAGTATTATAATAGGATAGAGCAAATAAAATACTAAGATAGAAGACTTTTTAAAAGCTAGTTTTCTAAGATTATGCTGTACAGGATCTTAAAAAGGTAGTTGTAAGAACTACCAGTGTAACTCCAGCATAACACTGAAGTAGTGCTTTTGTAGACCAAAACTTACAAAACTGTTAAACATAACATCAAGCACATCCAAATGAGAACAGTAATCCCAAATAGTATTTTTCAAAGCACAGTTCCTCATAAAGAAACAAATATGCTAGAGGCAGATCAATTTATGGCACCATGACACAAATGGATGCTTTCCTGGAATGATATGCTATTAGAAAGGTCAGCTTTACAAGTACAGAGATGTGCTACCAATTTATTTTCATGCATCCTTAATAGGTTCTATTTTGTCTCTCGTCTGGTGCTGAGGAAAGGTATTGATCCCCAAAAGGCATTCTAGTTGTTTACTCATAACAGAAAAGCAATTTAGGACAACTAATCTAGCTTATCAGACATAAAAGAGCTACATTAAAGTCTAGGGACACTGAAGGTAGGAATGGTTGTATAAGGCAGCGTTATTTTCCAAGTATGTCTGCCCACTGACACCAGTAATGAATGACGGCAGCTACCAACTTCTTTGATTCTCTCAATGCAAAGTCAATTCTCTGACTCTGTTCAACAGTGAACTTCAAAAGGTTGTTAGTTTTTCAAGTTACTCATATTTATTGATCTTCTGTCTAAAAAGGAACAACAAGTAAAGCATTGCTAGCCTGTAGATGAATTGCTTATGGTTTTCTGGGGAGTGAATGTTTTTTAAATAAGCACTGCTCCCACGAAGCACGCATTACACATGGTTTAATTTAAGAGCTTAAAGAAATGTACACTGTCCTCACATACTGTTTCACAGACAGATCTGTCTCCAATCATTACTGTTACAAGAGTATGTCATCAGTCATTCTCCTCAGCAGTTCCTATGTGCTCACATGTTGTGTAGAAGCAAGAAAAACCTTGTTGTCCTGCAGTTTAAGACAACCAACAAAATGGTTCATGCAAGAGAAATATAATTACTGCACCAGCAGACAAGCTGTTGGCCTGAATTGAAATTCCTCAGAGCATTGCCTAAATAGAACATTTAATCAGAAAGTGAGAATAAAATCAATTTTTTTCCACCTAACAGATGATTACAGCAGGAATAGTCACTTGCAGTCCTATCACTTTGATTTGTGTATTGGATTTACATGACAAGGTTTCAGTTGCAGACAAGCTACAAAGGAAAGGGCAGCAGTGACAACATGAGATGAACTGATCACAAGCACATCCACCTGTGCTGGTGTGGGAGGACGAGGGAGAGAATTCAGGGGAGAAGTTGTGCCATGGAAAAAGGGAGGAGTGGGGGAAAGGGTTTTTTAGATTTGTGGTTATTTATTATTGCCCTACTTTGATTTGATTAAATAATTAAACTAATTTCAAGTCAAACTAATTAAACTAATTTCAAATCACGTGTCTGTTTTGCCCGTGACAGTAACAGGTAAATGATCTCTCTCTTTCTTATCTCAGTTCATAAGATGTTTGTTATAATTTCACTTCCTTGTCCAGCTGAGAAGGGCAGTGATAGAGTGGTTTTGGTAGGGTCGACCCATCACTGTTAAATTCCCATTTTTTGAGCAGTACAATTATGTTTCAGACAGTGCTTTTGAAACCACATCTGAGTCACTCACCTCTATGGTTTCACAAATTCTACTCTGTTTTTTGGACAGTCTTTCAGAGAAAGAAATGAGAGGACTTTTCTTCTTCTGGTTCTACTGTGGGATAACCTAACAGCCATTTCAAGTGTTTGGAGGTATAACTTTAAGGAGCAACTTCCTTGCCTGGTCTAGCAGGATACTGATGAAGTAACAAGTACTATAACATCAAGATAGTGGTGAAATATGGACCAAGTGAGGCCCAGTATTTTTCTAATTAAGAAGATTATGGGGTTGAATATGAATGCTGGATTATGCCTACATATAGTCAGAGAGGCAATTTTAATAAGATGCACTTTAAGAAGCAGTACACCAGCTTTTATTCAGATATAAAGCCCAAACACTGGACAAAACCTGTACATCTAGGAACAGCATCAAACAATGTGCAGCTGACTCCTGAAAATGAACAGAGGAAACAGGCACGCAGGAGCTTTGTGAAGCCTGCAAAACGTGCATCACTTGGATTTGGATAGGAACCTACCATTTTTATGTAGTTCTGACAAGAATTTTTCTACTGTCTGCTCATACTGTCTCAGATATGTGCTATCCAACTGCCTGTGCATTGATCAAAAGCTTAATGTTCAAAAAGTGAGACCGGCATGAGTGTTCATACAGTACAAAGCTTTTTATTATATATATCAGACATTAAGAAAGTTTGGTTTCTCTACACCGACAATATTCTTCAATGAATGACATTGAGGTGGAAGAAGACAAACTTCCACCTGCTGCTTTAGATTCAGTCAGGAGAAACCCTTTGTCTCTCCTAGAAGTGATATTTAAGACCACGTCTGATATGTACTGAATAAACAAAATGAAGACCACTTCAGTCTCACTCTTTATGTCAATTGGATCCATTGAAACAGAAAACTCTTCAGTTGTAGTTGCAGGAAGACACCAACATTAAAAGAAAACTAACAAGTTTATTATTGCTACTATTATTATTATTAAGCTTGTATGTGTTCTGTTATAATGATTTTAGGCTCATATGAGTCAATCACAAAGATTTTAGGAATCGGTGGGTAAGGACTCTCCTAATATGGCTAAAATCCTATTGTGTGCTCTTCTTTAGTCGATGAGCAGAGAAATAAGTCTGTTTCCAGAATAATTCTTCAAGACCCCAGAAATTATTAAAAAGGTGCTTTTAAAGGAAAGAAAAATTGCTAATTTACCCTTCACAAGACTGATAGTTACTAAAAGAAAACTACCAGTATATCTTGGCTCTTCTGTCCTGCTTATATTCTTTAGTATTCTGTGCCTTCTCTGCATATGAATTTGCACTCATGAAAGAGTGACACAAGATAGAGAACAAAATGAAGCTGAAAGAAGCTAGCAATCTTATTTATTTATTTATAACATTTTTTTCTTTAAACAATCATGTCAGAAACCAAAGAGCATCACTAAACTGATGGACCATAAGTGATTTCCGGAATTGATGTAGGTTGATTGAATAATCAAATTCTAAGTCCTAATGGAAATAATAAACCTTATTCAGTCCAACCTTTCAAAAATAATAATAAAAAGAAATCCCACAACCTACTTAGAGTTTTTTATTGGATACTTTTTTATATAAAATGTCTAATGAGATGACAAGCATGTATGAGTAATCACTTTTACTCACTGTTCTTATTAAAGATGAGCTACAATTCTTTCAGTCAGAAATAAAAATTCTTCCTAGAAAATAGAATAGACATTTCCAATGATGTTAGAGAGAAAATGAAAGAAAATCTTTACTAGAAAGCTTTCAGGTACATAATATGGCAAAAATAGTATGGGGTATATTAATTCTACTATTTGTATAAGGTTAATCAATTATCATATACCATCCAATTAAAAGGTTAGTTGGTTAGATAATAATTCCTGGGGTAATGAAACACTGGAAGAACTCCAGAGGTTTCTTTTGCCTCATTTTTTATTATATCTGGCCCAGGTTCTGGTTGTAAAACAGAATATCCTTGTAGTTGGTTCTCGTCTAAGAATAAGACAAATTAATATTTAGGAATATGTTTATAATTTTAACTTATTGTTTCTAAATGTTGGGAAGAAAAATAGGAAAGTACTAGAAATTGCAGCAATACTTTAGCAATCTACAAAGCTATCAATATGTGAAAAATATACTTAGACATGATTTCCCTGATCAGTAACATTAAAATGGCTCCTTATTTTTATTCAAAGCAGGTAGCATATTTAAATTGAACCTAATATAGGAAGCATAAATATCAGTCTTTGATAAAATGAATGGTTTCCTTCCTCTTGTCTATATAACACTTTTAATTCTTTTAAAACTCTTTAATGGGCTTAGTAGAAAAAATTTCACCTTAGCACATGCCCCAAAATACCCACCATTCTTAGAAGTGTAGCTGAATTATTTTAAGACATAATCTAGAAAACGGTTTGCAGGCTTCTTGCGATAAGAGTTGTACTTCCAGTAACTTCAATGGAGGGCAGAAAACTCAATACACTTTTAAACAATTTTCAAGGTGAAAAAATAGCACTGATATTGAATGAGCTAAATCTTAGTGTGGAGTAAAAGTCAGTAGACAAATATTTCAATTTTGACATTAAGTGAATAATGCATCCTATTTTGTTGAACTTACCTTTCAATTTCTGCTTCAGATGCCTTAGGAATGGAAGCCTGTACCTATCCTTTAGGTTGCATACAGAGGGCCTGATAAATCTGCTGTGACTCTTTTGGTCTAAGAATCAAAACTTCCCAAAGTCACTGAGATATAGCTATAAACCAGGTAAGCACTAAGAAAATAATATTGCCATGGATATTTTCCATAAAATTGTAGTATGTAGTATTTTGCTTAGCAGAAAGGATGCCTATATGAAAGACAAAGAAAGACAAGACAAATGGCACTGGTTTTAAACTGAAAGAGGGTAGGTCAAGGTGGGATATAAGGAGGACACTTTTAGTTATGAGGGGGAGGAGACTAGAACAGGTTGCTTAATGAACCTGTGGGCAGACAGACTTCTTTCTGCTGTATTTTTGTTTTATATAAATATTTTACTTCTTTTCTAAATTCAAATACTAAATTTTCACTATAACTGTTATTCTGAAACTAGAGATCTGCCCCTTGGATTGAAAATGGAACCATATAACTTCCATTTTGTGGTTATACATAACAAACTTGACTCATGGGCATACAGTTTTGGGGAAATCCCAGAATAAAGAGCATAATGTCATCCTATCTTTGGGCAGAATATCTAGCAGAGCCTTTCAGGTATTCTGCAGCCGACAGGACTTTCTACAAAAAGGGATAGCTGAAATGAACCTGAAATAAACTTTGATGCTCCATAAAAAACTCTGAAAGCTTAAAAACTATTTATGCCAAAGCCTCCTAGGGTTAAGTGCTAGATGGAAAATATTTCAGTTCAGATTGCCTGTTGCATTTCACCACTATTGCCAAAAAATTTTCAAATGCAACATAATTGTCACCTCCCCATTTATGGTTTTGACACTACATAGTAGAGAAACAGATGTGCATTTAAGAAACAGATGCGCATCTGTGTTTATGATTTTTTTTTTTCCCCACAACTTTAGAACTTCCTATAAATTCTCTCAGAGTGTCCTTAAAACTATTGTGGTGATGTTACATACCCCCCCACCAATTATGTACTGCTGAGATCACAGCCTAGCATATTGATCAGTATTGCCTCAATCTTGTACTCCCCTGGCGTGTCTGTTTCCAGCTGCTGTCTCTCCTTAAACATACTTTGTAAAGAACAGGGGAAAGAGAGTTCTTATTATTCTTTCATACACTACCTAGTAAAAGTGAGACCTAGATCATGGCCAAGGTTTGATGTCAGTGCAAATACCAGTATATTACAGGAAAAAAACCACAACATTGCATCACAAAGCAAAACATTTCTGAAGCAGGTAATTATTTGGATCATATTTTTAAAGTCCGCTAACAGATTAGACTGTGATTCTTTCAGACC
The DNA here is from genome assembly GCA_018697195.1 of Certhia americana. NCBI lineage: Eukaryota > Metazoa > Chordata > Aves > Passeriformes > Certhiidae > Certhia > Certhia americana. Next base: position 48,848,732 of record CM031878.1, on the reverse strand, counting down.
ATACAAGCCGCATATCTTCTCCCCAATATGAAATTTTGTGTTAGAATTATTATCACCTAATAGTTATTACTGAGTATTCATGTTTGCACAGAATTAGTTTTCCCAAAGCAAGCTGCTTTGTAATTGAAATTACAATGGAAGATTAAAACTAAAAGGACACCTGTCTGACAGTAGAAATTGCTACAGAAGAATTTGATGCTTCCATTACTTCAGGACAGATATAGTTTGGGACGATCTCACCACCTGGAAAATGTCCCAAATCATTGTTTAGGCAGCCATGGTGATCATGACTAACTGGTAGAAAAAGCAGTCACCCCCAGAAATCACATTCCCATGTCATGTCATTGATACTAACTGTGACATGTGTCATTATGATGATGAGTGGTACCAAGACAAGAAATATGGGATTATATACTACCAAATATGTAGTTTTTATATATTACAATATATAAAACATATTATATAATGTATTATACATATAATTTATTTAACACCCATGAGGGAATACTGAAGATTGTGTGAGGAGATGAAAATCATCTTTGTCATTTGAAAATAGTTTTCAGCTAGGGGACAAGACCTAATTATAGCCTCTTAAAAAGGTTTAGCCTTAGGAGTAAAAGAGATTTTAAGGAGAGAAGTTTGAAGGATGATAGATGCTAAATGATGTTCAGAAAAATTTAGTTTAGTTGTCCTATGATTATGGATAGCATGAGGCACTGCTTGGAAGAGAAGATTGAGAGCATGATCCAAAGAATTATCCACCTGGATTTTACCACTAACTTCAATAAAAAAATATGACTGAGCATAGTCTAGCATAAAATCAAAAAAAAAAAAAAAAAAAAAAAAAAAGAATTACAAACTATTTGACCTTATTTGTGAAAGTGACTGATAGAAAAAAATTTAACAAAAATTAAAAGGCATTTATTTTCATATAAAGGAAATTTTATAGGACAAGAAAGAAAAATAAAAAATGTTAGTACAGAATGATGAAATCTCTGGAGTTACTGAAGACTATGCGGGAAGGACTGATTAAAAGACATGGATGCTGTGTTAAAGTGTCACTGTTTCAATCAGCACTGTTTCTGAGACTGGCAGGAAGAAGGTAGAAGGGAATCAGAGGAAAGTTTTGGAATAAAAAGGTAGTAATATATTAGGGTATTTCTACAAGCACTCCTTGTTTTTGAATGCTTTTTCCTCTTTAAAATGCAGTAAAATAATATTCAGAAGTTGGCTGCCTTCATTTTAATATGAGGCATAGATGTGGATACTCAGTTCCTATAGCTCATTAAAAAATATCTTCTAGGAATATTTTTTCTAGGGGAAGAACAGTCTGTGGAGATTAACATCCATCTCACCAGAGAGTCTTGTTAGTGAAATATGGAAATATTTCTATAAACTATATTTCTGCAGCACAATGAGACCTGTGAGCTACAACACAGAACATTTTTTTAAACAATTTTTCACACAATCTTTATTCTCACTGACTTAGGAACCCCACAAAAGCTTACACAATGAATATAAATCATATCCATAAGGAATTTCTCTCATTCCTAAAGAGCAGACACACATATGTTGTTTTATTCTTCAAACAATGTGATGAATATTTTATGAGGCATGAAGCTCAGTTACTTCCATGAAAGAGAAACCAAAGGAAGGCTGAGTCTGCCCTCCCATTTCCTCTCCTCTGGTTCACCTCCCACTCTTCCAAATTAACTTTTGCACATATGAGAAATAGAACAGACTGTGGTCATACATACCCCCAGGAAATCCGTGATTTGTACAGCAATAACTTGTACTGCGTCTCTCATATTTGTCTGTGCTACTTAAAAGAGAAAAGGTTTTCAACAGCAGATTCATGTGCTCCTAATCTGTTTTGTCCTTGGGGAGGCCAAAGAAGGGGGAAGTAACACTGTCCTAGAGCAAAGAGGATTAATGCCAATGGACTGAGGACTTGGGCAGGTAGTTTCAGATTACTGCTGACAAAGCTCATGATATAACACAACAGATTGGAACAATTACCTGGTTGAAGTTCCTTGAAGTATTTTTTTTCCAAGCCTAGTTTGACTCACAGAAAACTACTGAAGTTCATGAAACATAGATATTTCAAACTTGATTCTTCCCTACTAAGCAGCTCATGCATGATTTATGTCTGTATATAGCAGATGTAAGAGAACAAGACTGAACTGATTGCATTTCATACCTGCTTTTATCTGGGTATAAAGGACTGCATAAATAGCAAAATGTGAAGCATCAGGCCCATTTCCTTAAATGAGTAGCAGAAGAATCTTTTTCGAAGCTCAGTCCATGCTATCAGAGGGGAAGTCTAATCACCATTACACTGAGAAAAGATCCCTTTTTTCACTGATAATTGGTGGAATTTTTGCATTTACAATAGGTAAAATAGAGATAAGGGAAACAATAAATACATTTCCTTTCAGTTCTGACCAGGAAACTGATGACCCTCCTAATGTAAAACATTGTTCCTGTTCAGTCACTTTTTTTTCACACGTACTGTTTTGCTTCGGCGCTTAACCAAATGAATGCTGAAGTCATGGAAAAAGGCTTTCAACTTGGGACTGAGAGCTTTTGCCTATATGGGTGAAAATTAGGCATGTCAATGATGATTTACAGGCTCAAAGTCTTACGTTCCTGCAGCTCCAGAACATCTTTACTAAATAAGTGATGCAACAGTCAGAGTTAGCAGGGCAAAATAGAGACAGGATGGAAAGTTTAAGTGAACACAACTTAGGCCAGCATTATATAGCACACTTCCATTTTTGCTCAGATCACTATGGAGACTACACATGCATTCCTGAGACCCAGGTGACATAGTGAAGATTGTCCCCTTAGATGTCTTTACCACTCCTTCTCATCTTTCTCATTTTATGTTTATTAATTAAGATCCTCTTTAGTAAATCCTTAATCTAAACCAGGAGGATTTTCTGAGCTAGAGTTCACTCCCATTTCAGGGGTTTATTCTTAAAAGTTCTGCTCAAGTTGGAAGTAAGAAGAACTTTCGAAAGATAAGACTTGCGGGAGTAAAATGAGCATTTCTTTTTCCCATCTGTGATCGTACTGTGTCACTATATCAGAGACTTCTGAACATCTTGCTGATAAAACCAATTGGGATCCTTTTTACTCTTTCAAAAATGACTGAAAAGCTGAATTCCCACTCTTTCCTTTTCTCACTCTCTAGCCACTCATAATACAGTAACACTTAAAGCTGTTTATACTTTTAAAAATTTTAGATTCAAGAAAAGTCATCCAACGTTCAATTTCCACTCATCTGACAGAGAAAAAAGTGGAGAGGAAGCATAAGAGAGAAAAAGACTTGACTAAGATTTGAGACACTAAAAATACTGCTTAATCTGATTTCTCCTCAGCCATCCCAAAAAAGAGAAATCTTTCAGCACTTCACAAAATTAAGGAGATATTAGTTAGTGTTTCTATTTTTCCACCAAAAATTATTAAGCATTTATTCTGGGATAAGACAGTAAGTATTTTCAAAATAAATATATAACTTAATGATCTAATTATATGTGCTTTTAGTATTCTGAAAGCTGGAGTGTGACATATCTGCTTTGCTGCAAAGCTTCAGTTTCAGTGGGCAGAGATATTAGACATGAAACTTATGTCTATTTATATTCCAAGAAAGGTCTAAGGTTAGTTTCTTGTTTTCTTCTTGTTCTTTTTTATGTTTTTTTTTTTTTTTTAAAGCAGTAATTCATGTCTAAAATCAAAGAAAATCTGAAATTCTAGACACTACGTAATTTCATCCCTGTGGAGTAGAGAAAAGACAAAGCAATAAAGAGAAATGGAGTTTTTTACCTATGAAAATGCACTAAAATAAATCAAACGAATGTGCAATTTAATTTTAGAAATTAATGCTGTAAAGTTTTCAAAAGATTCTGCTACCTGTAGTCCAAAAGTTTCCTATTAGATCATGAAACAGGTCCACTATTGTCCCTCTGGAAGAGGTTGTAAGAAGAACCAGCAAGTAAAGGATACTGTATCCACTTCTGTTCTCCTAGCATCCTTAAGCAGTGGATTAGTACCTTCTGACATCCAGCCATTTAAACATTTGCTGAGACTAATGTAACTTAAAACTTTTAAATAATTTAAATTTTCATCAAGTTTTAGTGTTGCAAAAGAGGAATTTTATTTAAAAATCTTTTCTGGGGGAGAGGTGTGTGTTTACTTCTTAATTTTATTTTAGTAATCTCTTACTTTCATCTGCTTTTAATGCATTATGTAATAAAGAAAAATGTAGAGGAAGAACACAATGCTATCTCTGTCATATAAGTACATGCTTATTTAAAAAGCAAATATTATTATGATATTCTGCTTTTTTTCCAAGCTATTCTACTCTTATTCTACTCAAAAAAGCAAATATTATTATGATATTCTGCTTTTTTTCCAAGCTATTCTACTCTTATTCTACTCAAAA
>CM031878.1:48821500-48844275 GCA_018697195.1 Certhia americana | reverse complement strand
ATATTCTGCTTTTTTTCCAAGCTATTCTACTCTTATTCTACTCAAAAGGGGGAAAAAATATTGACCTAAAAATGATAGGCTGGAATATAGCTATCTCTCTCTCTGTCTCTCTCTCTCTCTGTCTCTATATCATCTATATCTATATCTATTTATATATATACACAGACATATGAAATTCTTTTCTAAGGGCTTATTAAAAACATGAAGTAAAAGAGAGGAGGTTTAGATTTGATATTAGGAGGAAGTTCTACACTATGAGGGTGATGAGGCTTGCAACATGCTGTCCAGAGAAGTTGTGGATGTTCCATCTCTGGAAATGTACAAGAGAGCAGTCTGGACGGTGCTCTGAGCAATCTGGTCTAGTGGAAGGTGTCCCTGATCATAGTAGTTGGAACCATATCATTTTTAAGGTACCTTCCGACCCAAACCATCCTATGGTTCTATGATTATGTTGGGTTTTGTCCCCCCATTGCACAAAAGATAAAAAAATATCAGCTGCAGCCAAAATAACTTGAAGCTCAAATCCATTTGGTTTTACTTCCACAGAAACGTTTCTTTCTTCTCAACCTATTCCATTTCCTGAGATCTGTTTTTGCAATAAAATACTAGTAAATATAGCCAGAGATATCAGCTTTTCTGTTTTAAAAAAAAAGTTACATTTAGTTTAGGAAATCTCAATAGCTGTATCATATAAATGCAGTAGAGGAACTGTAAAGAAGAAGACAATATCATGAACCATCTTAAGACTGTCTCTCAGAATGACATGTTCTATGGGTCTTTCAAACATCTTTCTAAGTAAAATGGAAAACTAAATGCAAAGGCAACCATTCATTAAAGATTTCACTGTGAGGGAACAAAACCCACCCACAAAAAAAAAATACACCCATACAAAAATAAAGGCCTGAACCTCACTCCCAGAAGAATAAATTATTTCAAATGAAATATCAAGCCAATATCAAGTTACTATGAAGCTAATATCAAGTTAATTGAAAGGGGTCCACTAATGTTCTCTATGCTTCTAAAATACCAGTAATAGCAATAAAAAACAATTAAGATGAGCAATAAAAGCACCAGCAGTTACTTGTTAAAATGTTTTTACAAATATTGACTTCGTCTTTGGGTGAGATTCAGCTGGTTTAAAGCTATTGTGGTTCCTTGGGCCACACAGCAAAAAATAACTGTGCAAAGAGGCAGGTGGCATCTGGACTGGCTAAGCCCAGTCCACTATGTCTAATCACCACCAATTACTTCTCTGTTCTGGTACCAACAGCTGCTGTGAGCACATGAGGAAGTGTAGGCAGACCAAAAATCTTTTCAGAAATGAGAACTCAAAGGCACAGACGGCTTTTTTGTCAGGTAATGATATCGGGAGCTTTTAACCTCCAGATAACGACATGAAATTGCCTGAGGTCAGCAATGACTGAAAATTGTGACAATTAGATGGCTTCTTTGTGGCCTATAAGAAATGAATTGGTGGCCTCATTCCAGTTCTCTATCATAAAACAATTACAGCTAATGCTGATTGACATCTTTGATTGCAACCGTGGCTCAGAGGACAAGACTGAATGAGCCTTGAAAATAAACTGCCCTTCAACCCAGAAAAGTCAATCCTCTGAGCCAGAGGTGAGGCACACACTAGACTGTGAAAAAAATGTACCTATTTTTGCTCACTATACTGCCATAAACTTTGTCCCTCCTACCAACTGTCAGTGCCTTCTGCTTAAGATGGAACAGAAAATGTAAGTCCTTTGGGAGGGTTTAGGAAGACTTATTACATATAGCTCTTTATGGATTTCACTCAAGCATGCAAGAATTCAGGTGGTGTGGTGCTGTGGTGCCAAGTGCTGTGTGGGTGCTGTGCTAAACAGTCTACTCTTCGAATTGCTTGCCATCCAAACAAATGGGGCAGATGTGGGGGCCAAGAAGTGCCATTACCAGAGCTTGACAGACAATGCATGAGGGTCAGTGACACAAGGTAGTAAATCTAAGATCAAACACTTAATGTGTGGCAGTAAAATGAGCCCAAGTGGAGGACTGGGTCTCAGCTATACAAATGAGTTAAAGGCAAATAGCTCTGGGTCACACAGACTTTATACCTTTTACTTCTGGCATCACAGACGGGGAGCTGTGTGCAAGTGTCCATGCGTTTAATGCCAGTCTAGAATTACTGATGTGCAATAGATAAAAGGAAGAGTTTTAGACAGCATTTAGATATAAGAAAAAACCCTCAATTTTAAGTCTTTGCCCTGACACAACTCTATCAGAAGTTTTTACTTGAGGAGCTGTTCTTGAATCTTATAAAAGATTTCATGTGCTGGGAGACATCTCAAAACTCCTGCTCCCAACTGTTTATTTCACAGCATAAAGGTCAGTTTGCACTGGCTATGTAAAATATGAATAGTGGTAAACACACACATTGATTAGCATTTGAAAATGTCATGCTAATAAAAATATAAATTAAAAAGAAAAAAAAGAAATTAAAAGTTAGAGTGATCCTACGCAACACATGGTAAAAATGTGCCATCTGAAGTAAGGGGGATTGAGAAAGAATACAGTAGATGTCTGTAGAAGTGTATGACTCCATGTTGGCAGCTGTCCTTGGCTGGACAGGATTCATCCTCCTCATCTTCTTCTGTCTTCAGTTATAGAGTATGGGCTGAGTCTGCTTGTGTTAGATACTTAGTTTCATCTCTAAGAAAACCTATGCAGCAGCAAAAATTCACAACAGTTTTTCCAGTGGACTGAAGCATTTCAAGCATAACTTTTGGAATGACCTGAGGCAAACAGAGAGAGATCAAAGAAACCTAGAGGAAATTATGCTAATGCACAGATGAAGCTTAATATGCAACCTCTAACTGGAACTTATCCATCTACCTTTTCCTTTAGAAACAATAAATATCTTTCACTGGTCTTACACTTTGGGAGGTTAAAAACAATGTATGTCTTTATCAATTGTCCCACCATACAAATAAAAAACAGAATCATAGAATGGTTTCTTTTGTAAAGAACCTTAAAAGTCATATAATTTCAACCATTCCACTATGGGCAGGGATTCCACCCACTAGATCATGCTGCTAAGAGTGCCATCCTAATAGGTTTTGAACAATTCCAGGGGTGGGACATCCACAGCTTCTCTGAGCAATCTGTTCCAGTGCCTCAACACCCCCACAGCACTCTCAGTTTGTCTTTGCAGGAGAGGTGCTCCAACATTTTGATCATCTTTGTATCCCTCTTCTGTGATAATTCTAACAAGTCCATGTCCTTCCTGTGCTGGGACCCAGGAGGTGGATGCAGGGTTCCAGGTGGGGTCTCACCAGAGCAGAGAAAAGGGGCAGAATCCCCTCCCTCCCCTGCAGGTTATGCTGCTTTGGAAGCATTTTATTTCTAAAATTTATAAAATTTTGGACACATTTTATTTCTAGGCTGGGAGTGCACATGGCAGTGACATGTCCAGCTTTTAATTTACCAGAATTCCCAAGTTGTTCTCTACAAGACTGATCACTTGTAAGTTCTCAAGTTCCCAGTGTGTGTCCATGCTTGGGATTGCCCCAGCCCAGCATCCTGCAGCTGGATTTGTTTAATTTCGTGAGGTTCTTGACCTTGCCCAGGCTGCCCTGGATAGCATCCCTTCCTTCTCTTATGCCCACAGCACCATTCAGCTTCATGTCCTCTGCAAATCTGCTGAGCATGCACTCAACACCACTGTCCACATCATTGATGACAGTACTGAAGAGCTCTGGTCCCAGGACAGAGGGACAGCACTTGACACTAGCCTCCACCTGGAGATAGAGCCATTAACCACAACTCTCCATCTGCGTCCATCCATCCAATTCCTTATCCACAGAATAGGGCACCCTTCAAATCCATGCCTCTCCAGTTTGAAGACAAAGACCATGTCAAAGGCCTTACAGAAATCTAGATGACATTTTAAGGTTTAGATTGGAAAAATCCTTTAAGATTGAGTCCAGTGTTTACCCAGCACTGCCAAGTCCATGATTAAATCATATCTCTAAGTGCCACATCTGTATGACTTCTAGATACTTCCAGGTTTGGTGGCAGCTACTTTCCTGGACAGCCTGTTCCAATGTTTTACAACCCCTTTGGAGATAATTTTTTTTTTTTTTTTCCTAATATCCAATCTAAGCTTCCCCTGGCACTATTTGAAGCTGTTTCTGCTATCAATACTATCAGTACTATCAATATTTACTTGGGAGAAGAGACTGAAACTGAACTGTTCACAAATCATCCTTTCTTTGATTAAGTTATGAGCTGGAACTGTCTATTCCTGCACTACATTCACTTAGTTCAACTTAAGATATGACCACTTCTCAGCTGAGGTGTAAAAATGAGTCATATGAATATTCTTAATGTATTTCAGTTGGAAAGTATATTGATTAGTTCAAATTGCTTTTATATTTTATATAATTCCCCCCACATCTGCCCCATTTGTTTTGATATCAGAAAAGGCATTACTATTTAACTAAATAGAAAATGAGCGGAGAGGACCCTAGATATCAGGCGAACAGATTGATGTGTGATCTACTTTTTAGCACTGTTTAGATGCAAAAATTAAAACATTTCTATCCCTTCCTTATGATGGTTGTGCTGTCATGCCCTGCAGTATTTTAACAGAAGATCAAGATGCTACAATTTATATGCTAAATGGAGAAGTCTTGAATAGTTGGAATTATGTTGGGTTTTGTCACTGACAATAAAAGAGAGAAATAGCAAATCGTGTTGGTCATTGAAAAAATCCAAATGAATTAACAACATGAGAATATCACGTGAACAAAAAAACCCCAGAGAACAAATACTTAAGTTTCTATTTTAAAGTGTCATTCTAGTAAAATGTGGGGTAAAAATATCAAAACTTAGTCATCATGATATCTGAGAGTCTCATTAAAAGATGGTATAGAAGAAGGAAACATATCAGGCTTGAAAAATACTACTTACAGATAGTAATGCACATATATCAGTATGCAAAAAAAAGTTGTTACAGACTTAATAATGAACACCCAATCAGCAAAAAATCTGTATGAATTCAATGGTTTTTTGAGCCCAGGATGCTCCTAATTTTTTTTTACATTTATACCTAAGGGACGCTAGCTCCACTCTTTCTCTTTTCTCTGAGAACTATCCATAGTTCTAAAATGTATTTTCATTTAAGGAGTTAACAACTTCAGTAACCTGTATTATTAAGATACATGAAAAGTACTAAATGTATTATCAGCCATTTCATGCACTGGAATTGTGCATAAAATTTTATAAATTATATATTTTCTGTCCTACATATGTTTCTGTGAGATAATGAAACATTAATGACAAAAAAATATTGTCAATGTGAAAATACAGTGGGTGCTTTCCTGAGGTCAGGTTTTCACCCCTGCCCCCAAAAGAAGGGGAGGAGGAGAGCTCTTTGTGTGGTGGTGTAATCTGTGATCCTCATCAGACATAGTTGAACACTCACCACTGGACGACACAAGTTGGGTTTTGATATAGGTAAGTGAGAAGGCAAATAAGAAGCAGTCCCTGCTGAGGCACCACAGTGCTTTTAATCACACCAACATCCTCTCTTACACTGGGTTAGGTGCAAAGCTCCCCAAGGAAGTACTGGGACATTCTAATCTGCTGCAAGGGAACTACTAACAAGAACCTGAGTTACCTTTGCCGTCAGGGGCAGATCTTATTAATTTCAGATATGGAATTTCTTATTCTCCAGTGTTCTTAATGAATTACAAAGTTATCACCTGTGCTGTTTTCATCTTTCTTCATAAAGCTTTAAATATTCAAGGGAAATTATGGTCTGTGCTACATTGCAACTCAGTAAAATTTTCATTCCATTAAGTGACAAGGTTTTGATGGTTGTGGAGCTGCAGGGGTAGCCTCTGTGAATGGAAACCAAGGCTGTCAATGCAGAACACTCTCTGTTCCAGTACACTGCAGAGCAGACCAGTCCCTAGTCCTTGTTAAACCCACTGGCCATGATGATGGTGATGCCTCTGGGATAACACTTCTAAGAAAGAGTAAAAAAATGTCCTGCAGACAAATTGTAATAGAGTGAGAAAATGTGAAAGAACCCTGTAGATTGAAAGGTCAGGGAATGAGGGGGAGGAGGAGATGCTGGAGGAGGAGATGCTCCAGGAGTCAAAGAAGAAATTCCTGGCTGCCCCTGGAAAAGACCATGGTGATGCAGGTTGTCACGGTGGAGTAGATATCCACCTTCAGCCCATGAAGAACACCATTCCTCAGCAGGGGTGTGCCTGAAGAAGGCTGCATAGAAAGCTCAGGCTGGACGACATTCCTGGCAGGAGCTGCAGCCTGTGAAGTAGAGTACATACAGAAGAAGGCTTCTGACAGAAGTTGTGGGTGGTGGGGCCCATTTCTGAAGGACTCTTTTCTGTGGAGAGAATTCACACTGGAGCAGTTCTGAAAGAACAGTATTCTGTGGTGAGGATATCCTATGCTGAAGCACACAAACAATACAAAGGAGGGAAAGAGAAAAAGTGTTATGGATTAATCTCCATTCCTCATGTGGCTGCACCACTCAGAGAGGAGGCAGAAGGACTGGGAATAGAGGAGTGAAGCTGAGCCTGGGAAGAAGCAGGGGAAGCAGAGAGAATGGAAAGAGAAGAGTAAGTTTGTCTAGTTTTGTCTTTGTTCATCACTATTCTGCTCTATTTTAAATTTTCCTTGTATAAAATCAATCTTTTCCAAGTTGAATTTGTTTTGCCCATGATTGTAACTGGTAGATGAACTCCCTGTGTTTTTGTATCAATCTATGAGTTTTTGTATTTTATTTTGCTGCTCAGCCATCTTGAAGAAAGGAAGTCAAGGAGTGCCTAAGTGGACATCAGTCATCCAGACCAGATCAACCCACAGAATGCCAATTAACTTGGAAGAAACTTTCACCTTTGGAGAAACTCCAGAATTGCTTCTTCTCTCTATATGAAGCAGCAGTGGAATGAACAGAATCAGAGAGCAGCATACATTCCCAAATACAAAGAGAAATCCAATATGCCCACCTCCGTGCTAGAGCAAAAACTACAACAGGAAAGTAAGAGGAAGACTAATGTTCTAATTTGACAAAATTTGTTACATGAATCATAACTTTGTCTTTCAACTGCAGACATGGTTATTACTGTGATAACCAAGTTGTTACACAGAAAAGTTGACAGAGGAAGCTCAAAGTTCATGTCATCACATAATGAAATCTATCTTCTGTAAATATATACACATATATATAGTCTGTAGGCAGAATTTCTATCACTGCTGTGCATGTCTTTGAATGTGGTTTTGTCCTTATAGGAATGATGTGTAAAGATGTCCATATAAATATATGAAATACACATATACCATTTTACCATTTGCATCTACCATTTGCACATTGAGTTTCACCTATATTTTAAGTCAGCTATACAGTAATAGAGGAGAATGCTACTCTAAAAAACTCTTTCTTGATTTTTCATTCCTTGAACTGACCTCACTAAAGAGAGGAACCTATAATACTAAACTCTATTAGAACTAAACATATGTTCATGATGAATGGCTATCTGATATGATGACTAGCACGATCTCATTGCAGTCTATGCCTAATCAGCCCTTACAATTTATTTGCAGAAACCCATGAAGTAAAGTAATTATCAAGGATGCCAACAGTGTCAGATCCTACCCTCAAGTTTCTGGAAACATCAGTTGAATATTATTAAAATGTCTGAAACATAAATAGTTGAAAAAAATATTGTTGTTCAATGTACTTCATACATAATATCTTATGCATTATTGTCTTACGAGGTGTTATAGCCTTGATCTTAAAATTCACAATTAAGAGGGATGTTTAATAATGTTAATAACACATATATTTCCTTCACTTAATAGATTTCAACCAAAAATTTTGCATTGCAATATTAAGAATGGAGTTATTATTATTATTATTATTATTATTATTATTATTATTATTATTATTATTATTATTATTATTATTATTATTATTATTATTATTAACAACAACAACAACAGCAACAATGATAATAATATACTGTTTAGTTTCAGCGTTTTTCAGAAATTATTTTCACTCACAAAACTTTGGAACACTGAATTTGCTATGAGATGTGAATTTTTACTTGTCAAGCTACAGAAATTGCAAAGGACATTTTAAAGGTGGTTTTATTGCATGACTATATATTAGATTTCCATTCCACCTCCTGCCTTTTTGTAGGTAGAAAGAATGGAATATTATTCAACTGACTTGGGTAGCTCATCTGAAGCTGTTAAAACATATAATTTCCAATGTTCATTTAGAGAGTTCTTAAAATGCATACTGTTTATTTGGCAGACCATGAGATACAGTTCACATGCAGTTTAGGAGCTTTATATCTCAATGTTCACTGGCTGCTGAGTATGTTTGTTTTACAATCTGTACTGGACTGTCCCCAACTAGAATAGCACCACCAAGCTGCATCACACTGAGGCAGTCATTTGTTCATTCCCATCTTATCACAGGATGATGTTCTTGTAGTCTCAGATGTGTGCAAATACATATTTTCTTCACACTGCCATAACAGCCAATAAGAACTGAAAAGAAAACTCTTATAAAACTTGAACTAAATGGAACTATGTAAAATATTGGAATTGTAAAGAAAGAAATTCAAAGTGCTATTTAAATTCGACAAAATCCTCAGACAATCAAACTTTAACCTAAACCAATGCTATGTACAGAAATGTCTGTGAAAAATTTCTATCTAATTTCAAATGTGCCTATGGTGGGGTAGAAATCTAACTCAACAGGATACTCTGAGAAAAAGAAGGAATAAGAAGAGACCTTTCTATCAATTTTTATGTACCCACACTTTGCATAGGAAAGAGCTGGGAACTAGACAGAATAACTTGAATAACCTGGCATTTCCTTTGAAACAGCAATCCATCTTTTTGTTTCTTTTATTTTTTCTCTTCTTTCTAATTTCTCTATTGCTGTGAAGTAATGAACATTCAAAGGGGCTTACAGATTTCAAAAGTACTTGAAAAATATTAAAAGAATGCTAAGATTCAGGGCCTTGATAGCTAACCTGATCTAGATTGGATGCTTTCTGCTTTTCACCTGCACTTTGATTTGTGACAGGGAAGATTTATTGAAGAACTCACACTGTTATGTGGATTTAGCTTCTCTTGTCATCAACAGGATACTTTTGTTTACACCCTCAGGATGTCCTTAAGCCTTTCTCTTTTTTTGAGTCATCTTTTTGCGAGATCCTCTTTAATGAAACAATTTTTGTAACTTTCCCTAGGAGCTAATTTTTTTTTTTTTTTTAAATTAGGGAGCATGGTAGTGTTTGATACATTTGATTTCCTTTGTTGGCCTACTGAAATTGCTAGACAATTGAAATCATGAGGTGATAAAATGATGAATAGAAGGATGAAACCTGGGAGATAGAAGCTGAGTTAGAGAAATAAAGTTCAGAAGTGACATTGTTTTTAATTGAAACATAAATTTGAGAAACAGGATTATGAGGTTTCATTTCTACAAGTGCTTATAGGGGTGAGTTTGAAGAGGCAAAAGCTGACTCTATTGACCCATTCTGGGCTGCTATGGCCCATTGTGTAAAGTTGTATTTAAGGAATCTAAGGGTAATAAAGACTCAGTGGGGAGGACTGCCTATAGTGCAAAGCAGAGAAATGGACAGTTCCAATATGCACCAATGACAACACAATTTGCTTACACCAGAAGCTATCGGATGTAGAAAAATCTGTAAAAAGACTGAAATGGAATAGAAAAGAAAATAAAGAAGAGGAAGAAATCATCCTCAATTTTCCAGTGAGACACTATACTAAATGAAAGGATCAATATATTGTCATTTACATTCCCACAATTCTTACCCAGGAAAACAAGATATTTTCTCAGAGGGCTACTGACTAGTTTTTCCCTGCTTTAACTATGCAAACAGATTTTACCAATAAGAATTTGAAAAAATGTGATAATTGCAGTGAAATTAATTACCTGACCTCAAATGGAAAGGGAAAAAAGATTTAAAGAAACTTGTTTTCTTTCAGAAAGTGTTTACCATTATAGCTTCAAAAGTTTAAAATATGAATAACAATAAAATGTTGATTAAAATTAGAAAAGCAAAGGATTAAAGATTAATTTTTTTTGCTTTCTGATTCTTAAAAGACCCAATCTTTTAAGTACCTTCTTTCTACCACTGAACATCACAGAATACCTTAGATAGAAATGAACACTACCCTTTCAAGTATTTACATGGCTTAGGAGCCTTTTATTCCAAGTATACAACAGGTTCTAAATGAAATTCAAGAAATCGCAAGTAACTTAAGAGAATAATTGAAAATACCAGACTAAAAAAAAAAAAAAAGATGAAGAAAAATCAAAGAGAAACAAAGTTGTAGGAACAGTTCCGAGTCTGTCAAGCTCAGAATATCCTCTATAAATCACTGGAGCAGTCAAAAACTTGATCATCTCATCCCTGAGTTCCCAGATATGCTCACTTCTCACTTCATTTTGTAACTATACTACTGCAAATAGCCCTAGATTAACTTGGAGCTATCAGTCTATTGCACATGCATAATAGCCCAGAAGGAAAGACATGGTATTATTATCAGTCACTCAAAGCCTCCAGATCTAAAACACACAATTGCCCCCAGGTCTTTCCAGAAAGTACAGTACAGTTAACTAATTTACATAACATATTTAGCTTATGTTATGAATGACAAATGTAAAGCTTTCATGGTATGAACTCACCAAATTTTGGAACACTTTCATTTTTTGTTAATACTCATGAAAATATCCAGAGTCTGCAATGTAGATTTCATATTGACATATTTTCTGCAATGTATATTATTATATTTGAATTTCTGTTGCACAGAAACTTTAATACTATTTGTTGAAAACAGAATAAGGTGAACTGATATAAACTTGATGGAATCATTTTATAACCATCTCATAAGAGGCTAAAAACCATCACTGAAATATCTTGACAGACTTCACTCCTTATACATTAGCAATACTGACATTAAATAAAATTAATAACCAAACCAAACCAGAAAACAATTTTCCCCTGCAAAAAGTCCCACAAAAAGTAAACCTCTAAAAAATGGTGCCTTATTTTTACTGTTTGAAGAATTGCTTTAAGCTTCCATGTACTGAAAGGAGTCTCTTGCAAAAATATTTGAGTTGTTCACTAGATGACCAAGGTTACCTTGTTCTCCCTCCAGTCCCTAAAAGAGCACTGGGCCTTGAGCAGGTAACAATTGCCCTGTGCCATAGTGCCACCATGCAAAATTTAAGGGAAAAATAGGAAGATTTTGGCAGTTAATTTTCCCAATGTTTCTTGGAGGTTTTTTTCTAAGTTCATTTGCTAGTAAAGCAATTTAAGAGTTATGAGAAGTATTTCTCCCACCAATTGTTTGTAGAGGTCCTAAGTTTTTGCCCATTTTTTCAGCCAGAAGAGTATCATAGGAAGCTGGAAACCATTTATCCTTTGATGTAAATGGTGAAAAGCTTGAACCCTTATTGAGACAACAAACATAATAACAGTTACAGTATACAGTAATATTCAGTACAGACCAAAAAAGAGTACTACAAATCAGGGACCGCAAAGAGAAAAAGTATTATTTTCTGAAAGGCAAAATTAGAATTTCATGTGCCTTTTTCTTCTTGTGTTCCACATAGTACACAGTTAAAAAGCTTTGACTTCTATCACTGTTGTCTTCTATTTAATAGCTAACCTTTCAATTAAACGTTTCAATTTCTTTTAAAAATTAATAAAAATCTGAGTCTTAAGGAGATAAATATTAGTGAAGAATAAAGAATCCTGATGCAATAGTGACTCCAACTTCCCATTAATATAATCAGAAAAAAGCTACCATGAGAAATAAAGGCACATGACAAGAATATTTTACAAGGAGGTAGATTTCTATAGGAAAATAAAGTGAAACTAGAAATGCAATCCAATGTATAATGTTTTTTTAAACACTTTTCTTCTCACTATACATCAGTATGAAAATTCCCCAGTTGTGATAGGAATGCTGAGTTGTTACATTGTGTTTATGAAACTGTTAGTGATATTTCAGTCACTTCTCCACTTTTTTCCCTTTTATTTTTAATTCTTCTTTTGGTTCTTCAACATTAGAAATTACAATCTGTTAAAAATCTGTTAACTGAATTATTAATTTTGACTTCAGAGTATAATTCAGTTGCAGCAGTAAGTGGTCAATATGTACTTTTCCTGACATTTATAAAAATAATTCTGTTGCAAGTACTTTTTCTGAAAACAGGCAGAATACAACAGTAGTGCGCTATGAAGTAGATACAGATATAGCTGACCTGCATATGAGTATACTCCAAACTAAGAAGTCTGGAGAAATGAGCATGAAGAGAGCTTTTCTGTACTTCTGTTTGTGCTTTCTTTTACCCATGAGGTCATGACTTGTACAGTCTAGATCACAAGGTACAGTGTCACCTGAACACTGCTCTAATGTTTCCTGAGCCAAATTGTATATTTTTATGGTACAACTCACATTGGCATAAGCTTGGAATTTGTTCAGCAGTATCTACTGCTGCCCTAGATGTACTTCAGGACAGTTTTGAATAGATTTGGTAAATAAAATATCACTTATTCTTTGCCAAGCAGAAGATCACCCATAAGCTGTCAGAATATTAGCTTAGCACACTGTCTTGAATCTTAGATTTAGTTTTTAACAGAGTGCCATGTTCCTGCATACTATTCAAGATTTTGACTTGAAACGATAAAAGCTACAGCAACACAGACAAAAAAAGATACAAAACTCTACATGATCTTCTCCCTCCATTGTGAAACACGCATAAAAAACAGATAAGACAGACTGACTTTTGATAATGTTTTAATGTGTCTTTACCGCATTGCCTTATGTTAGGTCAATTGGTTTCTGCAGGTTGTTCTAAGAAATGAGATGGATTGTTCAAACAATTTTGATTGTTCAAACAATAAGGAGCCTTAGAGATGAAAGAGAATCCTCAGTACCTAATAACAAAACAAGTACTATGGTAAAATAAACAGGCAATCAGACCTAAAATTCATACACCTAACAACCTTTTAATAAAGTGTATTACATAGATTTACTAATCTCTGTTAAGCTAATTATTTACATTTTTTTTCATTGCTCTCACAGTGGTAATATGCTATTGGGTGTAGAGATTCTTGCTATCACAATGTAAGAAAATAACTCAGCCTCCTTTTGTCAAAAAATGTTTTGTCTAAAGAAAAAAAATTACTGAACGAAATGAAGAGCTACTCAGAACTAAAACTGCAATAGTCATTTGCATTTGTGACTGTGAAATAAATTTTTTTGGATGGAGGAAGAAGTGAAATAGAACTTGCAATTGAAAAGGCCTGAAAACTGTTAATTGAAAAACCCCTATTTCAATAGGCTTACCTGTTTAACTCTTTTAAAAGTCGAACACTTCCTCTTTATCCCACAAATCTCTTAGCCACTGGATGAAGTCAAAATGCAGCACTTGATCATAATAATCCCAGCCTCTCATGGACAACAGCATCTCTCATGGCTCCACACTCAGAATGTTTGAAACAGACCTGGAAAACACAGATATTCTTATAAATTTTTATGGAAATATACTCATCCATGTCTTAGTGTAAGGAAACACGAGCACTTAATTGATGTCTACATTATAAAGGAGCATAATACCATAAATATCACTTGGTAAACAAGATAGAGACTGAGAAGCCAATGTTCCAGAAAGCATATTTTAGCTGACCATATGCAATTCTGTTGCATTTATTGACCCATTAAAACTGTCAGGAACAAGAAATATTAATTATCTTTTTAAAAAAATTTGCAGATTTTCAGGCATAGGAATGATGCTGAATTGTATCCCCATTCATCTGTTTAGCTAAGAAATGAGTTTTGTACCTTTAAAACTGGATCTGAGAGTGAAGGGGGAAGGAGAAGCAGTGGAATGTCTGAGGTGGTTGTTTTCAAAACATAAAGATCAGAGTTTTCAGCTTTCCTTCACACAACCTGTGCTGTCTGCAGTGCAAACAGTGGGACAGAGCTCTCCTTTGCTTTTGGTTAGTTTTTGGCTAGCTGAGGCAGAGAATTTCTCCAGACTGGGTTTTTTTCTTTTATTGGAACTGTTTGAACCTTCACTGGACTCAAACCCAGAGGAGCCCCAGGAGCTCAGAGCCGTGTCCCACTAGTCCTGGCCTGGGCCCGGCATTTCCCAGCACTGAGGGACTGACAGCAAGGGAGTGAGCTGAGCTACAGCCCACGGGAGAGACTTTCTTAAGACTTAAGGGGCCACTTAAATTAGTTTTCTAGAGGAAACTCTTTGGAGGCTTTCTCCTAAATTTGCCCTAAACCAGGACAAGACATGTGAGTCTTTTCTCATTTGAATTTCAAACTTAATATCTTCTTCTGAACCAAACAGAATCTTATCTAAAAAAGGTCATGGAAAAGTTTCAGGACAATTATAGTTAGTTGTTACAAGAGAGCTTTGCTGAGTATCAATTTGTTCAGGATCTTTAATGGAAAATTGTAACATCCAACTGGATGATGCAATGCAACCTCATACTAAGAACACGCTCCTTTCTTTACTAGGTAAAGCAAGTAAAGAATTAAGGTTGCATATTGAAAGATGGTTGCAAAATTTATCTAGAACTCTGTTTCTGTGTATTTCTTGAAAATACGTCTTGAAAAAATTTGCTACCATCTATAAGTACCTGTCAGTAATTCACAGGAACCCTGGAGTCAGTCAGTATTGGACACTTTAAGCACCACCTCCTAAGGGCACAGTAACAGGCAGTTCCAAAATGTTGGAAGTCAAGCAAGCAGGACAAAAGTCCAACCAGCCTGACAGGGATCTTCTTTTGGAGATAAGGCAAAAAAAAAAAAAAAAAAAAGAAGTTGTATGTGGGAGCAACATCAGGTGATGTGGGAGGAATACAGAAATGGTGTCACTGTAGGGAGAAAATTAATTCAAAAATAGTTATAGAGCTGGCTAATTTCATTGCAAAGCCTCTCTTGATGATATTTTGAATGGTCTTGGGAATCTGGAGAGGTCCCAGCAGACAGGAAGCTGAGGAATATTGTTCAAATCTTTAAAAAGGGCAAGAAGGATGAGTCTGCAAAATACAGGCCTGTCAATCTCACTTCACTGTCTGATAAGGTTATAGAGAAAATTATTCTGGGAGATATTAAAAATCTGAATGACACCTGAATGGTAACATAGTCACCAGCACAGCTTCTTAAGGGGAAAGCCCTGCTTGTCAAACCTTTTTTCTTTTTATGACAAGGTAATCTACCTGGTTGATCAAGGGAAGCCAGTTGATGTAATCTTTTGCATTTCAGTTAAGCTTTTGATACTGTGTCTCACAGAAACCTTCTGGACAAAATATCCAGCACGCAGCTGGACAAACACATCATAAGATGGGTGAGCAATCACAGGCCTGTCTGTCTTGCACACAAGTCCAGCAGAAAGGATTACAGTGAATGGGGTGACATCAGACTGAGGAACTGTCACTGGCTTTCCTGAGGGCTCCATCTTCAACCCTGAAGATTGAACATCTTCGTTAGCTGTGTGGACACAGAACTGGAAGGTGTACTAAGTAAGTTTGCAGTTGATACAAAATTGGGAGAGGATGCTGACTCTTGCTAAGGCAGGGAGACCCTGCAGAGAGACCTGGACAAGTAAGATAACTTGGGCAATCATCAACAATATGAAGTTCAACAATGGTGGGTTCCAGTTTCTGCACATGGGACAGGGAGAGCATGGGCTTATGTACACACTGGGGAATGATATTTGAACATGAGCCAGCAGTGTCCTGGTAGTCAGAATGGCCACCCATGTCCTGGGGAGCATCACAGCTCGGCAAGGGAGGGCAATTGTCCTGCGCTGCTCTGCACAGGAGTGGCCTCACCTCCAGTGCTGGGGGCAGGTCTGGGTTCCACAGTAGAAGATATAAAAAATTAGAGGATGTCCAAAGGAGGTCAATAAAGATAGTGAAGGGCCTTATTAAGCTGTAAGGGGAGGAGCTGAGGTCACTTGGTCTGTTCAGCCTGGAGAAGAGGAGACTGAGGGGAGAGCTCACTGCAGTTACACCTTCCTCATGAGGGGAAGAGCAGGGGCAGGCACTGATCTCTTCACTGTGGTGAGCAGTGATAGGACACAAGAGAATGGCTTAAAGCTGAGTCAGGGAAGGATTAGGTTGGATGTAAGGAAAAGGTTCTTCACTCAGAGGGGTAGCTGAGCATTGGAACAGGCTCTCCAGAGAAGTGGTCACAGTGCCAGCCTGACAGAGTTGAAAAGTTTTTGGACGCTGCTCTCAGGCACATGGTGTGTCCTGTGCAGGGACTGGACTTTTGCAATCCTTCTGGGTCCCCTCCCACTTGACATTTTCTGTTATTTTTGGATTTATGTTGAAAAAGATCTCTAAGATCATAGAGTCCAAACTTTGACTGATCTAGACAATACCACTAAGTGCCATGTCCAGTCATTTCTAGAATACCTGAAGGGATGGGCTCCACCACCACCTTGGGCAGTCAGTTCCAACACTTGTCAACCCCTTCCATGATGTCCAGCCTGAACCTTACCTGGAGCTATGCAAGGCTATGTCCTCTTGTCCTGTCACTGGTTTCCTGGGTTAAGAGACCAAGTCCTATCTTTCCACTATCTCCTTTCATGTACTTGTAGAGAATTATAAGGTCTCTCCTGAACTTTCATTTCTTGAGGGCAAATAATCCCGACTCCCTCAGTCACTTTTCGTATGACCATATGACTTAGAATTCAAGTGGACATTTCTGCTACATTCTAGCTGTTTGTTTTTTATTTTTTTTTCCATAGTTTAAACTACAGTGTACCTACCACTTTCACTAAAAGGATGACTAATTTAGATGGGTTTACTTAAAGTTATTTTACCATCTGTTCTCTGCCACTGAAATGTTTAGACCAATGAACAGATATCATGGAGAATACCAAATGACATTCAGATCATCCAGTAAGTTCATCCAGTAGATACAACTGGTCTGTGCTTTTCTTAAGAGCCCCAAGTTGTTATTTTCAGTCTGTTGAAATTTAAAGAGCACCTCCTAAGCATCTCAAAAATTCTGTATGTTCCCCTTTCACAAGTATTGAATATGTTTTTTAATAGAGAGCAGGAAAACACGTGCACAGAGGTATTAGTTCCATGCATATGTATGTAAGACAAAAATAAAACATTTTATTCACATTGAGAAATATCTGAAAGAAAATGTCAGTAAAATTAGTTTTGCAAAGTATTTCAGAAGTTAGCATATAGTATGGCTTCTAAACAAATTCAACATTTCATCCTGCAACAACTGAAGTAAAATGAGTGGATCAAAAGAAAAACTGCAGTTCAGCCTTCATCAGTAATTAGCATATGTTCTAAAAGTTGCACAAACAGAAAGTGTTTCTAAAAAAGGGACAAGATTGCACTTCAACCAGCCTGGAAGTGAGAGTTCAGTGCATCTGAAGCACGATGCATTACCATGAAAAACAAAGTTTCCAAGCATAAAAATTTATCACCCATGACTTCAAATGGAAGATGAACCATATCCATGGGTTTAGGAATGTAGTGGACTAAATGACCAGGAATTACAGCATTATCTTTCATTGTGCACCTGGTGAGATGAATGCAGGAAAAGTTAATGATAAGTGGAACATACTTAGAAAATCAACTGAATATGTTACGTTGAGGTGCTGATGGAGTTATTTTTCCCATCGAATCCAGTGCAGACAGATAAGTCACTGATTGGGTCTCCATGATCAAACACAGAACTGAATTTTACTGAAATTGAGGAAGGAACACACTAATATATATCATAATAAGTCTATTATGAAATTCAAAATACATGGGAAAGGATGCTTTTTCTTTGTTTGTAATTTCCATTGTAACACTTCCTGTGGAGCAGCAAAAAGTTTTTCTCCAGAAGCATTAATATCATAGACACCTAAAGGAGTATAAACAAAAAGTAAGGCTTTTATGAGCATCTTCCAGAAATGCACTGGAATTTATAGGACTCTGTATGGTCAAAGTTAAATACTCCAAATATTTATCTAAAATTGTGTGGCATTTTTGCATCTTACAGTGAAATAAATTAACTAGGATTTCAGATTTGGATACCTCAGGATTGTATGACCAACTTTGATCTTTAATGTAGGTGATTAAGACAGAAGGTAATATAATTGAGGGATAAATCAGCTGGATAAAGATTGAGATCTCCAGAAACTAGAATTAGATAACAGCATAAAGAGAGGGCATTCCTGAGTCAGAAAAAGGGAAACAGTGCTGAAATGGTCAAAATGAGAACGGATGCCTGACCTTAACCATTTATTTCTCTAAAGTGACAGACAGCACGGAGAATAGAAATTTTCAGTTCCCTTGAAGTTGCAAAATAAAGCTTAAAACTAACAATCAATTAGATATAATAATGTAAAAGTAGACACACAGGGTGGTAAATGTAGCTGTAATCAGTGGATAAACAGATAATGAGGAATCTAAGTGGGTTTTGAGGCAAACTTCTGTAACAAGAAACAACAGTGCATGCCCTAAGAAAAATTCAAGGCAGGGGCACTTAACAATTTTTGGGGACTCTCAGTGAATACAACCACCAGAAAATCCTTTAGATCACCCTCTGAGATCACAAAAGGGGTTCCAGTAAGATGATGAAGCATATAAGTTCGCCCTAGGAAAAGTGATATTTATCTATTAGCTAGGAAGCATGTTGTAATGAATGTGTTTTGATGGAATAACTGCCCTCTTGTAAAGTTTCATGACATACATTTGAGTAGAGGAAAGCCCTCCAAATGCTTCTAGTGCTGTAATAAAGAATGCCTGCTTTCTAATACATCAAATTGTGTTAGAAAGTTCACTTTCCAGCCAATTTTGTTGTTAAAAGAAAAAGAAAACTGCTTTAAATCAGAACAATCAAGAGTAGAAAAAGTAGATAGGAATGGTACCTAACCCAGTGAGGGTAGGTACTCGTCCCTAAATACCAATAGATGGAACTGAAGGCAAAATTCCCACTGGTGTGCTAAACAAAACTCATACACCCGTGCTAACAAGTCACCTGTTAGTTCACAATACCACAAAGGAAGATTTCTCCTTCAGAAAGCTTCAAAGCTGTCCTTCACTGAATTGGAGAGTGAAACAAGGGAAAAGAAAGACAAAGAATATGGAGTCGACTGTCTGCAAGGCAGGCATTGACTGAGAGGTATCAAGAGATTTCAAGGATAAAAATCAAATATGTGGCTGCAGGCAGCTTTGCAAGATTTCCCCTAAATAATTAAGTTCTGAAGACAGAGCAGAAAAAACAAAGAAAAATTATAGAAACAGAATGTTTGATCCCCTGTTTTGCTGATTTTGGCTGGGATGGGGTTAGTTTTCTCCCTAGTAACTAGTATGGGGCTTTATTTGCATTTCTTCTCGAAACAATATTGTTAATACAGGCAGATTTTGGTACTTCTGAGCAGTGCTATGACAGACACAAGGCCTTTGTTGCTCCCCACCTACGCCACCAGTGAGGAGGTTGAGGGGTGTGCAGAAGGTTGGGCGGTGACATCTGAGACCCCAAATGACCCAAGGGATATCTCATGCCACATGACATCAGGCTCAGCATACTCAGCATATAAAGTTGGAGGAAAAAAAAGGAAAGGGAAGGGACATTTGGAGTGATGCCATTTGTCTTCCCAGTTCTACATTAGGCATGATGGAGCCCTGCTTTCCTGGAGATGCCTGAACAACTGCCTGTGGATGGGAATTAGTGAATGATTTCCATGTTTTCCTTTTCTTTACCTATTTTTAACTGTCTTTATCTTAATCCACAAGAGTTTACTTTTACCCTTCAGGAGGGAGTGAAGGAGTGGCTCCCTGGGGCTTACTTGCCAGCCAGGGTTAAACTAAAATATCTGACAATTATGCTTCATAGATCAGATCCACCATAAAAATCAATGGAGCAAGAAGATACCTACACAAAATCCAACAGGAGCAAATGAGGAGCTGAGGTCTGTAGAGAAATCCCGAGGCAGAAATTTTGAGCAACAAAGAGAAACAATGTCATGAGAATTCAGCAGGATTTATATGAGTTAATTAAGAATCAACACAAAGTGGGGAAGTGGGAAAACAAAAGAGCAAGCTGTGATTGCAGTGGTGTGTATAGTGTCTGGTATGTCTAGAAAAAACAACTCACCTAGCATAAGACTCAAATTTTGTGCTCATATCCCAGGTGCTGAAAGGTAATGTCAAATGTTACAGATTTTCAGAAAAGGAAAGGCTGAATACTGATAAGATCCACTTCTTGCCAGCAGTTTTTGACTCAGAATCCTTTAGAGCTTTAGATCAGGAGAGCTCATAAATGAAATTTACACCACTGTGAACAGTAAAATTGAAAAAAAAAATATTTAGGAATTACCTTTCTTGTTATCTTCTGAAGAGTTCTTTTAGCAGACCCACTTGTGTCTACTGTCACTTTTTTCCTTACTTTTTTTGGGAAAAGATGATTGATTTTCAAAGATCACCTCTGCTGGGCTCAGGGGTGTTCTGTCACCACATACGTAAATTAAGAAGAGTTCACCTTCAGTAATTTGAAGATGATACAAAACAGGAAGGAGTGGTTGATATATCAGATGGATTTACTGCCATTTAGAGGGCATTACCAGACTGGAGTAATGTGTCAACAGAACTTCATGCGGTTCAGTACAAGGAAATGTAAACCCCTCTGTCTGGGGAGGAATGACATGTCCACCATTAAGTGCATGGTGGGGGTTGACTGGCTAGAAACCAGATCTGCAGAGAAGAACCTGGAGCTCCTGGGAGACAAGGAGCGGTTGTCAGTGGCTGGGACTCTCCAGCATGGAGAAAAAAAGGGCTTGGGGAAATGTTATTAATGTGTGTAAATATATATCAGGAGCAACTGAATAAGATGAAGTTTAGCTCTTTGCACTAGTGACAAGTGGCAAGACAAGAGACAGCTGAAAACTGAAATAAATGAAAGATAAAAGAAAAATAAGAAAATAATTTCTACTGTGATGTTGTTTGAACACTGAAGTAAGTTTCCCAGGAGATTGTGAGATTTCATCCTTGGAGATACTCAGAATCTGATTGTACATTGTCCTAAATTATCTACTCTAGTTAATTCTGTTTTGAGCAAGGGCACTGAACTTGACTATCTCCAGAGGTGTCTACCACCCTCATGTATTCTGTGATTCCATGAATTCCTATAAAATAGTTGAAAGAATAAAAAAGGCATCAACAGCTTCTGTTTACTTCACAGTACTTTGAAATGCATCAGTGTAAACTCTGTTATAATAACATATTCTTTTACAACAGTAAGAAAAGAGAAAATTTACTTTGTCTTTGCTAAGATAGGGGGTTTTATTGCAAGAATATTAGCAGTGACTTTTGAAGTCACAGATAGTCAACAAAACTGGTATTTAAATAAAGAGTCTCCACAAGAAGGACATGCCACTATCTCTAACCCCCCCAGAACACTATTTAAGTAGACAGGTTTAATATTTGACATCAATTTCATTCTCTACTTGTTCATTTTTACTGTTACTGCTGTCCAATTGAAAATGAACAGAGGTAACACTGTAGAGACAGTAAGGGTAAAGTCTGGACAATACTTTTAGAAGCACAATCCCACAGAAGAAACACCTAATAGTGTGCTACTTAGTAAAGGCTAGAAAAATCAAATAAGCAAGGCATGCAAAATAAACCTACACATTCTGTTGCATTTCCACCATTGTGAAAACAAAATAAATGAAGTGGTTACATTTTGCACTTCCTTTCTTCAGGGATGTTTTATTGAAGCAGAATCCAATTTCCATATATGAGAGGCTTCATGATATTACTGGTGACAGCACTCTGCTGTTTCTTTACACCTTGGGAGCTTAGACTCTGTGATGGTCTGAAATTCCACTCAGGTTTGAGAATTACTGCTAATTGCAGTATTAGCGTTTTGCTTAGCAATTTCATGACTATGCCTAGGTCTCAAAGAAGAAAAATGAGACATGTGGAGAACTGCTTTTTGGCTCATTCTGTAGAAACTCTGGGGAGATATTAATCTCTCACTCTATTTTTTTATCATAATTTTTTAATAGTGCTAATGGAAATAAAGGACACTGTAACAGGAGTTTCATGCTGTATCTTACAGTATAAATGTTATGGACCATTAACTGACCCAAGGGTTTAACATTTAAATCAAGAGTGCAGACAAAGGGTGGGGAAAAAGCTTTAAAATTGTTTTAAATGCTCATTCTGAATCCTCAGACCTTTCAGTGGGTTTGTGACAGAGTGATTTCAGAGGTAGCATAGCAACAAAACAAAGAAGAAAGTTGAAAGGTGCTTGCAATAGAGTGGGAACTTTCAGAATAGAAAGTATTGTGATAGTACAATCACAATCTCTTTTTACAGGTTTGGAGTTCTTTCTGGAGCTGTAGTGTACGGTGAAACAAAAGTCGATGTGAAAGACCATAAACCTCAACCATAATTCAGCAACATCCTGGATCCCAGAAAAAGAATCAGTTTGTTTTCAAGGCCATTCAAAGGGTATTAAAAATCTGCACTATTCTCTAACACTACTGTAATCAGCCTGGAGAAGAAGTAAAATGAAAGAGGGAGGGAGGGAGGGAGGGCATTAAACCACTGTCTTATTTTAACCTCAGATGGCAACTTAACACCATGTAGCCTCATTTTAAATTGTTAATCGATTTCTAGTACTGTAAATTTTCCTCTTTCCCCTCCCCTCCCCTCCCC
>CM031878.1:48620280-48821100 GCA_018697195.1 Certhia americana | reverse complement strand
CCTCTCCTTTTCCCTTTCCCTTTCCCTTTCCCTTTCCCTTTCCCTTTCCCTTTCCCTTTCCCTTTCCCTTTCCCTTTCCCTTTTCTTATCCACAGTGATATATCTAGCCTTATTTTATAAAAAATGGAAAGATGAGGTTCTCAAATAATGACTTACAGGAGAACAAGACCCTTGATACATAGTCCATCAAAATGAAGGCTCAGTAAAGAAAACATAACATAATCAGACAGAGTTTGAATTTTTCTTTGTTTTTCAGATTTCATGATTTCCAAAGGTAGATCACAAAACAGAGTAAAACTTATCAACCTATAATTTTTTAAAGCTATTTTGTCCATTTAAGAGTCATGACATATATGACCTGTGATCCACTTGCCAAGAATATACACAAAAATATACAAAAGATCAAAATATGCATGCCACACCTTTTTCATGTAGGAAAAAAAAAAATCTTACTTAACATTTGCAAGCAGAACACCAAAACCAATTTAATTTTTAACTGTCTTTTAACTTATACACAAACAGTAATAGAAGACATACTCAGACTGAGTTGTTTTACTATAAAAATTATAAATAACATACCTTAAGACTTAGGTTCAAGTCCAGGAGACAATCACTGCACCTTTGAAAATAAAATTCATCTGTTAGAACTACTGCAACTAATTTAGTTTACGATAAAAATTCCTGTCCTCTGAAAGCTTTCCTTAGCAGAGTTTTCAAGCTGCCTTAGTACCTAGCAGCATGCTCCTGTTTGATTTCCAGCTACCTTCAAGAAATGAGTGCAATTTGTTCAGTCCCTCAGTTCCTTTTTTGAGTTTTCCAAGAAGAAGGTTCAATGTACTATTCAGTCTTCCCCAGTCCAGCCTTCCTTCCTGGATGTCTGTTAATTTTGTGTTATGAAGCCTAGCAAGAAACCTTTCTAAAGCGACTATTTTATGAAGTGAGTATCAACTATATTTTGTAGTCACTCTGCAGTACTGTTTTCCACAGCAGAAGTTAACCAACAAACTGTTAAAAAATAAATACAAATCTCACAGATGACAGAGAGAAAATACCTAGCACCAACTTCTTACTCAGCTTTTTTCGGAGTGAAGTAGAATGTAATGATTGGAATTTTGGTTGCTGACCAGTGTCAGCACATTGGACAAAGAATTATAGGCAGAGCACTGGTAACAGTTTATTTTGCCAAAGAACACCTTGATAAATCTTTTCACATTCTAACTTTTGCTTTGCACATGTTATGTGAATGACAACCACACTCTCTCATACAGTATTGCGGAAGAATCATTGGGACATATCCTTTGCTCCTCTATTTGTGCTGTGACTTCAGAAAAGTAATAAAAGTTTTATAGTACTTAAGTGTCTTACCCCTTGATTTCAAGATATCAAAACTCCATTGACAAACAGACAATGCCAGCATACTATTTTCTGAGAGAAGAATACTCCTATGATAGTGCATGCTTACCATCCCTTCTTCTACCCTAGATATATATTTATAAATAAATACTTATATTACTGTAAATCTATACAGACTTGTATATGCATGTATATAGCATTGGCACATATTTTTTTAAATACTGCTTGAAAATATTTGCTAATTCTTCATCCCTTTGAAAATATCTTATTCATAAAATATTGGACTTGCCACATCCAATTTTTTGTGTGAATTTACCTTCCACCCTTAAAATATGATAAAGTCAAATACTCTATTGTTACTCCACTACAGAGCTTGCCTTGTTATAAAATAGATAGTAGAACTATCCTATTCACCTTGATTTCACAGGTTTATATGTTTTATAGCAAAATACACAGTTTTATGAGAATGATCCAACATATTTCCTTTATGTTCGTATCGTTAAATGGTCTCTGTAAAAGCCACTGCAGTGGTGTAAGAATCAGTTGTCTCTACAGCAGTTGTTTTGTTGGCTAACACAGGAAAAAGTGGTTTTGTTTACCTTTAACAATCTGATTAGAAATAAATTCTGAATTTTTTACCAAAATTATAGTTCTCTCATTACGTATGTATTTGTGTGTACAGATCAACATGCCAGCAATTTAATTTTAAAGACACTGAAACTTCTGACAAACATTTTAAATTACATTAATCTTTATACAAAAAGTATATTTAGATAAGTATTGTTGCAGCAAAATAAAATTAAAAAACAAACAAGCAAACAAAACCCCAAAAACCCAACCAAAACTAAGCAAAAAACCTCAGCCAAAGCTAAAATTTCCTTATTTGAATTAATTATCTTGAAAATAAACCTGAAACAAAATTAATTTCAAGGAAGCAGATCTTCCTTCTAACTTGAATGATTCAGATAAACACACTGAGAGTTTTTAAGAACAGTAAGGAAAAATTCCCTCCAGCTATGAAAAAATGGAAACCATTTGAAGAATGTATTTTTTTAGCTGCAATTCATACTTAACAGAATACATATATCTCTATCACCTCATAAACAGAGAACTTAACGTGTTATCAAGCTTCTTGTAAAGCTTTCTTTCTGCTGTACATATTACGGGCTTCTGTTTTTAAGTCAGTATTCCCAAACAGATCTTTTACTAATGTACTTTTCAAAAATTCCACAACTCTTATTTCATGATACTATCACCAGAAAGTTCTTCAATCCTTCTGATTGAAAAGGTGGTTTAGAGTTCAACTGATGTAACAGCTAATGTTAAAAATATCACTAACTTATTTTGTACTTAGCTGAAGTCAATAGGGGAAAAGATTACCAGTGACTTCACAAGTCCTGATCCTTCAATTATTGTATTTTTGACAATGATGTATTTGTTTATATCAATTTATTTTGATTTAAATTGTCTCATATAAAATAAAAATATATTGTGTACTCAGGTAAATATTTTTTATGCATTCTATTGTATATACCAGAAGTACCATTTTATTTTCTCTTAACACAATCTACAGATCTTGCTATCTACACTGAAGAATCACCCAGCCTGCAATAGTCAGCTGAGTGATCTATAAAAATAAATTTCCTTAACTAAAACCAATTAGGAATGTAATACTGAAGGCACAGTTCTCACAATAAATAAGAGGTAATTACTAAGCTTGTTCTGTATCTGATAGACAAAGACTTTGAGAGGAAATTAAATCACTGATTTCTTGTCCTAGAGTTAGATGCCAAATGAGATCATATAAATACAGATGAATGATTTTTTATCCTCATTTTATACCTAAAATCATGTCTAGCATGCAGATTGCAAAAACAAGGAAAACCAGAAACTTGTGTGTTTATTTCAAGGAATAAGAGTGGAGATTCAGTTTGAGCACAGAAAGACTGGTACAGTCTTGCAGCTTCAGGAAGATAAAAATTGTTCAGCCCCAATGAACTCATCTACATCCCCAGGAAAATTTCACACAAAGTTAAGCATGCATCACCAGGACCCTCTGACAGGAATTAACATCACAGACACAGAAGGAATGCACTGATGACAGAGTGTGCTTTAGGAAGGTACATAACCAGCAGATTCCCATGCTGGTCACATCACATCCCTTTTCATACTGTCCCACCTTAAATAGCATTAGCTCCTCAACATTCTTCACTCATACAAAAGCCTCTATCATTTCTTCGTTCTTAGTGGCATAGTTATATTCTTCACTGACAGCTGCTTCTCATATTTTAAAAGACTTCGCAAGTGACACACTGATTGTCATATGAACAATTTCCTGACACAAGGCTGAGAACAATGCAACTAACATGTATTAAATGGAACAATAAAAATGCTGTGTTCATCTACCTCCACTACATCTAAAAAATTACATTTTTAACCAAGAAAATTGAGTGCTTATTCTGCTTATTCCTTGATTCTGCTTATTCCTTGATGTGCTTTAGATGGACTTCTGCTGAGTTAATCATAGCATTAATAAAAAAAAGCCAAGACCTAACTTAGTGTTGGTAACTTTGTATTTAAATCAAGGTTATGGAAAATGAGAGTAATGAATCTCATGGAACTGAAAAAGAACTGTATCTGTATTAGTAGCAGAAAATGAAGCAAAGTCAAGTCCATGGGAGCAACAGTAGAACTTTTGAAATTCATGGCTTTATCAGAATGTGGTATGCCACTGTGAACAATTACAGTTCCATGGAAACTTTTTGAGTGGGCAGTGACTGAAATTGTTCAGAATTTCTCCAAAATTCTGTCTGGGTCATAGCCTCAATCAAATACCTGAGGACCAAAGGAGAAGCAGAGCAATTTCTCTTGTGCTCTCTCTATATTGTGTGTAGGGTTATTATGACTTTAATAAAATCAGCTACCTCCCTTGCTCTCCAGTGCAGGCATAGCAGTGCATTTCAGCAACTAGACAGCAATACATTAAGGAAGGATAAAGGCCTTTTGTGCATGCAGGTGTCTATTACAGACAATAAGCTTTAGCTCTTCATGGAAAGATACCAGGACCTTGCAGCAAAGTGTGAGAGCTAAGGGCTGTGTTTGTGTGAAAGAGCTGCACTAGGTAGAAGATGCTCACAATGCCACAGCCAAGATCTCATTGCTACAGTCAGATTTGCACAACGCTCTTTAGTGGAAACCGTGTCTTATGACATCTGGTCTTCTCTTATATTTTCTCTTTTAAGTAAAATAAAATCTAAAATCCAGATCAATTTCTAAAACTTTTTCCTCATATGGTATTGTGGACAACATAAGGCCATAATAAATGTCAACCACTATAAAGCTTTTTCATAATACTCTTCAGCTAATCTATTTTTGAGAATGTTTTTACCAAAATAATTTAACTGTAATTGAAAAAAAACATCATTGAACCTGGAATTTGTAGAAGGGCAGCAAATAAACTTCCATAAGCTGTAGTATCCTGCACATCCTCAAATGGGGCAAGTAAAAATAAGAAACTAGAAAATAAGTGTGCCAAAAATGCAGTAAAAAAAAAGGTTATTTGAAGTGGCAAGTTATTGCAATTCCCTACTGACCTTTAATTTACACATTCTGCTAACATCTCATGCTAAGCCAGTTTAAACTATTCAAAAGGAATCTGCTGTACCTTTCTTGCCTCCTTTAACATCAAGCCAGAATTCAAGTAATCTGTTTGGATTATGTGCTGGCCACTGTGATTGGAAACAAAATCTGCTATTTATTTTGCAAACTAAAAGACTGCCATAGTGATAGTAATTTACATCATTTAAGAGATCAGCAAAGCCTTGAAGGGCAGCTGTTTCTAGGATATCTTTTGATTCTGTCTCTTCAAGTACTGTCAGAAATATATCCTGCTCAGTAGGACCAGAGCTTGATATGCACCAAGATATATGCAGAGATTTGAGATTGTAAGAACTCCTAAAATTTTGGGCCACTAAATACTTTGTTGTCAGTATGAATCTTCTCAAACTCTGCTAAAAAAACACAAGTAAATTGATGGATTAAGGTGCACCTGGCCTGAGAGTAAAGCAGGTTAAAGACAATGCCCTCCAGCAGCTGGTTATGAGAACAACTGTTTCAGCAGGGCTAATATTTCAATTGTCCCTCCTAAAGTACTCTTACAGCAATTATACTAACAATGATCCTGCCAGTCACGGATTTTTTGGTAACCCTAGTGTCTAAAGACTGTTTAGAAAGGGGTATGTTTCAAATTCTTTTCACAACAAAGGGTACAACTATTTTTAAAAAGGATTACCAACATCCTACCTGTGTGATCCTTTAGACTGGTTTTGGGCAGATATTATTAGGAATGCCTAATAGAATTAGCAACAATCATTTCTGAAGTTACAGAGTTTGATTTTTATTCTAATTTAGAACAAAAACTAAAGCTGTATAAATGTGCTTTCTTTTTCAACACAGACCTCAGAGCTGAGGTCTGTATTAAGTGAGGTCTGTATTAAGCTGAAATTTTGCTTAGCTGAATTGCTTATATGTGTCAATCAACAGACTGATGGCTGGCCAACAGCCTCAATATAACTAGTCTAATTCAGCTATATTTAGTTTTGCTGACTCAGATCAGTCTCTCCACCTCTTATCTCTCCAAATCATCATAAGAGGAATATGAATATGGGTTATTCACACCTCAGAAATTTTAATTCTGTTCCTTTTTGGACCAACTCAGTGCAGTTGGATTCATCCTAATAATAGCTGCTGAAAGAACATGAATAACAGTCGTAATAGCATTTTGCTTCAGAAGATATAAATGAGAATACCTCTGCAGGCAGTTTAGACTAGCTAAAATGCAGCCAATGTGGACTATCCTAGAGTGAAGAAGAGTGCAGAAGAGCGCAGAAGAAAAATAAATATTTCCTGTCATGGCATCTTTTCAATTTTGTACACAATTATAAATGCATACCTACTTAATTTTAAAAAAATGTTTCAAATATATCAACTGAGAAGGGACCAACAAGGATCAAGTCCAACTCCTTGCCTTGCAAATGACATCCCCAGGAGTCACACCATGTGCCTGAGAGCATTGTCCAAACACTACTTGAGCTCTGTCAGGCTTCATGTTGTGACCACTTCCCTGGGGAGCTGTTCCCAAACACCCTCTGGGTAAAAAACCTTCTCCTGATATCTAACCTAAACATCCTCTGACATGACTTCAGGCCATTCCCTTGTGTTCTCTCACTGCTCACCACAGAGAAGAGATCAGTGCCTGCCCCTCCTCTTCCCCTCATGAGGAAGGTGTAACTGCAGTGAGTTCTCCCCTCAGTCTCCTCCTCTCCAAGCTGAACAGACTAAGTGACCTCAGCCACTTCTCATATGGGTTCCCTTCAAGGCTCTTTACCATCTTCCTTTCCCTCTTATTGTCACTCTCTAATGACTTTATATCTTTTTTATACTGCAGCGACCAATGCTGCACACAATGTTCAATAAACATATAAGATTCTTCTCCTGGGACGAGAAAGACTATGAAATTATGATGGCAGAAAAGGCTGCAGCAGGCAAACTGAGCTGAAATCAGGCACCAAATTAAGAAGTAGTTTATTTTTACTTACTGTCCTTATTTCATGCCTATTGTTACAGCATCCTTTCAGGAAACAAGCTATTTTATACTCTGTGTGTTTTATTCAGCACAGAATGAAGAACAGAGAGCTGCTACATATGAATTTTAGCTCTTTATCTTCTGACATGATTTGGACTAAAACATTTTTCCTCCTGTCCTAGTTTAGGGCAAATTTGGGAAGAAACCTCCAAGTGGGGTCCCTCTAGAAAGCAAATCCAACTGCTCCTCACCTGCCCCAGCTGGTTTGGGAAAAAAAACTTTCCTTGGAGGAAAGTGGAAAAAATTGTTTATTTAACAAGCAAAGTACTCCCCAGTACAACAAACGAACAATAGTAAACAACGAAACCTCTCTCTGCTCTGCAGAGATGCTGAATTCAGAAAGTCTCTCCCGTGGGCTGTAGCTCAGCTCACTCCATTGCTGTCAGTCCCTCCATGCTGGGAAATGCCGGGCCCAGGCCAGGACTAGTGGGACACGGCTCTGAGCTCCTGGGGCTCCTCTGGGTTTGAGTCCAGAGCAGGTTCAAACAGGTCCAGGGAAAAGGAGAAAAAACCACAGTCCGGAAAACTTCTCTGCCTCAGCTACCCAAAAACTAATGAAAAGCAAAGGACAGCTCTCTTTCACCGTCCACGCTGCAGACAGCACAGGCTGTGTGAAGGAAAGCTGAAAACTCCAATCTTTACGTTTTGAAAACAACTAACTCAGACATTCCACTGCTTCTCCTTCACTCTCAGATCCAGTTTTAAAGGTGCAAAACTTATTTCTGAGCTAAACAGATGAATGGGGATACAATTTAGTATCCACCCAGGACACCTCCTCCATCATCATACTAACAACAGAGGTTGCCTTACCAAGCCCAGAGAGCCTCATCCATGATAGATCATCAGGTGCTAGTGTTCATGGGGAGAGGAAATCCCACTAAATTCCCAGACATTCTTCTCTTGAGGGCAGAGGCATTTAAAAATAAATTAAGTAGGAAGAGAAGATGTCATTGAAGATAACCATTGTCCAGTTTATAAAAAGGGGCAGGTCAAATAATCCTCTGACTCATTGTTTTTAGAGGAGACCCTCATAACATGCAGCCATGCAATTAATTTGAGTCTAGAGCAATTTTAATTTAGATATTCTAGATATTTAATCTAGTGTACCCTCACAACCCAGCTCCAAATGATGTAAAATATGTGCATATCTCAGAATGAGAATTATAAGGCTTGAAATTCATATGATATTATCCAAATGAAAAGTCATATTTGAAAGCAGTTTGACCATTTTGAATAATAAACTACTATCATAGTAGAAATATATACTACTTAGAGATAAAGATAAAAATCATAGAAATATAAACTACTTAGAGAATTTAACATCCCCTATATGACTAGAAAAAATGCTTAGAAAAGAAACAAAAAACCTGTAAAAAACCCAAACTTACCCTATGCCTGTAACATATTGACAATATGCGTCACTAACCAAACTGAAGCTGTCTGGCTCCTGGCAGAGTGGAGCTTGAGAAAAATGACGACTGTAAAGAACCAGGACAACTTAAAAACACAGACTATCATGTTAAAACTTGCCCACACAGATGCACTCTGACTTTATAGGATTTGAAATTAAAAGCTGAACATGAGAAAACACTCAATCCTCCTGAATGGACTTTTACTTGGACTTGCAAAATTAATTGCTTTTTTTATAAAAAATGAATTCTCAACAAATCCACACGAGGGTGAGATTGACTGCAAATGGCATCAAAGTTTCAACTACAGCTGGAAGGAGCCCAGTAAAGTATCTTTTCCTGTAATAAAGAGAGCAAATAATGGACATTATCCCAAGAACATGAAGAAGGGAGATAAGCAAAAATGGTGAATAAAAGAAAATCAGTCTTAAAAGTTAAGCAACCATATTGTAAACAATCCAAGATTTCAATTTTAAACAAATCAGCTCTCAGAGAAGAATGGGGATGGTAATGTGCTAAAAGCAATAATTGATAAGTGATAAAGTGCTGGAATTGTCTTCCATGGGAGGTGATGGAGTCACCATCCCTGGATATGTTTAAAAAAGGACTGGATGTGTCACTTGATGCCATGCTTTAGTTGAGGTGATAGGACAAGGGTTGAACTCATTGATCTTTTCCAGCCTAGTGATTCTGTGATCCTTTAATCAAAGTTCATTGCTATCTGCACCTGAAGAGCCATTGTAAATAACTCTGAAGCATTTACAAAAGGAGACAAAAAAGACCATATCAATTAATTAGAGTTTTATTATTAATTGGCATTATTAGAAAAAAAGGATAACTAATTTAAAGATAGCCTCCTAACTAAAATTGGTGAACAAGTTTATAATTGTTATTTTTGAGCATTGTCTCCCTGCAACGCTCATTTCCCTCTTTAAGGGTGATGCTCCTTTACAGTATTGTGTATCATATATATGTTTTATGTTTTTCAGGAGACAAAAATCAGAAGTGTACAAGTGAAATTAATTCCATTCTCTTCTTAGAGGAATCTGGAGAGGTAGAGAGAGAGAGGGAGAGATTCTCCAGTCACCATTGCATTCTTCCGTCTTCCATGTTGTAGCTCTCCAACTATAAAGCCATAGTTACTAACTCCGTATTTATGCCTCATATCGAAAAACACAGGTCTATTCCAGTACAACTAGTGTGTAAGTCTGTGTAAGAAGAATAACCCTGAGCAGGACAGTCTTGCTGTGAGGAGCATGCACCCCACTGTGTGCCATTTCAGTGAAGGACACAGAGGAGGGACGCTGCTCCCAGGTGGTGTGTGGATCAGTGGGCTGCAGGGGAGCACAAGTGCAGGTGGGGCTGCAGTGCCTGTTGTGCAGCAGGAGGGTGGAGGACTGAGTGTGTGCAGGGCTCTGACAGCCAGAAAGGATGTCTGTGATGTTCAGAGCCTGCAAGGTGTGTATGCAACCGCAGGGGTGTGCATCTGCACAGTCTTCTACATGCGTGTGTGTGGATGTGAAATGTATTGTCTTAGGATTTGCTACAGAAGGGTGCCTGGAAATTTTCAGGTGTTTATTAAGCTTTTGCAAGTGTTTTGTGTTGTGGGATATGTGTCTTTGTTGTTGCTATTGGTACCAAATGTATAATTCACTGACTTCAACTTGACCCTGTGCTGTTAACACAAACAATTTTGATACTGATTTGATTTAAGCCACTTCAGCAGAACAATTTTTTTCTATAATGTGCTATAATGTGTTTCTTTTATTAGAATGAATTAACTTGAAACAAAAAGCTGATGCTATGAATATACGCACTGCCTTAACACCTTCAATACAAGTGAACGTATAGTTTGCTCCCCAGCCACACGCAACTGCTACGTGATTTCAGAGACAGCCACTTTGTCCTTTGGAAACTGAATGTAATGGTAACACTTCACATGATTGAAAATTAAGTACATGTTCCATCTGTGCCCAAATGGTATGCAACTGTTACACTAATAAACGCCTTTAAAAGAATAATAGAGTTAAATGAGCTTTCTGTCATTCTGTTTAGATCCTGTGTACATTTATGAGTGGTGTCTATATACATACTCACTAAAGTTTGACTTTTTCATAATAATAAATAAAATTAAGTAAGCCTGTAGATGAATAATTAAAATTACTAACAGAAAATTAATTTCTTTGATGTCTTTAAATAGAATATTCTATGTAGTGAAAGAGTTTTTTTCTTTTCTATTGTAATTTTTTCTAATGGCATATGGCACACATTTAAAACCAAACCAGTATTTCTGTGTATCAAGAAAAAAAACCCCTTGCAGTTCTTGTATACTGTGCTTAGTATTCTTTTAAGTAGATTGATATCAGATACCATTTGCCTTTGATATTACTAATTAGTGAGAAACACCAAAGTAGAAATGAGGAATCACTACATTCTGATAACCAGGACCAACAACAAGAAGGGGAAAGAAAATTATTTGGGAGCCCTGACTATGAGAAAAGACTTTAACAAGAAGGTGTCATCAGCAAAAGTGGAAGCAACTCAGTTACAAGTCAGTCTTTTAAAGGAAGCAGGAAGTGGGTTTATATCATATATACAGCAGAATGCAGTTGTCTGGAAAACGGATGGAGGCAAGTGGATTCTAGAAACTCAGTTAAGTGGTAAAAAGAAAAGTAGAATATATGTTGGAGAATAATGCTTATTTGAATAATGCTGTGGGAATAATACAGATGAATTTAAGAAAGAAAATAGAAGTGCAGAATATGTCAATTTCTATTCCTTGGATGTTACAAAAGAAGTTGACATTGTTTAATAGAGCAAATGGACTATGCTTTGAGATTTTTAGATGTTTTTAAATATAAAAATCCTTTGGTTTAGATTGGAGATAAAGTTTTTTAGCCAACGATCTGCTCTTCTTAGTGAAAATAGAACTTGTTTCTTAAAAGCAAAAGAAAGCTTACAGAATGCTCTTAGATAAAAGGGTAAATGGCATTGAATTATTTTTTTATTAACTGATATTGTTACATTTTTATTTTAAATGAAATGTAAGGATGCACTGAAAATGCAATGAAGTCTACAAACATACAGAGTACCTCCTTTGTTAGATACCTTGGAAAACCACTTATAGTTTGCAGTGTATTGTGATTATATATGATTTCTCAGCATAGATATATTAAAAATCAAAGCACAATCAAATCCGTGCCATCTGTGGTACAGGAGGATTATCTGATTAGGAATTATTATATTTTAATATAATTAGCTCATATAAACTACAGCAGCATAAACACTAGTGCAGAATAATAAATAAGTCCATACTAGATTGTAAATGAATGTACACTCAGTGGTTCAGGGCTTAACTAGACTGATGTACACTCCAAGAGCTCTGAAGGCCCTATTTATTATACAGGGAGCAAACTGAGTGATCATGTGCCAAATGATGTTTGGTTTATTTGTCACCATGGATCATGCTGAATAAAATGAAATTAAGATTGTAGTATTTAATTCCTATTTAACAGAAAAAAAAAGTCATAATAGAGAGATGCTTCTTATTGTATATTTGCTTCAAATATACAATAAATACAAATACTACAAATACTGTAGTGAGATAAATTTACAGATCATCACTATTTATTTTAGTAATAATCTACAAAGCACATAAAAAGAATTCAAGGTGATTATGTACCCTAAAATGATTTTTTTTACACTGTAATATCTCAAAGATACTAATTCTGATGAATTAAGAAGTACAAGGATACTAACAACTCCTCTTCTAAATGTCAGCTGTTACATCTGGATACTTGGATGTGATCTCTGTGGAAATCTAGAAAAAAAATGTATAAATATTTATTAAAGAAAAGAGAGTGGGCAGGAAAGAGAACTTGTGTTTTTTTCCTGTTTACCCTACTTAAACTAATTCCCCTGGCAATCACTGTTGCTTTTTTACTCAGCATTTTCCTTCAAATCATGCAATTTTTTTACCCTTGTATCTCTTTCTTAGATCACCATGCTTTATTGAGAATTTGTACAACACTGACTTCTGTCTAATTCATGCAAGACTTACATATACCACAAGGTGAAATAAAACAGAAGCAAAGAAAAGTTCCTGTTAATAAGGCTCCTAAGACAATAGTCAAAACCAAAATTATTATTGAAATGAAATGTGATGGTTCAAATAAAACATTTTCTTTCTCATTTGATTTTCTTTTTTAAATCTGTTCTTGAATTTGCAACCAAATTCTATCTTTGAAATGCCTTGGATGAATCTTCTCAAAGTTGACATAGCTTAACTGATAGACACTGATAGTCACAGAGACTGAAACAGATGCACTGTTGTCTTTTCCTTCAACTCAAAGGAAAGAGTATATCAATTGTAAGGATAAATTAAAGTCTTATTTTTGAATAAGCAGTTAAGTACTTGCTTGGTTGCAATTGACTTTAGTTGCTGTAATGTACATTCATAAATGTCCTTAAGCAGGAGTGATTCACTGAACTGAAGCCCAGAAGCAAAGTGTTGACATTGCTAATGAGTGTAAAAGCAAAAATCCTTGTTGTTAGGTAATTTATGACAAAATATTTATAGATCATTAAAGATGACATAGAAAGTAAAACTTTCATTGAATCTCCAGTTCCCATTTCCTATGCAATTACTTTCATTCTCCAAAACAAATTGGGGAGAATTTTTATGCTACTGAAAAACTAATATGGACATTTTATTTCCACTGTTTTTCTTTTGCAGGAAGCATGTTATGAAATATCACCATATTCAGCTCCTCAAGGAGAGTGCCAGGGTGAAGAAGGAATATCTTTTATTCAGGCTGGATTGTTAGCAGAAGGGTCTATTGTCCAAGACTGAACAGGCCAGTGACTTCCCCTGACACCCCCAAAGTTGTGATAGATAAGCAGTGGCAACCTATCGAAATATTAGATATGGAGTTGTTAATGCACAGTGAAGAACATGTAAGTAGAAGCTTCAGTTCTCACTTCAACACCAACCCTATTTGCAGCCTTACAGAGGTAAGATAGTACCTTCTCTCAGTACAGGTAAGGGCATGACATGACTGCTATGAGAAGAAATACAATAAAGACAGGGGGAAACTCAGATAAAATGATAACAAATGTCTGACAGCTATCTAAGGTGAGAAAACAATGCAGAACTACTGAATGGAAGAACTAAAACCAGCAATAAGTCCTAATGTAGTATGATTAAAAAAAAAAAAAAAAGTTAAAGGTGGTCTATTATCAAACACACTTCAAGGGCACTAGGTAATCACCTCAGTAATAGACTCTTCATCTACATGTATTTCAAAAGCTCACTGTTGCCAACCACTCTTATATTATTGTTCATACTCATTATTTGTTCCAGTGGGACACAAAACCTGAGACAATATTGTGTCAAGGCATAACATTTGGAATAAGCAGAGCAGATAAGCAGAATAAGCAGAACCAAGGAAAAGGAGGTGAAGGGCCTTCAATCTGAGGCCAGTAGCAGAGTTGGGGAGTAAGTGTCAAGCCTACAGTTTCTCCATCAGGAGCACTACATTTTGCCTTTTCATTTGTTCATGCAAGAATTAAAAGCTGTAAGGAAGAAATTATTTCAAACGGATTTGCTACTAAATCTGGAACCAATGCTGATCTAATGCCAAGCACCCACGAAAGACACTCACTCACCCTTCCCCTACTACAGCTGGGCAAAGAGAAAAATTAAAGAAGGGTTCATGAGCTGAGATAGGGAGAGGGAGAAAACACCCCAAGGGCAAAACAGGCTCAACTTAGAAATACAAAGTGATTTTACTATTCACAAAATCAGAGAATAATGAGAAGCAAAAAAAAAGCCTTTAAAACCACCTTTTTTTCCCCCCCAGTCCCTCTCTCCTTCCCACCAACAGCATAGGGAGACTAGCTGTGAAGTTTTGGTTAGTTCATCACCTGAGGTTTTCTTCTTCTTGGCTCAGGAAGAGGAGTCCTTCCCTTGCTGCACCATTGGGTCCCTTCCTGTGGGAGACAGTTCTATGTGAACCCCTCTGATGCTGTTCCAATCTTACAAGCAGCAGTCTTTCCAAAACTGCTGTGGCATGGGTCACTCTTCCACATGGTGCAGTCTTCCAAGGACAGGCTGCTCCAGCCTGGGAGTGAGACCCTCTCTCCACAGGTCTCCCACAGGTCACAGCCTTCTCCAGGCATCCACCTGCTCCAGCATGGGCACCTTCTCCACGGGGTGCAGGTGGATCTCTGCATGTCCCGTGGATCCCCACGGGCTGTGGGTGGATCTCTGCATCCCGCATCAATTCCCATGGGCTGTGGGTGGATTTCTGCATCCCCTGTGGATCCCCACGGGCTGTGGTGGATCCCTGCATCCCCTGTGGATCCCCATGGGCTGTGGGTGGATCTCTGCACCCCCTGTGGATCCCCACAAGCTGCAGGGGCACAGCTGCCTCACCATGGGCTCACCACGGGCTGCAGGGGAATCTCAGCTCCAGTGTCTGGAGCACCTCCTGCCCCTCCAGCCTTGGTGTCGCCATGCTGTTTCCCTCATACGTTCTCACCTCCTCCTTTTTTCTCAAAAGAATTAAAATTTTGGTTTGATTTTCTCCTTAAATCTGTTATCACAGAGCTATTACCAATCTCTCTAATTGGCCCAGCCTTGGCCAGCAGCATGTCCATCTTTAGAGCCATCAGGGATTGGCTCTGCCAGACATGGTGGAAGCTTCCAGCAGCTTCTCACAGAAGCCACCTCTATGCCCTCTCCCTGCTACCAAAAACCAGGCTATGCAAACCCAACACAATATGTTAATCTCATTCTAGGAGCACCACACTTGTGTTTCTTGAAAAGGTTAGTATCTTTTTCCATTCTCTAGGTAGGGGAATACTATTCAATACTATTCAATGTTTACCCCACACAGTATTTTTTCAGTGTGCTTCCATTCAAAATACAAAAATTCTATTTTGTTCTAGAAACAAAATCTCCATGGCCTGACAAAATTACAGAAGGCCTGCAGAAATTATGCAGATCAGCACAGGAAAAGAAACTGGTTGACTATTAGCATGTCACACACATATTAATGAAATAGCATTTGACTTTAAAAACCCTCTTATATAATCCTTTAACAAAGAAAAGAAAAAGAAAGATCCAATAAATTACTTGGATCCTGAATCCCTTCTTGGACTATGTTGCTCATATTTGCTTTTGAAGTCCTGTTAAACTGCAAAGACATATTTATAGCTAAATGCAGGGTTCGAGAAGAACATCAAAACACCTCAGGTAAGTGCTTTCTGTTGTATTAAATTGCCAGGACAATTCAGTTCTGCATATTTTCTCATTTGTTTTAAATCCTCCAATATTATGGGAAAGTAGTCGACTAGCCTTATTCTACAGATGAGAAGTTTTATTAACTTGGATTAAAGTTATGATATCTGTACATGGCGAATGGAGTGGTGATTGCAATAATAATTCTCACTTGCATAGAAGCAATGGATTGTGGTTATAAATCTTGGCTTTGATTATATCTGCATAATAAAGTGCAAGGGAGCCTATAGACTTCTGAACATTTGAAATGGGGATACTTTCATGAGGAAAGAAAAAGTAATAAAAAATTCCAAGCTCATAAACCAGTGACATTTGCCAGCTAATGACCTGTACATGCCTGCGTGACATTTGCAACCCAGGTATACTAGATGATCCTGAAGGTCCACTCCAACCCAAGCCATTTGGTCATTTGGTGATACTATGATATTAAAGCTTTTGAAAACCTAGAGATTCAGAAAAACACTTTATACACATACTTCAAAAAAACAATGCAAATCAAAACAAGAAAACCTTAAATAACTGCCTTTACTTTCTTTTAAAAGAGGTAAATGATTGATTATGAAAATAAATACCTTCTCTCTTCACCCTCTGTTTTGAAGCTTTTCCATCTCTCTGTCACAAAGTCTTTAGAAATATGGTCCACAGAGCTTCCATTACCACTGGAGGAAGAGGCTGGAAAACTTGGCTTACAGAACTGTGTGATACCTTGTGATCAGTACAGTAAACAGAATAAATCAGTGAATTTCCTATACCACCCATCCCTCACAGCAGAGGATTTAAGTTGCTATGTTTGCTGAAGGGAAATGTAACACATCGTTATGTCTGCCTGGAAAGGAATAAGGATCTTTGCATGCATTTTGACCTAACTGCATGACTTACATAAAAAGAAGGTAAGAAGTATAATTATTTTTAGTCAGGGGTTCTAATTCTTCTTGCCAAACAGTAAAGTACAGGATTATTTTCTAGGCTACTTTCATAGTTATGTGAGGAATGTAGGAGCAGTCCCTGGAGAACTGAATTATGGTACCACTGCAGTTATTGGTGATATGCCTGTCTTCAAGCTCTGCACATCTGTGTTAATTGCCATGAGACCCAGAGCTGGAGGGACAATCTAGATTTATCTTCCCAGTATTGCACACAAGGATTATGGAATGACAAGTATTTAAAGTTAATATTTCTCAGTAATATAAAGGCATCATAACATTGCAGTTCAGGGAAAGCCAGCTCTATCACCATTAACATTAGCACAGTTGAGAGATGCTTCTCTGGAAGACAAAAGGAATTGATGACTGTTCACTAGAATCAACTAAAAAAAAAGAGATGTAAGAAACTGTAAATTAGTCAGTCTCCCTCCATTTCAGGGATTTTCAGTTCAAGAGCAGAGGAGGTATTTCCTAGGTCAATAAAGGCACTAATAAAGGGCTTTCCTAGTTTGGAAGATAATACTTTTTCTTGTAAAACACAATGAACAAATAATCAAAGGTTTTGATCACT
Source organism: Certhia americana (assembly GCA_018697195.1). Classification (NCBI taxonomy): domain Eukaryota; kingdom Metazoa; phylum Chordata; class Aves; order Passeriformes; family Certhiidae; genus Certhia; species Certhia americana. The sequence continues at coordinate 48,803,897 of CM031878.1, read as the reverse complement.
TTTCAGAACATGCTAGGTGAGGTAGCTACGAACAGATAGGGTTTGGGTTGGAGGAGACACTTGAAGATAATCTAGCCAAACACTCTCATCATGGGATGAATATGTTTCACTAGACCATGTTGCTTAATGTTCTATCTAACCTGACCTTGCTACTTGCAATGATGTGTCATGCTCTGATATTTTTTTAAGGTCCAACCTAAATTTGCCCTCTTTCAGTTTAAAACTTGCCCTTTGTCTTGTCACTAGAGGCCTTGATAAAAAGTTTTTCTTTTTTTTTGGTTGTTTGATGGGTTGGGTTTTTTATTCCATTTAGTTTTGTTTCTCCCATGCCTGCTTTATATATTGAAAAACTGCAATAAGTGCTCCCTGAAGCCTTCTCTTCTCCTATCTGAATCAACTCAATCCTCTCAAATATTATTCAAAGAAGAGATGTTCCAGAACTCTGACCATCCGTCTTCTGGACCCAGTCGAACACGTTTGCATCTTTCTTGCACTGGGGCCCCAGAATGAATTCAGATGGGATTTCTCCAAAGCAGGGTAGAGAGGGATAATCAACTTGTTTTACAAGGCTGGCCACTCCTTTTGTGCAGCCCAGGATATGATTTGCTTTCCGTGTTGTAAGCACATATCACTGGCTCTGTTGTATCTTCAGGAGGCCCAACTATTTTCATTAAGCCAATAACATATTTAAAATACTGGATTTTACCATTTAGTTCACTGTCACTCTTTAGTAGTAATTCATGTCAATAATAGTTGCTGTATGCCAGCATCAATTAGACATAATCTGAAGTTATTTGCCTAATGATATAGGAAAGGTTTCTTCATATTTATTTTTCAGAAAACTAAGAACAGAGTAATAGAACTGTTGCAGGATGGCTCTCATTAAGGGTAGAAATGAGCCAAGACACAGACTCTCATTTAACAGTGTGAAAAGGGTCCAGATTTATTCTTCTTTACAGCTTAGCCATCCTGACTGTGACTTCAGCAAACTCCTACTGTAGGGTCCAATTGCAGACTCCAACTGCTGGTTATTTCCTGCTGAACTACGTCTGCAAATATTAGTTTTCAGACTCCAAACACAGGTCTTCACCTAGCTCAACTCTGACTGCAGGCTCCGATTCCATCAGACCCAGAATGACCGCACAGCTGATCTTTTACAGCAGCAGCTGTTTACCTTGCTTTATTCTTCTTTGTGGCTCTACAGATTGTTCCTTCTTCCTCAGGCTCTCTTTCTCCAGGTCCTCTTCATCAAAAAGCTCTTCTTCATCAAAAGGCTCTCTCTATGAGCCAACCCACCTTTTATCACACCCATCCTTATTAGTCACAGCTGTGACCCATTAAGGTCAAGGCTTAATGAGTACAATCGTTTTGAAAGAATCTGCTTAATCATGGTTTCTATGATTTGCTCCAAGTTCTATAGTAGCAAAGTCCCAAAGAAGACTATTGCAAAGTTACAATTTAAAATGGAAAAACACAATAGGGGATGTGCTTCTTCTTTAATTGCATGTAAGTACAGACTGAAGAATGGCAGGAACATTGGTTTTGGAAAGGGGTAAGCTGAAGATGTGCTATTCAAATGATATGCACGTGTAGAGATTTCATTCCCATTAACTGAGTATGGCATTAAGTGAGAAAATCCATTATCCACTTTCTCATTAGGGAGCACATAAGGTCGTGCAAGTTGTACATACTAGTGAAAAAAATAAATCTATGTAGACTTGGAAATTAATGTTTGTAGAAAGTGATAAAAAGCAAATGGATGATTACCATGTGAATAGTAGTGATCAAGGTCCAAGGAAGTTATAATACCATTTATAATCTTTAGTTAGGCACTTGGTCATGTTCAGAACTTGGGGAAAACATATTGGCTTGGCAAGAGACTAGGGAATTACTGATAACATTAGCAGGATCTACAGAAACTCTAACAGTCCAACCACTATAAAATTCTTATTGGCACAAGTCCTCTCTACATCCCCTCAGAACATGTGGTCTTTTTTATTATCTTTTTTATTAGAAAATTTTACTCATTGAGGGATGTTTTACACTCTGAATCAGAACAGATTGTGAGATTTGAGAAATAATCTCAGCTAAAGCTACAACTGCTGCAGCTACACATTTCTAAGCACACTTCATTTAAAGTCATCTTGTAGGGGCCAGAGTCCTGTCTGGTGTAGATCACCACTAATCCATTAATTTATAGTTATTTAACCTTGTAATGTACTGGAACTCAATTATTTACAGTTAAAGCTGTGAATCTCTTGCTGTCTCTCATTTAAAACTGAAATTAAATCTCTGACAGTGATAATGAAATGTTGCGGGAACTTGAAATCAATTTTATGAAAAGTGTACAGAAAGATGGTGACTTTCTAGAAAAAAGGCTTTATAGAAGTCTAGAAAAAGTTGAGCACATAAAAAAAAAATACAGTGAAGGGAACCATCTGAACCGTCTTCTCCAGGGCAATGAATTAGTAATGAATGAAACAGGGAGCCAGAAACAAGGGATTGCAGAAAGCAAAGCACAGTCCCTGCTGCCAGTCAATCAAATCAGGCACAAGCTAGAAGCTTGTTGTAAAAGGACAAATAGGAATATATATTAGGAAGAGGGATATACAAGTGAAAGAAAAACCACGTTTGAACTGTGTGAATGAAGAAATCAGGGAGAGAAGATGGATAAGCAATGACTTTGGAGAAAGGGTCAGCAAGCAATGCTGAGGTGTATGCAAGGTACAAGCATTTAGGCATTGGAGATGTCTTAGATTAGATGGGATGCTGAGAGCAGAGCAATAACAAGAGCAGAAAAAAAAATCCTGAGTATATCCTGAGTACTCTTCCTTAGAGAGTAAAAATCAATTGCAGAAACTAAGTGAAAATTTATAACCTGCTAATATGTAGCATAATACTTTTTTTCATGCACAACTATATTTATGCCAAGCAAGAGATGAACAGGATCATACTAAGGGTGCTTGGAGTATGGGTAATCTGTCTTAAAGTACAGACTGCAGAGTGAGACAAGTACTCTTAGAGATGTATTTAAATCTGCACAATGACTGGAGATAATTGTCCAGCTAGCTACACAGACCCTACATGAACAGAAAAGCAGATATTAAATAGCAATTTGTGAACCCTTTTCAAACCACAACAACAAGACAAATATTAGCCCATAAAGATTCACCCTGTAAGGTCTCTGCTAAAATACACTAGGGTCATCACTTAACTACTATAGTTCTGAAAATCGGAAAAAAAAAGAAAAAGAAAAGCCAGTGTATATCACCTCTGTGGGCCTTTCAACTTCTGGTGAGAATTTACAGTGTATTACTTTTCAAGCTATGTTAAAATAAGTACCAATGAACTACAAGGACAGTCTCAAAAATGAATAATGTCACCTAACTCCTTCAAACATTTGAAACAGATTACATAAAATAGAGCCCTGTATCTGTATATATCAGTGTCTGAGAGTGTGAGTAGATAATCTATTACTAGACAAAATCTTCTTATAACTGAGGCTGCTGTCCCTGCCACTACCTTTACATATAATACCTTATAATATCATGAGTGCAAAAATAAATATTGCTATTGCCTGTGCCATTTCTGTTCCATGCTTTCATAACCTTCTGTATCAAGACTGAATACTTAGATAATTCCTTGTGCTAAAACTTTCTTCTGTAAATTCTTCTGTAAATTTCTTTTCCCTGTACCTGAACTGCAGTTTGGTTACCTCAAATAATGTTCCTTCTCACTGAAATGAACACATCTCTTTTTATTTGTGGTAAAGTACTCACCCCTCATTTCCAATCTGAGTAACTTCCAAGCCAAGTATCCATGACAAAGAGAAGTGCAATACACACAGTAGTCCTATGATGTAAATATACATATAAGCACCTCCCCTGACACACACATAATATATATGTAGAGAGAATATACATAGATATATACATAAATATATCTATATATCTATATCTGTTTCAATCCAGTTTAAAATAGCATAAAATAGCCCCACTATATATCACAGGAGAGATCTGAAGTATGAATGATTTGAGAGAACCAAGCATCTTTTACACATTTATTTTTTTTAATTCATAAATTCCATGTAAGTAATGGCACTCTTCTCCTCCACTGGAAAAAATGTTTCTCACAGTGCTTAAGTTTTTAGCACTGGAATTTGGATTTTTTTTCAGTTCTGCCACTGCCACTCACACCTGACCTTTGGTACATTATGTCACTTTTTTTTTGCGATTAGTTCACTGATCTGAAAAATGATATAAAAATACCTGTGTTGCAGCAAATTGATATTCTCACATAATGAGAGAGCCATAGATGAAAAGCAATATCTAGGAATATCCTGGTTAGAGTTACAAGAACAAGTGCAATGACAGGATTAAGGCTGGCTAATCACATGAGTATTAACTCTCTCAAGAAAATTATGTGATAACAGACTATGGAAATGCTCTTTTGATAGGACATGCATCACATACCATATACATAATTTCTCTTAAAAGTAGAATAGGAGACAAAGCAGATTTTACAGCAACTTCATAATGGCTAATGAATCTACAGAAAATAACACCAAGATAGATTTTTAATTAATATAATGCAGTGTATACATTTAAAAATGCATTTTACTGGATAAAATGCAACTGGCAGATACTTTCACTCATAAATTCCCACATAAAAATGCACATTACTAAAATGAAATTAATTTCAGAATTGAAATCTTGTTTTGGGACTTCAATATCTCTGGTCTTTTCGCCCTTTTTTTGTTTGTTTGTTTGTGTTTCCATCATGCTTTTATCTCAAGATTAACCATTGGAAGCAAAACAATTCCACATTTTCTGTGAATGACTTTATTCATAAGCTTGTAAGTGCTAGAAGTTAATTTTTAATTTTTAGACATCCATTTGAAGTAAATATTTAATGTTTATAAAATCTGCATATAGCAATAGTACTTAATTTAGAAAATTTTTCTGGTACACTCAAAATTCAGAGTTCCAAAAGTTAGTACAATTTGCTAATTAATACTTGGTTACTGGACAAATGTAATTCTGTATAAACAGATGTTCCTAAATCATAAAAGAATAGGTTCATCACTGCAATTTTATCATTTCAATTTCATGTCTCTTTAAATAAATGCTACACTTTGGAGTTATTAAAACTATTTTTTAAAAATTAATTTCACAGCAAACATCACAGCACTATATTGTTTCAATGCCTTGAAATAATCAGATTATTATGAATCTATGATTATTTTGTGCTGGACTTTCCAATTAATATTTTTGGTACTATTTTCATGATCTGCTATCTACCCTCTGAACTTTTATTATTCTTTTCACCAGATTTTCTACCCACACTTTTTAAAACTAGTCTCAAGACTAGCTTAATTGCTCAAGCAATTAAAACTGTCAGGTGACTTTTTATTTTTATAACTGATAAGATATTTATATTAACTAATTTACATTTGGTTATCTGGACTCTTATTGTCCAGTTTTCTCTAGACAGGAAAACTGCTTCACATCTGGTCTGTCATTGATATTTTATTCAGAAAGATTGATATTAAAGAATAGTAGTAGAATGTCCAATCCATATTGTCTCCACCAGTTTACTTTGAATTATTAATCTCAGACATCGGGTCTCTCCTGTGTACTTTGAAATGAACCTGGACATAGCAAAGTAACACATATCCTTGGCCATGCGCCCTTTCCATGTTCTGGTAGTTCCATCCACACTGTGTAATTCTCAAATCATATTCTCTATTGACTCACTTTACATCTTTATGTGGATCTAATGCTCCTTCTGTAGATTTGCTGGAAGCCAAATTTCCTACTTGTATTCTTCTACAGTGAAAGGAAACAAGGTGATATCACTTCCTAAAAGAAGTATACTGTAAGCACTTTTACACAGCCTGGTGGGTTCAGTAGTCTTGTCTATCTACAGAAACACTTCTAGTTCTTCTTTCTAGTTCGAGAAAAACGTATTTACTCAAATACATATTTCCAATTTATTTCAGAAGCCAGTATAGATTAAAAGTAATCTTGATTAGAAGATAAATAAAAATGCTACTGGAAAATCATATTTATTTCAGGGCTTTTATGGCAAAATCTACTTTACTTTGCTACACATATGCATAAGTTAAACAAGGATATAAAGTTATCCTTCAATATCCAGGAAAGGAAAATACTCACGCTAACCAAGGGACCTGGACTAGCACATTCTTTGCTCAGGCCAACTTCTTAAGTGCAAGGTTTTATGATTATCAGACTATATATTCCTGCAAGTTACATTTTTCTTTGACATTGTTTATATCTTTAGCCTTCCTTCCTCCATAAGAAAATATTTTAATATTTTCATACTCTATTTTAAAAAAGTGAAATTCTATAACAAAGCATCTTTTACAAAGAATACAGACATCTACTAGCTGAAGTTATTCTTAAAGCCACATATAACATAATGTTACTAGCTTTTAAAATTTTTATTAAGGAAAATTAACAAAATAAGTTAATGTCCCAGGACAATCCTAGTACTTCTCACAGGAATTAACACAATCAGAGAATTTTAAAGAACAAATGATAGTTTTTTTACTGCCTAGTAGTCCATGGAGTTTCGGAACAGTTTCTCACCTCAGTGGCTACAGCTGATATTATCCTGTACAAATCCAAAAGTTCCTGCTACATAAGCCATCAGTTAAGCACCAAGTTTTGCACTCTTGACAGTACTGAAAGCACTAGGATTTAAATTCAGAGTTACCCAAATAAATTTGATAAAGGGAAGCACAACAAATTTGTGATTAAAGAATGACAAATTGAAATTAAATAAAATCATGTTAAATAATAAAAATAAAATAAAATAAAATAAAATAATAATAAAATAATTTTTCTTAGGGGTGGTATTGTAGGAGTTTTTTTCTTTTATAATAACAAGGGATTTACAAACAGCGTGGCACCTAAGTGCAGATATATCTGGGTCCTCAAAGATATACTAAACAACTGACCACATAATCAACACTGTGTTACCAAGGCTGTAATTGTGATGATCAGTAATGTAATATAAACTATTTTTTCTCATGGAAAGCCCTCATTATCACAGTGTTTACCTTGACAGTCCTTAGATTAAGATTCTGTCATAAAATTATGGAGCCATGCTTAAGCCAAAATCATTGCAGGAATAATTCAAAATGACAAGTTATAGATTACAACTGACAAAGATAAATTTATCACCTGATGTTCTACATATCATATTATTGAAATATGACAGTATTCTGTCTTTTCCAGTCTTTAAAGAAACAAGAAAATGTTTGAAAAAAAAATGATGCAATTATAATGGTTCATAGAAAAGTAGTAGTTTCCCAGTAATGCAGGAGATAGAGTCCTGTATCATATGGTAAGCCATTCTGATCATAAGAGTTATCAATTTCCATGACTATACTCATAAATCTCTCATATTATAAGAAAGAAAAATATATATTTAAATATGCAAAAAGAGGGAGAGAGAAAAAGAAAGAAAGAAAGGAAAGAAAAAGAAAGAAAGAAAAAGAAAGAAAGGAAAGAAAGAAAAAGAAAGAAAGAAAAGAAAGAAAGAGCGAAAGAAAGAGCGAAAGAAAGAAAGAAAGAAAGAAAGAGTGAAAGAGTGAAAGAGCGAAAGAGAGAAAGAAAGAAAGAAAGAAAGAAAGAAAGAAAGAAAGAAAGAAAGAGAAGGAAGGAAGGAAAGAAGGAAAAGAAGAACCTCCACAAACAAAAATTAACAAGAAAGATTTGACCTGGAATTTGCAAATAACTTAAGCACTTTTCAAGGGAGATTTCCTTCTCCAGTTGTACTGCTGATGTAATGTCCATACTGTAAAGAGAACTTTCTGAGCACACAGTTACCACTGTAAACCTTCATTTTGAAAATTAGATCTTTCCCAGATGCCCTGCATCCTCAGTACATTTCTTACATTGTTTTTGTGTTTTCTTTCTGAAGACTTTAATAAAGTGCATTCCACCACACGTCTTCACTAAGGTTCCATCTAAACTATACTGTAACATCTGTTGTTTCTAAGACATTCAGAAGATTGCTGGTTGTAAAGCATAGATGGATATGTAGCCTTTGATCATATGTAATAATGAAGAAAAACAAAAAGAAGAACAAGGTTTTAGAAATTATGAGGAAACTTCAGCAATGTTTATCATTTACTCTTATTCCACTGCCTACACAGGACAATATTTGAAACTGTTCCAGCAGAAAAAACTGTTGTAAGAAGTATTATAAATCTAGACTTGAAGTCTATACTTTACAATACATAATCATTCTAATTTTGCACTGATATATCTATAAATATTTGAACATTTGTAACACAGTTTGGAAATATCAGCTAGATAACAGCATGGAAGTTTTCATGGTAAGATGTTCATCTTTATTGACTGCAGACTGCGCCCAGTATTCGCTGCAAAACACTTTCTTAGCAGTTTATACTTGGAAGCCATGCATCCAAATTGACAGACTTGATCCTACAGTGCTAAAAACAACTCATTTTGTTTCAACATATTTGGTACGAAAAAAGAGACCCACATTCAAAAACTCAATAGGACTACCAAGTTGCTTTCTTGGAAGGAACTTGCACTATTTTTGCCAAAAACATTAAAAGCTGTTTAAAATCATAGGTATATAGTTATCATCTGGCAAATTTTTCCATACAAAAACAATGTGTGGAGATCTCTCCAGTTTTCAAGGGAAAATCATTGGAAGCCATAACTATTCAGGCAGGACAAAACCCAACAAATTGATGAAAAAAACCCTCTTTTATATTGCTAAATCATATTTCATACACTGTAAGGTCATGACTGCTATGATCTTTCAGTGCAATTTTTAGAGTAGTGTATAACCTGGACTTTGCAACCTGCTGTGTTTTAGTGATGGATGAAAAAATGGTGAGTCTGAGGTGTCTGCATGTGCCTGTGTTGATGCTCTTGCATATAGTTCTCAAATGTCTGACTTATTCCTGTTTCCTTGTACATCCAATCCTCTATATCAGCACCTTGAACCAAGTAAGAGAATCATAAAGACAAAGACCAGATCCAGGGACTTTGAAAGATGATGTGGTCCAGTCCTCATGGGAAAGGCAGCCTGGGTGAGATTGTCTAGCAACTTTTCAAACTGCATCTTGAAAAAGTCCAGTGCAACTAAGCAGATTTGCACATTCAGAGATTTAAACCTCACTGTTTATCCAACTATTCTTTTCTCTAGTTCGGAACAGTGGCACTTTGCAGTGTCACAGCATATGGACTCAGCAGCACAGGAATTTGTTGTTCAGTGACTAGATCATATAAAGTTTTCTGATCCAGAAATGCTTTATATTCTTGTTACAACCAAGGTACAGATATCATGTGCAGGGTTTGGCCGAAAACTAGAGGGTGATTTCTTGATGTGCATATATAAATATGGTGTATTTAACCTAATCACAATAAATATTAATTGGGCATTGAAACAGAAAATAGCAACTTGGTGGTTAGCTGTAGCCCTCAGATTTCTAAATGGAGTAGGAATCACTCTTTCTTCATTTTTTATTTTCTACTGGAAGCAAGTAATGGAGAGAAGTAAAATCTACCACTTGTTTCTAGAATAAAGAGGCCTGATATGGTCAGGTTAGGTGGTAAGGAAGAAGAGGTTCAGAAACCTGAATTTCCTTTGGGAGAGAAATATTAAGCAACTGAAAAAAAGGCCAACTTGATATAAAAACCCCACTACCCATACATTTGTGCAAAATTCAGTTCCAGAGACCTCCTGATTATGCTATACATAAGATGAATGACCTAATTTTTTAATAATCCAAGACCTATAAGTAATTTAAAAAATTATGTTTGCATCTATAAATATATTCACATCACTTACAAAGGGACATTTAGTCAAGTAGCTACCCCATCGTATGAGCTTACTAGAGAAATATGCAGCCTTAGCAACCAAGAAGATTTTCTGTGTAATGAAATAGCACAATTCATTACAGATTTTACTGCAGAGTATCATTAATAAAATACCACTGCACCAGCACTTTTGGGAACTCAAATCTGACAGCAGAAGTTAATTGCCTTCAGGAGGAACACAAGTATCTTAGAGAGGCTGCAGAAGCTTTTCCTCCAAATACATTGGGTTGCAGCAGAGTAAGGACAGAACAAAACACAGGCATTGTTTCACTATTTTTCACTGACAACCTTGCCAGTGACTTCTCACCAAAAATATAAACACATATTTCTTATCCTTCCATTGTCTGTATATTTATGACAGAAACATAATTCAGAGGTAATCACTACAACCAATACTTATCATGCCTCTGTGCATTGATATGCATATGGATGGGGAAGGATAAAATTCTCATAACCAAATCCAAAGTGAGGGGAAACAATGCCCTTTAATTGATAAACAAAGTAATAAAAAAGAAATATGTACTTTAACAGAGAACACAATACACAATGAACTCATTTGTTTCATATCATACATAACCCATTTATAGAACGAAAAGAAATCCCCACACTTAAGGAGACTTAAAACTGACATTATTTCTAAAATCAGCACAAGCATGAGACAGTTTAATAGGCACCTATTTAATAGGCAGCTAACAGCACCTTATGGAGCATATGAACTTTTCTAATGCAGATTCATTTCCAAAAACTTGAGAGAGCAGAATTTGTTACAGTTTTAACATTCAGTAATTAACTTTCAAAATACTCTACCTAAGAAAAATATCTGTGGTTTATAAAAATAATTGTTCACTTACACAAAGCAAAACAAAACATGAAAGAGGTATTTAAGTACAAAACTGGTCCTGAGAAAAATTCTTGCTCTGATTGCTTCTATTCACTACTGTCTAAGAAATAGCTAGTTACCTTTTTACTGAGAGGTACCTGGAACTGCTTTGCTCTCACATGGCACAACCAGACCTTCATTCTGGTAGCCACAGTGATCTTATGCTCATGGAAATCTACCAAGATCTACCCTGACCAGATTCTGTAATAGGTGATTTGACAGAATTTTAGTGTATTTAGGGGGCGACAGTGGATGTTGCACACTCTGGCTTTAGCAAGGCCCTTGACAGGATCACAGGAAGACTCCCTGTAACCAAGGGAATGTCTAGGCTGAGTATGGACATGAAACAATGAGAAGAAAATGCTCTGGAAAAAAATGCTTAAAAGGTGGAAGTCAGTGCTGCAATGTTCAAATAGTGGGTGGTTAAGGGTGATGTTGTTTAGAGGCTGATACTGGGTCCAAAGCATTTTACTGCCTTCATCGCCTGTTTGATGCATATCAAGGCAGTGTCAGCAAGAAATTGGGGGACAGAATATTGAAAGGAGCACAGTGTGCTGGAGATTGGAACTGTTATTTAGAGGAATTCAGTTAGGCTGAAGAAATGATCTGTAGCTCATAGGGATGAACTACTTACAGAGTTTCCCAAAGTCGTGGAAAGTACTCACCCCTGCAGCAGGATAGGCTAGAGCTCACTGAGCAGAAACAGCTCTGAAGAAAAGTCACAGAGGCAGCAAGTTCCTGGAAGAAGCAATTCCTTCCCAAGAAAAAGATGTGCACCTGAGCAGCAAAGAATCCCGTTAATCTTGGGATGCACTTGCACAACCACAGCAGCAGGCTCAGACACTGATGCTGCTCTAGCGATCAACACCAGTGAGATCACCCAAACAGGTCTTGGGTTTGGGTGTCTGGGACAGACACTGACATACAGGAGTTATTTCAGAGTTATTTCAGTGGAGTTCACCATGATGGCCAAGGCTGGAACATGTGGATGAGAGATCTGTGTTTCTTCAACCTTAATAAAGTGAGATTGTTCTGTTGCTGAGCAATGAGGAAGCATAAGGAAGATAAAGCCAGTTTCTTCGCATTATGTGAGGCAACAAGCACAGCTTGGAACATGGGAAATTCAAATTCAATATAAAGATAATTTATTTGACTGTTATAAGGACTGTTAAACAGTGGAACAAGACACCTGTAGTGGCCGTGGCATCCCCTTCCTTAGAGATGCTCAAACCTAAAAGAAAAGAAGACCTAAGCAATGCAGTCAAACCAATATAGATGTAATACTCTTGCAGTCCTACTCATCATTCAGTTTTGTGTGATATTCTTTATTATATTTGATGACTGTTTGTAATTGCCCTTTGCATGATTCATAACGTATGTGTTTGTGGTCCTTGTCAGAGCACTATGGCTTTAAACTGTGGTGCATCAAAGGTAGGACAGACAAGAAAAAATAAATTGAAAATTATCAGCTGTCTACTTTTTTCTTTATTTGATGCTTCAATAGCAATTAACAGAACACTTCTTTTAATTCTAGCTCCTAAGTTACTTTCCTGAAACAAAAAATTGCTAGGATATTGCATGTTTGTATAGCAGGCATAGTACACAATACACTTCATAAAACCATTCTGTAGAATTGCTGTGTTCTATTGACTGCCTTTTCAAAGGAAAAAAAAACCAAACCAAACAAACAAAACCTAAAGACAAGGGTCTATTGCAAGGTCATTACAAAGATGAGTTTGTCCTATGACTATTTCAGCAGTATATACTCTAGTTTCTGCTTCAGCAGGTGTAGGTACCATTACCAGATGTCCTTCATCAAAGCATTTGCTGTGACAGAGAAGTGAAGTCCAGCTGTATATCCTGCCAGGTCATAGCTAACAGTGCACAGCACTGCAGAAATTCTCTATTGCATCTCAGCAGAATGTGTCATTTGATGGGAAGGAAAGGGAAAAGGAGTCAGTCATAAGAAAGCTTCTGGTCAATCACAAAATCTCATTGTAGTAGTTCCAAAGTAGCAAACCCCTTGATATTAGTGGAATGCAAAGTCAAATAATGCAAATTGACATAATCACCACAGCAATATCTCAATTAAATCCTCCATTTTATGGTTTTATTAAAACAATGTAGCATCTGTGATGGGTTCCCGGTTACATTTTTTTTCCTAAAGGTTTCAGATAAGATAGGTTATTCTTTCATTAAGGATCACACTGTTTCATTATTCAAATATGTATTTCTAAAAAAAAAGGAAGATGGGAAAATGAGAACGCATCAGAACGCTTTAGGTAAAGAAGTTCTGCAATTTGCTTGTGTTCTGTGTTACACCTTGAAGACTCTGCAGAGCAGGAAAAGATATTCCCTTACTGATAAGCACAAATATATACCGAATCCCTTGTTCTTCTGTTTGTATTCCACTATACATCATATCTGTTGAGCAAAAGCATACTGCTCACAGCTTGGGATTTCACAAGGAAGTTTAACCTTTCCCTCCTCCCTCACCACTGTATCACCCTCCTACTTTACCTGACAGTCTCTTATACATCTGAAAAGGTTTACATTAACATTTTTAATGGTCTCAAGAGAGGGAATGAAATTTAACCACCTATCAAAACTCTCCTTGAAACCTTCTTGGGAAAAAACAGTAGTGATGTACAAAGAGATCTTTGTGAGTTAACTTCATTTTTGAAATTAATGTTCTAAGACACAAGAGAAAGCCCTGCTTCTGGAATTACCTTCACTGCGGTGAAGACATTATAGGGAATGAGAACAAAGAATGCACCCTCACAGAACCACACTGGCCTGATCTCTAAGGGTAGCCATTGCTACAGAGGTCAGCAAAGGACATCTGCTTTTTTTTGGCAAGAGTTTTGCAATTTGATCTGCTCTCTGTGCCACTATTTTCACACCCAAAATGTTTTTTAGCCTTCATCAATTGGTAATTGCAGTGGTAAATTTCAGTTTTTGACCACACACCAAGATTAGACTTCATTATGCTCAGCAGTGCAAACATTCTCTCACCTAAAACAACTATCTAGTGGAAAAAAGTCTACTCCTCCTGTGAAAAATTCAAATAGAGGAAGTATTACTTTGTTTCCTAAAATTATTTAAGGAAGACGTCAATAAAATTCTTAGTCTTTTCCACTTTTCTTTCCATTGAGAACCAAGTCCCTTCTGATAATGAAAGGGAGTGTGCAAAAATTTTCTCTGAGCTGGAAGTTAAAATGAAGATTGAATGTTAAAAACATTATTACAAAATAAAAACAAGAGAAAAACCCCCAGAAGTCACAAAGTTTACTCTGGAAAGTGATAAAAGCTAAACTTTCTTCTTGAAACTGTAAAATATTCTCTTAGAAAATCCTCTAAATATAAGCTACAGGGTATTTTTATTTTTGTTCATCCTAACTGGTAAAGAAAGGAAAAAAAAAAACCAATGGTTCAAAACAACAAAACCCCCACAAAACCCATCATCCACAGCTTCTTTGGGTGCAGGCATTGTGTTTCTATGAATTCAATGCTAATTTATAACACCTACAGACTGAAGTTTCTACTGTTTCACTAACTTTGATTGTATTACCAAGCACTAAATTGCTTCTAAGCATTGTTTAGAGACTAAACAGCCCTTTCATAAAGTACTGAAATTATGATGTGATGAGCACAGATTAAATTATAGATTTTAAATTACAGGGTTTCCACTTTATAAATTCTCATTATTTTGTATATGCATGATTTTCCACATCTGAAAGATGGTTCTAAAACACTTCATGAAGAATATACCCAAACATGACATTTTTAGAAGTCATGCATTCACAAAATTAGACATATTCATTCTTTAAATGAAGAAGATGGCACTACACAGTGATATAAAGGAAGAAGAAATTATTTATAAAGATGAAATTATGATTCAAACAAGAAAACAAATCCAATAAAAGGAAATGAAAAGTACTGCAGTTAGGAAGAAATAACCCTATGCATCAGTACAGAACACTTCCTGCTGGTGGACAAGTTGATCTTGGGCCACACTTTGGAGCAAAGAAGTGTGAAGGAGCTACATGGACTCGTCTGGAAGAGATTTGGCAGCAGCTTGAGGGAGGTGAGTGTTTCTCTCTTCTAAGTCCTGAGTTCAGTTCTGGACTTCCCAGTAAAATTAAAATGTGGATTTACTGGGGTAGAAGGCCACAAAGGCAATAAAAGTGCTGGAGCATTTTTCAAATAAGAAGAGAATGAGACCTGCAAATGTTCATCCTGTAGAAGAGAAGTATCAGCAACATCTTATCTGAGTATAAATACCTGATGTGGGAATGAAGGGCAAACCAGACTCCCAGAGTGATGTGCATTAATGGGACAAGAGGTAATAAGCACAACGGAAAACTCATGAATTTGCATCTCCAAACAAAACAAAACAAAAAAAATTTAAAAATTTGTTTTTTCATTGTGAGGGTCTATGGAGAGCAAAAACAAATTCCCAGGGAGGTTGTGCTGCCTCCATCTCTGGAGTGGAGATATGCAAAACTTGACTGAACACTCTACTGAGAAACTTGCTCCAGCCGATTGTGCTTTGAGCAGAGGGTTTGCTGTTTGATATATCTCTCTGTGTGATATATCAACAAGATAAATAACATTATTTTTCTTCATTATATTTTTGGAGGAGATATTAGCAAATTCAGAAACAGGAAATATCTTTTTCCTTTTTCACTTTATGAATATGGCCGTCATCTTAAATCCATAGCATTCCACTATTTCATGTCAAAGACATTGATTTACATCTAACTGGAATTCAAAAAGAAGTAAATTTTGGCCTTCATGTAAATCTAGAATCTGTTTCTGAATTATTTTTTATACCTTCTCTCGGCTATACTCCATTTTTTTCTGAATTACATTATCCAATAAATCATATTTTCAGCGTATTATTGTAGGAAAAAAACATGTATTTGTTTACTGATTTAAGTGTGGCAGAATTAGCAGTGCTGTGTCAGGGATGGACAAGGAAAGAAGATAAAAGTTAATATTTTCACAGAGAAATTTATGCTAAGGAGATCTTGGGATGTAATTATTTAAATATCCTTCTTAAAAATTTCCAATTAGATCAGCTTGCTCAAAACCTTGTCCATATAGGTTTTGAAGAC
This sequence comes from Certhia americana, assembly GCA_018697195.1. Taxonomy (NCBI): domain Eukaryota; kingdom Metazoa; phylum Chordata; class Aves; order Passeriformes; family Certhiidae; genus Certhia; species Certhia americana. The sequence continues at coordinate 48,788,010 of CM031878.1, read as the reverse complement.
CTCTAGGTGTGTGAGTTTCACAGCCTTACCAGGCAAGGAAAGAAGAGACATAAAATATATCTCTATCACCAAGCCCTAAACTCAGTAATGAGTTTTATTTGGACAAAAAAATGGCCAATAGTTTGCCTTTTTGATCACAGACGATAATCTTCCCTTGCAGGATCTGCAAATTAGTCTTTTGTTGGACTGTGGAAACACTGAAATGTCACAAATACATTCTTCTAGACAAGGCTCTCTTCCTTAAACACCAAAATCTTATACAGAAAATAAATGTAAAATATTTAATTAGATAATTTTACAGCATGGAGAAATATTCCTGAATAGCTTTCTACCTTACTTTATGATCAAAATGACACATACATATGTTATTCTAGATATACCTATAATTGGTTGTCTATACCACAAAAGCATTTTAGGAGTTTGTTGATATAACATATATAGAAAAATGTTATAATACTACCTTCAAAAAGAAGGCATATGCCACATATTTTTCACTTAGCTAATTCTGAACTTTAGATTTGTGGTAGTAGTACAGGTGAAAAATCAAAACAGAGAACTTTAAAACGACATCAATTTTTTTTAAACAGTCAGAAATATGGATGCATCCCAAAACAGTTAAAGTAATTTGATCTATATTATTTATAGAAAAAAAGCATTTTTTATGTTTTAATAATTAGCTATACACTACACCAAACCTCAAATCAGGCAGTGTTTTTAATGTTAAAAAGCTATACAATATGTTTCTATTTTCTCAGATTGATAAAAGAAGTCAGTTCTTGTTATCAGAGTAATTATCAGCAAATAATTTGTGTAGACTGTGTTTGCCAGAAAGTCTTATGTCAGATTTTTTTCCTTGAAAAATGTAAGAATTAATTAAAAAATTTTTAGCTTGATTGGAAAGGGTTCAGAAATAATGTCATTTTCCCTTATAATTTCCAGAAATTGTATTTAGTGAGGCACCTATGAATTATGCTAAAAATGTCTATTTTATTTTGATGTTATTTTGCTTTTTTAGATGCATTCCTCTCTTCCTTTTTTTTTTTTTCACTTTCCTGTTCCATCTTAAAAATTTTTATTCCTAAGATGTTACTTTTGAATATTACGTATCATTACACAGGGACATGTAGTTACATACAAACTCCAATTTTATATCTTCTCTATTAACAATTTCTTTTTGTGTCTTCAATAACAGCAATAAGAAAATTTTAAGCAAACTAAAAAACAATGCAAGTGTTTGTTGAATATTCTTCAGAGAGAGCAAATTGAAGAATTTACAATGGATTACTTTTATGTTGTTACAATTTGCATAACTAAAATATAATTCAGTCTATTTATAGTCAAGAAATCTGTATGTTCATTTTTGGCAAGCATAATGTGACATGGGATTGAAAAGGTTGTATACAAAATTAAAAGCTCTGGAAATGCCTAAGGCATATTATTTAGGAATTTAAATATGCCTGACCACTCAGGAACACTATGTTATCCTAAATTATATCCATCATTTTATCCTAGATTAACAGTCACAAACACCTCTAGTGATATCATCAGCCTTTACTAGCAGTACAGGTGTTGGGAAGTGGGCAAGGTCATGAATTACCTACAGTCTGTATTTGGTTATGTGGTCTGGCTGGAAATCCATTTAAAACCCATAGCAGTGAGGTCTGGTGAGAGAGTAGATGGGGTTGGTAGTTAGGGTACTCTTGGTATCAGTAGCAATAGAGATAGAAGATCAATATGGCTGACAGAGTTTGATATGCTAGCCCTGTGGCAATATATTTTTGACACACTCTAGAATCACATGTGTTTTTAATAAAACACATAAGCCAGAGAAAACACTGTGAGAAATCAAAGACACCATTTAAATAAAAGCGTGGGTGGATGTTTAGTGTAGATGGACATTCCAGACTTCTGTCTGCTGCATGTTAACAATGACCACAGGTATCAAATCAGCACTTACTTTCTGTCTGCCGTTACATTGTCAAAACTTCAATATCTACCATACCCAAAGACCCTTAGTGTAAATTCCTACTTCCTAGGAGATCCCCCAGAACCAGTGTATGCTTTTTATCATGGCTGACTACCTTTGGACTAAAGGCACTTCAGTAGCCTTACTGAAGTGGACTGAACACATGTGAAGGTGGTTATACTTACGAGGTGTGGTCTCTCATTTGATTTGAGAGCTTATGGTTTCAACTTTGTGTATTGCTTTAGAGGTTATACTACTTCTGTTGTTGAGACCTTACAATAGAATTGGTTGTAGGGAACCCCTGCATCCACAGCATTTATAATAGAGTTAGAAAGCAGTGGTTCTAAAATTTATCCCTGGAGAATTTAAAATTTTAATGGGGATGACATTTATCCCCATTGGTGACTGACCACCAGCCTGATGTAGCTGTTTCTCATTCCTCTTGGAGCCATCAGCCAGTTTCTGATACATTATAGCATGGACTTGTCTAGCTGAGTGATGGACATTTTGTTCAGAAGCACACTGTGCAAAAGAGTGTCAAAATCTGTACTAAAGTAAAAAAAACCCAGGTCATCTACTGGCTTCCTTTGGTCAACTGGATGGGTGACCTTGGCATAAAAAGATATTAAGTTTGTAACTCAGGATATTCCCATTGTTAACCACTGCTGGCTATGACTGCATATTCCTATTCATTTATTCCATAGAAGACTTCACAGATCAGACAAAAAGAGTAACAAAGAACACCATCATTTCAGCATTTGGCAGTGGATAATTTATCTCTCTTATACTGAAAATATACTAATATTCTTTGTAATAGAGGCTTTATTATATGAGGCAACGAGCTAAATAACAAATATTTTTAAAAAGACTGTGATTCCTAGCTACAAGCTAGATCTGTTTGTGCTTTCTTTTCTTATGACCAGATGTGGAAATTAAACTTTCCTTGCTGTTTTAAAGTAAATAAAAACTAGTAAATTCCACTGAATTCTGAAGTCTACTGGAAAAAAACCAAACAAAAAAAAAAACCCAAAAAACAACAAAAAAACACTTCTTAAGATTTCTGCTGATAATATTTTTTTTAAGAGAGGAAGCATATTTGTAGTAATATTTCAGTCTATTACAGATCATAAGTGTACCAAGTATGTGCTTAATGCAATTTAGAGAACAAAAGGGAGTCCAGAATAAATACATTGTGATTAACACATTTCATGCATAATTTTCTATGTGGCAGTAAAGGGAAGAATAACTTCTAGACTCTTAAGGGTAAAGAATGCTGAAAAGAGTGGCCTAAAATGGTAGACTTCAAAAGGCTGCTTGCCTGCATGAAATCAGCTCCCTCTTATAGTGCTAATTAAGTCCCGCTCCAGCCAGGATTACAAATTAGGGGTGTCCCAAGCATATTATAAAAAGCACAAAGTGGAAGGAGGGACAAGTCAACAGACATACCTAAGCACAGGAAAAGACCCATGGAAAAGAAAATGAAGAAGAAGAAATGGAGGTATTTGCTGTACAGTAACCACTGTTACTTAGTAGGCAGATATGAACATAAAAAACATTTAACAGATTTTGCATCAATTTTTCTGATACAGAGATGCTGGAATATGAAAAGTTGATCCTTAATTGGCAAAAGTCACTTGAAGAAATTGAAACTTTAGACACCTCTTTTATATATCTTAAATTCAGGAGATTCTTGCAATGGTTTTTGTGCTTTTGGTAGAGTTTTTGTTTGATTGGTTGGTTTTGGTTGAGTTTTTTAAATCCTCTTGCTATCATCTCTCTTTTATATATGACTTCGAAGGGTAACTCAGCTTCTTCTGTAGAAAAGGTTGAGAGACAAAAATTGTGTTAAAGTAGTCTGAATCTAGGCTGTACTTCAAATATGGTATGCAGAATTCCATATTGCAGTGATTAGAGCTGATGGAAACTGGAGGTAACTTAGATGCAGAATAATGAAGGCTATTTAAATTCTTTAAAACAATATATAGGCACTTTCAGTACTAGCAGAGAAGCCATCTACCTTCCAAGTTAGTTTATCAATCTCAGGTTTCTTAAGTCTGTTTCAGAGCAGACTAAAGGGGAGCTAGGATAAAGACTTATGTACATCTGCTCACAGAACCTACATATGAAGAGGTGCATTTGAAGAAGTATGTGTCATGACTCTAATTTTGGTAAAGATGACAGAAGCAAAATTTGATATTTCACATATTATCACAGATTCTTTTCCCCTCTCTTTGTCTTACTTTGAAATGTTAAAATATTTAATAATAATCACTTTTTAGTAAATAACTTTTTATATTGTAATTTTCAACAGGCTATAAAATTCAGAGTATAGAGAGGAGGAAAGTGGGTCATAGCTACAAGTTTTTGGAATATTTTAGAAATGTATCAACTTTCAAATATATTTTTTCAGGCAATACCTGGGGGGCAGCAAAAATACGCTGAAATAAAAGCTACTACAAATTGCAAAGTTTCAGACATAAATAATGTCTATTGGCCTCTGATGCATAAAAATGCTCATATTTGTTTAAATGTAAACCTGCAATCAAGCCTGCAGATGTTAATGGGAACATTTGCACGCATAAAGCTAATCTGATGCTAAATTAGCTACTTGAGTCAGCATTTAGTGCTGAAATTCCACTAGGATTCACAGCCTGAAAAAAGTTTAAGGCTTATTTCATATATTCAGGATAGTTAAAGTACATATTTTTCATGCAGTTCTCTCGGAAAGTGATCAGAAATACTCCTGGATCAAGTATCTACTGGTAGATATTATAAGTGACACTTAAAGGAACACCAGCATTCAAGGTGACTGAAATACGTCAATACAGCTGGTATGTGGAAAAACATCTGTTTTCTGAGTATCTATAAGCATCTTGGAATGATATGTCTACCCCACACCTGCCAGAAAACTGCATAATGTATCATAATCCAGCTTCAGAACATACCATGCATACTGTGGAAGGAGTAAAGGAATTCCATTTCACAGTGATAACACTACATTTAAATTTGTTTTCCTTTGTCATTTAGACAGAGGACATGACAAAAGGCCTTTTCTCATGACAAGTAGTGACCTTTAAAGGTTTAAAGCACCAAACCAGTTTGCACTGGCTGATGTGTGCTTTCTTCATGGAATCAGGCTTCTTTTCAGGCCTCAACCTGCTTGAATGATAAAGTTATCAAGACAGAATCAAGAAGCAGAAAATTCTCTGAATCCATGTATTTTTCCAATTTATGTGCAGGTGACAACAGAAAAGTGAATATTATAGCAGTCAAATAATTGAATTTAAGGAGAAAATAAAGGAAAAAAGTATACGCACTCTGCATGTAAAATTTTAAGTTTAAATATAATCAGGGTTATCTCATGTGATGCCACAATTTCCAGGTATTTGCATGCCAGGGAGTTTGACAGATTTCCGCTGCTGTTCCACCATTGTTTTATAACATAACTAGGAGAAAGGAAATCTATATCCCTTCGACTTTCCAGCTTGTGTCCCACCACAGACAGCAGGAAATACTGATTGCTGTTGACTACTGTTATGACAGTTTTCTTTAGCTTGCAAACTTAATTGGTGGGGAACCAAATGTCATACCAATATTGCTGACTTTCAGTTACTCCCATCAGAGATAAAATAGGAACTCCTCATTGGATTACTGAAGTTTCTGTCTCATTACTATTCCCTCTAAGTCCTCTGGGTATACTTTTATTAGCATATAGTGCACTGCCAAGCAAACTGTAGAATCACAGAATTGTCAAGGTTGGAAAAGACCATTAAAGTCACCCAGTCCAACCATCCACCTGGAACTGCCACTGTAAGCCCATAACCACTCAACCACATCACCCAGCACCAGATCCAGATGCCTCTTAAACACCTCCAGGTATAGGGACTCCACCACCTCCCTGGGCAACCTATTCCAGTGCCTGATGGTGAGAAATCTTTCTTCTAATATATAAACTGAATATCTTCTGTAAATCTGAATTACAAAGCAAAAAAAGAGTTTAGCTCTCTTTCTACCAATCAGAGATAAAGGAAGCCAAAATTAGTAGCATTAATTTTAAAGATGTTGTAAAATTAAAAAAAAGGTATAATTTTTTTTTATTGGAAATAAAAATACTCTTTATCCCTTGTCCCACTAATAACAAATAGTACATGGAAGATAAGATTTACTAGTCCTTAGAGCAGTGTATTACATGGATACAATCCTATAATATTATACTCAGTATGAGGAGACTTAAACCTGAGAAAAACTATTTATAAGTGTGACTTTTGTTATAGGTGATGGTTTCATGGCTTCATTAGTAATCTAAAAAACATAGAACAAAATACTTTTTAACAGACTTCTGATCCTACAAAGCTTTCTAATAGTGTCTAAAGCTCTTCAGGGTTATCTCATCATGTTGCAAATTGAAAATTACAGACCAAGTAAAATTAATTATGAAAGCATGAATAATGAAATAATGACCAAAACATACCGAAGAAGTCTGTAGTATATAGAAAAGGATTATAGTTAAAACTTTTGTCTCACATAAGTCACTGACAGTTTAGCCTTTGGTTTCCACTGGGACTCCCCAGGGAACTGATCACAGCACCAAATCTGACAGAGCTCAAGAAACATTTGAACAATGCTCACAGGCACATGGTGTGACTCTTGGGGCTGTCCTGTACAAGGCTGAGTTGGACTCTGATGATCCATACGGGTTCCTCCCAACTCAGGATAGTCCATAATTCTGTGATTTCTGGTTAATATTTAGATCAAATGAGACATTGTAATTTTTACATGTCACTCTGAAAATTTCAAAATTAATGGCAATTTTTCCTTCCTTCAGTTGATATTCAGAATTGCATTACCTTCTTCCTGTCTAACTGACAAGATCATCTTTCCTTTTCAAGGAATACTTCCACAGATTGTTCTGAGACTCTGAAATCAGTCTTGCTTATAAAAAAACCTGTGAGGCAGTAAGTGCTTAGAAAAGAAGCAAAACAAGAGAAACTTGTTAAAATCCAGGTTATTTGTCCTACAGACTTTTCAAGACCATATTTTCATTGCTTACTGTTTCTATTTTTTCAGTGTTAAGTATCACAGTATATGAAATAGAAAAGACAAACAAAATAAAAGCACAAGTCAAGTTTCCAGTTATGTTCCATCTGTTTGCACAAGAATCCTTCTTCAAGGTGATCACTAATTCAGAGAAAATTTTAAAAAGTCACACTAATTGTTCAAATTTCCAAGTTATTATTAAATTCAAAGCTTCAAATTAGTAGCATATTAAAAATCCTGAGATAAATCTGGATTAACTCAATTAACTCTAATTTACCTCATATAATACACTATTTCCCTAACATTTTCTCATATTTCCTTCATTTCTCTCTGAAAAGTGTTTTAGTTATATCATCATTTAAACAGAGTGAGGTCAAGACTTAACTCTCTTTTTACTATTTTATTTTGATTTGGTTTTGTTTTGCAGCACAAAATGAAATTATATTCATTCTGAAAACAAAAATGTGTACATGTACAGGAAAATATGATTCTACCATTAAATCTAAATTTTTGTCTCTTCTTGTAATTGTTATCTACTTGTAATTCTTGAAAGTTGTTATTGTAAAATACCTGTGATTAGCTGGATTACTGATATAGTAAATTATAGTTATATACTGATATGAGATTATATTATATTGTATGATATGATATGATGTGATATGACATGATCTGACATGATACAACATGATATGATATACTATTAGACACCTTGGAAAGGCCCATTAGCCAAGGACATAAAAGAAAGATGAAAGTATATTTCTTCATTGCAAATAAATTACAAAAACATTACTACATGAATTTATTCCCAAGATATATATCTTCTTTGGAACCTTGGAAGTCTAACTTTCATGACCTCTTTTTCTCTCTTCCCACCTGCCAAAGAAACACAAACCAACCAACTTCAACAAACAAATAAGCAAACAAACAAACACCTCCAAAACACCACCTTGAAGTTTTAGTTGGGAAGATGATATTTCTCACAGACCTGAAAAACAACACTGACCTGTCACAACCCACACTTTTCATATGCTGGTATGTATCACTTGAAAATATGTGCCAGTGTTGAAACACAGCACTTCTCATATTTTAACACCTTCTTAATGTAAAAATTCCAAAGTCATGAACAAAACTGCATGTTTTTTCCAACTTTTTTTTTTTTTTTTTAAGTCATTCCATGTTTCAGGAAAAAAAAAAAAACAATTGTCAAACTTGTCACAGACAATTTTGCATCTGTGTTTCTGATACAGTATGAGAGCTCTGAAATTCAGGAAAACCTGAAGACTACATTCAAAACCAAACAAAACCCTACAGAATAACCAAACAACCACTGCGATTATTATTTTCTTCTGGGAGAATGCTTTAAAATTCTTGCAACATTTTGACATCGATTTTACTCATTTTGGTAAGATTAGAATTTTTTTTTCTGAAATTCTGTCCTGCCTTGAAGGAACAAAAATTTCAAGATTACAGTAATCTTTGAAAATCTACTGATATTATAGTATTTGAAAGACAAGCCAAAGATTAATACCAACATTAATGAAATAAAATAAAATGTTTCATGTAGAAAAATGTAGAATCATAGTATCCTTTTGACCTTTTATGGCCAGGTGACACACCTGATGGATGCAGCAAAGGCTGTGGATGTTGTGTACCTGGACTTCAGCAAGGCCTTGGACACTGTCTCCCACAGCACACTCCTGTTAAAGCTGGCAGCCCGTGGGTTGGACAGGAACACTCTGTGCTGGGTTAGGAACTGGCTGGATGGCCGGGCCCAGAGAGTGGTGGTGAGCAGTGCTGCATCCAGCTGGGGCCAGGCACCAGTGGTGTCCACAGGGATCTGTGCTGGGACCAGTCCTGTTCAATATTTTTATCAGTGACATGGATGAGGGTATTGAGTCTTTCATTAGCAGATTTGCAGATGACACCAAGCTGGGAGAGTGTGCTGATCTTTTGGAAGGTAGGAGGGCTCTGCAGAGAGACCTGGAATGGTTGGATGGACGGGCAGAGTCCAACAGGATGAGGTTTAATAAGTCCAAGTGCCAGGTCCTGCATTTTGGCCACAACAACCCCCTGCAACACTACAGGCTGGGACAGAGTGGCTGGACAGTGCCCAGGCAGAAAGGGACCTGGGGGTGCTGGTGACAGCCGGCTGGACACAAGCCAGCAGAGTGTCCTGGTGGCCAAGAAGGCCAATGGCCCCTGGCCTGGATCAGGAATGGTGTGGCCAGCAGGAGCAGGGAGGTCATTCTGCCCCTGTACTGGGCACTGGTGGGGCCACACCTTGAGTGCTGTGTCCAGTTCTGGCCCCTCAGTTTGGGAAGGACATTGAGATGCTGGAGTGTGTCCAGAGGAGGCAACGAGGCTGGAGAGGGGCTGGGAACACAAACCCTGTGAGCAACAGCTGAGGGAGCAGGGGATGTTTAGGCTGGAGAAAAGGAGACTCAGGGGTGACTTTATCACTCTCTACAACTGCCTGAGGTGGCTGCAGTCAACTGGGGGTTGGTCTCCTTCATCAGGCAGCAACTGATAGAACGAGAGGACACAGTCTCAAGCTGCATCAAGGGAAAATTAAGTTGGTTATTAAGAAAAAGTTTTTCACAGAAAGAGTGAAAAAGTACTGGAATCATCTGCCTGTGGAGGAGGAGGAGTCACGATCCCTGGATGTCTTTAAAAAAAGACTGGATGTGGCATTTGATCCCATGGTTTAGTTGAGATGTTAGGGCATGGGTTGTACTTGTTGATCTTGAAGTTCTCTTCCAACTGTGTGATTCTGTGAATTCTGTGAATTTAGGTTGGAAAAGCCCTCCAAGATGATCAATTCCAGCCATTAATCTGCTGTTGCGAAATCCACCGCTAATCTATCTCTCTAAGTGGCACATGTATGAATGTTTTATATGTCAGGGGATGGTGACTCAGCCACTTTCTGGGTCGCTGCTTGGTGACTTCCAATGCTTGGCAACTTCTGGTGTGGAAATATTTCCTTGTATCCAATCTAATCCTACCCTGCGCAACTTGATATTATCACTACTTGTCCCACCTCTTGTTACTTGGGAGAAGAGGCTGAATCCACCTGTCTACACCATCCTTTCAGGGTGTTCTAGAAAGTGATAAGGTCTCCCTCGAGCCTCCTCTTCCTCACGCTATACAACCCAGCTCCCTCGGCTAGTCCTCACAGGCTTTGTACTCAGTGAGTGTTCAGTGTTCTGAAATTCAATAAACCTTGTAAAAAACATTTTTATCACAGGTTTTTACTCAAAGTAATTAAAACATTTAGTTGGAATAGTTTAGCTGTTTTTCGTTGCAATCTTATTTTATTTTGGCCTTAAGTTACTTAGGAATAATCATCAAAATGATGACCTCATCCAGGCATGAGTGCTGTAAATGTTTTGGCTAACCCTAACAAAAAACCTTTACTACAGCAACATATTGAAAAAAGATAATTGAAACAACTACGTCCTGCTTGCTACACATATAAGTTTCCACAAAACAAAGCCACCTATTAATTACTGTAAGAAAAACCCAAGCAGTTCTATTAGACTGAAGTGCAAAGTTATGTTCAAAAATTAAAGCTGGGCTGCATGAAGGAATGGAACAAATAATGATTAAAGGGAGACTTCCCATCTTTCTAGTTGCAATGCCAGGAATTTGCACAAAATAAGGAGTCCTTAAATATTTATATGTTGATTGGTAGATATTTGACAGTCATAGAATTTCATATCACATGCTTACATGAAATGTTTTTATAAATACATATATATATGTCTATAAAACATGCATCTGAAGTGTTGTATTATTTATGGAGATCTATTTCAAAATTTAAATTATAAACTAAAGATATGAAGACACAACAAGGAGAAAATAAATATGTGCACGCATGTTTGAATCTCATGAGGTGTCTATTACCATGTCTACATTTATATCCTTGAAGCAATGTTAACATAATGTAATTAAAACAGCACATAACAGTGAAGAACACTACTAAATGCTTCTAAAATGTACGTTGCTAGGTGCCACAGTGTTTTATTTTCATATGAAAACATGTATAATCAATATACTAATTGAATACTAACTTGTTTCACAATTGGAATTTAGAGACAAATTCACACAATAACAAGGTGCCTGAATGAAGAAACATCCCAGTTAAAGATGCCCTTTCTAAAAAGACATTGCACTCATGGCCCATAGTCCTTCAAGGGCTTCACTGAGAAAGCCTGATGCCTCCCTTCCACCCATCTCTGTGTTTCATAATAGAAGACAAAGAAGTGTATTGTCTCACTATGTGGGTGTAATTGGTCCATCGTTTAAATTACCAGCAAAAGAAATTAGTTACCATTTTCTCATCAAGAAGAGAACAAAAGTGAAGCCAATTCCTTTATTTTACTTGATTTACCGTGGCTTCACTGGGACTTTATTCTCTGTGCCTCTGTGTTGAAGTGATGCCCTTTTCACTGTTTTTTTACTGTATTTTTAATTTATTGATAGGTGAGGTTTCCCAATTGGCTTCTTCTGATGATGATGAAACACAGACATCTGCACTCATTAGTTAAAAAGAAATCTGTCTTCACCTTCATTCTTTATCTTGACTCCCACAAGCCAGTGGCCAGACTGGACATATTTATTATTTTAGTGTCTTCTAAGGAACTAACCCTCCCTTTGGTCCCTGGATTGCTTGCAAGGCTGAGCACTGAACCTGGCTGACTACCCTTCCTGTATTAACACGGTCTGGGTTTGCCTGAAGCATCAGAAATGGAAGTGGCTGTTAAAGAAGTTATAACTTTTTCAGACTGATTGATAATAATTAGAAAGCAATTAGCAAGGGAAGACAGGCTAAAAAAGACTTAATAGAAATACACTGACAACAGAGACAGACACACATCACCTGATCATTACATAAAAATTTGGTTTTGCACTGTCCTTTTTGTTGCTATTTCTGCTGATACTTGTCTTGATTGGTGTTTGCTCACTGTCTCAGTTCTCTGCCAGTCTTACCAAGTCATCCAAATCCAACCATCTTTAGGCAGAAAAATACTGATCTTTTCAATTATTTTCCCGCAGAATTAATGAAATTATTTTTTGTTATTTTTCACTCAGTTTGCAAGTGTCTTTTTCTACCAAGGTCTCATTTCTTTGTTCTCTATGTTACTTGAAATTTCATCTCAGAGAGGTAACATTATATAAATTCAATTGAATTAAATTCAACTTTTATTTGATAGTCTGTAAGACCATTCATCCATCTCCGACAATAATTAAATGGAACCATTTACAAAAAATTATGCATGAAATAGAAAAGATGAAATGAAAAGCAGTACACCAGAATAAATAATCTACTTATTATATTTGCTCATACACCACAACCATATCCAATATAAATGTAGGACAGCAGCAATCCCAAACCTTGACAAAACCAACTTTCATAAAGCCAATCCGTCTTCATGCAGTGAATAGAGTTACTTGGCACTGACACAGAATAATAGTGTAAACTGAAAGTTCTTGTTCATGTGTCTTTGAAATTAAAAACTAATCTGTTTGCACTGTTTCTCTAAGAAGAAAAGCTGAATAGATCTGCAAAATGCAGGATTTATACTTTTCAGAAATACCTGAATTCCTTCTGTCTATAAAACTGTATGGATCATGTATCAACTCTAGGTCCCAGACTCAAGAAGTCAACAACAAAGCTCATCAAGTTTAAAGGTACCAGACACTCAGCATGCAAACCCCACAGGGAAACAATGTTTTATTATTCAGGCTTTCAGAGAGCAGGAGAACTGAAGGTATCCTGAAATAAACTCTTTCAGAAATTCTGAAGAATTCTGTGAGAATCTGATGATGGCCTGGTTTTCATGCCATTCATTTTTATTTGTCTATAAACCACAAATAATTATACTGTATTATAAATTTTTTTTTGTGTCCCACCAAGCATTTCTGCTGTAGCAGAAACAGCTGAATAGTTCTAGGTATTAACCATAAATTTAATTTTTATGAACCAACTCAGGAATATGATAATGTTCAGACTAAAGATTGCTTCAAAATAACAAATATCATGGCAGCTTGGAAAGATGGAGAAATCACAAATGTGCTGCTATGTAGTTATTATTAGAAAAAACTCAAATTTATGAGACATCCATGAAGGTCTGTTTTTATGAATCATAAGTGGAAATTTTATTCATATTTAAGAAAACACAGGAAAAAAAAAAGAAGGGAAAAAAAAAGAGGCAAATAATTTGTGTCAGAATTTTGGTATTGTGGGAATTTTTTCTTCAGTAAAAAGAACATTATTATATGTAGTATTTTAAATAACAGTCAAAATTACTGTGTTCTCGTTTATTAAACAGAGAGTTTCACCACTATACATGTTTTAATGAAATATTTGAAAATGAGTACACATAAAAATTAGTAATAAGTTGCCTATATTGGAAAGGTTGAAATTCATATACATGTTCACTGGCAAAAATGATGCTTCAGAGTATTCATATCTAGAGACAAATAAAGGGTGTTCCTCAAAATGCTAAGCTTAAGATATATAGATGATCCATCTGACTTCAATGATCTCTTGGGCAAATGGATTTTAATGTCTCAGGTTTGGGATATCTATCAGAATTTAATACTAAATAAATAATGATCTCAAGCTTTTGATGAAGAAGCACAAGTAAAAGCCCTTCTTTTGCAAGAGCTGAACATAACCCAAACAAGGAAATTCTCAAGGATTTTTTTCCCCCTTTGGATACTTTTGACACTTTTGAGGAAGTGAAAAATCACTATGGGGAAAACTACCAGAGTACTATAAGCAGAGCCATCTGAAAGAAGAGCTGTGCAGCGGTATGAGACCATACTGTGAGGGGGTGTCTTGCAATCCACCTTACCTCTGCAGTGTAGCCAGCTAAACACATCTAATTCAAGCTTGGAAAAAAAGAAAGAAGAGAGACTTTAAAAACCAATTTCAGCAGCTTTTGAAGCCTTAACAGAATTAAAAACCTGATTTTTCTCAAAATAAAGCCTGTTCACCCATATTTTGAATTATGATGTCTAAACAGTGAAGAAACAAGTTTAAAAGTTTTTACTTGGCAAAAATGCATAGTCCCTGAATATTCTCTTAAAACTAAGAGAAAAATATATTTACAAATAATTCAACTTCATTTGGTGGCAATCCTAATGACTATGCGAATGTCTTTGTTGGTTTTGTTTTGTTTTGTTTTGTTTTTTCTTTTCTTTTTTTTTTTTTTAATTATGACAAAGAACAACAGGAAAGTAAAAAAATTTACAGTAAGAAAAATTCAGCATTTTTTAAGCATTCCATACTTTCTGTGTGTCATAATTCCACCTTAAACCCAGGGGGGTTTTTATTGCTTAGAAAAGGAAACTTGTCAATTTAGAAAGTTATGTGTTGCATCTTATGCTATCATTGCTCAAAAGTGGCAATTATCTAAACTATTCCAGCTCAGGTTAACTATGATTGATTTCATGATTGCTCAAATCCATACAATAAATGAAGTTACACTACTGGAGTTATAGATTTAAAAGTAAAGAAGAAAAGTTTGAAATGTCTTAAAACTTGAGCCTATCCTTATTTTCACTACATTTACAGTTACATTTATCATAGACATAAAATACAAAAAATCTGTTATGATAGAGTTTAAGCATTGTATTTGAATTTTTAAGAAAAGGAGATTCCAGTGTTTGGATTTATTTCAGATAATTTCACTTCCTCAACTGACTGCTGTATAAAACAGTAATACTGTATATAAGTAGTTAACTTTGATTATTTTTGCTATTTATAAGATGAATGTCCTTTAGAGCAACCACATTTTCATAGATAAAAACACCTGCAATACTAAGCTAAAATTCCTTTTCTGTTTAAAATACAGAAAAAACAATTAGTTTAGGGACAGAAAGATTGTATGTAAGATCACAGTTTAACTACACATTTTTCAAGTTTAAGAGAGGGTTGTATGGTTTTGGTTTTGGAGGTTTGTGGGGTTTTTATTGTTTTTTGTTTGTTTAACTGTATAAAAAACCTCTTGAAAAGCAAATGACTCTCAGACAAAGAGCTGGTAGACTGCTGAGATAGGGATACAAAATGACTCTTAATCTGAAAACTAACAAACAAACCACTAAACAAAAGAATACTTGCAAACAGACTTTTTACTTCCAACCCAACTCAAATACTCAGTTCCTACAGAAATGTCATTAGGGCAGCATATGATAGCAGTATTAGACAAACTCTAAGAAACACTATTAAAAAAATCCAAACCAAACCAAAACCAAACCAAACCAAAGAAACTTTAGGAAGCAACTTCATCAAGAAATATGTCTCTAATTCCAAAACAACTTCAGCCATGAAGTTGTGACAAGACAATAGGTGGAACATTGTCAGGTGGCTTTGCTTCCACACATAACATTTTAAGTGCTGCTGCCTAGCTGTCTCTAGCAATTACTGAAGTGGCTCTGCAGTCTGTTATAATAAAGGAATGAATTAGATATAGCCTTGATAATCCAAGAGGATTCATCCAGAAAAAACTACCCACAGAGGAGAAGAGAAAGTGTAAATGAGAAGAGATCTGAAGGCCCTGAGGTTTATTATTAACATTAGTAGCAGCAAAGGAAAGTCAGGTTTTTAGGAAAGATTTTTTAGCTTAGAGGTCTAATTTTAGGTGTTGGGATCCTCATGATTGGGCCTATTTGAAAAGTTAATTGCTATCCTCCATAAAGTCTGACAAATGATCTGTTGAGAATGCCAAAGGAGACCTAGACCTGTAATTAATAACAAATGACATTCTCTGTAGTCTGTCTCTCACTTCAAATTTTACATGGCAATGACAAAATATTTCTGTATTTATTGTGATTCTGTGACAAAATTCTGTGAAACACACTGAGAATGTTAAATCAGCACATAAAAGGCAGTAAAGAACTTCGTCAAAATATTCTTCCTGTTTTGCAACAAATTGTCACAGATGCGGCAGATACTCTGCCTGGACTTCGCGATAGTTTTGTGTAATTTAGAATGTTAAAGGCCATAATACTTCCTGCACTTTCAGATGAAGATATAGGATCAATAGTTTATAGATATTACCTACCTAAACATAAATGACAAGAGTCTTTCATTGTCTAACTGCTGTCTTCTCAGGTATAAATAATGCTAATCAGAAAATGATCCCTGAAATGGCTTTGTGATTAAAAGGAATGCTTCAAAGTGTTTTTGAAAAAAAAATTCCATTTTTCTTTAGGGAGGGGGAAGAAAAAACCTGTCATATCTTCTACCTGACTTAAATTTTCCTGTGTCAGTCTGTTACCTTCTGCCAATCTCTAATAATTTTTGTTATCAGTTCTGGAATAGTGACTAAGCCAAACATCATGATGGTTCATCATAGATTCACAACAGAGCCTCTGTACTTCCTGAAGGAATAACAGAAGCAGGTAGTTTCCAAATAAATGTTTCTTAAAAGTTCATAGTTTAAAAAAAATTGGGTGGTTTTTTTTGTTTGTTTTATATTTTTGTGGTTTTTTGGTGGTTTTGTTGTTGGTGGGTTTTGTTTGTTTATTTGTTTCTGGTGTGCTCTGGTTAACAATAGGACAATTTGCATCTTCTACAGCTTATACCAAAAACATCTTCATCATGGATAGTCCAATATTTACAGACTGATAAAACAAAATTTATATCTGTCTCCCACATGTCTCTTTGCAGAAATTTGCACAATTTCATAGCTTGAGCTCATAAATGATGCAACACTCTCTGAAGCTCTTACACTCCACAATGAACAATATGACTTCAATTTAAGAAAGCAGCATGCTGAGGTGTATGAGAATTGAGCCAAGTATTTGCCAAACTCAAATGTCTTCCTAAACCAACTAAAAAATCAAACTCACTCCTTGGTAAGCCTTTCGAATCTGTCAGGTAACGTGCTATGTTTCTTCAGAAATTCATGGCAGTTAAACAGAAATACAGAGGGATTAGTACCCTCCTAGTCTTGTGAAATCAAGCCCCTTGCCCCTTAAAATCTTGAATTTCAATTAACACACCATTCAAAAAATTATATTTTTTGTAAAATTTATGGTAGCATATGAAAAATTTCCTTAAATCTGAAGCCAGAAAGGACTTTGTCAAAAGTCTCACTGACTGCTTATTTCCAAATCTTCCTCTTTCCAGAGGATGGAGTATTACAGAAGGTTTGAGCTACTTACATATCACACAGTCTAAGTGTTAGTCACTATTAGTATTGTGACTCAGTCATCAGTCTAGGGTTCCAGGGGAATTACAATTCAATGCATAAGGAAAAAAATAGAACACAGAAACTATTAATGTTGAGATAACACAGAGCATCTTCAAATTTCAACATTATATGAGCATAACAGCAGTGCAATAAGAAGAAAAAAACCCACTCCAAGACTTTGAACTAGTCAAGCAAGTGAATTTTTACAGTGAAGTGTTAGTGCCTTAGCATGCCAAGATACAGCAAAGGATTCAGTTTTGATACTGTAGCAAAATTTAATATGCAAAACTCCTTCCAAGTTACATAATTTTTAACAGAAATAAAACACATATTGCAGAGTATAGAAATTAGATATAAAGCTACACTTATATCTGCTCAGAACTTGGGAATATATTGATTGAAATTTTAGACCCAACCATGTTGCCTTACTGGCAGTATATTGGAGATGTCAATGCAAACCATCATAAAAACAAGACAGAAAATCTTCAAAATGTCTTAATTCAAAGGAGGAAAAAGAAAGCCGAAAGGAATAGCCCTCCATGGGATTGCTTTTTTTTTTTTTTTTATTTTTTTTTTTTCCCTATTCTTTTATTCTTTTTCTCTACAGTGACTGAATGAATTCTAATGAAATTACATGCTGGTGAAAAAGTCTCGAAGGATTTCACCCATTTACTTCAGATATAATTCTAACTTTGGATTTGAAATTCATAATAATGTATAACAAGAAGAAACACCCCTTGTTTTGTTTGATACTTTTCTCACAATCAATGAGGAGAGAAGAAATGGATTGGACTCTGATCAGCTTCCTAAAGCCACATCACTACCCAAGAGAGCAGCTGGTCCTTTACAAAAGCAAAAAATGCATGCATCTATGAATGCAGGTATGCTTGCATATCCTTTAGACATCTGCAGTTTCATGAGGAATGATGTATTATTTTCAATGAATATTCTGATTTTATTAATTTTTTTTGTTTCCTGTCTGCAAAATCTACTGCTGGAAAATTCTACTGTATCTTGATAGGCTGCAGATAAATTTTTAATTTGACAACAGCTGCATAGTCTTAAAAGGATAAATTTACATACTGAAACAAACTAGAAGAGATAGAAGGAATATATTCTGTGGCTTTCACATTCCTGAAAATGGCTGTTGTACATCTTAACTATCTGCATTTATTGCCTCTTGTGACACATTAGCCATAATTATTACACATTACCAGCCCAGTTCTGCATTAATCAAATTTAGTCTTTTACTTTTAGGTGAGGGAGATTTGTAATTTTGATTATGATATGGTCCATTAGAAAGGAAAGAGCTTCTGTCAAGACAGTGTACTAGATTTATTAAAAAAAAAAAAAAAAAAAAAAAAAAAAAAAAAAAAAAAGTGAATACAAAAAATGCAACTTGGAGTGTCCTGGCATGTCCCTTAAAAGGGAGCAGCAGGAATGATGCTCAGTTTCTTCAATATGGACCCAAAGAGGTAGAGAGGGAAGATTAGGGGATAAAAAAGACTGGAACAAGAGGAAAAAAAAGAACTAACAATCTGAAGCCTGAATACATTTAATTGCAAATGTTTAAAAATGGTACAGAGATAGAAGAACCTCTGCTAAGAAGAAAGGCTGCAAGAGTTGAAGTTGTTTAGCCAGGAGAAGACTCCATGAAGATTTAACTGTAGCCTTTCAATACTTAGACAGGGCTTGTAATAAAGATGTGACAAACCTTTTTAGCATGACCTCCTGTGACAGGATAAAGGGTAATGGTTCTAAAGGAATTATTGTATGGTCTCTAAGAGACTTCAGGTTCCTGAAATGTGCTGAAAACTGTTTCCACATGTACCTGCATCTTCTCAGACTGCCCTTGTAGAGGACAAGATTTATTTAATCAAGGAGAAGTGTCCTGTGATCTAAGTCCTTTACCCTAACAAGTTAGGGGGTACCTGAGTGTGCATTCCCTTTTCTTTCTTGCAGGATTATCCTGGATACACAGATATATGGGCCCTTCACCTTCATAAATTCTCTCTTCTAATCGTTCTCTCTTGTTTCCATTTATGCTGCAGCTCTCTAATTCAATGATTTTCATTCTGGCTATTCCATATAGATTGTTAACATGTCTCTCTTTTTCCCTTAACCCTTGCAGGGCCACTGCCATAGAGTTTATTCAGTAAAAACAAAGCACTCTGGTATTCTTTTTAGAAGAGTAGGCAAGGGTCAGGAGAAATATATTTGTGCTACTTAAAGCATTTACAGAGATGTTAGAACTTTTTTTTCTGTTATTCATCATAACAGAAAAAAAAATCTGCTAATTCTTGCATCTTATTAAACAAACAAACAAAAAGAAACTCACAGAAATTCCTCATTAAGCAGATACTGAATTTAGCATTTGACAGTGCTTCATCCAAACCACCTCTCTTCTCTGTACTGCTACATTGCCATTTTTTCTGCATTGCCTGTGTTGCCATTATTTTCTGTTTTCCTCTTTTCTACATTTCACTTGGGCAAAACACCTCTTATCTGCTTTTTCATGCAATATCATTGGAAGACGTTGATTGTTGAAGTAACTTTGGCCATTAACAGTGAGACTAGTTGTTTATCATAAAGATTGTAATATATTCTTTTTCTCTCTACTAATATATTATAAGGGGAGAAGTGTTTCATGTCTCCTCCACAAAGAATAAATCAGCTCTAGCACAAAGTTATAAAGTAGCAAATTGGAAGTTACTTTAATTAAAATGTTTTAACATACAGGACTACTGAATAAGCTTAACTTACTGATAAATTAAGCACATTGAATTATGAAGTGAAAACTCACTCTTGTCACCAACTGCCTTCAATATCTCCATCTTGCCATCTTGAGAGATAACTTGTGCATCACTGCTAAAAATAAAATCTTTTCTGGCAGTTAAAATAATTTTTAAAAAATCAACATTGTGTACAGTTTTGTTATTATAGATCCATTTTTCTTTTTACCCCTTCTACATTTTGTTTTCTTTTGCTGTAGGAATGGTTGCTAGAGGTGTAAATTTTGAATAATAATGTAACACAGCTAAGCATTTTCTTCAATAGTTAATAATTTCTCAGCTGTCTAAGTAAGATTCAACAAAGCAAATTTCAACACGGATATTTTATAAATTACAAAGAGGGCAGTAATTACCAATTTCACACAGTGTCTTTCAGGATTTCTTCTAGATAGGGAGAAGTATTTTGGGAAAGTTGTTGTAGCATATATTTATGAACTCTTCTAGAAGAACATTAAATCATCCTTAAACTCAGTTCATTGACTGTGTGGCAAATATATGAGGTCTCAAATGTAAAAATACTTTGCAATATTAAGTTCTCTCAGGAATTATTTCTGACAAATGATTTCTTCTAACATTAGCGAGGCACTGCCCCACAATTAAATAAAATCTATATGGGATGGCATACTTTTAAATATTTATTTGCTATTGGTATTTGAAAGTCATTAAAGCATAAGGAAATTATGGAGGTGTGTTTTCAGTACCAGTAGTTGTAAAACAAAAATTAAACAATAATAAGTCAGAACTCACAGAAGAGGTACATTATGCTCGTGTGAAGTCCAAAGTTAAGATTGCGGACCCTAACTCACTGCTGCATAGGTCAGGACATGCTTTCTTTACCTGCATTGGATAATTAGCTTCCAAAGTGAATCTTATACTGTTCCATTATTATTATAAAGCATAATTTGTAACAGAAGTATCAGAAAGAGCAAACAGGTTTTGCAATTTGACATAATAGAGTATTTTCTGCTTTTTTAAAAAGTAAAGAGCATTGTTAAAGATGGGATATGGTGCTCCATTATTGTGCCTTTCTTTCTGCTTTCATCACAGGAAAATGCTCATCAGAACTTAATAAAAGGGTTATAAATTCTCCTTCAAACCAGCTGAAGTCTAGATGTCCTTCAAGAATATGGTGAAGCATATGGATAATCTAAAGTTTAAAATCAACCTTGCAAAATGCATAGAAATTCTTAAACAAGAGTTTCCTCAAATCTGACTTGTTTTCACAGAGCTTTAATTAGGGTGTTATTAGGAGTGAGAATTTGATGAGAAGGATTCAGAGAATTTACTAACCTCTTGTGCCTACAGATGGAACTAAAATGAAGGTAAAACTGTGTAAGAACAACACATGAACTAAGCTAAGGGAGATTTAGAAAATAAATGATTTCTGAACTGTTAATGCTTGGCATTACCTCCTCCAGTGTTCCATGGTCTAATGAAAGTCCAGCAGAAATAGTTTATTTCTTCTGTCATGAAAATCACAAAATTTTCCTCCAGATTATTTAGTCTCCAAATTACAGAATATTCTGAGTTGGAAGGGACCCAGAAAGATCATCAAGTCTAATTTTAAAAAGAGTCATCTGCTAAACAAAGAGGTGAAGAAGTAACTTGGGTAATATTTACTAATAAAATATCTGCATGATATCCCAAAACTAAAGAAAATATTAAGAAGGGAAGAGAATTATACATTTTTTATGACATCAGGGAAGGGACTGCTGATATTCCTTGTTTTGGAAACTTACAGCTTCAGCACAAATTGGACAGTGGTCATGGTTCTGGGAGTACATTTGTAAGGAGAGGGGAATGGAAAAATGCTGTTAAATAAGCAGAATTTTTAATTTGCTTGCTTCTAAAATGTTCCAATTTATGATGTTTATAAGACAAAATGCACAGAAAAATGTCAGTGACCTTGCAGACATAAACACATACTGAAAATACACTACACATTGTTTAACTGCAGTTTTCTCTCTCCCTTTGTCTCTACTTTTGTAACATTTATCAGTCTAGTCTTCATTCTCTTTCCAGCTGTATTGTTTTACTTCCTCTTGCTACCACTCCTGTCCTACTTTCTGAGCTGATCTTCTCTCCCTGTCATTTATGACCCTTCCACCCACCCACTGTTTGCAAAGTATATCAAAAACATCTTTTCATACCTCCACTAAATTAGCAGATCAAAGAGCAACATTTCCACAATGATTTTATAACACTTACACTGCCACAGATGTGTTGAAAACACCAAGAGAAAGCCAATATGAAGAAAGAAACCCAAAATAATAAAGAAGATGAGAAATTAGTGGATTCCTTATCTCTCATCTTAATGCATCTGAAAACACAAGAAAAGCGTAGAAATTTTCAATAAAACAAGAGAACAGGGAACTGCTAACCCAGAGTGGCTTGGTTTATTTGATAAAATTGAATCTGATAACCTGTGCTAGCTGAGAAACTGAACATGCCCAGAAGTACCTTCTACAAGTTAATATGAAGAAGCATAACAACCTAGCAGAAGCATCTTGTAGCTTCTATATTGAAATAACACAGTGACATGAATATGACATGCATTTTCATCCCAGAGTTAAATCAAAAACCACTCAGTTTACCAATATGGGAATAGAAGATCTTGAGCATGAAGGTAGGTGTGTGATTCTAAACCCGTGAAACTGATTTTGAAGAAATACATTTATATAGTTATTGCAGTCACAGTCAAGTAGACTCACCCACTCTTTTCAGCTAAGGGAAGTAGACAAGACAGCTCCTGTAACATTTACTCCAGGCGTATTTATACTTTGTCTCAACTGATGGCAGGGTACAGTTCTGTATTACTCAAAAGAATTATGGTAACATTTGGTTCTGGGAAAATTCTCTGCACTAAATAGAATATTTTCCAAGACAGAGCAACACGAGGAAGCCAAGGTATAAATAACAAATTGTCTCAGGGCAGCACTTAGGTTCCTTTCCTGTATAAAAACTACTTATGAAACTGTTCCCATACCTGTGGAAAGACACCTAACTTCACTACTTCTATTTTCTCAGATTAAGAGTGTGGAATTAACAGATATGACTTTTTTTTTTTTTTTTTTTATGATACTGCTTGCTACAATAATACCACAAAAATTTGTTTATATGTCAAAGACCATGATTATATTAAGATGAAATCTTCTAATTTGTCTTAAGAGCATTTATTGCTGTATGTTTGAAATATTGCTCACAGAAGGGATAGTAATTTTTTTACACAACAACAAAAACAACAACCATAACAACAAAAAACACTAGCCAAAAAAAAAAACCCAATGAGTATGCTATACTTAATTATAGTGTTTACTGATGTAGTTCTTTAAATCATCTTTTCTTTCTTATTCCAATTAATATGCTTAAAAACACATTGACAACAAAAAAAGCTAAGGACTCTAAATCATTACTTTATAGCTAAGGACTATGAATTTCTTATTAGATGAAGGTATTCTAGAAATGCCAAAAGAAGATCAAGGTAGGGAAAAGGTTAACCGTTATTAACACAGGTGGGAACTGAAAAGAGTGACAGGAATTAGATGCCATTTCAAAGTAACACTTTTTACTATATAAGTCATACTTATGTATACTGCCAATAAGTCATACTGTTATATGACTTATTGGCAGCGCTGATTTTGAGGATTAGTACTTTTTTCAGTAATGACTCACTTTTGGGGTGGAGGATAGTCTTTCAGTCAAATTACACTCCTTTGTTTGCTTTAAACAGTATTTGTCCGGATTATGTCTGATGCAATACCTTTGACTTCTAGAAAACTACACCTTGATCATTGTATCTATGATATTAAGACAGCGCTCTACAGTTCTTCACTTTAAAAAGGAAGAAATTACATTCATAAAGCCTTTCTTGGTTTCCTTTGGGTCAGACAATGTACAAGTAAGCTGCACACTAAAATACCCATACTAGTAACTTTTAAAGTTACACATCTGTTACTATAAGCTGTTTTTGGAGATGATAAGAGCACGGACTAGACTAAAACAAAAATAAGGGGGAATCTCAGAAGCTTGCAGTTGAGCTTTTACCTCAGCTTCAGATGTTCCAAAGGAAAGTGCATCAGCAGATTTTCAAAAATCTATATAGGAAATTTGGTTACAGTTTGTATTAGTTCCCATTTTAACAGCAAAGGTATGCAAAATCTTTCTGCTAAGAGCATGGGATCTTCTCAAAGCTGAGCTACTTTTTCTCACAGTTTAAGTCCCTTGATAACTTTTTAAAGCTGAACATACTGCCATTTCATGCCAGTTTCGTTTAAATTTCATAACTAATTCCTTGAAGTGGTTAGTGAATTTAAGAAAAATGTGCTGATAAGATTTTCTTCCTCCTTCTTGGGAATAACTTTAACCACAAAATCAGAAATCCACAGAATGAATTTGAAAGGAAGAACACTTTGAAGGTCATCTAGTCTTATTCCCTTCTTAAAACAGGGCTACTTAGATAAAAATGCTGAGGATCATGCCCCATTTTTCCTGAACACCTTCAAGGACAGATATCTTATAATTTCTCTAAGGAATCTTCTTCAGTATATAATCCCCCTTATGGATAAAAAACAGCCAAGTTTTAGGCAACTAATAAACCAACCAACCAACCAACCAACCAACCAACCAAATAAAAATCTTATACATAATGGGAATCAAAGCAAACTAAAATTTTGAAAATAATTCTAAAAGGTGCATCCCTGGCATACATAAATTGAGGCATGCAGGTAAGTTTGCACAAAATTATCTGTTCTGCATAATGGAATTACAAGCTTTTCCTCCTCCAAAGGTATCCTATAGATATATTTTCACTTTCTGTATGGCAAGAGTCTTCAAGGGGAACTGAACAGCTACAATTTAAACACATTAAAACACATTTTAAACATGCTGAAGAAACAATATATTTTTGTTCTACCTGAAACATGAGGAAGAGTGGCACTATTGGGAGCAAATTTAACCTCTGGAAAGCACTCCTGTTCCTCAATGCCATCGCATATCTTGTGCAGGGTGTAAGGAGGGGGATGGGTCTGTTTCCAGTTTGGCCTGGGTGTGCAATTTGTGCAGTCAGGTGGCACTGAGAAATGGCCTGTGAATCGTTTGCTTGTCTTGTACACTCTGTTACCAGTTTTAGTATTATTTTGCTCTTCTTGTTTGATTACTTTTCTAGTTAATTTTTCCTATCGCAATACAGGATCTTTACCTATTAGTGCCTTGCCTTCTCCTCTCCATCCTGGCACAGACAGGAGGGAAGGAGGAGTGAGCAAGGAGGGTGTGATCTTGGGTGTTTCAATGGGACCACAACAGAGGGTTTCTCACTTTGTCATTATTATGTATTATGCTATCAAAGTCAGTGTAGTGGTAAAGCGCTGCTGATTAATAGTTGGTACTGGTAGTCAAACACAGAAATTATTGTATTTCTTTTAAATAAAGGATATAGATCATCCATTGATCATCAGAGAGATAGATAGATAGATAGATAGATAGATAGATAGATAGATAGATAGATAAATAGATAGACAGATAGAAACATACATACATGCATACATGCATACATACATAAGTGACTACGTTTACATATATATATGAAATTAGAGATTGAAAAAGACCGATCTTGACAGAATTCTGCAACTCCCTACTAGGTTTTTTTTGCTGAGAAATTTAATACATTTATAAATCCAGTCTTATATTGTGTCAGATATGTGATACTATCATTTTCTAGTATTTTCATATTATAAACTTCAACATGTTATTCTTTTTAGTGCTGCAATTATTTCTGAATTTCTAAAATTGTCTTTCCACTTCTCAGCACTTCCCAGCACACCATTAGCCAAAGGCTCTGTGTGTGTGTGAAGAAAATAGAAGATTTTGTTCCACTCACGTTGGGAAGTTAGACACTTATCTAAAACATTTAAACATTTAAACATGACCTAAACATTTAAAACTACTTATCCTCCTGAAAGAGACAGCACTGCTTTAATTGCACTGGCTTTCTTTAAGGGAAGAAATAAAATTCACAGAAAGGTTTTTCATAAAAGGAAAACTCACCTGAAGCAAACATTTGTATTTGAAACAAATAGCTCCTTTAAAATTACAATGTGAAACTCTAGAAAAGTTGCTTTGTTTTGCGTTTTTGTTTGTTTGTTTGTTTGTTTGTTTGTTTTATTTTAATTACTTGTGCTGCTTTTTGTCCAGAACAGTAAATTTTTTCACAGTAGGTATGAGGGAGCAGAGCCTGGAGCTGTGTGGGTGTGTCTAGGTTGTTATTCTAAACTTCAGGTCATGCTTGGTGGCAGGAGTAAGGGATTCTTGCTTCTAAGGAGAAGGTGGGCATGGCTTGCAGTCAGGGAAAAAAACATGGAAGCACATGGAAGAGTCTGTCTGCCATTGTTTCTTATTTTCCCAGACTTCGTGAACATTTTTCCATGTAAATCGCACTCTTTTTTAACTTTTGTTTTTCATATGTTTGTGGTTGCTGCCAATTTTTCTTATCTCATTTCTGTTTCCAGCACAATATTTTTATCTCAACCATAATATTTGCCTTTTGTCTCCCACAGGAGTGGTGGGGTGAGGAGTAACTGGTGATTTGGAATGCCACTCCTAAACTATGGCATCAATAAAATAAATAAACCAGAAAAGTAACATTTTAAACCCACACCCTTCAGTTCATACTTTTTCTCAGATTGCAAAATATAGACCTGACAAGGCTGGGGACAATATGGATTAAAGGATTAAAAAATAATTTTGTGTGCTAAGTACTCTGGCTGGAACTGAAACTACTCGGATCCATGACAAAGCTGCATTTCAAAGAATTAATGAGATGCTGAGCACTTGTTTTTTGTTAAAACATAAGGCAAAGTTTAAGACATTAACACAGAAATATTACACCAAGAGTAAAACCAACAGTAACTGAGATCTTGCTACAAACATAAGTGAGAACATGGTGTGAAAACCATCATCAATACAACAACAAAATGACTTACCAGGTTAATACTGCTCATTTTTCACAATTGTGGTGAAAGTCTTCCACTACTTCCCTCCTTCAGACTATCTTAATATTAACCTGTTAAGAAAACAAATAGCAAAAACTTAACTCCCAACTAATAAATTATATAAAATAAAATAATATTTTAGACAAAATAACTTGAGTAACTGAAATCCTTGACTAGATCAGTGATAGATTACCTTTTTCTTTTTACTGTTTTTATATTTCAAGAGTGAGTACATGGCACATCTCTGACATTAAACAGTCATAAAAAAGAAAAGCACCTCTGTGTAAACTGTTAAAGTTGTATAAAATATCTCCTCAGTTTCTGACTATTTTTAAAATTTAGTAAATAATCTTTAGTAAATGGAATCCTTAGAAATGCAATTTATGAAGTTGTAGTCGTACATGGCAGGAGATAAAACTTGTCACACCTTGACATCTAGGACTAGAAGTAATCTTTTATGTCTCATTTTTTTCAAAGTTTGTTGCAGGTTTACATTACATATGGGAGAGCTTATAAAGCACTATAACAGCCATTGATTAAAAAAAATTAAAGCATAGCTTTTTTTGTGGAGGGGGGAGGGCAAGGGTTGGGCAAGGTAAAAGAAGACAACACTGGGGAGCTGAAATCTACAACATCATTGTTCTTCAGTAAAAATCCTCCTACTTCTGGTTGTATAAAAGTTGTAGCATCATTCTTAAAAGCAATAAACTGATAGTCCATTAGACCATAAAATTAAAATAATCTTCCATATTTCTGCCACAGGGTCTGACCTGAAAATACTGACTTGTTTTCAAGATATTTCTTCTAAAATAAAGGTGGCATTTTGGATTCAAGACTTAAAACAACTTCTACCATTTTGGTTTTGAGAAACAATTGGCTGTACAAAACAGGAAGATATCTAAACACTAGTACCAAACTGACAAGTCATTTAAGAAAATCTCAGCTGATATGTTATTATTTTTTCCTGAAATAATCAGCCATTGATTTATTATATTGACTGGACAAGCTTAGATTAGTTAGGGCTATTTTCATTTTGAGGTGCCAGAGAAGTCAGGGAGGAAGGTTTCTTTGCTTTGCAAATGTCTTTTTTGCATAATCCCAGGCAAACCGTATAAACTGAGGTTCATTCATGAAAAAAGGTGAAAAGACATAGGGACAGGTAATGCTAAGTTTTTCTACAGCTGCATTCTTAGGTGTGTTTTTCTAAATCACAGATTTTTAGAAAAAAGAGAGAGTCTTGACTTAGCTATCACAAAACTCACATGTATGCTCCCAAAGTTTATTTCTATAACTAACATTAAATCTGTCTCTCCACTTTCTGTTGTTAAGATCTCAGTGAAGACAACTGTTTGCATTAGAGTAGCCTCTGCTTCTGAAATTCTGTTGCCTTGTAGCTTTTACAGCCACAGTATTGTGATTCATGTTGAAAACTGGACTCAATTTATCAGGCTTTTTGAATCTTACTATGAAGAAACATAAAGACAAACTACTATGTCTGGAAAGGACCTTTGGTGGTATCTTGATCAACATCCCAATTCTTATGCTGGATCAGGACTAAATGCAGAACAAAGATTGGTTAAGTATTAAAAATTACATTTCCATGATGCATTTTATATAAAAGTTAATAAAGAGCTATAATTTTAACAATTCCATGTAGTTTTTGCAAATTTATAAGGGCTACTGAACATCATTAAGTTGTTTTCAATTACTATTTAAAAATTAACTGTTTCATATAATTTTCTTTTACCTTACTGCTACCCTAATTTGACTACATGAAATGTTTTTTCTATCCATCCATTTTTAGATATTCCTACCTTTATATCTGGATCAACAATTCCATTAAAATTTGTCCCAGTCCAAACTTATGTGACAGAAAAGCTTTTCCTTCAAACTACTTTTAAAGCTAGCAAAAATAGTTACTTCATCCTCTTTATAATGAATGATATGTTATCTAAGAGATAATAATAATCTTAGAAGGTACGGAGACTACCAGAATAATTTCTGTGTTATTTTTTGACTAGTTTTGGAGAATGTTTTTTTACTATTATGAAACAGGAACATTAGAAAATTTCCTCACTGTTCAATTAACTACTTTACTTTGAGAATGCACTTTTAAAATAATTTTCCTGCTAACGTATTATGAGGAATTATGGTGCGTGATATGCACTGCTAAGTGGTACTCTAATATTGACCTGCGTTATACACAAGAATTGAGGAAGGCTGTAAGAATACCCACTTGACTTATGAGGCATTTTGTAGAATTCTTGACAAAAAAAAAAAAACAAACTAAGCAGCATAAGCCAAACTCAGCTGTTAATGAAGATGAAGAGGCAGTCAAGGTAACCCCAAGAGGTGAACATAGAATAGAAAGAAATAAAAACAAACTCTCAGTTTTAAGGACTTGAGGGATTGACTTTAAGGGATTGAGGCAGACATGACCTTTGATATTTCTTTAAATATTTATGCCATTCAAAAGATTCTGCAACTGAACTTCTGGATTATGCATAAAGGGTGACACGATAAAAGATTTAAACCTGATATGCTGAACATAAATGTCTGCTTAGCATCCTGCACTTTTTCATACTGAAAAGTCAGAGACAAGAATTAAGCTTAGTTCTTTCTTCATTCTACATTTTATGACATTCCAGCAAGATCAGTCTTAAGTTATTGTCTGTGAAAAAAGGAGAAAAAGAGGAAACTGAGACTTTGAGTTATAGTTCTCTTCTGGGATAATCTTGTGATTGCTTCAGGAGGACTTGTTTTCCTGTGCTCCCTGACTTTGGGCCAGTATCTGAGCAAAACCAGCTATACACAAAGTACAGAATAGTTAAAAAAAGTTAAAATCTGCTCTGGATCAGATATCAGAAGAATACACAAGAAAATGTTTTATTTTTACAGCTATATGTCATGCTTTCATTGTGTACTTAGCACTAAATAAAAAGCAGAATCTCCCTCTGCCATTCCCTGATACACCCTGTCACACTGAAGAGTCCTAGCATTTCCACAAAGGCATATTCTTACTTAAAGCATCCCTTGTCTAAATGTTTTATTAATGAAAATGAAATGTACAGTGAAGCCATGTGAATGAGGCAGTAAAATTATAGGAGAAACAATGGAAAAAAAAAAAAAAAGAAAAGCAGAAACACTGATTGCCAATATTCAGAGGAGTCATGTGAGAGTTCTATGCTTTGAGTAAAGTCTAATTTCCTTTCATAGTACCATGTTTCTCCAAATACATTTTACTTGACACTTATAACACTATTTCACATATCTTATGCAGTTTCAAAGAATCATAGAATTATTTGGTTTAGAAGGGATGTTTAAATCCCTTTGTTCATCTAGTCCAAAGTGCCAATTGGCATTTTCTCAAAATTTGTTTCCTCTGAAGAAGAGCTTCAGTGTAGAAACCTCTCACAGATTTTTCACTATAATCTCCTATACAAAGATACAACTCCTCTAGCATGATACTTTCCAAGTGGACTAACCAGAAGGAATTTCCTCCAGTCCTCACATTAGGGCAATGATGTTACATGATCTATATAATTATTAATGTCTTGAGACTAGCAAAACTAATGTAAAGACTGTTTCAGATTGATTATTTTTATCATATTAGATATCAAATATTCAGTTTGCATCTGTCTGGGGCAGATTAATACTCATTTGTTCTTTGATAAACTTACTACAAGACTTGCAAATAGAAAGAGATCCAATTTTTTTCATAATACATGACTGGAATTTACCACACTGAAAGAAGAACTACTGTATGATCAGAAAGTAATGAAATAAAAAATATTTCTTTCTTTCCCTCTGTCTCTCCCTCTTTCTTGCTTTCTTTCTTTCTCTCTTTCTCTCTCTTACTTTCTCTCTGTCTCTCTTTTTCTTGTTTTTCTTTTTCTTTCTTTCTCCTTCTT
This sequence comes from Certhia americana, assembly GCA_018697195.1. Classification (NCBI taxonomy): domain Eukaryota; kingdom Metazoa; phylum Chordata; class Aves; order Passeriformes; family Certhiidae; genus Certhia; species Certhia americana. Next base: position 48,757,113 of record CM031878.1, on the reverse strand, counting down.
TTTCTTTCTTTCTTTCTTTCTTTCTTTCTTTCTTTCTTTCTTTCTTTCTTTCTTTCTTTCTTTCTTTCTTTCTTTCTTTCGCTCTTTCTTTCGCTCTTTCTTTCGCTCTTTCTTTCTTTCTTTCGCTCTTTCTTTCGCTCTTTTGCTCTTTTTCTCTCTCTTTCTCTTTCTCTCTCTCTCTTTCTCTTTCTTTCTTTCTTTCTCTCTTTTTTCTCTTTCTCTCTTTTTTTTCTTTCTATCTTTTAAGAGGAAAAAATAGTAGAACAGCAGCCGATGTCCTCAACAGCAAATCACGTTCAGATTTTCCACAAAGATGTAAGGATTTAGCTGTTTAAGTAGTTAGATAACTGCTTGTGAATGATGGCCAAACACAGACATCTTAGTATTTTGGCTATGCTTATGACTTTTAGAAGTTTATTAAATGTACAGGTGACATTCAGCTCTGATCTTTAAACTGCCAGTACTAGAATCCTAGAGCATTTACCTAAAGGTTGCTCATTTCATACAAGAATCCTCACTTTCCCTTAGCAGCACTGGAAACAGACTGCTGCTGAGCTTAACATCTGGACTGGGTAAATAAAGAAATTCTCAGAATGAAGAAATCACATTTTGCTAAGTTTTTTAAGTGTCTTCCCAGCTGAGAAATCAGAAATATCTTACCATAGAGCAATGTGAAAAATGACTGAGGACATGATAAGCATTTGAATTAGGAGCCATTACTTGAATTTTTGAGGGGTTTTTTTGTGTTGTGATTTTATTTTTTACCTATCACAACTAGGAATATTGAGAGGCTGTTATCATACTCACTAAACAGGACCTATTAATTTCAAAGGGACTACTTATACAGGAATATATTTTCTCAGTGTAATCAAAGAATGTTGAGGCTTGATTTTAATTGTGTGTCACAGAAAATGAGATGGCACCTGCAGAAACAGCAGCTTTCAACAGGAAATCTACTATTAAGCTATTAGCCAGTTAACAGACCAGCATGTAGCTACACTCTGACTTCCCCAACTTTACCAACAGATGAAAATAAATTTCATAATTGATTTGTCAAATGGCTGCATTAGATGGATTGCTCTTCCACCTAACAGAAAATATCCCACTCATTACATTAAAATTGAATGGCACACTTTCTAGAGGGATGTTATGCACAAATATATATTTCAGCCTCAAGGCATTTGAAAGATGTCTCTGTCTCTACCCACAACTGATATGTAGCCTCAATTTATGACTTGAATAGGATGCAATAAAGAGCCTAAGAGCAATGGCCTTGGAAACATAAAATAAATATTTCATTGACTTGATCACAGGTAGGAACCCACTAATCTTTTAACAGAAGAATCAGATGACTTTCATGATTTCTTTGAGCATGAGCGAAGGATTCAACTTATTGTTAGAAAGTACTGAAAACAAGATTTCCTATAAGCAGTAAGTCAGTTTTTTAATCTATGCCAGCAAAATGTTTCTCAGTTCAGAAATATAGTGACTCCCTAACTGTGATTTCTTATTCTATAAAGTCAGTTACTGTTCCACATGATCATAATCTTGTTAGAAACAAAAAAAAAATTAAGAATTTGTCTATGGAATTAATGCATGAGTTATTTGGATTCTTATTTCTGGAGAGCGGAAAACAAGAGCAGCAAAGTAATTCTGGAAAAATGGACCATTTATTGATAATGTTTGAAAGGGACTTCTGCTATTGGATCGTTAAACAGTAGATATACTTAATAAAAATGCTTTCCCTTAGATTGTTTTGCATTGAAACCTTTATTATTTGTATTGAATCCTTATAATCTAACAGATTATATTCTTACATCATAGTTTATTTGCTAGTCAATATACTATCCATTGATAAAGTGCTTTTTTTGTGTAATACAAGCATATTAGGAACAGCTTTTGTGTGAAATGAAATGAGTTTCAATACAAATAAAGAAAATAAGAATGTGCAAAAATTCAGGGAGCATTCAGCAAGATATTGCTGTGGCAGATACAGATAAAGGCAAATACAGCATGAATTGGTGCAATGGAACTCAGATTTTAAGCAAAAAGACCTAAGAAACTTTGTTATATTATGAAGTTTACTCTGAAATAGAGTGGTATAATCAACTATAAATTTTTTTTGCTTCTGACACTGGGATGGAGAGACTGAGGGAAGAAAATAATTACACCAAGCATTATTCTAAGTAAAGCCAAAACTACAAGCATCCATGTTAAATCAGTCTTTTCTAGCTAGCTCAGTATTAGATGAAAATATATTTTTATTTTTCTTGTGTTCTGTCTTTGTATGATTTCACAAAATGTTAAATCAAGTTTTATCCTGAGTTCTTTTAAAACTTCAGATCCTCTTCTTTATATTCATTATTATTTCCCAGCTATACTCCTCATTTAATAAAGTGTGTTATTTTTATCCCAAGAGATATATTTTTACTTAGAAATACACTAAGGGAAAGTGCAAATGCTGTAAAATTCTCTGACATGGTGAAGTGTGGGGTGCTCACTGGAGGCAGTCATGAGTAGTGACTGCTCTGTCCCTCGGGAAATGGTAGATGGGACAGACATGGAGATTTCTACCCATTCGCAGTTCATACTGCCAAATAGTTCACTGCACAAAATACGCTTCTCTCACATTTACAGTTTGCATTTTTCATGTTCGCTTCTCTGATATTTCCCACAACGACAACTATGAAAGATACCAGAGCATTTCTGAAAGAGCCCTTCCTCAGGGATTTCTTAGACTCCAACCAGTTTAAGCTGTGCCACAATGATTTTCTGAGCAGACTTAGTTTATATTAGTTCCTGCTGGCAGGCAAGTGGTTGTGCCTGCATTTCACATACAGAGAAATACATTACGCTAGAAGAGGTAATGTTATTTCAGACAGAGATTTCATCTTAGATTTCTAATTATTTTAATTATGATAATACCATATACTACAGTATTGAGAGTACTAAATTTAGAGTACTAGAGAATACTATATTGAGAATACTAGAGAATACTACCTTGATTTGTTACATCAGCTACTTCAGTAACTAAAAATTGTCTTTCAAGCACAGATTATTTTAGCCTCCTCCACCAGTACTCTGAATGGTGCTCAAATCTACCTAAATGCAGAGGTCTTGATTCAATATAACAACCATATACTTAGTATTTATCTGTTCCTTTCTTGAGTCTAACACCTTGTACCCTCCTATCATGTCAGTCAAATTCAAAATACAACTTTCATCTACTTGGAGTGCTCAGGATTTTATGTTTCCTTATCCTTCTGAATCTTCTTTATCCTCTTAACATGCCAGATTTTGTCTTTAGGACTCTATCTATGGTAGTAGCTGACCATAATGTTTTTTCTTCTTTCCACCCACCCTTTCCACCCCTATCTTCTTTCCAACTCTTTGTCTAATGTCTTTCTCTCATCAACTGAATAATGACATACTGGAAGGAAAAGTAGAATTTTAACCTGGAGATAAATATAACAGTATTTATGCTGCAATAATTTGCTGCTGTCAAATTATTGTTAGGGAAGGTAAAATTTTGAGATTTTTGGCTCTTCACTATCAAAACATAAATAGAAGTATAACTAGTTAGTAGAAAGTTATCTTAATAACTTTTGAGTTTATTTCCCATTAATCTCATCTGCTTAAATGCAAACATTAAAAAGGGAGAATTTCACTATCAAATACACAACAGTACTTGAACTCCCCCAGTTAAAATTAATTTTAGAAATTTCAGCTCTCATTTCATTGTAGGGTGTGTTATGCTAGTTTCTAGCACACTGACAACCAACTGATGGCACATCAGCATGGTAGTCCAATAATCAACAAAACCTGCTGCCAGTTCTTTGAGTAAAGGAGGTAACTTATGGGAGCTTCCAGGTTAATTTGGGCTAGTGCTTCTGATCAACTCAACCTCCATGACAGAGGAGCACTCAGCCAACAGCCCCAAACAGAGTTGCCTCACTTATGTGACATTTCATGCAGAGCTACATGAGGATATACATTCTGCATGCATAGTTGTAGCATGGAGTAAAGTATAGAACAAATCATTAGTACTAAGCATACAGTACTCAGACACTATGTGAATTTATGAGTAACTTGATTTGAAATTTAGCTAATCAGATTGATGAGTACAGATTCATGGCATCACAGAATGTTTAGGTTTGGAAGGGACCCTAAAGACCATCTAGTTCCAATCCATCTGCCATGGTCAGGGATACCTTCCTCTAGACCAGCAAACTCAAAGCCCCTTCTAGGACATCCACAGCTTCTCTGGGAAACCTCTGTGCCTCACCACCCTCACAGGGAGGAATTTCTTCCTAAGAAGATATTGATTGAAGTACAGTGTACTGACCTTTAGTCAGTACCAGACACTCCCAGCAGAGCAGTCTTGTATATGGATATACGTATATAACCCCTGCACATAAATGCACTATCTGTTGCAACATAGACCTTGTCCAGCACCAAATTTCAGACATATTATATGGTGAAGTAAGTACAATATGCATAGTCTAGGAGATCCTGTTCTCACCATCACATGGAGAATAAAATTTGATTATTACAAACAAGCCTGTTCCCATGATGCCTGTGTAAACATACAGGTTTTCCTTTCTTTTTCTTCAAATCTAAATATTTTTTCAAAGCAGGAACATAATTGTACTCCTCATCATTTTTTCATTTTAGGGTAATGGAAATCTGTGTTTCCAAACAAAAATATTTTTTACTATTACTCATATTAAGAAAAAAATTCAGTAATTTCAACACAGTTTAAAACATTCTTACACTAGAATTTATACAGGTAATTTAATAGTAGTAAAACAAATTTTTATATTTGATATTTTTCTTACCAAAGGTGAATTTTTTTGTCCAGGCAGCTTAAGCAGTAGGTTAATGATCATTCTTTTGTCTGTTTCATAGCCCTTGTTTTCAAAGATGTAATAATCTTACCAGGAAATACCAAAATAACACTTTGCAGCTCTAGTTGCAAACTTTACTTCACAGTTTTATAGGTCTTGCTTCCACTTGCTATGCTTTACATGCTCGTTCACTTAAGCTATATCCTTACTATGTGTCTTATATTTTACAAGTTTTCATCTCTAGTTCAGTTCCATTCTGTTCTTTATCTGCCTAAACTTCTTTAATAAAAAGAACTTGTTGGAGTCTGGAATTATGAGAAATATTTCTTTGCGTGTTCAAGAGATTTTAAAATCTCTGACAAAGAGTGTTTTTAACTTTTTTTCATGGAAAAAGGGCTTTTAGGCTCTGAAATGAAGCAGAGTTTTCAAGAGTGTGTATTAAATAGTAGAATAGTGTGTAGTTTTAGCACAGGGTGAGAATTTTAGATATATGGGGTTTTTAGGATGGTAGACAGGTGAAGGCAAGATGGAGGAAGCACATGGCTTTTGGGTTTCTTCCTTCTTCTTGCTTGCCTCCATGTTCTGCTGTGAGGGGGCACATTATAGTTGGCTTAGAATAGAATCTAACCTTCTAACATAGATAATAGTTATTGGAGTAGAATTATAAATACTGATTACGTAGATTGTAGCATAAATGTACACGCCACTCTGCGGGGGAGGATTTGGAGTTTTGTGCCTTGGACTGGCCTGCAGAAAGAGCTCTGCTGGTCAGGAACAGAATGTAATGATAAGAAATAATACACTATGAAGAAAACATAAAAAGGGATGGAACGCAACCATTTCTTCAATCTCTGGCTGGAGGAAAAGGACTTTTGTATTCTTACTCAGTGGTAAACAGCTGGCAGAGATACACAAAACTATTTTTTATAAACCAGAGAAGAACTATAATATTTCTGCATACTACATTTTTACTACATCTATAAAATACCATAAGTATAATTGGTTCTATGTAGTTATTCATAATTTTATTTACAATATTTTCCAAATATGTTTAGACTTTGCTGATATCAGTTAAGAAATGCTAAATTCTCAAGAAAATTTGCACAAGAATGAAGAATCCAGGAGAAAACCAACAATCATGAAAGAGCTAGAAAATATAATTTAGATATAAGTAGTGTGATAAGTAAATCAGTTTGTTCAACACAAGGAATGGTTGAGGTAGTAAGTCACTTGACATGAAGAGGTTAAGGATTAATTATTTACAAGTTCCATTGCAAGTTACATTGGAAATGTTGATACAACTCAAGAAAACAAACTCTTTGGGCAATTACATAATATAGAAATCTTGAATAAATCTGGTCACTTGGACATGAATCTGTCAGGAATGACTTGGCTATAATGGTGTCTACCTCAAGATCTTGGACACTTGCATCTACCCATTGAATGTCGCTTCAAAACAAAAATCTGCCTGAGAAACTAAATATAGTTTCAGTATAACATCAGAATCCATGAGACTAAAATTTAAATTTATTATTATATGATACCTGAGAATGCTTAAAGCTTGCTTTCTATAGACACAGAGCTTTGAAACTCTGTTGTGGCAGCAAGAATTTTGAATTCTCAAAAAATATAGCTGTGATGCATATGTATACACATTAGGTATATGAAAAAAATTAAGAAATTGCCTTGAAAGTAAAATATACAAGTATTGGCAAGAAAATCTGGGGGGGAAAAAAAAAAAGGTTATGTTGGTCTAACATTTGTTAAACTAAGAAAGCATATTTACAAAAAAAATCTTTTTGGGTGTAACTGACTTAGCAACTCATTCTCTTTTTTTTTCTGTTTGTAACCTTAAAGCCACTTGAGACTTCCTCTGTCCAGGACCTGGATATCTAACTCATTTGAATTTCTGAGACTCTGATTCATGCTCTGACTTCAACAGCCTAAACCCCTCATGTTCAAACACTAGCTCTATCCAAGTTAAGTATCATTGCTCCAGGTAAGATGGAGAAATACCAAAGATTTACTCATCTTCCTCTCAGGAAGGTGCACAGGCAGGGATGTTATAATGTCCATGAGACGCAAGTGCCAGAAAATCCCACCGCTCACGTTCTGAAGTCAGTCTTTGCTGGGCTACCTAGAGATTCTCCTTTGTAACTAAACAGTGCAGAGTTTGGGTTGTTTTGTCTTACGTAGAAGACCTACTGATATATTACTTTTGCTCTGAGGGGTGGAAAAATAAAAAGAAATAAACAGAAGAAAGTGATTTTATTTATAAATTCAAACACCTCTCATTTTTCTTTTTTGGATCAGTTTATAGGACTTTCATCTAGATGAAGGTTGCTCCAAAATCTTGAGTCTTTCAGATTACATTCTGAAAAGTCTTGAGATAACCTAAAGGTGACTGGTAACACATTTTAGAATCAATCACTGAAAGGCATTTCAGATAAGTTCTTAAAGTATACAAAAAAATTACAGAAACTACAGAAGAGTTTATTCTGAAGACTACTTCAAAGTAGTCCACAAAGATTAATTCTATCACCTTCTGCAGTTAGAATATTATGAGACGTAATATTGTCAGTACATGCACATAACTTCTAACCAGCCTAAACTAATTTTCAGTCGTTCTTTTTTTTTTCCATTCCTTTTTTTCTTTTCCTTGCCAAAAGACTGCTGTCACAAAATCAATTTTTATTCACCAGAATACTTGAATTTCAACAAAGAAGCACAAAGATCTACTTTCATCAGTGTGGAAACACTGTAATTTGTAGTCCTAAAATCTGTGTATTGAAACTGTAGGAACTTTTACAAGGGGAAAAAAATATGGCAATTCCACAGTTCTAAATTATTGATAAGTAGTCTTATCAGCATGACAATCTGAAGTCCAGAGTTATCTTTTTGGTTTTTTTTTTTAATTGAAATCAGAATTCTGGGTTATTTTAAAGAGGTCAAAATATAATTTAAAAGTAAAAATTAAAGTAATTCCCACACTACAAAATGCTATTATCCTATACAATGCAGCGCATCAATAAAAACAGCAGTAAAATGCCTTTAATGTACAACAATAGCTTTTTTGTATCATAGAAATGTGCCTTCAAGCCCATAGAATGTTATATTTTAAGTGAAGCTCTTTGTTAGACAGTATGAGAAAATCAGACATGAAAAGAAGATACAGCCTCTGTGCAGATAATGTAGGGCAAAGACAATCAATACCCATGCTTCATTTATTTTATGGTTTTGAATATTTAAAGACAAAATATTAGTATTTTCTGTCCTGTTGGGCTTCACAGACTTGCACCAGTAATGACAAAACATATTTGCATATTGAGATGTGATTTATATGAATTTATATTCCAGTGGCAGGTGGTTATTATTCCCCAAGATGAAAGGTAACACCTATTCCATTAATCTGAATTCACTAAAAAACACATTGGCCTACTACTTGGGATAGTCATCAAAATGACCCAAATAACCAATCCAAAGCATCAAAACCACAGTATAAAATCACATAAAATATGTGCCAATAATTTAAATATCACATTAAATACCTTAATAAATAAGGCTAACCTTTACAATCTGTGCATCTCCTGACTGAAAAATGAGACTAAAACATAAATATACATTTTCCAATGTCTTTTTCATGACTAATGTATTTCAACAATTATATTTGTTTATGTGTTTAAATATTATTTTGTGTTACAGTCGTACTACCATGTTTCAAACCCTTACAACCTCAATCAGATGCAGTTCTTAGAAACAAATATGCTTTACTAGAAACAAAACAATGAGAGTCAATTTGTGAAAGAAAATTCAAGAAAAGGGTGTGCTGGAAAAATAGAGTATTTCATCATGTTCTTTTAAAAACAGAGTGGAGCAATTTTATCGTATTCAAAATATACAGCATGGTCAAGATAGAAACTGGTTAGTCCTTCTATGAAATAGTTTTAGCTAGCAATAATAGCCTAAAGGAAACATAAATGCTTTTCTAATATTCAAGAGAGGTAAGAAGCACCTTGGACTTCCATAACTTCTACCTACAGTTTTCCTGTATATTGAAATGTCTGGGAAACTGGAAACAAGACACATTCTATAGGCCTGTACATTAATATTTTTTAACTGACTGGCTTCACTCCTTCAACCTGCTTGGCAGTGCCCCTATTTTTATCACTCCCCAAGGAAAACAATTGCTGCATATACACACTCCATCAATCATACATATAGGTAAGATGTGACTTCTTGTTTAGAATTGGTTTCACTACTGTTTAAAAGTCAGACCATAATATTAATGTACTTGCTAACCTACATAATACTAAATATTAGTAATTTTTTTTAAGCTTCTGAAGGAAATTAGGGTCTGATATTATTAAAATTAAACTGTTTCACTTGTGCTTTATCTTTTTTTATGAACAGAGATAAATCAACAAAAGAAAGTTGCAATTTCACAGCAAAGTAAATTATGCTTACAGAATAGAGAATTTGTATCAAGTACTGAACCAACAGAAGTGACTAAGGGGCTGTAACTGATAAACACCTCCAAGCATGTGCACAGGGCAACATTGACAACCAGTGTGTGCAGTTCTAGGACTGGTAATCTGCCGAGCAGATTTTATAGCTGAAGTTTCTTTCATTTATCTCCCAGAGCAAAGATGCAAGTCTTGAAAAATATTACTCCTTTTTCAGACTTACTTTCTATAACTACTTTCTACTCAAAGTAAAAGCATTAACATCTATAATTCTCCATGATTTACTTTTACATAAAAGGCAAATTGGGCTCTTCCCCTTCGGCACATTAGACAGAGAAACCTCAAGTGCTTTTTCAATATGCTTTCGCTGGCTCAAGTCACACCAAAAGGTGGTGGCAATGAATGATAAGGATAAGTCATGTGGAGCTGTTGCCACAAATATTTTAATTTGAAGTTTAGGGATGCAAAAAATTTTGAGAGGCAAAGAAATAATACTTCAGTGCTAATCTATTAAAAAGCATTGTAATTATAGTAAACTGAAATAGTTTATCTGCCACCAATGGAATGCCTCATAATATTTGATATTAATAAGGTACTGTGCCTCATAAGTTTGCAAAGAACAGAGTTATTTCCTAAATACTGTATCTTAGAATTGCAGCTTTTTCTACAGCAATACAGAATTTGAATTTATATCCCACTTGAGATTTCTTGACTGTCAGGGTCTCAACACAGAGAAATGGATGTTATAAAATATATTTTTCTGTGTCATATAAATTGCTGGAGAATTTGTATGCTTAAGTCGAAAGAAAGTACATAAGCCAAGACTGAGAGTGCAGGCTGAAACAAGAGTTGGGACTCATATCCAATAACTCCTGTAATCTAAAGTTGAAATGGAAGGATGATATCTTAAAACTACCAGATGCACAAATTATCTGATACATTTTTCATTGAAAATCTGCTAGAAATACACTAAATCCACTTCCTTCCCAACCTTTTAAATGTTTCTGCTTGTACATTCCTAAATTATGTATCTGAAAGAAATGCCACAGGCAACAATATCCTATCCTATCCTTCCTATCCTCCCTATGATGGAACATGACTGTTATGAGAAGAGGAAAAGGGTGCAAAAGAATCTATCTGCAGTACCTGATACCTGTATGATGGTGTGGCAACCAAAGAATGTAATTAACTTCACTGGAAATCCCCTTTGTAATGCCAGATGATATCTAGTAGCATAACCGCTCTGCAGAATATCATGGGATGAAATAAGCATAAACAACAAAAAAAAATACCATCAACTTTAATATGTTTTTGTGTGTGAGCAAATAATTGCTAGCTACCACACTGTTGTGGCTTTTAAGAATGGTATTCCCCAATTTAGTGCTCCCACTAAACATCATCTCTGGCTCATTTTTGCCTCCCCACACCCCCTCCCTCTGCAGCAGGATGGGGAGGAGAATTGGAGACACAAAAGGTAAAGATCAAGGGCTGAGCTAAGAACAATTTACTAGGAACAGCAATGAGGTAGGTAACGAACAGCATTAATATTAATGCTGATATTAATATGGTGTGTAAGAAAGATGATCACTTCACACGTGAACACCCACCCTGTGAAACCCAATGTTATCCTGACTGGAAAGGATCCCCTTCTGCCCACCCACCCACCGTGTATGGTGTGAGGAGGTAGGGGATAACTTCCAGGTCTGGATTATGCCTCTCCTAGCTCTGGCAGAAAATAACTGTCCTGGCCAGAACCAGGACAAATTCTAAACTGCTTTAATCATAGAACTTTTATTACTGGCAAGGGAAATATTTGGAAAGAAAAGAAAAAAAGAACCTTGAAAGTAAGGTAGAAATTTAAATAAAATATTCATTTTCCATTATTCAGATAATCCTTTTTTATTAATTCTTATAATAAGAGTTTCACAAAATGAGAAGGGAGGGTTTTGTGAGTTTTGACCTTGATGAGGTGAGGAGGGGAGAAAAAAGATGAAGGAGCAAATGTGATCAGGAAAGAGAGAAGGTTGAGGGGGACCTCATTGCAGTTACAACTTTGTAGAGGCAGAGGGGAGGGCATGAATTGATCTCTTCACTCTCATGACCAGTGAGAGGACTCAAGAGAATGGCCTTAAGAGGAGATGGGGGAGGTTTAAGCTGGATATCAAGAAAAGATTCTTCACCCAGAGGGTATTTGGACACTAGAACAGGCTCCCCAGAGAAGTAGGCATGGCACCAAACCTGACAGAGCTCTAGGGGCATTTGGGCAATGCTCTCAGGCACATGGTGTGCCTTTTGGGCATGTGCTGTGTAGGGCCAGGAGTTACAGTCATTGAGCCTACTGGGTCCTTTCCAACTTAGTATATTCTGTTATTTGATTCTTAGTAAATGCATTTACAAACAAAAATAAAAATAAATTTTTACCAAATGTCAGTTGAAGGTCTTGTGTTACTTTTTAAATTATTTTAAAAATTTCAACTCTTTAAGTTAACATGTTGATTAATTTAGAAAGATGTAATTTCAGCCTTAAGTGTAGGCAAGGTGGAATGACCAAATAATGGTTTATCTGGCCATCACAAGAATTCCTAATACACCTTTATGTAATTACTTTGATCTACTGGGAGCAATTTTCAAGAGCTGTGGATAGAGCAATAATATGCTATGAATATACACATACAAATATTTAATGACTAGTAAATAGTTGTGACATGTGCTTAAACAGGTTATTTTTACACTTGTTCATTTAGGTCAGCAGAGAAGCTAAGATAGATACCAATTCCATGTGATTTTCAAGTCTTGACAGAGTAAGTCCTTAAGCATGTTAATTACTGCTATTAATTTCTGCTATCGTACCCAGGTATAAAGAAAAAGAACAAGAACAAAATTAATTCAAAATTTTCTTGTCCTTGGATCAGGATTCTGGTGTTGCACAGAGTGGCTTTACCAAGAGGGTTGACAGGGTCAGACATGAGATATTGTCATTCCTTTGTGGAACGATCAACAGTCTCTGCAACCTCATTAACACAACATAACTCTTTGCCATAAGCCATTACCTCTGGTGAAAACAATGCCTTGAGGTAAAATCAGCCATTAAATTTACTATGAAAGAAATTATGGAAGGGTATGTGGTCTCTCTGTATGTCTTAGTTTCTCAACTGTTATTTAAACTCTTTCCCTCTAATCACATTTTACAGTCCTTCAAAACACATGCTTAGCAGAGCCTGAAATTTGATGAAACCCATAGGACTTAATGGACTGCATGAATAAATAGCAAATAGCAAATTACAATGAGAATTTTAAAATTTTCCTCATTAATTTAACTCTCTTCATTAAGAAAAAGATGTGAGTTTTTGCATCGAATTAATGGAATTTGGGGTTTTGGGGGGATTTTCTTTTTCAAAATAAACCTACTTTAGAAGTCAGTACAGATAAAAGGACTTTTGTTTAAACAAAAGAAATTTCTCCATGTGGTGAAAGATTTATTCCAGGTGGAAATCTCCACTGCTTTATTTCAAGTAGATTATTTCACCAAGGCCTATGCATTTCTAGACCTTCAAAGCAAAAACTGGAGGGCAGGACCCCCACCTAAACAAAATATTAACAAGGGCATGTGATTTATTTTCATAAAAGACATTAATACTGTGCTTTATGTGGACAGGTTAACTAAAAAAAACCTGTAACCCTCTTCCTAAAAAAAAATCACCACAACTAATAACACAACAATAATACTATTCAGAAAAAAAATTGAAAATAAAAATGTGGCAGGCACCACACAAAAGATGAATTCTTACAAGTCTTTTCATACTTAACACTAGTTTCACTGTTAATTGATATCTTTCAAAAAGGACCAAACACCTACAGTCTTCAGTTTTTTCTACTACCTTTGATCATACAGGTAACAGAATTCAACTTACACAGCCAAAGAATCAGAAAGAAATAAATGAGTCATTTTCATTCTCTGCTGACCCGGACTGTGGTACTGCTGAATTGCTTATTTCTGATCTGTGCTTTCTTAAACCACATATTACAATGTTCTGATTTAGTGATACCTGTTTAGCATACATTTTTTTTTTTCTCCTAAACTTTTTTTGAGGTCTGCCTCTCTCGTTGACTTTCGGACTCCCCTTATCGTTTCTCTGGTGATACCTTATATATATTGGCATTGCTGCAGTCCCCCAGGAAAGAGAAATTCAAGTTTCAAGCTGTGTTCCTCATCTGTTCAGTTGAGAACTGAGAATATTTTTCCTAAACAGGAATGCCCTACTCACTGAACTACTGACTGCCATTATTAAAAGCAATATCTCCTAATCATTCATGGGGGAAAATCCCCAAATAACAGAAAAGAACCAAAGAACCCAACTGTATCATCTTGTTTATCAGGATAGAGGTTTCTCTGTGGTGAAGGAGGATGGTGGTATTACAGTACTGTCAGCACTGCTACTGGAATTTCAGCATATCACATCATTGAACTACTTGGGATCATGCTGGTAATTCACCAACCAGTGTAAGATTGTCCACCCATCTGAAGCTGCCATCAAATATTAACTTGGAATGCTTGATTGTCACATACATTGTAGAAAAACACGTTCTGTCTGCCTATGCTTTCACTGCCTGAATATATTTTCTCACCATATTCCTCTTCTGAGAACTTATTCAGCTATGTTAACTCTTTGAATAAAAGAAGACCTTGTTCCTTTTGTCTGTCTTAACTTACTGCTTTAGATTAGATGCACACTGTCATTTCAATTCAGCAATTAACATTTCCTGATAGTACCATTTAGTACCATACTATAGCAAAGAAAACTTTAATTTAAGTAGTATTTAAGTAGTATTTTATTTTAATTTAAGTAGTGTTTTTAAGTGCTTCTGTCAAATATTTTAACATTCTCAAGCAGTACAATGTATGTATTATTTTAATTATTTTTAAAAAAATGGTCATTTAATTCCATGAGTTTTGTTATAGATTCCTTTACAAGAAAGCACTAAAGGAAAGAGCTAAAATAAAAGGGGTTATGCCTGTGCAAAAACATCCTCCTTGCCCTCTCCTCCTCCACAACTGCCACAAAAGCGTCAATTTGATTAGAATAGTTCAATGTACCTTTATGCCAGACTGATTATCTGTAATCTAATATTATGTGAGTTGTTAAAAAAAAGAAACTAAAACCTTTACCTACTCCTCAAAGTAGTTTTAAACAAAGCTATCAATCAGACTTTCAGGGAAAAATGACTGAAGGAAGGAGTCTAAACAATTCACTGATATTACCTGATTATGAAAGGAAACAATACTGGCTTTAAATGTCTATGCATGTTTGTCTCTTTAGATTGTTACTTGAACCCTTTAATCTAAGACTAGAAAGAACTTTAAAGAATACCATGTCTTTGATGTACTATATGTCATCTAAAAATATGCATGTCTTCTGAAACACTTCCAGAGAATTGCTGCAATGATTCTGAAGGGTGATGCATAAGTTCTCAACTTATTATTAACAGCTTGAAAAAAGAGAGGCATATAAGAACCCAGAATCACACTAAATGTTCTAAAAGAAATTTAGAAGGACAGATGCTTCAATTATTTGAGTGTAATTCTGTACTACTTAAGAAGACTGTAAAAAATACATTCATATTCAAGCAGAAAGAAATCTGTTTAAAAGTAGCATCCATTTTTCAAAACAACAAAGTTGTTAGCTCCAAAAACTAGTGGAAGTTGACTTCACAATTTTCTAATGAACCTATTAAAAATCTATCAAAACCAATCAGGTTTTACAGAAAAAGGGAGACCAATCAATCAATTAATCAAACAAACAAACAAACAAAAACCCAAACAAAAAAGCTTATTTAGAAAAGTTCGGGAGGTGTTTAGTTTTGTTGGTTTTTTCACCACTAATTCAACCAAGGCTGTGGCAATTGGCAGTGGAACAGCATGTTTATTTCACATTCACCTGGCTGAAGTTGTACATCCTGAATGGAGTGAAAAAAATATCTCAAAGTGAGATAAAATAAATTGCACCAAAACGGTGATAAACTACAGATATGGTTTCAGACAAGTAGCACAATTAATAATGAAATTTTACATATTTTTTCTTAACTTGAATTTTTTTCAATATTTCTTCTAAATATTAATTTACTTTGAAATTAAGAACCTAGCTGTAAGTTTAACATATATATTGCTTAAAATATAAAGCTTCTACTGAAATACAAGAGTCAGGATCTCCAATAGAATCTATAAGTAGGTTTTGGAGATTTGTACTTAATTTTAAGGAAACTCAAGTTCTTAATTATGCATAATAAGTTCTCTCTTATTGTTGGAAAGAGACCTATATATGGAAACCAATAAAATAAAGTCATCAAATAGAAAATACAGTTTTAAATACAGTGACACACAATTCTTTTGAAATAAATTGTGTATACATAGTTTCAGAAAATATATACTTCATCTAGCATCTAAAACACAGTTCATCAAATATATTGGGATATATTTTTAGAGAATAAGAGACTAGTAAGCAAATATAAAGATGCTGAGAGCTACCCACTTTAGACTGTTGAGGGAAAGGTGGCAAGCTCTCATTCCTCTAACACTCCCTTTTTTTGTTTTCTTCTGATGGACAAAAATATACAGTGAAAATAAGGATAATTAATTAGAAATTTCAAATAGGAAATATTCCTTTAAATGGACATAATATCAAAGTAACAGAGTTAAGAATATGACCTTAGAACTTCTAGTCCAGATTTAGTTTATTGAGCTACAGCTTACAAAATGCCATTGTGTGTATATTACCATATGTTGTCTAAATATCTTAGCATATAGAAGTAGGCTGCTGCATGACTTTCTGAATATTTCCCCTAGATGCAATTTCTTCCTAAGCATACAAAGTACAGATGCCGTGACTTAGCATGCACTAGGAGGTCTCAGTAGGAAACGTGAATTCAGAGAGAATTACATAGGCTCACTGTTGAACACCAAATTGATTTTAAAATTGCTACATGACAATCTACAGTATAAAGCTGTGCACAATTTGGAATCTCTGTTTTTATCTGGCCTATTATCTTTAAGAGTTTAGAGGATGTTGAGATCTGAAGTTGGCTATTTCAAAGAAGTGCACATAATGTTCAGCTGTTATGCTTGTCAATTTCAAATCCACTTCCAACTGGGGTCTAGAACAGAGATTCAGGTTCATTTAAACATAAACTTTTATGTTTTCCATCTGACATCTTCAGCAAAAAAGCACTTGTGCTTTGTATTTTATGTAGCTGAAAGTACAAAAATAAACAAACCAAAAGAAAATTACTTAGTAAAGAAACATTTTTACATCAAAAGAGATTCTGCTTTTTTGTTCTTGTGCTGTAAATAAACTTTAGGTTGTCAAATTAGTGAGATTGCTTTTGGTAAAAAAAAAACTTTTGATCATAGTTAGCAATAACTGTAGCCTTATTGTTCTTTCCTTACATTAGTCTGGGGATCAGATTTCATTCATAATAAGAATGGAGATAATAATCAACTGCTTTTCTGCCAATGGAAATGAAAGTGGATGAACCAGATCAGAGCAAAAATCTATCTGGCTGAGGGCAAAGATAGGTGCTTAGGGAAGAGTATAAGGATGACACAAAAACATTTTTGTGATTACAGTAGACTTATGTTCAGCCAAGTTTCTAGTAATGCACTGTTCATAGACATCCTAAGCAAAGGTATTCTCTTCAGGTTTAACAGTCTTGTATGGATTTTTCTTCTAAACACCTCCTGACTACATGAAGGTCCAATAGCCTTGTTTTTCTACAGAAACATAAGCATAATTATGTTAAAATATAAATTTTGTGAAAGGGACATATTCTTTCACTGCTTCTGAAGTGACTTTTGGAAATATTTGTCAAAACAGATATATTTTGGCATTAGTTTGCTATAACAAACATGCTTCTACCTGGAAAACATGATTGAATGCCAACATATTCAAAAGACACTCCTTCATTAGTTATTTACGCAACCTTCCCAGGGATATCTAGAGCTCCAAAATGATAATTTTCTTTATTTATTTATTCATTACCATCTTCATTCTTAGGATGAGGAGATTTAGTCCAATCTTTCCAAAATATTGCAGCAGTTTTGGTGACATTTTAGAAAAACTATTTAGAAAACTATTGCTAACTTATCTTAGCTAAAGTCTTATTACTAAATAAATTTATTTAATTTTACACAAAGTTACTCTCAGAAAATATATTGACTATTTTTCTGAAGATTATTCATGTATAGTATATTTTTTATATTAAGACTAAACATCTCTAGCCTGTACTACAATAAGTTAGCAACATATAACACATTTTGTTAAATTTGCATGTAATTTCTGTGTACATCATATTTTCACAATTTACACAAGTTAAAGTGCCTTTAAAGAGATTGCTAAGAACATATTTCATATTATCCCAACAAGCAGGGCTTTTAAAACTGAAAATTCTTTTATGCATGTGTTTATCCATCTTAAATTTTAGTAAAAGCTATGTTTTCACAGATAGTACAAGGTCAGTCAAAATGGAAGTTCAAGGGTTGACATAAGCATACATAAGACAGAATTTTAACTGCAGACTTAGCCACTAAAATTTTTTAAGTAATCTTGAAAATCACATATTGTTCATAGCCATGTTCTAGTAGTTGATTGTCAATAAATGTAAAAGAATAACAATACCAGTACACATTGCATGCTTTCCAAAAAACCCCCAATTATACAATATTACTCTCAAAGCAATTTGAATAAAAACAAAACAGGTTTTAACTACAAAAGAATGTTGTAGTTTTCAATGACCAGAAGTTGTAATAACAAACAGAATAAATCAAACAAACAAACAAACACTCCTCCCCCCCCAAAAAAAAAAAAAAAAAAAAACAAAACCAAAACCAACCAAAGCAAACCACAGATTTAATAGGATAACATCTAGGTTTCAACAATAAAGGTCTTATGGCCAGCTTATAAAATGATTGACAGAATTTATATTAACATTAAAAATTCTTGCTACAACTGCATTTGGAAAGCTACAAAAATCTGTGGTCATACTGCAAATTATGTCAGAAATGTGTACTCCACTTATAGGAAAGAAGATCAGAGATGGCTTGGGACTTGGAGTAATCTGTTTCTGAGGTTCTCCTTGCTTTGGGGAAGAAGCAAAGGAATTTTAAATAGGCATAATGAAAAAATAAGAATGTTTCACAATAAGAGTATTTCAAAATTGCAGTAGGTACAGAGAGACTGTTATATAACCATCCTTTGAAATTTCCAAAGCTACTGAAGAAAAGCCATTAGTAATCTGGCCTAACTTTGAAGTTAGCCTTGCTTTGAGAAAAAGGTTGGACTACATACCTGCAGCAATGCTTTGCAACACAATTTTCTGTGCTTTCTCTAAAAGCTCTATGTATCAGTGCTGTGCTTGGCAAAGGTGATTGGAAGAATATAAGAAAAAATTTTTGGCATATGATTTTATAATGTAATTGGTGAGAAAGATAACTGATCTCCCTTCTGGACAAAAGGATGGAGTGTTAACCAGCACTTATAATGTTGCCTCATTTAAAATCTGGGGAATACTCAGATGCCACTCTCTGAAATAAGGTAGGTCAGCTAAACAAGCATTTCACTACCTTCTTTAGTTCTCAACTCTCCAGTGTTTGTATTCTTGCATTTTTATGTTACATAAATGAGACTCCCAGGTTCTCTTCTCTTTCTTGTTCTTCCTTCCCTAGAGTCATAAAACAGGTATTTTACCCTGTTCTGAAAGAAACTGAGCAGTCACAATCACAGCCCTAATTTCTATCCTGCTTCACTTGATTTCAAACACCATCTTGTCACACTGTGTCACTTCTACAGAAAACACCACTAGCCAGCCTTCCTTCCTTCCTTCCTTCCTTCCTTCCTTCCGCACCTTCCTTCTGCACCTTCCGCACCTTCCTTCTGCACCTTCCTTACCTTCTGCACCTTCTTTCTGCACCTTCCTTCCTTCCAGTGAAGAGCAGTACAAATGTCACAGGTGGTTTCACTACACATCATGCTGTCATATCAATGACTATTGAAACCAAAGCACAGCACTATATGACCTACAAGAAGAAAATTAACTCCACTCTAGTCAAGGAGAGGGCATCCCCTTATAACGTTTTCACAAAGTTCCTACTCTGATTAACCCTGGTCCCAGTCTAATTTTTATAAGGGAATGACTGCTACATCCCCCTGCTCTGCAGATCCTGTAAAACCCCCATGGGATTACCTAGAAGCTCTTGCTCAGTGCCGTCCTACATTTGAGACTACTCAGTCCAAGAGAATTAAAACACAGCCTTAGATGACTAAAACAAAGCAGAGAGATGAGGCAGGTCAGTGCAGACATCTGGGCTACCTCAAAGCAGTGTGAGACAGGCTGATTTGAAATGATTGTAATGTACACCAGCATGCTTTGCAGGGAGAAAAGCCCAGTTTGGATTCTCTGAGCTGGCTGGTGATCCTTCACAGAAAACTCCTCTGAATCCCTGGAGTAACTAGACAGAACTTGAACTCTGCATTGTTTGAGCAGATTAGGACGCAAAAAATAAACTTCTGGAATTTTCAGGTTGGAATACTTGTGGGAAAAAAACAATGTCATAAAACGGCCTTGGAGATTGCACAAGTGTCCTTCTGCATTATAGCCTTGAGGCAAGTGTCTGCCTAGAGAAAATTTTCACAACTCAGTAAAGAATCCTAGAAAATTAGTATTTTTAATGAGAGTGCTAGCACAGCTCATACAATGAGATAGCATAGTACTGGGGAAAAGCAGGAGAGTCAAAATTAAGAGGAAAAATCTGATAAAAATACATGCTGCAGCTCAAAAGAAAGTGAAGGGTTTGAGTAATGTAGCTTGACAGAAGTGCTGAAAATTCTTTTTTATGTCCCTCCTTTCAACATTTTTAATTTCCAAACAAAACACATCATGGTATTATTTAATCAGCTTGAGGACACAACTAAGAGGTAAAATTAGATTTAATGGAACCTCCTGTTCCCAGATTTATGCTTTTTATTGGATCAGACCTACATGCAGAATTTCTATCTAACTGTGGGAAAAAAATGGAAAAGAAAAAATGAGGTTCTATTGTTGAATAATGGGGATAAAGTTCCAAAAAACAAGATAAATACAAAACCATTAAACAGTGAAAGAAACAATAAATGTAATAAATAGAAAATTAATGATCTAAGTCCTTGAAGTGGTGCTAACTGAAAAATTATATCCTTTTTAACAAAGGATAAGCCAGCTACGCCTCCTGTTTTGACCAGTTTTGCAGTGAGAATTTGCTCAAACAATGAGAAAACAATTTACTCACTATAATAATAAAAGCAGAGCCCAGCTCAGATGGCCCCTGCCCACTACACACACAGCATGTGTTATTACCTCTTGGGACACATCTGCCTTTAAAGGCAGAAAGGATGAGCCAATAACAACTTAGCCAGGTAATGATGTAAGTGAGACCTGATTATAACCTAGGATCATAAACACATCTCCTTCTGTGGATTTGCCACCTAGCTCCACACATGAGCAGAATGAGTAAAGAAGTATCCCAGCTCTGTGTGTGCATAGGCTTCTTGCACAGTGGGTAAATGAATGCAATTTTGAGATGAAAGCCTTCAAAGGCAGACTAGCCAACAGAAGGAAAAGGCATCACTCAGTGCTCTGAAATTTGACTTTTCAAATCATGCTGCCCCCTTAAACTCTCCTCCTCCTTTGTTTCAATATTTTTTTCTTTGTTTCACTTTGGGTTTGTTTTAGCTTCTCTTTTTTTTTTTTTTTTTTTTTTGTGTCAAATATGTTAATATTCATGTTTTATAAAATAGATAAATTTTGATTTCTTCTGTGGATAGTGCACTTCCTGTTTAGTAACAGGAGTGTTACCATGCTCTGGTTATGGATCTCCTCTCTCAGAATTATCAATCTAAAGTGAAATGCCTCAATAACTGACCTTATTTTCAGGTGCTGAGCCCCTAGCAGCTCCCTTTAAAGTAAATGGAAGTTGCCAGAGGCTCAGCATTTCAGAATCAGAGCACTTAGATTTGTTGCCTATCTCTGGATTTAAAAACCTGGCTTGAGGTTCACTTTTCTTTTTTAACTTTGCTGTATAATCCAACATCAAGGGAAAAGTGATGAAAGCTTACTTGACTACAAGAAAGAAGGGATCCAGCTTTTCTGCCTGTTGGAGTACATTATTAAAGAGACAGTGTGCATTAAACTAATGCCTTTTAATTCAGACACTTTTTTCTAATATGTTACACCCATAATTAAAATTATGAAGCAGTTCAGAAATTTTGGTTTTTTTTTTTCTTCTTCTCCAGCTTGTTAACTTTATGTTTTTGACAAGGCTGCTTGTAAATCTGCTGCTTGCTCAGACTTGGTCAGTTTTACCTGAAATATTTCTAATATGACACATCATTTAGTTTGAACTAGCCTGCCAATCCTGTCAGATCTTAAGTGGGCACTGAATTGCTTTCTTAATATGCTAAAATCAAAAGAGAAAGCTATACCTACAGTGGTGATACTGTACCTTGTTCCAGACCACAGATATTAATGAACCAAGGTCATCTCAAGCAATATGTATTTTCTTTCAAGCAGCTAATACTGCTAGAAAACAAACAAATCAAGTATTACTCTCCATACACGCAGGTTACTCTGATGACATTTATATTTTCTTACAGCTATTATTCTCCCATATTTTGTACCTTTGTTTTGCTGCTGAGTTGTTTGTGACGTAGGATTTTAGCTTTGATCCACAGCAGCATAGTGCACTTGAACCTGAATAGAGATATACACATTTTCTGGGCCAGAGTTTTGGGAAACTAAGTCAGTTACTGCTAGTGTTTTCCTCTTTGAAAGGAGGAAATATACATATAGTACTAAAGATGACAAAAATTTTATTTCTTCAAGAGAATATTTCCTGTAATATTTTACTTTCCATTAGAAACTAGGTAATTTCTATTCCCTCCATTAAAGAAAAAATGTACCTGGTATGAGCTGATGAAGAAGCTACCAAATATGCAAATCATCATAGCAGAAAAAAACACGATGGGCTTTCTTTATCAGAAATTTTACACACTGATGAATAGTAAGTAACCAGGGAAATAGGAAGTAAAACCATGGTACAACTAATTTTAAGTTATCAGGACTTGAATGATGTATGAAAAAGAATAAGCAAGACAGAAAAAAAAAAAAAAAAGTTGAAAAAGGCCAGGAAAAGGTATTATCTACCTTTTCAGCATCTCTGGAGTACTTCCACTAATGCAGAAATATCTCATATATTTCTGATAGTGGTTAACAATTGTATAACACTTATAAACTGTGAGTACCTCAAACATTTCCCTTGTCTCATGGGAAATTCCTGCCTGCAGAACTTTTACTTAACGGAAGTGCATCCTAAGCAGGGTGTTAAAAGGACACTGCCTCACAAGTAACACTATGTCTCCCCTTTATCAATCAATATTTTTACTCAGAGATTATTTTATACACATCATTTTGAGAATGGGCCCCTGTAAATCTGCAGAGCTAACAACATAAATCCCAACCATCCAACAACATAAATCATGCTGCAGTAAGTCATGTCACTAAAGTGTTTCAATACTGCCCTTTTAAGATACTTTTTTCTCTTGTCATTAATGCCTCAGTATTAAATCATTAAGACACTTAACTTATTTCTGAATCATCACTTTTTTTTAATAAAAGTTTTAGTTTTGAAATAAAATTTTAGCAGAAAAAAAAAGAAAGGTAGAAAATCTTAAAATAAAAGTAAAAGAAAACTACAAATATAAAAAAGAGAGCTATAGAAAAGCTAAGTGGCTCAAGTAACATCCCTTAACAAATAAAAACATGTGTTACTTTTTATGTAAGACCAAGACAAGCCAGGTTTCTTCCAGATCAAGATTATACCTATATTTAGGTATCTATATGTAGGTGTCTAAGCTCCCATTGTAAACAACTGAGATATGTCAAAACAGAAAGCAGAGTTTAGAAACTAGATTGTCGACTAACCTTTGCCTTTTCACAGACTGAGTGAATAGCTGAGGTTGGAAGGGAACTCTGTAAGAAAACGTGCCCAAGTCTTCTGCTCAAGCAAGGCTACCCAGAGGCAGTTCCAGTACCATATGCAGATGACCATTGAAATCTTCAAGGATGTGTCCCAAAACCTCCCAGGAAATCTGCTCTATCATCCTCACAAACACTCAGAACTCCTTTCTGTCTACAGGAAACTTCCCATGTTTCTCTTTTTGGCCATTGCCTCTTATTCTGTCACTAGGCACCACTGAAAGCAACCTGGCTCCATGATACACATTTTATACATTGAGCCTGCTCCTCTCCAGACTAAGCAGTCATAGCTCACTTAGATTTCCCTCTTATGAGAAATGCTCCAGTCCCTTCATCATCTTTGTAACCCTCTGCTGCACTTTATATGTCTGTGTGTCCCTTGAACTGAGGAGGTCTGAACTGGATGTAGTACGCTGATTGTGGCCTTGCCAGGGCTAAGGAGAGGGATAGGATCATCTCTCTTGGACTGGCTGGCAATGCTCCTCTTAATGCATCCCAGGATACCACTGCTACAGAGGCACTGCCGGTTCATGTTCAACTTGATGTCCACAAGGATGCCTTGGCTTTTCTCCACAGAGCTACTTTCCATCTGGGTGGTCCCCAGCATACCCTGATGCTTGAGGTTCTCCTCCACACGTGTAGGGTGTTGCACCTTCCCTTGCTGAACTTCATGAGGTTCCGATCAGACCATTTCTCCAGCCTGCTGAAGCCTGACTGGATAGCAGCATGATTCTCTGATATGTCAACTATTTCACCCTGTTTTCTATCATCAGGAAGCTTGCTGAGGATATGCGCTGTCCCATTGCCCAGATCATTAATGAAGATGTTAAACAGGATTAGACCCAGTACTGACCACTGGAGTACACCACCACTTACTGGCCACCAATTAGATTTTGTGTAGCTGATCATCATTTTCTGAACTGGGTCATTCAGACTGTTCAGTCTGATCATCCAGCCTACAAATCAACACCTTCTTTCTGACGATCTTATGGAAGCAGTGTCAAAGGCCTTACTGACATCCAAGTAGACAATATCCACTGCACTCCCCTTGTCTACCACAGAACTAATTTTGTCATAGAAACTTAAATTGGTCATGCACACCACAAGACGATCAAGTATGAGAGAGTGAGAAAAAACTTTCATCAAATACTGCTAACAGTATCACCTAGAACTCACTGAAAGAGTAAATATTTGGTTAATTTATAGAACTACATACAGACTCTTAGCATGCAGGCAGCCAAGTCTTGCCTCCAACTGTGGAAATGAGATCCTGCTTTGACAGACCTTTTTCCCTTTTTGTAGAGGTATTAAACTCAGGCTTATCCTTGTCCTTCCCTTAGCCAAGTAACGGTGGCTTTCACAAAAGACTGTTATATTTTCTCTCGTTACAGCATTGGATAATTGCCTTGCAAGCAGCCTTATATCCTTCACACTGGCTTCCCTATCTCAAAATTTTGAGGTTCCTTTTTTCTGCAAAGCTGAGTTCTGAAGAGTTGGGGAAGGAAGCAGGTAAGATGAGGAGGGCTGTCTGTCTTACCCTTAGCATTGGGTTCATGGTGCAGTCAATGTGAAGGCAGAAAAACATTTCTATTCCCCAACTACAATGCTGCTACCCCTCTCCAGACACTTAATGATGGAGGATAAATATTTCAGCTTTTTCTAGTCTGAGTAATGGTACAACAATTTTCTTTCTTTCACCTGAAAAATTGTCAAGTCAAATAGAAACATCCTGTGAAGTGAATTCAGCTCATGGGAACCTCATAATATATATAATGGTAGCCCGTATTATATAACCATATATAATGGTAACTTCACAAAAAAATTAGAATTTTACTGCATGAATTAATGCAAACCAATTTTCACTATTATTGGCTCTCCATTGTCACATTCTAGAAGAAATTAGACACTGGTACTTAAAAGTAAACACAAGTAGTGAATTACAACTATTATATTTATATCCTTTTGCACTGTAATATAAGCTAGGAACAGCTAGACTCAATAAATCTACTTGAAAAAATTGCAATGTAAAAAATATCATAAGGTGCAATTCAATACTCAGATCTGCCTTCTGTACTCTGAAATCTGGATAAAGTGAGTTACATGAATGGGAAGATATATATATATATATATATATATATATATATATATATATATATATATATATATATATATATGAGAGATATATATATCTTATATATAAAAATATATAAGATATATTTAGTGTATGCTATTATCCTGGTTGCATAGAGAAAAATGACAGCAGAGACTGGGTAGTTTGGGGTTAAAAATTTTGTGCAAAGTAACAGGACAATTAATTCACCTTGAAAACATCACTGAACTTCTTGGCTATTGAGAAAGATGCAACATAGAGTTGTACCGGCTTTAGCATTTAAATTAATAGCCACTCTAATACAGGAATTAGTTATCTCAGATTCAAGAAATCTTACGCTTTTGATCTGCACAACATAAATACAGCAACTAAAGATACACAATTGGAAATATTCATTTGGCTTTTAGTTTGCCAAACAATTCATTGCAGTTTGCAAGCAGATTAGTGAAACTTCAAGTAATGTGTAAATTAGTCAAATGTCTTTCTTCATAGAATCTATGAAGTTTCATGAAGTAGACAAGAGCTTAAAGATCATCTATTCTTGCCAGACGATTTGCCATGTATAGGGAGACATTCAACTAGGCCAGGTTTCTTGAAGCTTCATCTTACCTGGCATTACAATTTCCAGGGATGAGACATCATTGCAAAACAAAACTCTAAAGCTATGAACTCAAGATAAAAGGGTTTGACTTTTACTACAAAAACCTACAGAAGATTTCTTAATTTCCTTCTACAATTCTCAAAGAAATAATATCACTTCTAAAACTCATGGTGATCCTTCAAGAGAAATGCTATCTTAACCATTCCATCTTGCAGATGAAATATCATTATTCACTGCACACATTTATTTCCCTCTCTTCTTTTCTCACTGCACAGTCTTATATCTCAGTAGTTTTCCCATGAACATAAGCATATTTTGATAACTAAAAAAAGAAATCATCCTAAGATTCTGAATTTGGAACATACTGCTCACACATAAAATCTATTTTCTATTCACCTTTCTATGTGAAAGTCAATTGGTTTCACTAGGAATTTTAACTGAAAATTTATAAAATCATCAGAACACTGACCTCTCTTTTATTAGTATAAAAATAAAATATCATAGAGATACTATATATCTCTATGGTAGATATCATAGAGATATGTATCATAGAGATATGTATCAGATAGATATATAAGAATTTAGACAGTGGAAGATCTCCCCATTTCAATTTTCAGAGACTGACTAATTTGAGCTAAACATCATCTGAAATGGCAGCACAGGGAGTCCATATGCTTGCATTTAAGTTGTTAGTTTTACAAACTTGGAAAGAATGGAGTCTGCCAAAACAAGTCTTGAGGACGTTTCAAAGCTCCCATTTCAGCTGGACAATTTATCCAATTCTATTTTCTAGTGATCTATGCCACTCTATTTCAGTGTTCAAGTCTCTTGATACTTTAGGTTAAAAACCCCCAAAACTAAACCCCCAATATTCCTATTAAATAAATATCTTGTCAGAAAAAAACCCTAATAAAATGTTTACAGTGTATATGAATAGGTCTTGGTGAAGCTATAGGCTATGTCTTAATTTAAATGCTTTTTTCCCCTTATCCTGTGTTGTGCTGACCTAATTTTTCATGGAAGAAAAAGACAAAACACAAAATCAATTAGATGATAACTCTTTGATGTCTCTTCCCAATGGAGAAGGAAAAGCTCTCAGGCAAATATTTTAGAAATAGTCATGATCTAATGCCAGGGGAAATCATCCACTATAAAAATACACTGAAGGGGGTAAGTTTTGCAGGATAGAAAGAATCAGAAAAAGTGATGGAAGCTGAATCCAAATAACAGTGAAAATTATTACAGTAGTTCAAATCTCAGAGGTATCTGTGAACAAATTTTCTAGTAAAATTTTTTGTAGATTATCTCAGTTTTGTTATTTGGCTGGATTCTACCCATCTTCTCTACTTATGACAACAACTCCTGTGGCTATTGTAGCAGCAAAAGAAGTGCATTAAATCCAACTAACATTAATTTCATACTATATGTATCTGCTAAATCACAGTTCAGTTTTCACTGCCAGTCAGTGTTAGATATGTAACCATGGATCTTGCATAATAAAAAACCTGTTATTTGAGGAAAAAAAAATGCTTCCTTCATAGCTTTTCCATATGGGTTCTACAAAGCAAAAACAAAAACAGAACAAACAAACAAACGAAAAAAACGAAACAAACAAAAACCAAAGCCACAACAAAAACAACAGCAAAACCAAACCACTTATCTCTTCATACTAATGGGATCAACGTCTTTTTTTTTTTTCATATTCTTTTCTCCTCAAAAGAACGTCCTAATGATAAAACATGCAATGAGAATTAGAGAAACAAAAACTTGGGTGACTGGTTCTCTTGAGCTGCCTTTGGTGGTCACTGGACCCAAAATCTATCTCTGGCAGAGGGAAAACAAAACAAAACAAAACCAAAAAAAAAAAAAAAAAGCACCAAAATTGAGCATGATGGTATTCATATCTAAGCTTTATCTATACAGGACGGACTCTTTGTCAAATCCATTCTTGCCCTCTGCATGGTTCCCTGTGTTACATTGACCATACATGAAAAAACCAGTATGGAATACCTGGGACAGCAGCTTCAATTAAAACAGATTTTCTGACTCATAGAAAGACATATATATATAATTTTACTACAAAAAATTATATCTTCTTCTTCTACAGAACAGTCAACTGATGGACTCAGGAAATGCTTGAAAATAAGACGCATCATTTGCAAATAACCAAGTCCAGGATTGGGAAATTTTCACCATGAGCAACCAGATGGAGTCGCCTCCAGAATTACGCAATTTGTTTGCTAAATTGCGATAACTGTGACTCATACTAACAAAACACTTCTATATATTGCTTCTATTCTATATACTATTTTCTATTCTAATATTCTATATGTTGCTTCAGTTTGGTTAATTTGGCATTAGATGAATGGCTCTATGCTCTTGTTTAGCTAAGACTTTAATATTGAAGGCACAAGGTGATCTTGAAATTTTTTTTTTTGTCTGACTATGTTGCTGTTTTATTCACATGTCAGCAGCATCTGGTAAGCATGCACTGTAAATTGCTGATTCAACTCCAAGCTGTAAAACTAGTAAAAGTTCTAGAAAGAGCATGTAGGCAGGTATTAAAACAGTGGATTTGACTAGTCTGGTCAGCTGAATAAACCTTGGAGCTATTCCTGGCGCAAATCCACCCTGATTACTACTACTAGGTATAGTGGCAGTGAATTGATCTATCCTCTTTTATGAAGATCCTTCATCCTCCTTCTGTAGTCCATATATCTTCAAGGGAGTGACTTCCATAGCTTAGGAACACACATGAAAAAAACTAACTGATAACAGCAGTAAAACTTACATTCAGATTTTTTTTCTAAACTTGTCTGAGACTAGAGACTTCAAGATACATAGGACTTGGATAAATTTAGCTTAACATCTAAGAAAGAAGTTTAAAACTCTAATTTTTGAATGTTATTCTTTAATTTCATTTGGATTTGAAGATTAAAAAGCTCAGACTGTTTTACTGAGCTAAAAGTGTTCTGCACACCTTTATCTTGTCACATTTTAAACAGTTTCCTAATGCTAGGATTATTAGGAAAAGCTTACCTTTATGTAATTTACTAGCAAAGATAGTACTTTCAAGCAATTAAGGATCTTAGTTAAATATTGCTGTTTACTTCAGCAGGCTACACCCAGTGACATCTCCTTCTACTGCTGTACACTGAGAAAAGCAAAAAAGAGAAGATTCAGCCTTAAGGAAACCCTAATAATCAAAAACTTGTGTGGCAAGTGCCACATCTGTGTGCTACACTTTGTGTGGCAAGGCAGAAATCAAAAAGGCTGTGCAAAATTCCTCCTATATCTGAAAGGCATCTGCTGATAATTTTCTTCATGGCTCCCAAGGACAGCGTATTTCACATCTCTTTTCTACCCCCATAAAAACTTGGAAAATCCACCCATGACAATTTTGATGCTTAATGGTTAAATATTTGGCTAGAAATCCTTTAAACATAACACTTTTTAATCAGTTTATCTAGCTGCATCTTGAGTGAAACCACAGATATAAGAAGAATAAACTACAAAGAACAAGAAATCTACAGCAAAATTGGCCTCTGACAGATATCGCACCTGAAAGGTAATGGAATGGTTGCTCCTGAGGTGCTCCAGGCTACAAGTGACTGTATAGGAACTCAGTCCAAGCAAAAATATACCAACAGAGATATCACATTAGCATAATTCATTCAACAAAGATTGAAATTTCTTTCAAATTATCTAAGAGCAGTATCTTATTTTCCAGAACCTGACTGAGATTATCAAAAGATTTTCAGGAAAGCAGTATCCTATTTCCAACTTTTGTCTGGTGGCACTTATGAAAATAGAAATTTCATGTTTATGGGGAGTTGTGAATTAGTTATTTAAATTAACATGTTCAAGTAAAATGGAAACATTAATGCACAAGGTGCTTGTCACACCTCCACCCTTTCACCATGTTTAGTGACAACATTTTCACCATTGCTCAGAAATAATATTACGTTATTCAAAGGCAAAGTTACATGAAAAAGATTATATTAATAGCTAATTCACTACCAATCAAATATTACACAACATTTTTACATCTAGATTTATCAGACAGGTATTTTACTTCTGTCTTACTCTTGAAGCAACATGGGGAAAGGTTCACAATCTGAGGGGAAGAGTTCATGCTATATCTCTCTCAAGGTCAAATATCTCAAACATACTCAAAACTTCTCTTTCTTCCTATTGTCTGTTCTCTTCAGGGTCAGAGAACCTGGAGGGTTCAAAGCATCATCACTGATTCTCTCTATTTATTTGAACTGGAGAGAAATCAAGGCTGACCACTGAGGTTACCCACATTCACCTGCAATCCATGCTCAGTGGTAATCCCCATCCTCCTCATACTGTAGAGTTATAAGGACCATGAATTTTAATTTTAAAGGGAATCATGTCAGGAAAAATGGTTCTTAATCATATTTAAAGAGGAAAATATGTCTCTGGAAGCTTTGTGATAGAAAAAGAAAATCCTCTTTAGAGAAGATCACAAAAACATGTTCTGAAATAGAATTTCTTTAAAATCTCCAGTCAGGTTTTATCAAGAGAAGGAATCTATCCTAGAGGCATTAAGAAAGCTATTTTGCTAAATTTGTATTCAACTCATTTACATGTAGACATAAAAATAAACAAATGCTACTTATTGTTGCCTTAGTTTCACCCATTTTTCTGTTTCTTTCTCTTTATCAGTTATTTTCATAATTATTCCTGTCCCTTCCTGACCAAAGTGACTATGGCGGTGTAAATGCTACAGGCTAACCATGTTTCCTGGAGCTGCTCTCTCTCAAGCTGTGACACTGGATTCCCACTTGATCAGCTGGGCACCACCCTGCCCACCACCCACAGTCAGAAATCCTGTCCTAGTCTTGCCTACCCCCATTCCTAAGGATGTGGGGATAGGGCTGCTAGTCCAGCAGCACCCAGCCTTCTGCAACACCCAGACAGTTATTTTGGAAAAATCTCACTTGGAAGAGCATGTTGAGGCTGTGTAAACCAGTAATCTTCCTGAAACCACATCAACAACCAAATAGCATAGTGCCCTGAAAGAGGGTTTTATAGAGGAGGGATGGCACTTATTTCCAGGGCACCTTACTAACCGAGGTCACCCAGATGGACTGAGGCAGGGAAGACCATTCAAGCTGGCCCCATGAAAAGGACTGTGTCCAGACCAGCTGACTGGACATGTGGAGATCCCCAGGCAGCAGAAACAGGAGTTATACATGGGTTCCTAGAGCCATGTGTCTTCAGTCCTAAAGGTGGGCCTTAAAGTGTCGAGATCTCCCAAAAGAACACATGTAGCTTAGAGGTTGTACCTGAAGGTCTCTTCTCTCCTTGCATAGTACCAACTCCAGACCTGTCTGTGTTGGGTGTGGGGCAGGTTCAGGCATCTCCAGAGCCACCATTGACTAAAACTAAGCCTGGTAGTCATGCTGGTGGCACCTCTGGAAAACTATACTTATGACTAAAACCACCCCATGGGCAGAGGAGTAGGGAACAAAAGTGAGAGAAACAGCAGTGAAAGCACTGAGGTTAGGGAGGAAAGAAGGGAAGACGGTTGCTACAGGCACTGGAAAAGGCATTCCCCATGGAAAGCCTGCAGAAGAAGTTTTTGCTCCTGAAGTACTGCATTTTGTGGGGAGGAGAACCACTGGTGCATGGTAAAGAATGAAGAAGAAACAGTAGAGGCAAACTATTACGGAGACTGACTGCAAGCACACAGTCACCAGGTCAGGGAGAAGGGAAAGCTGAAAATGAAAACTGGCAGAAAAAAAAAGATGGAGGAAGATGAGGAGGGGAGCAGCTGGTTGGGAATTTGGTGATAGCCAAGACTAAACAGCCACAGCAGGCAATAAGTTTCTGCTCTGGCAGTATTAGGTTTGGGAGAAGAAAAGGGAGATATAGCATGTATACTCACTAATGTGTGTTATTTTGCTATGAAATATTTGGACAAACCTGAAGACATTTAAAGTTAAATAAATATACAACAAAGCCAGTGGGGTTTATTTTTGCTATATTTAGTAAGAACAAATGGCCTTTATTTTGAGCTTATTAATTTCTTCTTTCTCCCTTCCTCTACAAAACTATTTGAACATCTTATCAGCTCCCCTCAAACTTTATTACATTAATCAGATTTTTGAGGCTGTGATAAGCTTACTGCAATTCTTGGAGGCTCTACTTAGCTATTACAGTTTTAAAACTGAAAATCTATAAAGGATTTTCCTTTCCACATAGCAACTCATAAATCTAAAGGCTGGAAACCTCCATTAGTGATTGTGACCCTTCTAACCTTAAACTGCAGTTTTATTTTAGGGGATCTAAACTACTGACTATAAGGTGTTCCTGAGTAGAGAATAATTAATTTCATAGGTTCAATGACTGGGCAGCAGGTAGAAATTAACACTGTTATGGTTTGTTTGCATAGAGAACTTAAAATGGGAACACAGAAACACCATTATTTCAAAGATTCCAAAATTTGTTAAAAGATTAAAGCAACTAACATTTGAGAACAAGAATACCCAAACAAACCCAAACCCAAACCTAACCATCCCAGACCAAACCCCAGTAACTTTTATAAAGGAATTAGAAGAAACATTTTCATACAGAAGATGTTTATAGAATATCTTTTCAAAAAAATAGTTATTGATACCAATAGAAGTGTTTGTTTGCAAGAGTGCTAGCCATACCTTGCTTAATTGCAGATAATTTGTAAAAAAAGACAAATTAATTTCAAGTCCCATGGGTGTGCTTGAATGAAAACCCTTCCTATGTGAGGAGAGCTGAAGAGGATGGTTACACATGTGCATGTTCTGAAACCCCTGCAGAATGTTATGCCACTTAGAGAGAGAAGATGAGATTTTCTCTAAAGTCAGGGGCCATACCTTCCTATCATCTGGAGACACTGGCTGTGCTTTATGCTTTTCTGAAAATCCCAAACACAGCATAAAACCCTGTGAAAACTGCTTGCTCATGTTCTTCACCTTCCCAATTAATTAGCTAGAGGTATGAGAAATAATCTTTGAAGATGTACTTGTTCCTTTTCTCCTTTGCAACTATTCACATCAGAGAGCAAATCAGTTTTCTCTGAAAATCCCAGTAGATTCTCAGTGACTGCAGCTACAGTCCCATGAAAGATAAAGGACCAGCTATCTCGTTAGCATTATCATTTGACAGTTCTGGTAAAAACATACATTTATGCAAAACTGTCTGACCTGAGTTCCTTTTTTAAAGACGGGAGGAGAGAAAGGTTTCTTAAGAGAAAAAAAAAATTAACAGCCACAGAGCATTGTCAGATGCTTCCATTTCCTTCTTCAGTGTGAAATTTTTCTAGTTAATTTTTTACTGGAAAATATTTTGACCATTCAGTTTGTCCAGTAAAGTAATTGTGTTAGAAAACTCTGGTTCAGACTTTCTCCGTGAGCTCTCTCTGATGAACATGCAATAGAGTTTGTGTGTAGTAGCAGAAAGCTATTTGGACTCCCTCACTCTGTGAGGATGCCAGACAGACTGCAAGTGTATTCAACAGCTGCAATTCTGCATATGAAGTGGGTAAGAAGCATAAAAGGGCAATTGAAGGCACCTCGAAGCATGCAGAAATTCTGCATCTGTCTGCTGCAAAAACTAACTAACAGATGTCCTCTGGTGATTGCAATTGGCTCTCTCCATCCTTGTCAAAATTCCTCACAGAAATTGCCGAAAATAAGCTCTTCTTAGGGGGTAAGTTGTTGCTAACACAGGAAGGTGTAATTCCCACATTTCTACAACATCTTTATTGACTTTCTTTTTGCCTGTACTCAGATGAATTAACATTATACAGTCTTGAACGTATACTAAAAAAAAAAACCCCAAAACGTCACAAAAACTCAGCAGGTTGCCCAGAATGATTGGAAATTGCAATTTATATTCAAAGCACAATGTGAAAACACATGTGAAAAGTGTTTATGTGTGTATTTCTTTTCTTTAAAGTTCTTAAAGTTAATGAGCTAAATGTATGGGAAAGAAAACTCTGAGATATCCTTGAGTCTATTTGTGCATCATTCAACATCAATCTTCTCTTAAAAAGATACAACCCTAAAATTAGTAATGGTCTCCCTCCTAATCTGAGTAAGACATTATTATAATAAAATCTGACTTCAGGTTCTGAAGATTGCAGTTAGGAATGGTATAAGGCCTTTTAATAAAGGTTTTCTATTTAACCTTCAGGTAAACTTAGCTATTTCTGACATTTTTTCTTAGATATATTAATCTTTCAAGGTTTCCAATGACAGTAAATTCATAACTCCCTTACAATAAGTAAGAAAAAAACATTAATAATTGGTTTACAAGCTCGGGAAATAAATTATTTATACATCACTGTAAAGTTCAATAAACTTCTAAAGGTTTGTAATAATCAGGTCAGTCAGACAAGATGAGACTGAAACCCAAAGGTACATGCACCATACTAGGAGCATCTTAGGCTTAAGAACTGTATAGCTGCTCTCACTTGCACATCTGTGCAGAGCTCAAGAAGCTTTTGGAATACTTCAGGTACGTGGTGCAACTCTTGAGGACTGTCCTGTGTAAAAACAGGAGTTGGAATCTATATGATCAGTAGGTCTCAAAGAAATGATTTCATGTACTGCCAGACTTTTCTATAAACTATTAGATTTTATTTAACAAAATTTTCATTTGGTTAAAAAAAAAAAAAAACATAAGAAATTAGTGCTATGGAAGACAATATGTGGTGACTGGTGACTGCAGGGATGAAGTGCAGGAGTGTTTTTCCACAATAATCAACAAGACCACTCACTAGTTTATCTTAAAACAGCAAAGTAAAATATATTTTTTCAATTTGAAAATAATGTTAATAAGAAAGTAATTCAGAAGCCGTGATATCAACAAAAAGATTAGGTGACCCTTGCTCTAGCTAAGAAGTCAGACATCAGAGTACATGATTAAACAGGATTTTCATAATTTGCCTCTCTCAAGAGGCAAAACACAATAACATGCTTAAATAAAATTGTGAAGCAGCACAATCAGATAACAAATAATTATTTTCAGGTATCAGAAGTGTGCATTTCAGTTTATATTCCCCATAGAAAAGGGGAAACCAACAAAAAAATTAATCTAAAATAATATGCAGTTATCACAATTTTACACTCAATAGCATTTCATGCTGGCCTGTCTTCAGACCCTTGTAGAAATATCGTCCTTCAAAGATTAGAATAAAAGAGCTTATAAGGTGCTGATTAATTTATTCTTATCATTTCCTTATTGTTCAAAGATAAGTACTTTACAATGTTTTAATTGGAAAGATTTTTAACTTTTATGTTATGCTAGCATCATAATCAAAGATGTTTATATCACTATAATTGCATGTATGAAACATTTATACATTCTTTAGGAAATTAATGCTTATAGCTATTACGAATTAGAAATTAAATCCCACATGTATGTTTAGCAATGCAATGCAAACACATTCAAGCAGTCCTTAATGTTAATATAAGCATTGTTGAAGATCAGGTTGTTGGTTTTAACAAACATTTTGCTGCAATACCCCTAGGTGTAGCTGAGGCAGTGGCATGAGAAGGAATCAGTGAGCTTTGCAGTTTCAGTTGTCTGGTTCACAGAAGCACCAGACAAGTCTGAAAAACCTTCTGTGACTCCACAAATCTGACTAGCATTTGCAAGCTAATTCTTCTACTGTGCTGAAGAGATTAACAAAAAGATAGCATGAGGGAGAAATACTACAAGGAACATCCAGAATACTTGTATTACACAGAGAAGTTTCTGTAGGGCATACTTCGCACACACACACTTTTACAAATGTGTACGTGTATAATCTCTATAGAACTGTAGGTAGGTCAGGTTTTCAAGACATTACTGGACATGTTGTCATCACCCCACAGAGCAAGATATGGAGCTCCTGAGACTCTGCCAAGCAGAAACACTAAGCAGTTCCTGGCAGGCACAGCCCAGTGTAACCTATGACACCTGCTCCAAATTTCCAAACTAGCTTAGTTGTACCTAGTTAAGAAAGTGCCATATTTGCTGCACTTCGTAGCAGAAATGCAGCAACTGATTAAATTAACATAGAAATCATACAGTTCAATTTAAAAACAGATAAGTCTTCTTCCTCAGTATTCTAAGAAGATCATTCAAGCAGTTCCTTATTTTATACAAAATTTTTTCTCTCTTTCTCCTTTCTACATGAATAATGTCCCCAAAAATTATCCTAGGTGTTTAGTCATAAGGTGTGAAACCGCATAAAGAAATACAATAGCTTTTTTTTTTTCTTAGGAAAGGTACAATGATAGAAAGCTTGTAGGAAAAGTCAATATTTTATTTCTGAATGCATCTTACTTATTCCTCTGCTACACAAAATAAAGGTGTCAACTGTCATTCAAGATGTCTGTTTCTAAAACAAAATCCTTGCCCAATAGCTTTAAATGATACCATAATCCTAAAATTCCTCTTCAGTCACTATGGGTTTAAACATTCTTAAAATAAAACTTTGGTGAAACGTTCAAAGAGATTTTTCTCTAAAAAGTGTTGCTAAAAAGACAACATTGTAGGAGTCAAGATTCACCAATTAAAGAGAGCACAACTGATTTACACTGGTTTTTTGTGCTGTTTTTCATTTTGTATTATAAAGAAAGAATTTTTTTTTTCAGAGTTGTTGGCAATATAACACAAAATTATTTTTTTAATAATTAATCTGTATGTTTCTGTCACTTTTGACAAAATGCTTGCCTTGTGGCTGTGCCTCTTAAGAAAACCTAGCAGAAAGTTATTGTGATAGGACATCTTAGCTAGAAGTTATGGGAATGAAAATTACTTGTTGATGAAGTGGAATAAGCTACCCAGTCTCTGTGTCCTTCCCTTTTTCATGCAACTTTGGGTTTTTCAAACAAATTTGTTTGCAAGACATTTCTTAGTAATGCATAATTGACTATACAGACCCACAAAACAAAAATTAGGATAGGAGAAATCATTCACATCATAGATCAGATAAAAGACAGTAGACATACCCAGAGAGTTACTTAACTCTTACTAATATAATAATTAAGATAAGCAGCACAGAATGAGAAAATAGAGAAAATAACTTTTTTACAGTGATTCAGTTACTGAGTATAAAGGGTAGCCAGGTCCAGGGAATATCTGTTTAAGAGGGAAAGTTTTCTTTTCAGGAAAGGAGTCTTCCAGGTCTATCACCAACATAAATATTTTCTTTTTTCTACTCATTATTGCACAAATGTTTGTTCCATTCAATCTGTAATTTCTAGAACAACCACTTCAAAAATATGTGCTGGTTTTGCTCCTTTTG
Organism: Certhia americana; assembly: GCA_018697195.1. Lineage (NCBI taxonomy): Eukaryota > Metazoa > Chordata > Aves > Passeriformes > Certhiidae > Certhia > Certhia americana. The sequence goes on along the minus strand of CM031878.1, from coordinate 48,719,729 downwards.
CTCCTTTTTTTCTCTATTCTTCAACTGATAGATCAAAAATATGAATCTTCATTTCTTAGCACTATTTTAAAATTTTTGCATTGTTTTATCTTTATTAATTAAAAAAATAAGTTGAGAAAGCATGTCACATTCTGCTTATTAAAAAAAAATGGCAGAGAACATTATTTTACTACGTGCAGAGCTCTAACATAAATAAAGTGGTCAGTTTTCTTTCAGTGAAAGCTTCTTGTATTTCATTTTATTATCCCACCTCTCCTCCTTCCTCATTCAAGGGGCAGACATAGCCCCTTGACATAATGCAGACGTAGCATTAATAGCAATAAGACTCTAACGAGACATTATTTCGTATACTGAAATATGTAAATTGAAAAACATCCAGGACATTTGATTAATGTCTTTAACAATTGCAATCATACCTACATTTGAAAAATCTAGCTACCTCTTTATATATGTTTCAATTTTAGTATCTGTTGTAATTAAGTTAAATAATATTCAGTTTGCTAAATCCTGCAGTTGCTTCCTGTTCCTTCTGCTTCAAGAACACCTGGAGGTTACCCTGCAGTAAGCATAATATACATAGCTATATAATCAAAATTGACTACAATTCTGTGGTATTCAGTGGTCATTTACAAGTGACATGTAGAGGTTTTTTCCATTGAGCTCTCTTCTTTACACACGCAACATATTTTTATGTTCTGCTATTTCACTTTAATACACCATTGTCAAGTCTATCATATCCAAGACTCTTTTTTATGGATAATATTTTTCTTTCCTTTTCCTGCTGAAAAGATGTGATGACCAGTATGTTATGAACTAGCAATAGATGTGAAAACTGTAACTGGAATAAAGAACCGGTGTTTAGAATAACAAAGTGTCAAAGTGTACTTTAAAGCCTTCACTTTTTGCTCTCTGCTGATAGGGGGAAACGAAAGATGTTATACTAAAGGTAACCATCATAAGATGAGTTTCGAACATACAGCACCAGCCTTAGCAAGAGTCAAGAAAGATTTTCCTTCAAGTGCTCTCATCCTTGAAAACTGATGCCCCACTGAAACTGCCAAACCAAGCAGGTCGTTGCTTCCTCAGTCAGGACTCAAGTCAGACCAGTCTCAAAAGGATAAGTGACTACCATCTTTTCCTAGGAATGACAGCAGCAAAGGAAAACTTCAAAGGTTATTCAGAAGCAATTTTTTAGGCAGAGAGGATTGTGAAGCCTGTAGGGTAGACAGGGTACAGAAGGCAGCCACACAGAGTCACTGGGTTACTGATTAACTGTGAATTGTGTGAGAAATTACCCTTTACTGAGAAGAATCTCTGCCTCCTCCCTGAAAACTGGTTCATATTTTTAAATGGCATGTCTAATGGCAAGTCATCTGAAGGAATGGCTATAAGGAAACAGATCTTTCTTTTTCTTAAACTTAGATTCTTGAGGGTTCTTCCTTGTTTCCCTAATATTAAGAGTCACTTAGGTCTATGACATGGAATTTTGAAACATATTTGGTGGGATCAGGAAAAAAACATTTTAGTGCATCTGTAGACTCTTCCTAAACCATTCATTAAACCTGGTGGCATGCAAGGTTAGAAAATACTTGGCAGTCATGACAGTAGATAACTTGATAACCTTTATAATTTATTTCAATCAGCTCTGGGGGTACCCTTCTATAAAATAAATTAATGTGAAAACAGAACTTTGACTTGCTGACAGTAAACATAAAACAAGTTATTAAGTTATTATTGGTCACAAAGGGCATCTTGTGGTGTCACAGAGGTGATCACCATAAGAAAGTCAGCAACAGCTAAATTACCAGGCCAGTATCTGAGATGACAATTTTTCCTCCACATTTCAAACAGGAAGTAAACATGGTTATTGTGCAAGTCAAAACAAAAAATTAAAACCTGGTGTTTTATGCAAATAAAAAATCTTGTCTGCATATTTAATTCAAGTGCAGTGCCTTGCTTAAATAAGTCTAAGTTTGCCAGAGCTCAAGGCTGGCAGGACTAAGTCTGGGAAACAACATGGGATCAGCACATTTGGCATATTTTCTGACTGCCATGACACCAGTTGGCATTTGTTGCCCCTAAACAAAGGGTGTTTATTGAGATGCTCATTCTAGTGTTTGCTGCTGCTTGCCCAGGGCAGTGAAAGTAACACAGCAGTTTCAAGACAGTTGCTCAGAAATGGTTTGTCTGGAATATTTGTCTCCAGAAAAGCAGCCTATTTCTATCTGCTGTCATCTCATAGAGGGAATTAAGGGGAACAAGAGTAGAAAGGAGGCAGTATGGAGTCTCTGCTTTTAAGAGTTTATTTATGTTTTCCAAAGGGGTATTGCTATAATGTTGCCCAAACATTACTCTAAAACTCCCTCTGAATCATTACAAAGATGCTCTTTTCCTAGGAAACTTGTGGTTACACATCCACATCCTGTAACTCACCCCTGTATATCTTATGCTTGGAAGTTTTCTCATGGAATAATAAAATGGTCTGCTGGTCCACCAGAAAACCTTGATAGATGTCCATTTTAATTGTTTCTGTATGCTCAGTCCCAGTGCTTTCTCACTGAGGTTTCAAATCACAACCATGTGTTATGGCTGGCTGCTCCTGGCTAGATGCCAAGAGCAGGAAGCAGGTGAAAAAGCAAACTCTGTCCACTTCACTGGGTTTGCCCAGGCCAGCACTGGATTTAACACAGGAGAACCTTCATTATACCAAGGTGCCAGGATGCTGCCACCTATATTACATATTAACACAAGTTTGATATTCTTATTAGATGTTTATTTCCAATGTCTCTCCCAAACTGTACTTTGCAGACAATGCCAAAAATAATGTACATCCTCTAAAAAATGGCTTGCACAATGTGTATACACAGGCCTTCTTTTGCCTGAGAAATCTCGTCTGTTTCACACATTTGAAAGGGGATGCTGGGTGTGGTGGACAGATAACATGAAGTTATTACAGCAGCTAGATTTTAGGTTGGCTATATTATCATTAGCAAGGAGGTCTGTGAGTAGGAGCATGGACACATATGTAAGGTAGCTGCAGTGTTAGCTCCCACAGCTTAAGGTTAAGTGTATTTTAAAAGTCTCAACTGTGGTAATTTTGTCTTCTTTGAGAGTTTTAGTGTCTCTGTAAAAAGGAACTGAGATTTTTTTTATTCATATAGCAGCACAGTATGCATCCATATATGCGGCCTTAATGCAGCCTAACTACACCAGTAAATAAGACTGATAAAATTTTATCTACTAGAAGGTATCATAGGTTTTGAATGTTCAGGTTTGAACAGCTCCATAGTCGCCCTTGTTTACCCAATCAGTCCAAGTTTTGCAGCTCTTAAATGTGATAAATAGGGTAGAAATATGTTTTGATGCTACCTCCTCATAAGAAGAAAGCAACAAATGTTATGGTGATACCTTTTAAAGCTGAATTACTACAATGTTTAACAAGTCACACACAGGAAAAAAACCTCAGAAGTACTACCAAACAAAAAATAAGCATGAATGGATGAATGAATTAATGAATGAATGAACACATATTTCTGCAGCCCTTGTATAATGTCTTCTATTTGTGAAAAGTCATGCAGATTTAATAGTTGGACTTGCTGTTAAACTGCATTATATTATGTTCAGCATGTAGCCAAAGAAGAGTATTGAGTAGAAAAAATAGTAATGTATGTTTGCCACAACTATCAAATGTGTATCAATGTCTGCTCTTCAGCTGTGAAAATTGCTTCACTTTCATCAAACAATGCAAAATGAGCAACAGTAAGACTAAAAAAACTACCACTATCTTTAGGTTTTTCTTAGAGGAATAAAAACAAGCATTATTATTTTCTTAGAGGAATAAAAACAAGCACTATTATTACCAGTACGATTATTATTAGTTGTAGTATTAAATTCTTTAAAATAGTTGGTATTTTTCTATATGTGAATACATTTGCCACCATTTGCTACATATGATCTCTGATATAGGAAAGGCTTTGTTTAGCAAGTTATATGCTCATCTCTTGAATATACGGGTTCACAGGCCCAAAGGACCTGTTTGCCCATAGTCCAGCTGCTTCTCAGATTCCCTTAAAACACCCATGAAGTTTACAGGCATAAGCACAAGTTCAGCCTCAAGTCTTTTTGACAGATGTCAAGACATTACAGCACCTGAGCCACAGCTATGGCCACGAGGCAGCTTTCAGAAGAGAAAATCCCCTGACCTGTGCTCTCAGCGAAAAAGAAACAAGGAGGTCAGTTTTTATATCAACAGAATGTTCAACCTGGAAATTTTTTCTTTAAAGGATTCTTTTATTGTGACTAACAGCACCATTAAACATGCACAAGCAAAGTTATCACTCCAGGGCACAATAGTTGTCCCAATAAAGACACAGTCAGCTCTATACTATTTCCAATTTTCGGAGAATGGCATCTTTCTTTTTGTTTTTAGTAATTAGTCCTTTCTTGGTTTCATGTTCTATGCAATTACATTATCCACAGCACATCAGAAATTCATTCTCCCACTATTTTCAATCCCACAGAATTTCAGAACAATACAAACCTTGTTTAACTTCAACCTAACTTCGAGTTCTATAAGAGATGATGTATCACTTTATCTTTCATGAAGAAATGCATATTAAAAAACTGCATGATGCACTTTGGCTCCAGTCAGTATATTTTAAATGAGCTTGACTGGAAGGAAGCCAAGGAAGGAGAATGTATAAACTGACAGTTTGTGAAGCTAGTGCTATTTCATTGAAGGATATTTTTTGGTCATTATGTAAAGCCTGAAATCCTTGCCAAAAGAAGTGATAGTTGAATACAATTGACTGCAAACAGTCACCCTTCTCCTTTCATTGTTATGTAACTATTAACAGAAACATAAAAGCACAAGATGGTGTCATTCAAATGTGTGTTTCCCATTTTTTCTCAGAGTTGATATTCTCTGTTAGGTCACAGTTGCACCCTTAATTATAAACCCATGATTTCTGTGACAGAAAAATTTTATTTGAAAAAAATCACTCCATTGGTAAGAATAAAATACTAAGTGATAAATATTAGAGCTCATGTACATTGATGCTGGTGTAGTGATATTCCTGTTGGAACCACAGGTTCTCCACAAGGCTAAAATACAAAGTTGCCATCAAATATATTAATTATGAGTTGAAATGAAAAAAAAAAAAAAAAAAGAAAAGCATAGAGTTTTGTTGTAACCTTTCGTAAAAGCTAATAAACTCCAGAAATAGGTTTATATTTCACTCAACAGGTGAATTCTTAAGTTCTGTAAGCTCGAGACATGAGCACATTTTGAAAACTAAGAAAAAAATGCCATGTATTAATCAAAAACGCTCTGTTTTTTTTTTTTTTTTTGCTTTCCCTTTCCCATGTATTAATATCTGTAGGACTGCTCAGAAAAGGATCCAAAGACATCATTGTCTCTCAGATGTAAAACAGAATCTGACCCTCATTTTGGGACCTTCTTCAAGCACAGGTGTGAGCTTCATGAAGTTTAATATATCCGCAGTCAGGCAAAAGGTTATAGATATAATGTACCAAAAACTGAGATGTTTTAAATAACAATTTTTTGCCCTTAGGGTTATTTAATATCACCAAATGAAGAGATTAAATGAGCAGATGACCCATCAGATAAAATTACCCTTGTCTTGATGAACTCTCAAAGCAAGAATTATCTACATTGGCACTATTTTACTGTCCATGATCCTTTATTTCAGATTATTGCTGTGCTGTCTGGAAAATTATGATCAAACTTGTCTACAGGTGCAGGTTCAAAGAACCAAGCAGAATCTTCTGCTTGGACTATTACTATGCAGGACAATATTTCAGAGTCATGCTTGAGGAATGGCATTTACTCTCTTTTTAAATGATAACTAGTTACTAGAGTCAGAAAACTTTATCAGTTGGTCTAAGTAGTTTGTAAATAAAAAACTTATCAGAATCTACAAATATATTATCCTCCTTTAAGCACCAAAATCAGACACATTATTGTTGCTTTGCAGAGGAAACAGGACCAGAACTTGAATTCCTGTCAATGGCAAGAATCACACTGATACAGCCTGCTAGAAAGGATGATCAAGCCTGAATAACAATTGCCCAATAATTATGCTGTCATTCAGTGTGACTGAGAAGATTCAGACCTTAATTTGCAGTTGACCATATTTCTCCAAACCTCTGTTATGCAGTCAGCTTTGTTTTGGGTCCCCGATGCCGGTTTCTTAGGTTATGATTAGGTTAAAAGAAATACCCTTCACCAGTTTGTGTTAAATGGCACAAGAAGGCAGCTTAACATATGGGGATTTTTAAGAGAAGAAAAAAAAAAAACCCTCAAATTTTTCATTATTTTAATTATACGTAGAACCGGTTATAGTTTACTTTTGTACCTGGAGACACAGAAATACAGAATAAGCTGCATAAAGACCCAAAATGACCATATAGCCCAGCTCCTGATCTTACACTGCACATCCCCAGAGCCACATCGTGTGTCTGAGAGCATTGTTCAAGCACTTTTTGAACTCTGTCAGGCTTGGTGCTGTGACCACTTCTCTGGGGAGCCTGTTCAGTGCCCAACCATCCTCTCAGTGAAGATCCTTTTCCTAATATCCAGCCTAAACCTCCCTGACACAAGTTCAGACCACTCCCTTAGTTCCTGTTGCTGTTCCCACAGATCAGTGCCTGCCCCTCCTCTTCTCCTCATGAGGAAGGTGTAACTGCAGTGAGTTCTCCCCTCAGCCTCCTCTCCTCCAGGCTGAACAAACCAAGTGACTTCAGCCACTCCTCACATGGCTACACCTCAAGGCCCTTCACTATCTTCACTGCCCTCCTCTGAATGCTCTCTAATAGTTTAATGCTTTTTTTTCTATTGTATCACCCAGACCTGCCCCCAGCACTGGAGGTGAGGCTGCCTCAGTGCAGAGCAGAGCAGGACAATCCCCTCCCTTGCCCAGCTGTGATGCTGTGACTGATGCCCCCAGGACATGGGGGCCCTCCTGGCAGCCAGGCACTGCTGGATCAGTTCAGCTTAGATCCCCGGGTCCCTTTCCATGGCACTGCTTCCCAGCATCTCATTCCCTACTCTGTCCATACATTCAGGATTACCCCATTCTAGATGCAGAATCCATCATTCTCCCTTTGCTGAACTTCATATGTTTGATGATTGCCCAACTCTCTAATTTGTCAAGGTCTCTCTGTAGGGCCTCCCTTCCTTCAAAGGGCTTGAAAATTCCTCCCAGCTGGGGTCGTATTGTTGGCAAACTTGCTTAGTATCCCTTCTAGTCCTGCATCCAAGTATTTATGAACATGCTGAAGAGTACAGGGCCAGGGATGGCAGAACTCACTAGTGACAGGTCTCAAGCCCATTTTCAGCCCATTCACTATAATCCTTTGTGCCTGTGTTCTCACCTGTGATACCATGCATGGGCTGTGGGCTGGACATTTTGGCCGGAAGTGTCCTGGAAGAGACAGTATCAAAACCTTTGCAGAAATCAAAAAACATTACACAACTAAGTGTGAACAAGTACTTGAGAATTGAAACACTCAACATGAGTCCTTTTGTATGAAAGATGATCATGTAGGTACACATGGACAGCTTGAAAGCTCATTCTTTTTTAAAATATTCAAAAATATGTTGATAAGACATCACTTGTGCTTAACTTCCTGCTGCTTTTCTTGCTTCATTGGGATTTCAGGATGAAACCAATCAAATTTCAAAAGACCACATCAGGTGTACATAGCAAAATAAAAAAGAAAAGAGATTACACTTTATTTTGGGGCTAGCAGAATCATAACAATGTTTTTACAATAGGAATTCTGGACCCAGAGTCTATTTGAATTTCCAGTTTGTGCAAGAAAACAATCTAATGGTTACACAGATTTCCTAATCATTAAGTACATTATTATTCATATTAAAGATTTCTTGATCTCATTTTACCTTTTTTTCCCCCTTTTCACATTCTTTTGTTCTAGTGGCACACAAAAAAAAGACAGGGGTAGGAGGTTGCATAGTCTTACCTCTTTTCTTTTTAAGACTTGAATTACATAGTGACTACCCTGACACATATTGGTAGCTTAGAACATTTAGGACTATTGTCTGCTCTCACTTTTGTGGTTCTACCTGCCTCTCATCTCCTGAAAATATTCAAAACAGAATTGCAAAAATTACATAGAACTGGGAGATATCACCTTTCATGTTATTTGGCACTTTCATGCAAGGTAACCCAGATATAATTTTCTGTATTTTGAGAATCACAACATAAAGGATGTTTCTCACTCTTAGGGAAGTAAAGCCATTTCCCTCCCACAGAGAAGCTTCACTGAAAAGCTGAGAGGTTGATAACTAGGTATTCTGGTATCTTTAATTTACACAACATTTAGATGGAAGCACCAGAGAGAGAGACACATGAGTTACAACTCTCATGGTACCATCAATTTTTGTACCTGAAGAACTACCAACATTATAAAGAATTAATACAGTTCAGGAATAGTCTCAAAACCTAAGATAAACTTAATAGTTATCTTATGGGAGCTGATATATTCCCTGAAGAAATTAGGAGCATCTTTCCAGACAGATATTAATACTCTTTCATACATCATCCACTTTCCTTGACACTTTATTTGCCATCTCTGTGGTATTTATAAAAGTTTAAAGCTAATAGCACAACAAATACAACTAATGGCAGTATAGATGCATGTAAATCTTGGGAAGAATAAATTATAGAGTGTCATAGTAAATAGAAATTAATGGAACTGAAGCTGAGTGCCTGAGAGTAAATAGGTTTAGTTGTTTTAGAAGACTATCCATTCAAATATTGAAGCAAATAACCCTCTTGCTGAAGGCTAATTGCTTCTCTGGCATGATACATGTTTGTATAAACATAAAACATCAGCTGAAAATCAGTGGGTGAGCTGATACTGGGCCAGATGCAGGAGAGCTGGTAAAGACCTGAAGAAAGGTGAAACACGTATCTTTCAGGACTACAGAAAGGATTATATCTTTTGTCTATATATGGGATGCTAAGAAAAGATCTGCTAAATCCTACGTGTTCTCAGGGACACACAAAGTATCTCTTTTCCCATTCTTCCCTTTAATTCAACCACATTCTATGTTATCTGCTATTTGAGTTTCAACTCCTCTCTGAAAGGGAGTAGCTAGACTTAGCCTGTTTCTTACCAAGCACAGCTTGCCTTCTTGCTTTACTGGAGCTGAAGATCAGTGCACTGCTGTTACAATCCTCATCCTCCATCAAGCAGGCAGCATGATACTCATTCCAGGTGAAGTGAATCAGCTTTAAAAAGAGGTGATTTTGGTCAGTGCACAAATGCAAGGGAGAGTCACAGAGTGGTCTGGCTTGGGAAGGACTTTAAAGGTCACCCAGTCCAAGCCCCCATCATGGGCAGGCATACTTTCAAGTAGATCAGGTTACTTAGAGCAATCTGGACTCTGCTGTCAAGCTGAAGTAGAAGGGATGGCTATGTACACCTGTTGATGTATTAGCACCCTAGCCCTTACCTGAACAGGTTTTAATACAGAATAAAGGAATAACTTCAAAGAAACTGGACATTCAGACAACAATAACTTCTTTGTTCAATGAGGCTGTCAAGGAGACTGGTACAGTAAAAATTCTCTGGTATTATCTTTGTAGTTATTCTGAAATTCCCACAAAGTGTAAAATTCACTTTTTCTTGTTCATTCTTGTTTGAAAAATGTCAGTGTGCTCATGAGACCAGAGCTAAACACAGAGTATCAATGAGTAAGAGAACAAAAAAAACAATAAAACAAAACAACAAATCAACAAATCAATTAACCTGAAACAATATCACTCTGACCCGTGGTCTAAACTTAGCCTGTTGGAAAACAGAAAGCCAAAGGTTTTCCGCTAGCATGAAGACCTTGTCCAGCATCTTGAATCCTTGAAAAACAAGAAGGAAAGCAAATATATAAAAAAAAGCCTCCAGATTTGTCCAGCAAAGCTGGATGAAACTGTAAGACTCCAACCTGTTTTCTAAATCCACTTTTCTCTTCTTCTTTTTTTTTATTTCCACCCTCAGTGCAGCTGTGGATCCTATTGCTAAGCAGTATATAAGCTGATGACCTCCCAGACTTTAACTATAAAAGACAAATGCAAAATATAAGGGGTGCATCAACGCCTTGTCAGCTTTGACAAGCTCATCCATATCTGACAAAATAGTGTGTATAGAAAAGTGTAAAAGACTTTCCTAACTCCATGGTAAAATACAGCAAATAACCCACATCTGTTTACATATGTGAGAGCAGGTGATATTAAATATCCTCCAGAATAACCACCTTCAGATAATTTATTCATCTTTTAGCTCTGTTACGTCCTTCTGTCATCCACACAGGCTTAAAATACATGAGTGAAGAAAATATAGTAATTTGAATGTCAAATTAGCAAGTGTACTTTTAAAGCTTCTTTTCTATAGATTACTTCTGCAGAGGTATATATCACATTTTCATCATAAAAGGAGTATGAGTAGAAGAATTGCTTATTTAGAGTTGGAATGATAAAAACACTGCTAAGAAAGCATCTCTCCCCTTCTTTCTGAATTTTCTCATTGATTTTTTTATTCTTAAAAATCTTTTCACATATTTTAAATTTTCTATGTATTAACCACATTTCAGAAAATATTTGTCCTCTTTTACCCACGTCTCAGTCACTTCCCCAGAAAACATTTTTCCTCTTATCTGCTGCAACATCTCCTGACATTTGGTAAACAGCAGTACCTTTCCATCTAAATCTTTAAAGTAGCCTGTCTGTAGATGGCAAGGGAGCCTATCAGGAGGAAAAACTGACACCTTTCTTGTGAAATTATTCTTCCTGAGCAGTTCTGGTGGTTAAACTTAAAGGAACATAATCCATCCCTGGTGCTCTCCTAAGTAATTGTCTGCCTTTCGTGGATGCACACAATTCCTCCCTCATTTGTTTCACCAGACCCTGATTGGTGATATTCTATGCAATGATCACTATTGGCATAAAAGCACATTATAATAAACCCTGCAGAGAAGAGAGAAAAGTATCATTGTCACAGGTGGGCTTGTAATTTGCAGTTAATAACTCAGAGCTGGTTGATAAAGGGCTAACAGTGGATGCATTGGAAAACAGTGGAAATATTCTCTCTTCATTTTCTACAATTTGTTCCTCAGTTTTCATACTAACAGAAGGAATAAATGTAATATTTGGAAATTTTCAGTTCTACTCAAATAATTTTTACATTAAAACATTTCCCAAGGATTTCACCTTATTTCTAAACATTATAAGTGCTGGAACTTGGAGGAGAATAGAATTCAATTCCTTAACTAATATAATGAATGTGTAATTCATATTTCCTCTCATTTTTTGGCAAAAGAGAGGAAATATCTATCATTGATAGCTGTGACAAATGTTGCTATATGCAATGTAGTTCCCTTGATAGTCTGACAGCTTCTTTAAAAACTAACAAAAACCTACTCTTTGTGTCTCCAAAAAAATCGCACTAACCACCACTTATGAAATAGACTAGAAAATGATTTATGTTTTAAAATTATCTGTTATAAAGTAACAGAACTCCTTTTACTGCATGGCAATCAAAAAATAAATCAAAAAGTAGCAACTTCAGATGGGTTTGCTTGAATAAGGGATTTCTGAATGTATTTCAAACTAATCAAAACCAAATAAACATACAAATTGGGAAGACCAATACAAATTATAATTTAAATCACTACCATGCTGGGTGACTTTTTAGGATGAAAAATGAAAAATATAAAAAATAATTTAGAGTCCAGCAAATATTTTGGCCCTAGAAACTCATTTTGTCTCTCCACAGAGTTACCTAATTTTATCATTATATTTTCATTTTCAAACAAAAAGAAATTTATTATGAAAAGAAAAATAAAAAAGTTTTGATTTACTGAATTTTCTATGTTTTATCTGGGAAAAACCCTGTGATAATTTCCAGAAAGAGTTAATGAAAGATGTTAATTTTAAAGAACTTAATTTTGATCTAGAAGCAATCAATAGGACAGGCTCTGTGCAAATCATGGTAACAAGAAACCAAAGGCCTGATTAAAACCTTATTAAAAATTCCAGGAACCAAAACATACCTAAAATACCTATTGCATAACTTCATATTCACCTTCTGATTTCACTTCTACAACTATTTTAACAACAAGGTAAAATATTCAACCCTCACAATAATCTAAACAGGGCTGGGCCAGGTTTTAGTCTAATTAAAAAAGTAATATAAAAATTAATACACCCACCACCACCACCTCCCAATTGTAATGGTTAAATTTAAGAAGGGGCAACAATTTAAAATCTCTGCATGTAGCAAAATAAGGCTTCTAACAAATCAAATTACTTCTTGATTATTATTTTTTTCCAACTCTCTCAGTAGGAATATTTCAGTATGTTTAAATGAGAACCTGATTTGACTTTTGCAGATGGAATATTTGGTGTCTGAAAATTTGTCTTTTAGGTTCATCTTTCAATGTACATTCAGTGATAACAGATAAACAACCACTAGTCATTTCTTATTTTACTAGGCCCATGATGATTTCTGAAAGAGAATAGATGTAGCAAATGAAAGCCTTCCCTACTGACATGACAAATATACATAGTAGGGAAGAAGGATTGAAATGAACTGTGGAATTCAATAAAAGCATGAAGTTACACAGTATCATACAGAAGAAGTATGTGTTATGTGTGACTACACTGCAGGAACTAAATCTGAAATATTCAGTGAAGTAACAGAGGCTGGCAGAGGCTGACATAAAGAGATTTCAAAGAGCAAGTTCAGTAAAATCCATTAAAACCCTTTCAAAACTGATGAAAAACTGCATGGAATGTTTCTGTGATAATGGTGACCTTTAACTTCATTGCTCTCAAGAAATGTACTTATCTTATTAGTGACTTTGCTGATGTAAAGCAAGATTCAGATACATTAACTTCTGTGGGAAAATTTGACATATACAGAACATAATAGCTTTTACCCAGGCAAATATGTTGTATTCAAGAGAGGAAAGTAGGAATTTTTGCACAGTTAAGAAGCTGGTGGACATGTATGAAGACTGAGCGGATGGTTCAGTCTTTTATTCTTCCTAGGCTAGAATTACTCTGGAAGTAGTTTCTCAATTCACTATCAAGTCATTAGACACACATATGTACAAACATCTGTATCTAATTTTTCATTCACATTTGTCCAATAAGTAATGACAAATAGAGTCCCATTAAATTAGAAATAATCTTATTCATTCTCATTTATTCTTCCTAAACAACTTGTTCTGGGTGAGGAGCATAATGTATTTGTTAAATTGCAATCCATCCTTTCAGGAAATGAACTAATACCACTCTTAGAATTTATGTATCTGGCCATTATCTACCTTCACTTTTATTTTGCCTTTTTCTGAATTTTAAACAATACTATTTCAAATAGTGCTTAAACTTACATGAGGTTTTTTTTACAGTGGTGTGCTGATTTACAGTATTATTGTACCCAATTCAGAAAGAAGCTATCTTACATTGATTCTGAAAAATTTATCATTTTGTTGTTTCCTTAAATGGCAATCTATCCCTAAGTAACTGAAAAATTATTAGGATTAGGATTTGAGGAATAATGAAAATTTAGAGTATTGGGAACTCCATGATCAAGTCATGTGTTGACTTGTTTGCAGTGAAAGGTAAAAAAAAGGAATTGTTTTAAAAATTCAAACATTTAGATTCTCAGTTAAGGTAATAAAGAAATCTTTATACCTGAGTTTGTTACCAATTTTCATCTTTTAAAACTCTGAGATTTTACTCTAGCAATGTAGTTAAACTAACAGTTTAACACTTAAGGGTTTTTGGTTTTCGTTTCAAAGTTTATATTTTATTGCTATTATTTGCATTTGAACACAACCTGAAAGCCTTTTTCATCTGTACCTGTTTATATTTTCCCCTTTATATCTTAACTATGATTAAGCAAAGCATAACAAATTATGAATATACTGCTCTTACAGTTTCATTGTGATATTCTTTCTAGCCCTCCAACAAAATAGAGCTACATTAAAATAATTTGCATGCTGTCTCTTATTATCTATGTTTTGAAGCATACAATAGGTGTAATTCTTGATCTATACAAGATACACACTTAAATGTATAATAATATTTTACTATAAATAATTTTCTATATAGTCAATAAAAGCCATTGAGCCTTTGCATGTCTCAGTCTTCATACACAGGTCTGATCAACTCAATTAGAGAAGTTATTTTTAGTATTTCTAATGATTGTAAAAGATTCCAGTAAAAGTAATCCATTCCATAAAATTACATATCATATGCATGTTGTTCCTGAGAGCATTTGGTTAAATGTTGCAAGCTGATATAGAAACTACAGTTTTAAAACACTGTCTACTCACAGCATGCCATCTCCAAGTTGCCTTTCAAAAGAAGAATTCTAGATATAGGGGTGAATATCAGCTCACTCTCCTGAGCACAATTTTCCATCTGAATGTCATTGTGCACAAATTCTTCTGTTATCCAATGGCCTAAATGCTTCTTCAAGGTGAAACACTGGAAAATTTTCTGGCCACAGTGGTTCAATTTGCCCCTCCTTCTCCACAGAGCAGCTTTCAAAGTCTGTTTATAGATTTTTCATTGCTAGGGAAATGTTCATGACTTTTCTGGTGATTTCTGTATAGCTGTCTTTCTAAAGAGACCTTTTGGAACCATGAAAGAAAGGCAGAATCTGATTTTTCTAATTCTTGTTGCACATATGCACCTTCATGAGGTTTTAGGTAAGAGAAGTATAATTTGAGAGAGTGTTCCTATCTCCAGCAGGGACTATATAAATAATATAAGAATGTTTTTCTTTCTATCAAACTGGAAAAGAGAGGTGAGTCTGAAGAAATCATACTAGCCATCTCAAGATGTTTCTATAAGCACACTGTTTGCTACAGTCTTCTGGTGGAAATAGCAGAGTCCTTGTAAAGAAACAGAGCAGCTGCTGCGACTCTCTATGGAGACTGGTAACCACATTTTCAGGCTGTTAACACAAAGAGACACTGTGTGTCCATTCTGTGGCCTACAACCAAGAGTTGTAGGGCCATGATTGTCATGTCTCAGTCTTGCATGCTCCCAGTTGCCTGAGCTGCTCTACAGATGAAGTAGAACAACAAGACTCTTGCCTTCCCCTTCCCAATTGCCCAGGGAGATGATGGAGTCACCCTGGACATGTTTAAAAAAAGACTGGATGTGGTACTCATTACCATGGTTTAGTTTTTGAGGAGGTGTTAGGTCACAGGTTGGACTTCAAGGTCTCAAAGGTCTTTTACAACCTAGTTCATTCTGTGATTCTGTGACCTTTCCCACTCTTGCCTCCAGCTTCTCCTGACAGCATCTCCTCTGCTGCCAGCTGGTAATTCTTTGCAAAGCTGTCGCACATTTTTTATTCCCTGACAGGGATGGTGGAGCTCAGTTGCTCCCACGACTAAAAAGGAAACAGTTTATTCTTCCCATGGACATATGGCCATAGCCAATGCAAAGTGACTTCTGTATTGTAAAGCAAAATGACACTGAAGCAACGCTGAGCAGACAAAACCCGTGTTGTTAATTAAGACCACCTACCTGTGATATTTCTGAACAATTTTTTTCCCATATCCTTTCACATATAAGATCAATTATTTATGAAATTTATTTATAAGGTAAATTATTTACAAAAATGATTAGTTATGAGAAATAGTCCCTGGAAAGTCCCAGGCATACAATGAAAGGAAGTGCACTTGCAGATTCTTTCAAAAAAAGTTCTATATTTCTTAATGACCCAAATCATTTGCTGGGATGTGTTTGACTTTCATATTATCTTATTCACTCTGTTGTGAAATTTGGACAATATTTTCTTCTGATGCAATTTGGGCAATATAATATTGTCAATAAGACATTACATTGTGATGATTTACTGAAAAGAAAAATTAGTTAAAATTTTCAATAGATATAAAAAGCAGCACTAGGGAATATTTTAAAAATCTCCTTCCTGTATCTGATGTTGTAGGTTGAAATCCAGATATGAATACAGTGGAATAATTTTTAGAGGATAAACACACATGATTAGAACTATCAGTTTATGACATGACCGCTACATGATTGACAATTACTCTGCTTTGCATACCACATGCAAAGAAATTAAGAGCTCTTTGTCCAGGTGCCATGTTGTGATCTACTGAGAGAAGCTGTTTACCACATTTAATGGTTTGAAAAATTTGCTGCTGGATACCGTCCTCAAATTTCTGATAGACTGATGAATGTTTTATTTATACTTTTTGTATTGCTATTCTAGTCTTTTGAAATTTATTTTCACTCTCAGAGTCATAAGTGTTATTGCCTTTTTTTCTGCAGTTTGTAAGTTCTGGTCATCCTCCAAAAAGTCATCTTTAGAAAATTTACCTGTATTTATGTAACTGTGATTGCTAAGAAATTTGAATTTATTTTGTTTCTGTTCTTCGCAATCTTTGAAAACCAATTAGTTTTCTTCCAGCTCTTATAAGAAAGACCAACAGATGATTAAGGTTTTCAGAATGGCTAAAACTGTCTGGCTACACCACCATATGTTCACTTTTGGAACTTTGTTTCAATGTTCTTAATCCAGATGGTGGTAGAAAACATTGTATATTTTAGTACACTTTAGATTTTTTGCCACATCCTTATATGTTTTTCAGACAGCAAGACAAACCTATCTGTTACCATGGATTCAGAGCTTTTTCTCCTCTTTTGTACTGGGTTGCTACATTGATTTGTTAATCTTAATTTTATTATTTCTTTTAGTATCATTTCATTTATTCTTTAGGTACAAAAGAAAGAACCTAACTTTTATGGTCTATTGTGTTACCTAAGATACTGTCAGAGCATTAGAACTACTGAAATGCTTTCTGACATATAGGATACCTCCTCCATCCACATGGCCTTTAGCTATCAACTCAGCTTGTTTTTTTTGGGGGGGGTTTATTATTATGTACAGTCTCTCATGAAAGTCTATCTCATGTTTTTGGAAGGGAGTGGCATTTCTGTAGTAAGCCAAAATGTGATCTTGGTTACTATATTGCGACTTTCTGTGATTTGAGGCATAAGGCCTCTTTTCCACCTGACAGCTCCAATAGTTGAATAACAGGCATTTTGGTCAGCTGGATGCTTTCAGCAAGGGCTTTCTCATGATGCTTTCTGAAACACATGATCAGAAACCTCCCCGATGTGATGATTTTATTCCAAAGAGCAAAGTATATTCCTTTTAGGTATATTCACACTCTCTTACGGAGTCTTTAGTGAACCTTTTATCAAATGGAGCAGATTGCCACTTTTCTGTCACTACAGCTCCCTGGATAAATCGAGTAGTACATTCTCAATTGTTAGTAATGGGTAGCAAATTTTTTTGCAGGTGCTATTCATCAGCTTTGAATCAATGCAAAGCCTTAGAAAGAATAGCTTGTTCCCAAGAATGTGATTTCATAAAAAGCTCTAGGTTGAAGCACTTTCTTCATCCTCTGAAATGAAACAAAGCTATTAGGATTTTCATTCATGAAAAAAAAAAGAAGGTAAAATGCTAGCTTCAGAATAGTTAACATGACCAAGATTAGGATACTAGTTTGAAACTAAGATAACAACCAATTATAGACATAGTTTTTTAAATTTTTCCTGTTAGTGTTCTTCTATTTTAATAATGTAATTAAATATCCACTTCAGTAATGCGTTCATTTTGCAAAAAAATACTTTCAAGACTAAATAGTGTGGAATCTGGAGAATCATGTTCTGATACATTCTTAGAGAGCAGTCTATTGCCTGAAGAATTTCTTTTATCTTTTATTTTATTTCATTCTATTTCCTAATAAAACATATATTAATCTAATGGGTGTATTTCTATAAAAAAAGGTATGACTACTGTATGATTCCATTTCTGCCATTGCTTACTCCCCAAACACAACTGCTGAAAATAGTGATGGGTCAAAATACTGAGCTTCCTTCTGATTTTTGTGAAAACTTTTCTGTCATAACATCAGCTGGGCTAAGCTGAATCCATTTTGTCAGTTTCCCATGCTATCTTGTATATTCTGCTTAGAATTTGCAAATGCTATTTATGTGTCCGCTTCACTAACATATTTCCTTATATTGCTGATAAAGGTCCATAGCAACCATTATTTCACTTAATGATCATTTCCTCACATAGTACTGGGTGCTTTTAAAAGGGTCTGTTACATGCACTGTATTTCGAGTCCCATAAAGTGTAAGTAGTACCACCTTTTCTTGGTCAAGGTCCTTTCCCCTATGAACAGACTTCGTCATGAGATTGTGCCAGCCCATTTCTGCACCTTTGTGCTGCCAGTACTGCATTACAGACACATTCCTGATCCTGCTGTGATTCCACTGTTGTTGATTTAACAACACAGTGGCAAATTTGGCTGCTGTCTTCATGTGTTATGTGCACACTGAGAGACTTAAAATCTGTTAAAGACATGCTCCAGGAAATCTTCTTTGAATTACAAGGCGTTATTCCTCAGTCACCTTCACATTACTGCACTACTTAGGAGAGCCCACTACCCCAGAATACAAAATCTGTATGTACCTTAGCTTCCTCTCCTGTTTACAAGCTTGTTGTTGCCTATAGTGCTCTACATGTTCCCTGAATAATTTGAATGGTGGAAAACATTCATTTTTAATTCACATTTTTTCAGCTCCCCTCCCATGTTTCTTGGTGTGGTGATTCTATAATTCTGTCTGTAACTGCAAAGGTGAACATGTTTATTTTGTTTCCTATCTAGGATGAATGATATTGCTCTCCTAGAAGCATTTCTGCAGGGGTGGGCTGCTTTTCTCAGCTATGTTTCCAGCAATCTTGAGTTGTATATTCCAGAACCATATCTTAAGTGTCTGGTTTTATGCATTGATAGAGATGGATCTTGAGTTGGGAGGAACTGTACTCTATCCCATTCCAACCAGTTTCATATTCTTACGCAGACCTGCAGAAGGTGACCTAAGGTTCCTGGTTAGTGGCAAGTTGAACAAGAATCAGCAGTGCCCAGGCAGCCAGGAGGGCCCCTGTGCACTGGGGGCATCAGGCACAGCAACACAGGTGGACAAGGAGGGGATTGTCCTGCTCTGCTCTGCACTGGGGCAGCCTTACCTCCAGTGCTGGGGCAGGTCTGGGTGACAGTAGAATAAAGATGTTGAAGAGAGAACTTCAAAGGAGGGCAATGAAGATGCTAAAGGCCTTGAGGGAAAGCCATGTGAGGAGTGGCTGAGGTCACTTGGTCTGTTCAGCCTGGAGAAGAGGAGAGAACTCAAAACAGTTGCACCTTCCTCATGAGGGGAAGAGGAGGGGTGGGCACTGATCTCTTCTATGGGGTGAGCAGTGATAAGACTTGAGGAAATGGCCTGAAACTGAGTCAGGAGAGGTCTACATTAGATAACAGGAAAAGGCTGTTCTCCCAGAGGGTGATTGGGCACTCCAACAGGCTCCCCAGGAAAGAGGTCACAGCAGAAAGCCTGACAGAGCTCAAGAAGTATCTGGACAGCCATGGCTCTTGGGGATGTGGTGTGCAAGGGCAGGAGTCAAACTTCATGATCCTGATGGTTCTCTGCCAACTCATATTCTGTGCTTCTGTGATAAAATGCCTTAGTCATTAAATCTTCATTTTCTTTTTCTTTGTAATACTGAACTTATCTGTTGAAAATTCATGAAAAAGTCTATAATTGAATAAAACCCAAGATCAGTAGGAACGTGCAGATGGAAACATTATTTTACCAAAAAATAGGCATGGGGTAGTAACCTCAGTTGTAGAAATTTTTTTCACCTACTATGTGAATAGAATTGGTGATGTCCTCCCTTGAATACTGCATGCAGTTCTGGGCCCCACAATTTAATAAGAATGTGGAGGTACTCAAATGCATCTAGGGGAGGTCAATAAGGCTGGAGAAAGAGCTGAATGGGATATCCTGTGAGGAGCAGCTGAGGGATGACTTAATTCCGCTTCTGTACAGTGAGCGTGGTGAGACACTGGCACAGGTAGCCCAGAGTTGTGGATACCCCGTCCCCAGAAGTGTTCAAGGCTAGGCTTAATAAGATTTTTGAGCAATCTGGTCAAGTGGAAAGTGTCCCTTCACAGGTCAGGGGAGTTGGAACTGGATAGTTTTTGAGATCCCTTCCAATCCAAACCATTCTGTGATTCTATGATGCAGTAATTATCTTTCACCAAATATAAGGAATCCTCATCTTTGTTTGAGGAAGAGAATTAATGAAAAAGTAGTTCCAGGTAGCTGTGGCTTTTTTCACAGATTCTTACCCATTTCACTTCACTCCTCTGTGTCAGAGACAGCAGAACTTATGAGCCTCTTTGTGGTCTCAGAGAACAGAATTGAATGGCTCCTCTCAGCAAGTGCAGAAGGATTAAATAATACTTGATTTTCTGAACATCTCTTTTGAGGATATGATACTTATGAGTTCTTAAAATAGACAGAGTAATTTCCATTTCTCAGCTCTGGAATATGAATTTTTCTGAATGACTTGATAGAAAGGTATAGGAAAGGAAATGAAGCTATTGCCAATGAGATGGAAAAGGAATTAGCCATTAGCAAGGCATAATCAAAGTCAATAATACAAAGGATACAATACGGCAGGCTTAGTAAGAATATCATCTTGAGTATCAGATAACAGTACCTTCCTTTGAATACTTTATGCTACTTTTGCACATTTTATAGCAGAACAATCCAATATATATTTCCATCTGACTACTACAGGTTGTGCACCAAGATACAATGTTTTCTTCCCTGCCAGATGAATAGCAATTTTGTGAGGATAAAGTTTATTTCATGGGCTGAATGCTAGCAAGAGTTGTTGACTCTGGGACCTTTCATCTAAAAGGAAAAATGTCTACTGGCACATTTAAATCTAGCTGCCACAGTGTTTATCATCTCTCCTGTTACACAGCCACATTCCTCGAGGCACAAGAGATGGGAAAGATAATTCTTTGGTTTCCTTTCACACTAAATTAATTATGAAGGTAATAATCAGAAAACAGACAATGTGCAGCTCTTTCAAAGTTACTAGAAAGATTTGTTGGGAAATAAAATGCAGCAGCTGTGAAATATTTTTTCATTCTATTGAAAGTGGTTTCAAAACCAGTATGTATCATGTTTGTTATGTTATTAATTAGGGACAGACATGGGTTCCTGGAGTCAGCCTTCAATGTAGGGATGCATCCTACTGCCTAGGGCTTCATAGCAGTGGCAAAGTGATGCATTTCCTGTTGAGCTGGTCTTTTTATTCTTCCCCCTGAGTCAGTTTCCTGTGATACTCTTCTACGAGTCACAGAGAGGACTGCTGTGAAAGACAACTCTGGGGGTTTCTGGACCAACCACACACTGAGGATGTCAGACTGAGTATTTGATCAGCATGTTCTTCCATGGCATTCCCATGAGACAGGGAAATATGGCTCACAAAAATCCCTCACAGCTCATCCTTTCTGCCTTTTCCCCAGAGACAGGGCTGTGCTACAACACAATTGAGCACTTCCAGCCCAGGGTACTGGGAAAACTGTACCAAGGTGATGGACTACTGTTCCTAGGAGATTAGAGGCTAGATGGCATTTCACAGCTTGAGGCAAGTTACACGAAAGGAAAGAAGTCAGTGACTGATACCCCAAAAAAGACAAAAAATCCCCAAACAAACTACAACAACAAAAAAACCCCAAACCAAACCAAAACCCAACCAACCAAACAGAAAACCCAAAACCAAAACAGACAAACAAAAAAATTTGAAAAATGTATCTATCTTCTTATCTACAATCAACTTTAAATGATCTTCTAAGAAGTGTACTTCACGTATGTTTTCCACATGGTATGTTGACCAACCTAAGAAGCAGCATGCCTAACTTAATATGTAAATGGAAAACAACCAGTTTTGCCCTGATTTAACCATATTGGTAAATTTCAATTTTTCCCAGACCTATATATGATGCTTCATTATATCACTGATATCAAGAATCCAGCAAGCATGTTTTCCCAGTCATGCCCTTAGTGTTAATTGAGAGGAAACACCTTGGGAATTTCTTGTAAAGCAAAACTCACAAACACACTTGCTTCTCCTCTAGATCAATGTAAGGTACTACAGGAAGGATGCAGCCCTGAGATCATGAAGTCTACATTTCTTTTTATTTTTATTTTCAATGGTGTCCTATTTTGTGGTATTATTTATAATAAATTAAAATATTAAAAGTTGTGTGGACATATTTCATTAATAAAGTTTATTCTCACATTAAATAATTTAAAATGTCTATTTTTAGTGTATCTTTTAATCACAGCAATTTTCCATCAGTAGCTAACTAAATTTGTCAGACAAACAAGAATAAACACATCAGATGCTTTTATTGTGAATAAACCACATACTTGGTTTTGAGATAGAAGATCAATTGTTGTTACTTTTGTTACTTTTGTCTTGTTCTACCTTTTTTTTTCTTTTTTCCTTTGACTTTGCCTTTCAGATATACTTCAGGTCTATATTTATATCTGCTTCATTTACAAGAGATCTCAAGAAGTAATAATGCACTGTTTCTCTGTATGGTAAGGTGGCAACCTAAGAGCTAAACAAAGAAAACTTATCGTCTAAAATATATGAGACTTTTAACAAAATTGCTTAATATTTAGGTACTGCTAACAGGCTTTACATAACAAATAGTTACAAAAAAATTTCATGATATTGGTTTCTTCCCTTTCAAGTTTTAAACCAAAGAAAAGATTCACGGTTGCATAGATGTAACTGCTTGTGTTCTAGTGCTGTTGAGTATCTGTCAAGAGGGAGTGGGTAACAGTGAGCAGCAGTTGTTCAAATCTTATGAGCAAGATACCAATTTTAATACACTGGTTACAGTACTTTAAGGAATTAGTTGTGTACTTGTCAGGATGGTGGGAAAAACAATTTCCTTTTGTTCAGCAGCAGCATTGATAACTCTCCTTGCAACTGTCAGTTGTGCATAAACCACACTATTCCCTTCTTTCCCCAAGTTCACTGATCTTCAGCTTGACTGAGTCAACTTGGAGCTGACCCTTGGCCAAACCTGAAGAAATTCACACAGGCCCTGATGGCCTCAGATCAAAGTCATGAACAAACAGAGCTTTTTCTGGTTTCACTTAAATCTAAAACTCGAGATGATGAAATTTACATGAAATTAAATAGACCAAATATTTTAATTAACCCCTTTGGGAACTTCAACAAAACTTCACAGAGCTTTGCAAGTAAAGACACAGAATATAAATGAGGGATGTCCAAGCTACCATGCTCAGAAAAAAAAGTGAATTGCCCATTCCTATCAAGGGTATTCATGTGAGATAGATAGTTCAAGTCCATTTATATTGTGCAAGAAAACCTGCATGTATCTTGTATGTACGTGTATCTGCATATACAAACCTGACCCTAACAGTGGTACTTACAGATCGTGCAAGTAGCATTTTACCATGCAAGTGATGTAATTGAGCCCAGTACAGCATCCGTGGGTGGTACAATTTGATTAATAAAGCAATCTAACATTTATTAAATCATCTATTAACTGCAAGAATATTTATTTCAAACTCTTAAATGAGACTTTTACCATTTTATGGGTATCATCAAGGACTATCTGCATAATCCAAAAGCAGAGAAAAATGATAATCATCTGTCAGCAGTAGATTAGGTGTTTCCTATATCATCTGTTTTGAGGTAAAAAGTCTACAAAGTTTTCATAGGACATTTTGTATTCTGGTATAGAGAACAGGCAATTCAAAGGTTTTGAAGGGTCCACATAGTTCTTTACTTATTTTCACTAGGTGAGACAGTGGTGAAAGATGGTATTCCCATTTACCTCTGGGCAGTAGTGGGAGTTCATTAAGTAGCCTACTGAAGGGGGAAGCACACAGCTGCTTTACAAACTGCCTGTCTAAGGTCCACTCACAGGTTCCCAAAGAAGAGTGAATTGATGGGGGGAAGGGGGAAGCACACAGCTGCTTTACAAACTGCCTGTCTAAGGTCCACTCACAGGTTCCCAAAGAAGAGTGAATTGATGGGGAGGAATAGCACAACAAAGACATTTGTGCACTCCTAGATTTCAGGTCGATGGTCATTTAGATACAACTTTTCCCACTGTCACAAAAGTGAATTACCAATTTACTAAAATAATTAGATTCCTGCCTTGTCCCTTTTGTCTTTACCCTAGGGTGCTACCAAATGAAACAAAATACTTGAAATTTTTGGTGTTTAAATTTGTTCCAACCTCCCTCCTCCAAAACATACAAATTTTGGAAGGCATGTTTTTGATATTACTGCATATTCTTGCATACTTCACACTGCAATTCCCAAAGGAATAGGTCTCCAGCCATTTAATTTGTACCTCTTGTCTTTCTAGGACTTTTGAATTGTTCTCTTAAGATTTATATTAAGAAGGAAAATAAGATGCTTTCACATTGCATTTCAAACAATACAACTCGGGAAATTACTGACAATAACTTACAATAAAAAAGCAGTGTGTTCTTCCTCTAAGGATCTGCTCAGGAGAAAATAGGAAGGAAAAAAGGGGGGAAAGCCTCAGGTGGTAATTTAGCCTCACAATAAATATATTCGCTGGGTTGTAAAAAATCCTTAAGTGCTTGTGAGGAGAACTGCTCAACTTTATGCTGTAACTTTAACCTGACTCCTTAACTTAACTGAAATAAGTTTTTGTCTATTTATAATTTTTAAATATGAAGTAGTTTCATTTACTTCTCTTTGCATACCTCTGATTGAAATATGTGTTTTGCATGTTAAGAGCAGAAAAAATACTGAAAAAAAAAAAAAAAAGGTGTACTGCTTCTAGCCCTGAAAAATTCAAATATTTGATACGTATAAAATGGACACCTAAGAGATTTTGTGAAATAAAAATGAGAAATTTCTCCATATTTCTAGTTTGTGTTTTATTAAAACAGGAGAACCATAAGTGAAACAGGTAACAGAGGATTATCTTGGATAGTCTCTGTCGCATGCTTGTTCTATGTCACAAACAGCAGAATTGAGGTGACGAGGTATTACTACAGCCTAAACACAGCACAATGACATCTGTCAGCCCAGGCACAAAAAAGAGAGTACCACGTCACCAAAACCTACACTCTATTAATACATGAGATTTTTGATACCGCTAGGCCTTTACAGCTATTGTTTGTTTCCCGTCTAGTAAGGACTTAACTCACAACTTGATAATATTGACATATTTCAAGTAAATCTTCTTATGAACTTACTATCTAAAGCTTTCTAATGAATTTCAGACTCAGCTTGGACAGCAAAGCTGAAGGCTTAGCCATTCCTAGCTGTTTGCGTTTTATGACTATTACCTATTTCCAGCATTTTTTGTGTTCTGCTAGTAATGGCACTGCCCCACAAGTACTTGCCTCCTGTGTGAAAATGTAATCCAAAAATATGCATATTATAATGTTCAGGGAAGAAAACATCTTATGTTTTTCCAGTTACAATATTACTGAGGCCTAAACTTATATTAGAGAAAGGAAGGAAATTGGCCTCAACACAACTGATGTGAGTCAAAGGAATTTCTCTTTTGACTAGTGGTACGGGTGAAAGTTTTAAAAAGTTTATCTTAATACTAGATGCTTATTTTAAGAACTTCAGTTCTTTCAGATACTGAAATTCAGAGACAGACATTGGCTTTCAGCACATAAAGACCCACTCCTGTTCATAATGAATATCTTGATATTACTATTGCCTTCAATGGAAACACGAGCTGGATTTCAAAGAAAGCTTTTACATTAGGTTGCCTTAAAATACTCTGTGGAATAATCACTTGCTAACCTAAACTGAATGTCCAAAACAAGAATGAGAGATACTAAAGAAAGGCTCGAATTATGCATGAAAGAAAATAGACAAAAGAATGAAAGATTACAAAAATAGAAACTAAAATTTAGTGATAAAATGAAAATTTAAGACTTAGAGATTGGTGAAATCCAAGTCAGTGGAAATATGAACACACTTCATTTCATCTGGTCCAGCATCCATTTGAGAGAAAGACAACAAAACACTGGATACCTGTATAACATTAAAGATGTAATTCAACTGTCAGAAACAATTCCATCAAAATCTGACTATTAGAGCATTTATAGAATGTGTGCATGGCATGTGAAACATATGATGGCATTAGATGCCATTAGAGCCAATCCTATAATGAAAATAATGTTCAATATAATTAGTAACAGATGTTTACATACAGAATTTTTTTAATGATTACATTATTTTAATTGAACTGTACATAGGTTTCTTTACAATACTAGAAGTAAAAGAGGTACAACACTAGATTGTACAAAACTTTATTTACTTGGAAATTTTTCTGTCTAAGTCAGGCCAATTATTTGCTGGCCTTTAAACCTACAAAACAAAATAAAATATAATCCCCATGTCTCCCAGTTCACTATTGCTTTCCTCCAAGCATTGCCAAAACATTTCACTTGGGAATTAATCCCAGAAACCATGCAAGTTTCCTATCAACCATGAAATTTAAGTCCATTGAATTTGGTGAAAGCTGCCATGCAAAATTTTGGTCTTGCTCAGCAGTGCACTTAATTTTCTTTCTCTTTCATTTATTTTGAATTAATGAATTGACCCAGATTACACCATAAGAAAAAAAAAAAAAAAAAAAAACCAACAAACAAATAAAAATAGAATGAGACAATTCCTTTAATAAGATCTTAGCCATGTTCAATTAAAAACACACAAAACCAAGAAACACCAAAGAGGATTGGAGCTTGAGTTAGCAGTAATGTTATATACAATGCTTAGAGTGTTGTAGCTGAGAACCCCTTACACTTTTTGACATGAACCTTGACTATAAACCAGTCAGTCAATCCATGCATTCTTTTTCCTTTGAATCTGAACTGACTTCTCCCACTACATAACTTCCACATCTGAGCTCATCCCACCAAAAGGAAAAAGCAAGGTTTTAAGGAAGCAACAGCAAAATCACATTTTGTTCTCAGATGACGAATAATTAGCATCAGGATGCTAATTCTATTAGGTTGTGTTCAGTTACTTTATATTAGCTTAGTATCTCATTCTCCTCCACTCTATAGAGCAAATTCCTGTTAGCATCAAGAGATTATTTTCTTTAAATGTAACAAGACTATGGAATTATTTGATTCATATTTAGTGACAGCTGAATAACACAATTCTAGAGGAGATTTAATTAAACAAAGACTTATACCTTCAGCAAGTCTAACAACCATTATTGTCTTTTGTTGTATTTAGTACTTTATGCATTTTTCCCAACAGTAAATTCAGTAATATACAGCAGTCAGACTGATGACGGTTTTAATGAAGGAACATCCTGTTCCTGTTCCATTCTGAACAATTAGAGTAACAGCAACTAGAATGCTTTCCATTTATTATTCTGTCATAACATTTCAAGAGATAGGGAGGAGCTGTTTTCTTCAGTGTGTGGAAAGAAAATGGAAAAAAAAAAATGGAAAACAAATAAATGAAACAAGTCAATGTTCCTTCCACCCTGTTTTGGTTGGTATAGAGTTAGTTTTCCTGCACAGCAGGTACAGTACTGTCTTTTGCATTTAGGATGACAATAATGTTGATAACACACAGTTGGTTCTGTTGCTGAGCAGTGCTTAAACTAAACCAAGGACTTTCCAGCTTCTTATGCTGCCCTGCTGAAAACAGGTTGGGCAGTGCACAAGAAGCTGGGCGGGAGCACATCAGGACAGTTGGCTCCAGCTGGCCACGTGGCATCCTGCTCAGCACGTAAACTACAGGGAAAGCTGGCCAGAGGCTGCTGCTCGGGAAGTGGCTGGGCATCTGCTGGTTGGTGGTGAGCAGTTGGTTTTTACTTGTGTTCTTTGTTTTTCCTTGGGTTTTATTTTTCTCTCTTTTTGTTATTTTCCCTTTCACAACATTTTTGATTATTATTTTTGTCATGATTATTTCAGTTATAAAGATGTTCTTTTTTAAATCCAGGAATTTTCTCACTTTTACCCTTTAAATTCTCTCCCCAAAAACCCCCAACCAATCAACCCACCAACCAAAGAAAAAAACCTCCAAAAAACAAAACCCCAAGCTGACTTTTTTGTCCTAAGAAATGCTCTAACAAGGATTAAAATGGGATGTCAATACAGTTTCTTGTTTCCCATTTCATTGCTTTTTACTTGGAAGTGCAAGGTCTAACACTGACTTGTTTTTGTATTTTGTATCAATGATAGTCTTTATCTGCTATTTTCCACCTATGAACTTTCTCACATTTTTTTATTTAAGCTCACTAGAGCATCAAATGGATTGATGACCCCGGCTCACATTGTCAGCAAGTTTAGCTGAAAGCATTACGCAGCCTACCAAAATTTAACCAGCTAAGTACCCTTTCCCAGGCTGTATTTAAAGAGTGTGTTTTATTCACACCATTGCTACTAATGATGGATTATCTGATTCATATATCTGCTTCCCCTTAGGAGGCTGTAGAGAGAGACAGGAAAATTGACTTTGTTTAATACAAAAATTTATTTTTAGTGTGCAAAATCCTATTAAAATTATTTATATGGCAGGAGTACTTACAAAAGAAGAGCCAGAGAACCAATTTTACATCATTTATATCCCAATATCAATGAGTTTTACTGCCTTGTGGGAAGCTGGTAGTTAATTAAATAAAAATATTCCATAAAAAAATTCTTTAGGCTGAAGTGTATAATTGAGTCTACTTTGCCTGTCTTAACCTCAAGAGACTTACTTACAAATAAGAGAATTAAAAGTCTTTGAACTTTTTCTAGGTAAATCTTTCTGGTAAAATTTTTCAAGGTAAAACCTTTCTAGGGTTTTTTATAATTTTTATGCTGCTTTTCCATAAAAAAGTGTCCACTAGCAGCTGTTTACAACTATTAGAACTGAGTGGATTATTTGTGTTCAGCTATTATACATAATTTGCCAACAATGGCTGATTATTTCTAACACTAGGATTCATGTAGGGGGAATTAAAAGGAAAAAAAAACCCAACCAAACTAAAAAAATTGAATTTACAGTTGTTTTTTATTGGTTGGTATTTATGAACTTCTTGTTAAGAAAGGCTTGTGTGTTTTGCATGATCTATGTCTAATACAGTGTCACGAATCTGTACAACCAAAGCCACCAAGACATTTTATAAACAAATGTTTTTACAAGAAAACACTCATTCATTGAAAATGCAGGTAGCGTCTGCTTTCTCAAATGTCTTGACATCTTGTTCAGGAAAAGGGAATTCCCTTAGAAATTAATAATATAATTTTTTAAAAAAATTTTATTGATATTTAATAAAAAAAAACAAACTGAAGAACTGACCTCAATTATCTCACAATTTCTTCTGTTAGAATAAAAATGTCTCATAAAACATTAGTAAGACCTCTGTTCAAAAATGCACAGAAAACCAATTTGTCCTTTTTTCCTTTTTTAGAGGTAGAATTCATCCTTAATTTGAAAGAAATTATGAAAGAGAATAAAGAAGATCAAAAACAATATATCCTGACTCACATCTCCTGCAATTTACATTAAGAGCAGCACAGAGCATAGAGATAGAATGTAATTTTTTCTATAAATTTGCTCTTAATAAATGGAAGCATAAAAATCAGCAAGGCTTGTAGGCTAAAAATATTTTTGCCATTATTAATGATTTTAGCTGTACTCAAAAGCAGATGTGAGTTTTCCTTTAATTAGAGGTATTGCACCAACTTATTAATAAAGCAGTAACTTGCAACTCTAAAATCACTGTGTTTGCAAGATGATAGACTAGCTATAAACAATTAATATTCTGTCCCTACATGAATATGTTTTCCAAGGAAACTCACTGGCCTAAAACAAATGTTGTGATATGTGACACATGTGAAGATATGCAATATTCAGTTGAGCTAATGGCTGTTGGTGTTTTCCTATCTAATCTAAGAACTTGGCAAGAAAATCAAGATCCATGGAGCAGCTTCATAGAAAATAACACTATCAATGAGATATTTTCTTAAATCATTGGTAACTTGTATGTTAAGCAGCTTCTACTGTGTGTTTTATAGGAGTTTGCTGGATATGTATTTTGTAACTGCAATACTTTTGTCTGAAAATTCTGACCTCTGTCAAGGATTTTCCTTAGTTTTTTCATATTCAGTTTCATAAAATATTGGAAAACAAGCTAGTAGCTTAGACCTAAGAAATTTCAGAATTGGTTAAAACAAGCCATATAATTTTCTATTCCTTTATTATGCAAATCACATCTAAATTTCTGAATAAAGTATGAGAAAAAAACCCCTTCATAAACAAGTAAACCTAAAATGAATTCTGACATAATAGTCAGTAATTAATAAGAGGACAAAAAGAAGAATCCTAGAACTGACTGACCAGTCAGCTTCATCTCTGTGTCTTGCATAGTGCAGTTTCTCCTGGAAGAAACTATGATCTCCATATGTTGAAACATATGGGACACTGGGAGGTGACACAACCAGTGTGACTTCACAGACCAAATCGTGCCTTACTAATTGATACAGTGTCTTTCTGTGATGGAATGACTGAACAGTGGAGAAGGAAAGAAACACAGGTGTCATTTACCTATAAGGCCTTTGATATGGTCTTCCAAAACATTCCTGACATTAAATGGGACCGATGTGGGTTTCATAGGTGGATGGATGGATGGATGGATGGATGGATGGATGGATGGATGGATGGATGGATGGATGGATGGATGGATGGATGGATGGATGGATGGATGGGTGGATGGATGGACGGACGGATGCATGGATGGACGGATGCATGGATGGACGGATGCATGGATGGATGTTTAATTGGGTGAGGAATTGTCTGGATGGCCATATCCAAAAGCTTTTATAGTCAATGTCTCAATCCCCAGGTGGAAAACCATTGACGAGTGATGCTCCTCAAGAGTCTGTACTGGAAACTATCTTTCTCAATGTTTGTGAACTGCACAAACTATATTTGACAGAGCAAAGGGATGCCATTCAAAGGAATCCTGACAGGTTTGAGACGAGGCCTGTGCAAATATCTTGAAGTTCAACAAAAGCAAGTGCAAAGTGCTGTGCCTGGATCAGGGTTATCCCCCCAGGATAAGTATGGGCTGGGGGATAAAGGGACTGGCAGCAGCCCTGCCAAGAATGACCTGGGAATGGTGATGGATGAAACCATGAACATGACCCAGCCATGAGCACTCCCAGCCCAGAAAGCCAAACATGTCCTGGGCTGCATCCAAAGCAGCGTGGGCAGCAGGGGAGGGAGGGGATTCTGTTCCTCTGCTCTGGTGAGACCCACCTGGAACCCTGCATCCAGCTCTGGGGTACCAGCTCAGGAAGGACACAGACCCCTAGTGCAGATCCAGAAGAGGACCATCTAAATGATCCTCCAGGATTCATGAATGACCAGAGGGATGAAACATCTGCCCTATGAAGGAAAATTGAGAAAACTAAATTTTTTTGGCCTAGAGAAGAGACCACTCTAGGACACCTCATTGCAGCCTTCCAATATTTAAAAAGGAGTCTGTATGAAAGACAGAGACACTTTTTTCTAAGTTCCTTAGGGACAGAAAAAGGGGTAAGAGTTTTAAACTGAAAGAGGTTTGAGTTCATTTAAGTAGATTTAGTATAAGGAAA
Organism: Certhia americana; assembly: GCA_018697195.1. Taxonomy (NCBI): domain Eukaryota; kingdom Metazoa; phylum Chordata; class Aves; order Passeriformes; family Certhiidae; genus Certhia; species Certhia americana. Next base: position 48,688,113 of record CM031878.1, on the reverse strand, counting down.
ATATTTTTTACATGAGAGTGGTAAACATTGGCACAGGTTGTCCAGAGAAGTTGTGGACACCCCACCCGTGGAACTGTTCAAAGTCAGGCTGGATGGGAATTTGATCTAGTGAAGGATGTCCATGATCATGGAAGGTGAGTTGGACAATGTGATGTTGGAAATTGGATCCCTTCCAATACAAAAGAATCTTTGGTTCAGCTTTCTGTTCAAAAGACAATTTCCTCCTTCAGCTATATTAACAGAGATCTGGATTAGAGGTTGTGAGTACTTTTCTCAGCAGTCTAATGTGTAATCCCAGAGAACTTGTTTCATTTAATCTCATATAAAAGAACTAAAAATTTAAAAATCCTTTCTGTTTTAACCATTATGGTCTAGTAAATTTCATATTGTTAGAGAGGAAAAAGGAAAAAAAGTCTGGAACGTGAAAGTCCATTCTACCAACCTGCTAGTAACAACCAGAACTATTTCATGGCCAAATATCACTGAATTCTGATAATCATACTATAAACCTGAATATACAAGTAAAATCAGACCCCCAAAGTTTTCAGCCTGAAATTATATCTGAAAGGTAAATCTCTGTGCCCTAAGCTACACTTCATTTATTAGCAAGACATTCTAAAATGATGCTTTGCAAAGTGACAGGGAATGGCTGAAATTGTCCCTCCTCTGACCCCCTTAGGGAAACAGCCACCTTGGCTGCCATACAGAGTTACTGGAATTTCACGGCAGAGCTGCATAGAAATCACTTATGCTTGCATGTACAGACATGAGACCCTCAGGCCAAAACACCCTTCTACACCTCTGCCCTGGCTCTCACAAGGTGCTCCTGCTTATTGAGCTGCTCAATTTTTGAACAGAGCTACTGTGCACCCTATAAGAATGCTGAAACAGCCAAATATTTCAATATTGCCAACCCACTTATTCAGACCTCCCTGCCTGAGAGATTGTACACTGGTTGTTGAAGCAAAGATCCTGCTCCATTTCATTTTCCTCATAGGTTCTTCAACCTAGATACAAATTGTAATTAATAAATTCCAGGAGTAACCAGTTCCAGAAAATTTCCCTTCTGTGAAAATATTCTATTTGGAGTTCCCATATTTCTTCCAGGACATTTCTTTGGTTGTCCCTATTTTTCTGAGAAGCAGTGCTTATTTATTCCTAATGACACTGTCTTTACAAATCAAAGTCTCTCACATTCCTGCAAATGTCTTTTTGTCAAATGAAAGACACTCCATTTTCATATGGAAGCCCAGTATGTCTGATCAATTTATATCAGCTACTTCCTTTTAAAGATTAGTAGACAGAATTTAATGTGTTCTTAAATTTTGGAGTATCATTTTTTTTTCCTACTACTTTTTACACATATTAATAACGAAGAAAAACTGTGAAAGGGAACATAATTCTCCCTTTGCAAGACTCTGATAGGAGCTAAGACTTGTTTTTATCCAGGTTAGCTAATACATGTTATTATTTGAAAAAACAAACAAACAAACAAACAAACAAACAAACCAGCAAAAAGGGAAAGTTCATTTCATCTGACTGTGATAAAAATTTGCTCACACAAAGGAACAGTACTTGGGAATTTTGGTCTTATTTCTAATTAAAAAAAAATCACTGATACAGATATTTTTAGAACTCACTTTTGGTTTTGCCAAGTGGTTCCATCAGGTACAAATTAAATAAAGTCAAAGAAATTGTAATATGAGTCCTTTTTTCAGCTACACATTTTGTTTTCTGTGTTTACAGGCTCCTGCAGTTTTATTTTTAGAACTAAATATGTTCAATGCAAAGCATTTTTCCAGAGATTTTTTTTATTTAAATATGATTTATTTAGTTTGGTTTAAGCCAAGCACTTGTCCACCACTTCTTTCTGTCTTTCTGAAGCTTTAAAAGTTTTCATCTGGAGACTTTTATTGCTAACTTTCATTTTTGTGCTGCCATAGAAAGAATTAATGTGACACCTCCAGGATGGTTTTATGGTGGGCCACTTATTGCATAATTAATTTAGCTAATGCTAGTCACAAAGAATGAATTCTTGTTGCAAAAAAAGAGAATTTTTCTCCAAAATTGGTGCAATATCTGCCTTTGCTCATGTTCTTTCTGACCACATGGCACTTAAGACAACAAGCAAAAAAAAAAAAGAAAACCTAACAAAAAACAAACTAAAAGCCGATTTTTATGGTTTTTTTAAGGTCTATCTACATAATTGTCCCTGTCTACAGATTTTGTGACACTTCCTGAACTTTCAAAAAGGTATCACATAATCTATAGTGGTAACATGATTTAAACTACAGGTTTGGCAATTGTATTAATGTGTTCCTGAACATTTAAACAAAACAGCATTAATGGATGTTGAAGACCAAGAAGAAACACCTTCTATTATTACATGGGAGAAGAAGGGAAGAAGAATCATTACAAAGAGAACAGTTAGTCCTCTGTACCACTTACAGAACAGTGCAGCCTTGTGGATTCAACAGAGGTTCCTTAGTCAGACAGAAATGTCAGTGATACCTTACTAAAGGCCTACCTCAAAATACATTCAGATCCTCTTGATTTTGGAAAGGGCTCTTTTGAATGCTTTTGTTTACCATTTAGATAATTAAATGCCAGACGATTCTATTGTAGTAAATGCTCTTTAAATAGTGTGTGTCAGGGGCAGAAGAATAGCTGCAAAATATACAAAACAAGGGGTAGGGTTTTTCCCGCTGAGGACTGTAATTTCAAAACATAATAAGATTTTTATCACTTTTCATATATGCAACAATTATAGCTTATAGAGGAGTATAAGCACAAAAATTCTGTAGGACACTATATCCTCAATGGTGTTTCCTATCACCAAATAGGACACAGTTAGATGACTCATAAAAGTCCTACACTTCTTTAATCCTCTGTGTCCCTACAAAAATGTAAAGCCTTTACTTTTCAGAGTCTTGATTTCAACTGAAAATAAAGCTTTTATTCATGGGACACAATAATGTAACCAGATGCATTTTACCAAACAAGACAACCCAGGCAATTTTGTGGTTTTTTTTAACATTATTTTTGTATGCACTTGAGATCTGACAACCACCTCCAAAGGAAGGATAAATTATTTAAAAACATTAAATATATTCAAAAATAAAATGTGCTTACTTTGAAAGACCTCAGTGAAAGACTATCTTCAAAGGCAAAATTATCTAAGTACTTTCCAACAGGTATTAATTCAAAATTCATTGCTCTGCTAAATACATACTTCAGAAGTCACAAAATTTTCCTACTTATTCCAGTAGCTTCTTTCTTATTGAATATACTGAATGTATCACGATGCTAATTTGAGAGTGGAGATCAAAATCCCAGCATTTTAACCAGAAATATATCATTAGAAGATTATGTAAGATAAGCATGGTACTTTAATTGAAGGAGAACACCAGGCATTGAAGTAAAGAGAGGACTTATACTAATGTCAGCTAAACTATTTATGTGAGTTTTCTTCTGAACTATTTAGCTTTTTCCTTTATGCAGCAGCCTCCAGAAAAAGACAGCATTTTGGAAACAAAACCATCATCTGGTTGAAAAAGAAAAATTCTTTGATCAGTGAAACTGCACTTATTATTTTCCTTTTCAGTCTTTAGGCTAGACTCACACATGATTTTGGTTTTGTTGGGGTTTTATTTGTTTTGGGGTGTTGTTTGTTTGTCGCTATGGGCATTTGTTTTATGGAACCTATGCTCACATTCAGCTGTCACTTGTTTGCTTATAGGTACAAATACAATCTTCCCTGTGTATATCCAAGGTGAGTTGGACAGGAGCACAAATGCAGTCCCTCCAGCCAGACCCCAAAAGGGCAGACACAGCTCTATGACAGAGCCCTTCAGAGGACTTCCACTTTATTCACAGCTGCTTTGAAATTAAGCTGATATATTCATTACTGAAGACAAAAAACCCTCAAAACGATGCCTTAGAGCTTGCAGTTCCCACGGTACCCAATGCTGGTCTCAGACGCTCTCAGAAAATCTTGGTAATGTTCAAGGGTTCACATAATCCTGGAGTGACAGCATTGAAATTCTTGTTATTTATGCAACTGAAGGGAAAGAGATGAGAGACAGAATGTGACAGCCTTCACAGCATCTCACTATCTGACAGACATACTGACTACTATCTGAAATTGTCTGTGCACCGAGGGGAAAATGAACTTAAGGCAAAAACTGGAATTCAAACAGCAAGGGAACATCCCAGAACCTGGTCAGTTCATAAAAGAAGAGAAAACCCTTTCTGACTACTAAAAACTGTGTCTTATTTAGTGAACTAGGATCTCCAATCCACTGACACTGTAGAATCTTCTATCCTTCAATTACTATTTTACTCAAACTTAGTGAGCTGATCATTTAGTGACCCAGAAAATGTGTCTTTCTCCACAGGATGTAGTTTTGCTAATCATTATCCATCCACCTGCTGCTACACATAAAATATGCATTTTGCTAACAACAGCAATGGTAACTATTTTATTTTGTTTCTGCACATTGCATATCATCCTTGTAAAATGAATTACCATAAACATACTCAGCAGAGCTGAGGAGCTCTAAAATATGATTAAATGAAGCTAGAATATTATCACACCACAAAATTTACAGCTTAAAAATTGTAAGCTCTTCACACCCAAAGTATGGAGTAGCCTTCAAAGCTGTACAGTTTAAATAACGTGAAGGAATTTTCCATAGTTAGAATCAGAACCTTAATGCAAATGGATCAGGTGCATTAATGAGAATGGTTTCTATTCAAAGTTGAAATGCTATTTTTTCCTCTGAGACATTTACTTTTCTCTTCAGGTTCATCAGCTTGTCATCTTGGTCAATTTTGCCATAATTGACTCTCGCTGGAACCCCACTGGCATCTCTTTTATCTACAACATAATTCCACATTTCCTCTATATCCTATCTTCTATTACCTCTATTTAAAAATTCTGATCGCTTTCACCTTCACTGACATAATTTCAGTATGCTATGCAGCTTTTTTAGCCCCTGCACATATATGTGTTGAAAGTATTTTTTTTCACCAAGGTTATCCAAGCATAAAAGGTATGATCACACTACTTTCTGGGGCTTTAATTATTTGATTTAATTTTTTTTCCTGTTCTGCATCATATTATCATTGCATTGCACAAATGCATGATTTTTCACAAGGGCACATAATGATAATGTCTTTAAGACAGAAGTAATTAAAGAGGTAATGTCTTTAATCTGAAAGAATGAAGGTTTAGATTTGATTTTGGGAAGGAATCCTGAAACTGCAGTAAAACAGTGAAAAATGTTGCCCTGAGAAACTGTGGATGCTTCATGCCTGGAATTGTTCAAAGTCAGGTTGGATGGGGCTTTGAGCAATCCGATGTAGCTTATGGGTTTGAAATTAGAGGGTTTTTAAAGTCCTTTCCAACCAAAATCATTCCATGATTCTATGCTGATTCTCTCATTGTAGTGTATGTTATGTATCCAGTTGCTATTTCAAACACCACAGATTCCTTGAAAAATTTTTATTAAATCTAAAAATGCCACACTGTTTTTTTTTCAATAGCAGCTCTGCTTCACAAAGTGTGAGTTGTCTAATTATGAAGAGCTACTTTCCTTTAAAGGGTGGTTCATGAAAAAGTGGGAAAGTGGGACACTGTAAACAGCACAAAGTAGCTAGACAGATAAATCTGGATGTGATCATTGTGATATTTTGAGATGCAATGAGGAAACTCCATCATAAAAATAAATCTTTCCTAAAAATAAGAGTGGTTTTCAAACTAAAGGGGGCAAAGGAAGCAAAAGAAAATTAGGTACTGAATGAGATAAGCACAATTTGAGAAGTACCTGACCATACTAGTAACTTTAGTGGCTCATTATGTCAGTACTACCCAGTAAGACTTTTGGAGACAGGATTGAGTCATATCACTTGCCCTAAATTATGATTCTGAAAGAAAGCATTCAGATTAAATGCCACAATTAATAAAAACATAGCACTGAATATTTGGAAAGTATGCTGTGATCTGAAAGGAAATAGACAGGCATAAGATGTTTGCATAATTTCAGGATGTGTGTCCTCAATTTCATTTACTATCTACCATTGTAGGTCTACTAGGATTTTTTTGCATGAAAATAAATGAGTTTGGTGCATTTAGTTTAAGTTTGATTTCGGTTTTGTTGGGGTTTTATTTGTTTTGGGGTGTTTTTTGTTTGTTTGTGGTTTGGGGTTGGTTTTTTGTTTTGTCTGGGTTGGTTTATTTACTTTTTATAAGATTCAAGTAGCTGTTATATTTCCATGATATTGTATATACCGATTTTTAAAGTAGGGACAATATAGCTGTCACTGTTTTTTCCTCTCTCTTCATAAAATTTGCTAAATAATTACTGATTTGATAGCACAGTGTAGGCAATCCTAATATTTCATGACTGATATTAATAGATGTATTTTTGGTTCCGGGATACCATATGAAGGATCTTACTGCATGCAACAAGCTTCTCCTGAATTTTAATATCTGGTGCTGTTTTTTAGGCAGAGCAAAATTAAAGAATGTGTCATAGTAATAAAAAAATCATAACCATCTTCACTCTGAAAATGTTCAAATGAATAAATGCAGCAACTTCTATAAAGTTTTTCATCAAAAACATTTCAAAATATTTCTTCTGTGATCAGTATAGAGTCAGCAGAATTTCCAAAACAGGTCTAAGGATTATCATAATTTCTTGTAAATTAATATAACTTCAGAGATAACATGATTTAGAGTAGTTTAGGATGTGACCTTTAATTTTTGTGACAAATTTGACTTCAATGAAAATGACAAATTTTTATATATTCATTGATACTACAGAAATAGTCGCATAATGGCAAGTCTTTGATTCTGAAAGGCATCACTGTTTTAATCATAAAATCATTAGTTGGAAGGGTCCTTGCAGGTTATCCTGTTCCAAAACCCCAATGTCCAAAGGAAAACTAAAATAACACAGTTCTTGGTATATTCCCTTTTCTCTATTCATCTTCCAGATGAACCTTTATGTCCAACATAGGCACTGATCTTCTAGGTTAACAAGACATCAAGGAAATGAAATGATGACTTCTTTCTACTTAATGTAAATGACTATTTTTAGAGTGAATACTTATAAATAAATGCTATGAGAGCTCTCCTTTCCTTGGAATCTTTAAATTAAATTTTTTCTGACTTTGTGCAATTGTTTCTAAATATATTTTTTCCCATTAGAGAGTCAAATTTTGTAAAGAAATTATTATGGACAGATTTCAAATGTATACTCACATTTGGACAGGCAGAAACAGCTTAATATGTGAAAAAAACAAATTTTGCACTGATTCCTTCAGCATACTTACTAGACTGAGTTAAAATAATGGCTTTCAAGAAGTGTCAGAATGCTTCAGAGACAGAACACCAGATTCAGCACAGAAACTCTACCTAAACAAACTAACAAATACAAGAGCAGTCTTGGTAAAATCTTGATGACCCTCTCTGAAATTTGTAGATATTTTTATTAGCCTTCTATTTATATATAAAGAGAGGAAGATGATGCTCCTTTACCTCCAAATTCTCATTAAAATATTTACATTTTACTGAGATTATGTTGGGTTTTTTTATTAACCCATATTCACTCCTCGTCCTTCAAGCTTTAAGCATAAGAATGTGATGACATTGGAATTTTCTATTCTAATAGAAATTTTCTATTCTGATTTACAGTGACACTTCCATTTACCATTTGCCATATTTATTTCCAGATACTTTATTCTACATTTTGATTATCCTTAACTCCTTTTCCATACTCCAGAGAGGCCAAGAACTGTGTTATGTGGCATCTGTCTTCAAGTGTTTTCTCAAGGCATGTTGTTTTGCATGACTTGAAAGTTCTATAGACCTAGAGTTGCTCTTATTCCCATGGCTGGGTCACCTGTTCTTCCGTGCACGCTCAAAGGCTTTTTAATAGATTTGAGGCAAGACTTCCTAGGGAGCTGGCAGAACTCCTCACTGTCTCTCACTTTACTGTAGCTTTTCAGCATCCTATTGCTCTTGGACTTTCAGGCCTGAAGTTTCACATTATTGACCACTCCCTAGCAAAAATTCCACTGCACAGGACTAAAATGAGGCAGAAGACAGTGGCCTTTATGATTAGACTTAAAGGTACAGAGAGTCTGATTTTCTAGTCTAAGGATGATTTAATTTATAGTGATGCAGTAAACAAGGATGAAATAAAGCTCTGAAACTTATTTTTCAATATAGAGACTTAATGTTCATGCCAAGAGCTTCTATACAATCCCTAGTGGCAGTGAAAATATTATACCAGAAAGCACAGATACACTAAAAATAAAGATTATGTAAAAGAATAAAGGGTGTCAAACTGTGTTCAACTATCTAGCTATTAAAAATCTGTATATCAGCAGGCTGCTGTTATATAACAGGGTTTTTTAAATCACAGAATCATAGAATGGCTTAGGTTGGAAGGGACAGTAAAGATTATTGAGGTTAATAATTTTGTGTTGTTTTGTTTTGGCTTTTGCCAGTCAGGAACTGAGGACCACTTTTGGGCATGCAAATTCTTCTTCCAGTATCAAAATAAACTAACCTTCCTAAACAGTGAAGTTTTGGAGAGTTACTCATATCATCTTGCTAAAGTCTCCTTTTACCTTTTACTTTAGCTCTAGAGTCACCCTTGTATTGACAGTAATAGTATACAAAGTTATTGCTTTTTTTCCTGCTCGCATACTTTCTGATAAATGAAATGCAGCACAGTATTTTACTATGATGAGCTCTCATTTCAAAATTCCATACCAAAGATTGGGCTGAAATGATAAAAATGCCAGAACCAGAAAGATTTAAGGATATACAGTAGGATTGTGAACAAGGCATGAAGGAAAGTCAGGAAGAACTGAATTAACAGTTTCAACCAAGATACAAAACCTAAAATGGTGCATTGCTTAAGACAGAAACTGGAAACATATTGACATTGCTACTTAAAGGTGACAGCAGCTTTTCTTAAGTAGTCTTTATTTTCTGCAAAACATAAGAAGTGTCTTCAGACTTGAATAATGAAGCTTTGCTGTATTTCCAGGCATAAAGAAAGCATCTTTTTATTTGTGGACTGTAACTTTTCTTTTTCCATCAGATTTCCTCTCTTAAGATTTTTGTTCAGCTCTGCTTGACTTTTCTAAAACAAAGAATACTGAGGTTACGTTTCTATTTTCTGACTAGCAATTCTAGTACCCTGCAAATGTACACATCACTTGATGTTTATAAGGGAAGAAACTGAAATGTCTTCACTGGATGAACCACACACCTCTCCAAAGAAAGGCCTTGTTTGCTGTATATCAGTTTTAAACATCTGTTGCTTGTATTGGAATGTGGATGTCTAAAGTCCATGGTCTGAAGCATATTTCTGACTTTCATCTGGAAAACCAAGACTCAGTAAATTTAAGGACTCCCAAAATAAATCCTTATTTGAAGTCCAAGTGTAACACACAGTATAGCTCGATGTCCAAAGTATGCAGATTACTGCATATAAAACAGCACGAGATAACACCACAAGAAAATTAAATAGATGGTTTTAATTTATTCTAACAGTTTCAATACCAGCAGGTCTTGTGTCTCCACTGTAAGCATAGATGTCTCTAAGTGACTTTTTGGGTGTGCATTTTGAATTTAGAATTTTGAATTTGAGTTTTTCATAAAAGAAATGGTCAGAACTTAGTGAATATCAGATCACTTCTGGCTGTATAATCTGACTGTCTGAAGTCACCTGTTACTTGTGAAAGTTCTAGATTGAATTGACAGATTATTTGAGCATGTGGATTAAAATAAATGACCTGAAGGGACTCAGTCTTTTTATTCACATAACAGCATGTACATATTTCTAGTAATTTCAGCATAATTATTCAATTTTTTATTTCCAGTTGAAAAATGGCAACTGCTGGTGTCAAAACCAAAGCATTATGACACCCTTTGCTTATTTTCTGGCATGCAGAGCTGGCAACACTGAGAACTATGAGAAACCTAAACTAATTGTATTGCCCAATACCTGGATAAGTATATTTAATAACGTAGATTTTTAGGTCAAAGAACAGGAAAAAAAGTACAATAATCCAGAATTTTTGTGTTCTCCTCTAGGAGTGTTCAAGAGACACATATTTTCCTCAATATATATGCACCAGTACCTCAAATTTAGGGCACTTACTCAAAAAATGTAGAAATGTAAGTATTTGAAATATGAGTAAATACAGAAGATTTTGGAACTGTTAGCAAATTATTTCTATATAAGTACTGTACTGTTGCAAAATTTAAATACATCTGGTAATATAAAAATTATTTGTCACCCTGGTAGGCTGAAATTGAAGGTTGGAAGGAAAAACTAGTTCTTACAGTAGTTTTGACCATCTTGGGAAGGAAACTAAGTTAATCTGCCTGCAAAAACACAACATCCACAACAGCCATGGTTAAATAACACCACCTCTCGTCTAATTCTACTTTGTTTGAAATTTCCTAGGCACAAAAGTGTACACTATTTACTCACATGAAAAATTTCAGTTTATCAAATAGTGTTCTCTTTTCTCTTTTGAAAACAAATACATGATACGCATGTATGAAACAACCTTTTTTGTATTTCTCTTCTTTTTTTCTTGACTAGAAAGAGTCATTACACCTATTGGTATATAATGCTTTACAGCAGCACTTAGTATAGACAGAAACATTTGTGAGATGTCTAAAACTCAGAGAGATTTTAACATCAAATGGAAAGTATAGAGATAACTTTCACAGTCTCATTTTATGGAAATTCACAGATGTTGTGCACTGTGCATCCTAAATTCACCACAAGAATGTTAGGAAAACAAGTTGAATAGGCAGTAATGAATCTTTTCAGACAGATGAAAACAAAAGACAGAATGAAAGACAATTTACTTCCAATAGTTCCTCAAATCTTTTTTAAAAATAGAAGTTCAAATTACAACTCTGAACCTACCCTTTTGTTTGATTAAAAACATCTCATTACCCCATAGAAGCTCATCATCATAAAGACATATTAGTCTATTCTTCCTGGCAGTGACTTATTGCTAACTCCAAATTGAATAGTGGAGTTTTACTATTGAAATGCCAATGCCAAAAATTGCATCGAAATGCCAATACCAAAAATTGCACATAAGTCATTAGAATCAATGGCACCTTCAGATTTAATTACACATGCAGTCAAAGGAAGCCCAGTAAGTCAGAAGTGGCTATGGTGCAAAAAAAGCCATAATAGTATTTTGGAAGAAAATTATATGCTCTTTGCTAATTACTTTTCAAAACATTATATTATTTTTTTTTGATTTCTATCTTACATAAGCTACAGAATTACCACATGGGATGCAGAAAGAGCACCTTAAGCCTGCTGCTATATCACCTATAAATGCTTTGGAAATCCTACACATTGTTTTCACTTCCAGTTCTTTTGCTGTCATTCATCCAAATATAGCCCCATTCTGCAAATTTTTAAGTACATTCTTAACTTTCCATTAAACACAATGCAACATAATCAAGGAAATTATGATTATACCCTTGTAAAATGATAGTTTTAGTCATCGGGTTTGTGTTTTTCCCACTTCTGCTGACTTTGCACTCAAGCTAGAAGAAAACTATGTACCACAACATGACGTCTGGGGAATTGCACCAGTGACACGTTGAAATGTAGTTTCACCTATTTTCTGAAAAATCTGATTGTTAAATACCTAGCTATCTGCATGGAAAATAATTGTGTTTGGGCTGTTTCTGAAAACTGGAAATTTTGTCATTTCTAGTAGTTAAAAGAGAGGTGATAAAACTGGCTAGCCAGATTTTATTTTGTTTTAATTTTACAAATATTTTCCATCCTCAGAAGAAACCCTGAAAGAAATATTCCTGCTTTTCTTTTTATAATCACCACCCACTATCTCATAGCAGGGTTTCACTCAAAGGCTGAGTCACCTTCTTTTCCTCTCCCTTCTTAGGAAATACAATATATTAAAATGCCCAGCCTTGGGGATGAGCTTGTTAATCAAATGCTGAAGGTCTGACTATCCACTCCCTTGTTGCAGGTTCTAGGAAAGCTGCTGATTTTATTTTTCAAAAAGCCCAATTTACCACCTTGAACATACAAGTCCTCCTAGTGACACTTCTGTCAAGAGGAAATAATACTTTTCCCCAGCACAAATTTGGAGTGGCTTTTGCATAGATTGTTGAATTCTTCACCACATATAAGAAGACATATTTTGACAACTTTCTTTCTCCATGACCAAACAGCAAAAATGGCCATTTCAGTGGCAAAAAGACTAGAGAAGAAAGTTCTTCCCTAAAGACAATTAAGACAAATTCAAAGATAAAATTCAGGGATGGGACAAAAAAAGTGTCAAAAGAAATAGAAATATTAATGCTTGACCCTTAACAGAAGCTGAGGAAGGTATTCAGGTTCATATATTCTTGGTAACATAATTTCACTGATAGAACCAGCTGCCTTCCACAGTAATTAATCAAAATAAAATCGTCATAACAAAACAAGCCAGCTTCCCTGAGGTATTCTGAACTCAAGAAAACTAGATTTTCCAAATATAAACCATGATTACCTTTCAGATATAATTATTAAAAGCTATGTTTAAGAGCAGAAATAAATAACCTCATAGCAATGAAAATTGCAAACACAGACCAGGGGTCTCAAGAATCACCTTCAGTCTCCCTTCTAATAAAATCATGAATAAACACAGCCTCCCCAATAAACACAGAATATGGAGTATAAATATTGTCATAATAAATGCATTCATAATCATCTGAAAAATTTTTTTTCACTCTGATTGGTAGAAATATAATAGAAATAACTTAGAAACTCAAAAATAACTTAGGTCTTGCCATACTTTTCCTTTCTTCCTGAGACTGAGGTTTATTTGTTAATAAATCCAAAGGAATTAATTACATTTAAGTTGTAAGAGTACCCTAACACAATTCACTGCTTCAAGTGTAGATTAAACACTAAGCAAGGGTATTTTCTTTAAAACCTAGAGGTACTATAAGGTCCTTTCAGACATTTGAAATTTTAATAGCGTACAATTACAGTCAATTAAAATGGAACATTTACCTTGCAAACCAGGTTCCATAGATAAAAGCAGGAAAGACAAAAGAGTTTTCTGCCAAGTTTTCCAGCTCTAGTGCTCACTTACTGGAAAAAAAAAAAAAAAAAAAATTAGTCATCAGTTGTACAGAGCTTTTTGTAATGGTGATATTTTCAATGAAAACGCCTTGAGATGTTTTCAAATGATATTTAGCTCCTGTCCAAAAAGGAATAGAAAAGATTGTCAGAGCCATAAATGTGTCTGCTAAGGTAAATAGGGTTAGAGGCAATTGAAACCTCCTAATAACGTGAGAAAACTGCACGCATTCACTGGCACTCAAGGGGAGCAGGCAACTGCATTGCCTATGGTAGGATGGAGAGACATTTACTGGAGGATCTGAGGGTGAAACTGATAAAGCATTAAACCTGAATGGAGACAAAGGAAAAAAAAAAAAAACTAACAGTAGAATTAACTGTTTTTCTCTGCTGCTGATAGAAACTACACAGTTTTCTCCATTCATGTCTCCAACTCTACAGTAAGAAAGAAGGGATTTTGAATTTCTTTACATATTGAATTAAAATATGAATTTTCCATTTTATTTAACACGGCAGATGAAGAAACACCTGTCCTACCCAGTGAAGGCCGAGAAGTTAAGAAAATTCCGAATAACATATGTGACAGGACCAGAACACGCCTGAAAGGACCACAGATTGTTTGATAAGCCAGAACTACACTATACCAAAGACTAATGATGACTATTCTATTTCAAAATTATTGTGAAAAATGTCATAAACTGTTTTGATGAACATGTTCCACACAAGCTTTTCAGAAAAACCAACCAAAAAATCGTTTTTCCTGCCATGTACAAATTACTTCTCCATGATCTTTCCCAATGCAAGAAAAAGATGACCCTGAATGTCTACTTAAAACACACTGTGATGACAGATTATTCTGTAAACTGAAAAACATAATATAAAAAAGAAATAGGAATATTATTTAAAATATTATTAGGAACTAATAATATAAATATGCAACAGTTATAAGAAAGATTAGATATTGTAAGTAAAGGCAAACTTCATGATAAAGTACAATATTTTATCTAACTCTCATTCAACCAGCATGTTATTTGGTATATAAATATGTGAGTTATTTCAATCATTTTGTATTATGCTTTATGGTTTATAATGGACAAGGGAAGTGGCTGAACTGCAGAATACATCTGTGATATAAGGAATTTATGCAATTTGCAGAAGCAGCCTTGAAAAGCAGCAATGAGCTGTCAACACTCCAGGGTCTGGTACTGTCTCCACTAGACACAAACATTTCCCTAGAAAAGAAACTGGGTTGGATATTCACCAAAGCTGTAGTTTTGGCATGACATTTGCATCAATTCACTCTTATGTCCCTGGGAGATCATTTCCAGACAAAAATGGAAAATTTATTTAAACTCATAGCAATATATTTTTTCAGGTTTTCTCTTCCTAGATAATTGTAACTATTTATTGATTTTGTATTTTTTTTCTTTCTAATCCTTCTTAGAGTAAACATACAATGGAGTGGAATTAGAAGGGAAAAAAACGAAACCAAAATACATGATAATTTTTAAAAAACCCAAAACTGAACAAATAAGCCAATTCATCATGTCTGGGTTTTTTTTAATTTTAGGTTTGTGGTGGTTTTTTTGGTTTTGATGGGGTTTTGGGGGGGGGGGGGGGGTTGGGGTTTTTTTGTTTGGTTTTGGTTTGGTTTGGTTTTGTTTTTTTCATTTTTTCATCTTGTTTATGCTGAAGCCAAAGAGAAATAGTTTTAAGTACTGTAATTTTTTCCTTTCTCCTTTGGTTGGACACACAACAAACCTAAAATAAGGGTGAGCATGAACCTTTGGAGACTGAGAGAATTAAACTCTGAACCATGCTTTATATGCTAACTAACCTTCAAAAGATATTTAAATATCATATCTAAAAAGGAAGAAATGGATGCTCAGGAAGTTCCACCTGAATATCAAGAAGAACTTTTCTGTGTGTGTGACCAAGCACTGGAAGAGATAGTCCAGAAAGGCTGAGGAGTCTCACTGGAGATATTTAAAAACTGTTTAGATGAAATCCTGTGCCATGTGCTCTAGGATGACCCTGCTTGATGAGCTGGGATGTTGTACCAAAAGACCCACTGTGGGCCCTTCCACCCTGAACCATTCCAGGATTCTGTGATTTCTCTCCTCACCAAAATGCAGCAGCAAAGTGGAGTACCAACATCAAAATCTCCTGTATTAGAGAAGGTCAAGGGTCAACTGCCAAATGTTGATAACATCTCCACCTCATTGCTTCATTATTTCTGGGGATAAAACTGAAGTGGCAGGAGAGGACTTGAGTGTTGTTGTTATTAAGACCCCAGTGGGAATTCAACAAGGTCAATACAAGAGGCTGTTAGAGAAGGTAAATTTTTCTGTGGCAAGTCCTTTCAGAAGTAAGTGATTGCCTAATAGGTGAGGCACAGAGGAACTAATCAGTTTTCCCAACTGCAGGATATCACTAGTATCTCACCTTTAAACAAGCTGTCCTTGGCCTCAAGCTGCTCTTTGGGTGTTGCAGAGCTGATGCTGGGGAAAAAACACAAGCTTACTAGCTAGCTGTGGAAATGGAAGAGGATAGCCTGCGCCAGTGCATGTACACACAGGGAAAAAAAGGCAATCACGCTGAATAAAAAAGCATTGTGTACCCCTCAGCAAAAAGATCTGGGAGTCCTAGAGAGCTGGTTTATGAGGGCATCAGCTTAGTTGCCAAGAATAATCTTAAAGATAAGAATTTTTCTGAATGGAAGAGATAAAAACCAGAAAATACTGATAGATAAATAAGAAGGCTGCCACAATTTTCTACAAAATCTTTAGTGTCACTAAAGAGCCAAATGGTGTTTTTTAATACCTGTCAGAATAAAAGTCCAAAATACAGTAAAATGTGCATTTCATTCATGGACTGTGTATGGAAAAACACAGAATGTTCTGCCCCAGATGCTGATTATCCTAGATTTTTGAAGGAAAAATTATCTGCAGGAGTTCCCCTCTGGTAACTCTGGAATATTTTACCTAAATTTCTCTATTGCAACAGTATATGTGCAACCATAATTAAGATGTTGCTTTAAAGAAGAGAAAATCCGCCACTAAAATCACAGTGAGAATATAAAATATATAAAAAAAAAAGCAGTTATCAAAACAAGAAGTCAATAAAACATACTACAGAGGGACATCCTGGAAATATTGGTATTGTTGGATTTTTTGAGCCACATGCCAAACATGTGAAATGTACTAAGACAGTCTTGTCCTAAGATCAGATAATAAACGTGAGCATCATAAAAATAAGTCATGTGATTTACACTGACCTGCATTGAAAGAATTAAATACCACAGAGCTAAATGTTGAAACACACACACACACAAAAAAAAAAAAAAAAAAAAAGAAAGACTGCTTAAACTGTTGAAAAAGAGATATGCCAGGTTTATAGAATTATGATCTACATCAGGAATAGGAGGTCCTTCAGATCAGTATCTTGAAAATGTAATTACCTAATTTAATCTATTAATTGGAGTAGGCTTTCAAGCATAAAATAAATAAGTTCTTTATACAATAGAATTTTGTAAGGGTAGTGACCATATTTTTGCTTAGATAAGTCACAGTTCACAGTTCAGGATTTTTTACAGATTTGCAAAGAACTGTTTCTCAACATGCATGGAGGATAAGAATAGCTGTTTCTCAAATCTCTTGTAGTTTAAAACACTACCTTATAATGTATGTTTCTTGTCAAGCATTAGTGATTCAAAGATTAAAAAAAAAAATCACAAAAGCTTAAGGCAGCAATTGAGTTTTGGTTTGGTTTGGTTTAAATTTAACACATTTTAGATTTCTTACAGTACATACATATTAAGCTTAGAGACAGTTTTTTTGAAATGTAAACGTACCAGATAATAATGAAAGTAAATCATGTGGGACACAGATATCACACTTTCTCTGAAAGCAAATCTCAGCAACTTGTTATTGAAGAAATTAATTAAAAAATATCTGCTGCACACTGAGGTCTTCAAACAAGACCTTTGAGAGTCAGCATTAAGAATAGGTAGCAAAAATTTTCAAAACTTTTTTGTTTTTAGTACAGTTGATAATTTGTGTCACGTTAACACACAAGCTCCTATAAATGCTCTTGACTTCATTCCACTCTCCCCAGCTAAGAGGAGTTTCAGAGAGAGGCTGTAGTAGTGCAGATGCTTCCCTCCATGTGTGTCTCCACGTATCCCCGCCCCCAAGTGATGCGTTTTTCCCCTCCCCTCCCTGTCCTTGGAATGTTTATCCCATTGGCTGATGCTGTATGCCTCCTATCCCCTAACCTGAGGTTTGAAAAACTCTGGGAAAGCCTCGCTAGCTCTCTTTCCCTCCCGGATTTTGCCAAGAATAAACTCCAGCTTCCATCCCAGAGGAAAAGCAGCCCTTGGTCTTACTTCAGTTCCGAAGGAAACCTCCTGCCTTCCCCACAGCGCAGCTAGCTAGGGGAACACGGGAAGAGCAAGGAAAGGGGTCCCCTTCAAGACACAAAGGACATGTAGCTTTGTGAGGATAGACATTACATTGAAATATCCACTGCTTCTTATTCGGAGTTAAAGGGTGTACTGTCTTCTGTAGGTATGTAGTTGCACTTTAACATTTCAGATCCTAAACGAGAAAATACTGATAATAACAAAATCAGTCTTAAAGCTGACACAGCCGGAAGTACTGAGCTTAAATGGGAGAAAAATAGAGCAAATTTCAATGGAAAAATCATAAAGATGCTTTAGCACTTAAATAAAATGTCTGTGGGACCTGTGGAACTGACAATATTTCCGTGAATATTGTGAATTTTCACAATTTCATTGTGAAACATAGGTAAATATCTATCAGAAATCGCAGAAGCCAGAAGGCATCACTGGGACAGGGCAGTGGGTAGTGTACTCTTGAGAACCCCTTCAACTCATCTACGATGATATTTTCAATAATTTCTAATATTTAAACAATACAAACTGAATATAATTTTGGGTTCATATTTAATCATCTGATCTAAAATATACATCCCTCATGACTTTATTTCAGGAATCGGAAGTGACCACAAGTGAACAAAGGCAGTATTTTTAGGTTTAAAAATATGATGAGACTGCAAAAAAAGTCAACATTTACCTTTTTAAATATCCTCAAGATTTATATCATCATTAGTTACTACAGTTCCTATTTTAATGATTATGCACAAGATTTTTAAAATAATCAATTTTAGATTTTTGGAGCCAAAATATTATCTCATTTCCTTTCCACAAAGCACATATAAATTTTTTGATGCTTTAGTTCAAAGTCAAACTATGGAGGCATTCTGAAATAAAATCATTAAATTCTGTCATTCTGTTCATTTTTCGTCATCATATAACCTTTAATTAGAATGAATGCTTACTAAGTCTAATGTTTAAGTACTATTACAGACAAAAGTGATGTGAAGAATCTTATGGTCTTTGTAAAATCATTACTTCCAAACATTTATTTTCCATGACTTTAGAAATTTACTAATTTTCCAATGAGAATTGCAATGTTTGGTCACTGTTAAAATGTTGCAAACAAAACTCAAAATTATCAAGAAATGAAAGCAAAAAACCTTCACTACAGGATAAATGACAAAGTGTCACTTGAAAAAAATCATAACTGTCTGACTTTCTCCTTTCAATGCTTGTTCTCTTTGCCATCAAGAGAATTCCTCCATACAGACAACACAAGTGTTAGTTTGATTCCGCTTCCTACCTCTAAAGTGTGCCTCAGGTTTACAGCCACCTGTCAAAATCAACTTTCATGTATCTGGGAAACCAGAAGGCAGTTCTGTTAATGCCTCATCGATTTATATGTACCATCCTTAGGTTTTTATTTTTATCTGTGCTATTCCAAACATTAAGGTAACTAATATAGATATATGCCTCCTACTCAGGTCTCTCAACAACCCATCCCACTTCCTTGTATGGTGCATGAAACACAGCTTGGCATGTAACTCATTGACAAAATTACACCTATTAAGAATTCCCTAAGGACAGACAGTATTCTGAATATTTTTTTTTGCAATGAAATATCATCATCTCCCTTCCAAATAACCTGTAACACCACCACTTGTCAGTTATGTTCTCTTACAACTGTGAATACTCAAGATAGACCAATGTTCTGCAAACCACTCCTAAAATTTTGTTTAATTTTGGAGACATTTAGGAGTAACTAGTTAAAATAGGGAATTATTACACCAGTAATAATATAATAGAGAAATCTTTTTTTATCATGGAGAATGGGAAGACACACAGTCTTATAAGAACCAAAGACTTGATAAAACTACATTACATACAAATTCAAAACTGGCAGAGTTAAAGACAAAGATTAAATAAGTCACACTGAACAGGACAAAGAAAACACAAATATCTAAAAGGCTCAGTACTCACATCATTTAACATTCAATCATCATTTTTAACTGTATATTTCAATTGTAAAGAGTTTCCAGATTGTTTATTTTGTTACATGACAATTAGTTCAAAGAAATTGCTCTTTGGTACAAAAAAGAATTAATGAAATTGTATGATGTATATTAAACTGTTGCAACAGCCTGTTTTATATTTTTTTTCCTTTCTAGTTCAGCAAATTTATCACAAGATAAAATGAAGTAATGAGCCCTTTATTCAAGAGTGTTTCCCTTTTCAACCAGATGTTGAGCTAGGAAGACATGAGAATTTAAAAGAACAGGTATTATAAAAACTTTAATTTGTATGAGAATAAGTCCAAGCACTCTTGTATTTTCTATGTGTCTATAATCTGTGCTTTTCGTGTGCCTCCCACCCCTCTAGCTTTCCTGCCTCTATTATTTACAGAAGCAACATTGCTTCCCATGACATAATGCTTACTTCTTGCAGAACAATGAGTATTTAGGGTTTTTTTTTTTCATTAAAAATAAGGAAAATTTACTGCAGGAACTTAGGGAGAAGTTCATTTAGAAAACAAAACAAAACAAACTTTAATTTCAATGCTACTTGAAGTACACAGTTACAATAATCAACACGGAACAAGTCCTAGAGTTAAGGCACTGCTTGCTAGCTTTGGTAGGTAAGGGCATTTCACCTTCTGTTTGTCATTTAAAGTCACCCTGCATCATTTCTATAACTGACAAAGATAAGAAATATGTTATTTGCTTTAGCCATGAATACACAGAGCAATTTCAGTGCCAGTGACATGGCTTGACTAAGAGCTGCTAAAGTCCATGGGGATTACCAAAGGGAGAGAACCAATGAAGAAATTGCTTTGCTCACAGCTTCTCTGCCTTACTCTGAAACAAAATCAAATTACCTCTGAGACTGCCTTTCTCTTTCACACACAGATTTATCCTTATTCACAATCATATACAGAAACAAGTGCCTGAATTAAAAATGTGACATCTATAAATCTCCAGCATGCATACCTAAGAGTTACTATGTTTTACAGCTGTAATCCACCTGTAATGTAATTGATACATTTTTGCAATATAAAAGAGGATATGGAACTGTCACTATAACTAAATCAACTTTATATGAATGTTCTTACACTAAGCCAAGTGTTGTTTGACCTTGCACTTGCACCTTGATGGGTGATTCAAGTGCAGACCCAGTTCATTTCACAGGACTATTTACAGAACATGACATTCATCTTCAGATTGGGAAGCTGAGCTCCTGCAATTAAAGTTTGCAGTAGATTTAGCAGAATTGTAATCTGGAAAAGGGTGCCAATGCTTTTATGATTTCCTTACCATTTGGCAACAGTATTTTCAGGGTAAGAGTCTAACAATAAGTATTTTGTAATATAGCAAGAACTTGATGAAATTAGTGAAGCAAATCAAAACTCCAGATGCTTCATTTCATGAGTTCACCCCAAAGCAAACAGATTACCATCTGGGCATATGAAAGAGAAAAATGAAATATACATTTAAAGCAGCCTGTGTTTGAGAGTACAGTGTGTGTAGCATGATCCAACATAGTATGAACTAGTAATGTGTTCCACCCTAATGGTATTTGCGATACTACTGAAATGCTGAGCTGATATTTCAGATGAACTGTAATATGCTTTAATTCAGCTGATAAATACTCCAATAAAAAATAATAAAAATAAGACCCAACACTGTTAATAACATCTGCACTAGGGATTTATTTTTCCAATTAATTTCAAACATTCAGAAAACATATTGAGGCTACTTAAAGCATATTATTTCAAAGAAAGGACTGTAACTGCTCAAGCAAATTGAACTAATTTGCCCAAGTGGCTTTCACTAACACTCTTCCTCATACAGGTTAAAAGCTCACAGTATAAATAATTGCAAAGCAGATCATAAAATCTACATATATGCATGTCACCCTTCTTGACAAGCTAAAGGATTTTCATAAGGTTTATAAAATGTATTATGAAGTTTTCTATACAATAAACACCATGTAGAAGAACTGATATTTTTTTTTTTCTACACAAAGACAGTTTGTAGCAGCCAATTATCTATAATGTGGGTAATAATGTAAACTGAAGCCTTACTTTTGTATCACAGACGTGCTTACTTTCTGCAAAACAGGGGGAAGCTCAGCAGCAAATATTGTCTGAGTAGTGAACTCTGTTAGGGAAACAAGATAGATACTTTTATTCCTATACTCAAAAACTGCCACCACTCAGTTTGGATGCAGATGTTCTCCACTGTCTAGCCAGGTAAAGAAAGCATGGGAATCCTGACAAGTGTACGGAAAGGCTTCAGGAGGAGTCACTTAATATATTTACTGATTTTTCACTGCAGGTACACTGAGTTTATTCCTCTGGAATGTCTACCACTTACCATTGTAACAGGTGTTGTATTAGATATATTTTCCATTTTGGAAATGTGAGATCTTAATCATATCAGATCTCTGAGTTTACAAGAGTTGATATAGTACCTTCAAATTCCCTGTTGTTGGCGAGAACACCTCACATTCCTGCAGAACATTGACACAAGTTCAGGCCAATTTTGACCATCTCTGCAGTACCTAGTGTGACTTCCTTTTGT
Organism: Certhia americana; assembly: GCA_018697195.1. Taxonomy (NCBI): domain Eukaryota; kingdom Metazoa; phylum Chordata; class Aves; order Passeriformes; family Certhiidae; genus Certhia; species Certhia americana. Next base: position 48,665,977 of record CM031878.1, on the reverse strand, counting down.
CTGTGTCCATTACCTTTAGCATAAACCAGCACAAACATGGATCTAATTCTGCTGGACTCAGCTATTAAAATGAAATGCTGGAGTTTCTATTCCTACTAATCTGTGACCCCCTCCATTCTTTTTAAATATTAGCATAATTTCTATTAGGGTTTATCTACTTGAGAACATTCTCATCCTCATTTTCAAGTTCTCAGTAATTATAGTCTTTGCTATAATTGGTCAAAGTCCCTTTGAACTTACAAATGAAAAAGATTTAGAACAGGTCTGGAAAAGACTATAAGGTTTCAGGCCTAGTGGAACCAGGATCACTACACCAAATCCACAACTAGTTTCCCTGACCTTGTGATGACACTATGTAGTATAGATAAAGGTTTGCATATTACAGACCTTGTGATGTAGCAGAAATAACCACTCTAAATTTTGAGCTGATTGTTACAGTATGAAATTTAATGAGCTGCAACTCCTTATAGCTAAAATGTTTCTTTTTCCAAACACAGGGGAGGCAAGAAAAATGCTGAGGATGAGCATGACCTATTGAAAGAGTAATAGTAAGCAGTAATAGTCTTATCGAAATTTGTCAGGAATTAAGTGAAACTGAATTTACTCTCTGGTAGTTTACACTAGAAGTGAAAAATTTATTTTTTAACCTCCAGCAGCATTTCTAAATAAATAAATAAGTAAATAAGTAAGTAAATAAATAAATAAATACAGTCCCCAAAAGTCTGTTAGGAAATTTGATGACTCCTTTTTTGTAGAAAAAGATGCAAATTTTACCAAAAAAAAGAGTATGTTTACTTTTAGGTCATCAATATCAGCTGCCAGTGCTAAATTAATATTAAATACTTTTTTTTTATACTATGCTCTTAGTGCTATATTGATCTTGTTTCAGACAGCAAAACATTTGACTGTCCTCATTTAGGTACTAAATGCTATTGGACTCCTACAATGAAATAAATTTCCTAAAGGCAAGTGTAATCCAAAGAATAATCTGTTCACTTCTGGAATGCTATCAGATCATAACTGGATTTGCATCTCCTATGAGCCATTGCCCCCAAATTAACCTCTAGATAAGCTGAAAGAAAAGTTAATTTTAACTCAGTGAATTAAAGTCTTTTGATTCCAATTAAAATGAATAAGTATTCAATTTAAATTTTACTATGGAAAGCTCAGCATAATAATGAATTGACATATTTTAATTTTTTCAAGAAAGAATTACTCTGATTTATCAAAAATGACTCCCTACCTAAAAATTCACAATCGTGTAATTTGAGAAAGGTTTATCTTCACCACAGAAATGCACACTTTACAGTATGTAACTTCAAGGGCTGTATTTTTAAGGAATCTTTTTGTGTGATTATATTTATTAGAAAAATATGTAACAATCACTATTAAAATTTTCAAATTAAAAAAGATCAATCATATTAAGTTTAATAAAATTAAGAACTATTCCTCCTAAAGTGATATGGTTTCCTTGATTTGTACATTAAAAATTTTTCAGACCATTTGGATTTGTGAAACTTTCTCCAAATCATGTGAATATTTCCTTCCATTTTCTTGCATCTTTAGGACATTTTATATTTTCTGGAATGAAGTCAGCAGTCTAAAATTAGAGTTTCCTACACTAGGCAAAGAATATATGTAAGGCACCTTAATATAAGATATAGTGGATGGTATTTCCAGTTAATGTTGTCATTTAACTTAGCTATTTGATTTCTTTCCTATAAAAGTAGATAAACCAGATGATCTTTAAGAATTTTCATGCCTCAGAAAAATAACAACTAGAAGCAGGAATGGGTGTATAAACCAGCTTTTTATTTTAAGAGCATCTGGATATTGCAGGTATCTAAGTACTGACTGAACAGGGGAGAAAGAAACACTGTGTAAGGAAGAGTTTGGTGGTTGTAGTCAGGACACAGAAAAGTAGTGATTTCCTTAAAAAATATTAAGCTTATTAGTTTCATGGCTGTAAAAAAGTATGCAATTGTATCCCTGGAAGAGATAACCTATGACAGCTGTTTCAAGAAACTTAGCAAAGCTACTTGCTGCACCCTTTGCTCGAGAGTCAATAGGGGTTTTGGATACTTGGAACACCTGAGGAGTAGGCTAGTAGTCAGTACATCTTTCATATCTGACTACTTATGGACATCATTTAGTGCCCATGATCAACTTAAATCACAACAAAAATTGTAAGTAAAGAATTGTTAAATGGCATCCTTTAACACAAATACATTAGTAGGCGTAATACTTTCCTACAAAACCATTAGTTTTGTTTGCTTACTCTCCCATAAAAAACTGACTACAACAGATTTTTAATAGTGCATTTATGTTTTGAGACCAAAGACCAATGAGTGACTACTTTATTAATAATTTATGAATATTATTTATATACAAGTTTCTTATCATGCATGGAGTGAAAATGAAGGATGGCACATCTATGTGCTGTGTATGTTGTAGTCTTTACACCTGAACAGAGTCAAACCCATGTAACCATCACAGAGAAGAAGCTAAGCCATCTGCTCAACAATTGTATAAGACAAAATGAGTGGTTTTATGCTACTGCTGTATTTTCTATCGCTGTGTCTGAAAAGCTAATAATACTTCCAGTATGTCTCAGACATCTGTGTTCAAAACAAAATAATAATTAATTTTACAAAATAAAATTGTGCATTATTTTCCTGTGATTAATAAACATAGTTACATCAACATATTATGATTAGGCAAAACACAGGCATTTTCTTTTTGATAAATTCTTTTTAACTTGTTAGCAAGGATAAACACTTACATTGGTTTTCCCACATTGAAAAAAAGGATCAGAAATGAACTGAAACCCAGTGATTGACAATCAACAGCCAAGACTGTATTTCTGTCCTAATAAAACCTAACAGTGCTCTTGCTGATTCATATCAACTATGATATGAAAGGAACACTTAGGTAAGAAATTACTAACTTTTCAGAGTTATATTTTTCAGAATCATAATGTAATTAGACACTTCAGCAACTTATTACCAGATTATGAATGACTCAGAGATTTAGGCATAGAAAAATGCAGGCCCCTTTTTCAAGCATATTCATTCAATATAAAAAAATGCTTAAAATACAATAGAAAATAATCTTACTGAATTTTGCCAAATCTTAATTATAGAGTTCCACTATTTTCCATAATTAATTTACAGTTGAATAGTGGCTCTAAGAGGACATGCAAATCAGAACTATGATGTCGTGCAGAATTCCAATCATGCTTGAAAGCCCCCAATATGCCAAGATAAAGAAACTTTTCTGAAAACATTTTAATGGGAAGCAAAAAGAAAAAAAGTTTTTAAAACTTCAAATAATGTATGCTTGCAAAAAGAACTCAGATACTCAATTTCTTTCTACAATTTAAAGAATACGGTTCTTTGGTATCATGGTAAGCAACAGAATACTGAATGAGATCATTTTTAACAAAACATGTAGGTCTATGTAAAATGATTGCTATGTACTTGGGATACTTTGTATCTGAACTGTGGTATCTACTGCAGGGAAAAAACTTCAAAAGATGCTCAAGCTAACTTATAAAGAAGTTTTTTTTGTTAAAAAAATGCATGAAATCTGTAAGATATTCCTTTCTGTATAAAGAACAGTGAGAGTTCCTGATTGAGTTTTTAGTCATAGTTCCTTTCCAGGAAAGAGTGTCATTTGCACCTTCCAGAAACTGTTTGGTTTGGGAGGATTTAAGAAGTTACTGAGGCCAAATGAGAAAACTAACACATACCCACACCATAATACCTTCCCTCCCTTGCTTCCAGTTTCCTTCTCAGTTTTTTTACATCTGCTGTTATAAAAGGATGGAGAGGCCCAAACAAATACAGTTACTCTGTTAGCGTCTTACAGAACAAAGGAAGAAAAATGAAGACCAACAGGCAGTCCTGATGCATGGTGGTTTTGTGATATTCATTATTCCTATAAATCCCCTTTAAGCCCTGAAAGACTGCAATTAGGTTTTCCTGAAGCCTCCTCTTCTCTATGGTCAGTCATCCAACTCTTTCAAACTGTTTTCATAGAAGTGTTGCTTCAGCCTTCTGATCATTATTTTCATGGCCCTTCACTGGACCTGCTCTAACAGCCGCACGTCCTTCCTGTGCTGGGACCCCAGAGCTGGATGCAGGGTTCCAGGTGGGCTCTCACCAGAGCAGAGCAGAGGGGCAGAATCCCCTCCCTCCCCTGCTGCCCACACTGCTTTGGATGCAGCCCAGGACACGTTTGTCTTTCTGGGCTGGGAGTGCCCATGGCTGGTTCATGTCCAGCCTCTCACCCCCCAGCACCCCCAAGCCCTTCTCACAGGGCTGCTCTGCATCTGTTCATCCCCAGCATGTGCTGGTACTGGGGGTTGTCCTGACCCAGGTGCAGGACTTTGCACTTGCCCTTGGTGAACTTCAAGAGATTTGCACAGGCCCCCTCTCCAACCTGTAAGGGTCCTCTGGATAGCATCACTTCCTCCCAGTGTGTTTACCATGCCACACATCTTGGTGCCTTCTGCAATATTTTTGGGGGAAGATTCAATCCACTATGTCCTTGAAGAACATGTTGATGGTATAGGTCCTTCTGTAAACCCTTGAGAGACCTCACTCATTACTAGTTTCCACTTGGAGACTGAGATGGTGACTGTAATTCTTTCAACATGGCCATTCAGCTAATTCCTCATCCAGTTAACACTCCATTCATCAAATTCATATCTCTGCAATTTAGTGGCAGGAAAGTTATGAAGGACTAACTCATAAAGAAGACATCACAGAAACAAGACAGATGACACTTGTAGCTCTTCTCTTGCCCAGCAATGTAGTTATTCCATTACTAAATGCCACTTGGCTCAGCTGGCAAAATATGCTCTTCCTTAAAATATGTTGACTGTCTCTGATCATAAACTTCAGTGTAATTTCCAGGAGGATTTGCTCCATGATCTTACCAGTCATGGAGGTGAGACTGGCTTGTTGATTATAAAACTGTTTTTCTAGGCTTATGCTTGGAGATTTAGTTCTTTTTATCCTGTGTATTCACATGTGTTTCAGGGGTGGTGGGGTGGTGGTGATTTATTTCTGTGTGTGGGCTCACATGAGGTCTTCAGTACAATCCATTGTCCAAAGCAGACTCAACTATGGGGTCTGACTAGGTTGCTCAAGGCCTTATCCAACCAGGCCTTGAAACACTTCAAAGGTCTCTTTAGTCATTTCCCTTTCTGTATCTCATATTAGTGAAACTATTTTGAATGCAGACACATGGTGCAAAATTATGCAAAACCATTTAACTTTTTGGCTTCTGTATGTATGTACCCATACACATTCCACATTTGTAATACTGCTTAAAATGCCCCTAAATTTCTGCTTGCCTTCTCAGAAACTAATTATACACATTCTGGTTTACTAAGTATTTTAGAAAGATTAAGATGGAAAATGGAATGGAAAATCAGCTTTTAGGACTGGTTCACAAAAGTGCTAAGAACTTATACCTAGCAGAAACAGTGCCAAGGTAGCTATGCAGGACTGTCTACAGACTTTAATTCACATGTAGTTACACAGACAACTTTTGATGAAGTCAGCCTAGTCTGCCAAAATGCTAACATCCATTATTTATTTTATCTCTCAAACAATCCTGTTACATAGTTCCTAAGAAAACCACAAGAAACAAAACTCAGAAAGAAAAAAAACTTTACTTGTTCTCCTGAGTTTCATCCCATGAAGTCTTCAGGATCTAATTTTTGGTTCATTTAAATGAATTACATTGTTCACACTAAATGTACTGTTGTAGGATTAATGTTAGACTCCTAACAATGCCTTTGTTTCTTTTCTGTAGTTTGCTGGAGGCCATAGAATAATGTTCTTCAAAGTCAAAAATGTTGCCATCTTTGCTTTGTGAAGTGCTTTATGAATTTACCACAGATTATAAATAATGAAAAGTAGTTATTTTGAGTAACAAAATATGTTTACGAGAAAAAGAAAATATAATGGTCCTGCGCATTCCCTGTGGAACAAAAAGCAGAGCCATGGTGTTTCCTCTTTCTGCAAAGCAACACACACAAATAGGTCATAGAAAGAAAGAAGAAACAATGCACAGAAATGACCCCTCAAAAAGAATTACGTATGAGTGTAAAGACAATGTGATGTCAGTCCTAAATATTTATTGTAGCATTTGAAAAATGTGCCTTTTGTGACCACTGTTACCCTCTGATAAACAAAGACTGGGCTGACAGAGATATAAATCACAACAAAACCAATTTTTTTTTTTTTTTTTTTTTGCCTCAGTCCTCACTGCAGGATTATTTTGCAGGACGTTATACAACCTCAGTTCACCCCAGGAAGGAATAAGCACACACAACTGGCAAATTTGATGTACAGGACATACACAAGTCTTAAAAGGGCAACATGTAATTCAAGTCTGACTGGTATAGTATTAGATCAAAAGACAGGTACTGCATCCCAGCATGACATAAAATTTAAATATTGATTTGACTGTTGCCATGCAAAGCCACTTTGTAATTTCCTCTTCACTGGGAGGTATGGCCCTGGTGCAGCAGGCTGCGCTGCACATGTACCAGCCAACCCACTGTACCCACCAGGAGATGGTTATCAGCTCACAGCCACTTGCACGGGGAAGGATTGATTCGTACTTCCATGCTTTTCTTCTTTTCCTGCTTCCCAGTGTGCCCAGCTGGGCATGCCTTCTACTGACCTTCCTCCAGCTGAACAGCCTATTAGCAACTTTGGTGAATAAAGTGTGCTGAGAAGTCCAGCTGGGTTAGTTTTCTAAAAGACGAGCAAACTGTATCAGCCTGCAGAGGGGTCTGGTGAGAAGCAAAGCCAGAAAACTGATGGAAATAGGAAAATGCAGAAGGAAAACTTCCAGAGCAGGTAGCTTTGGAAAGGTTAGATTAGTAGAGGGGAGGCCTGCTTGGGCTTGCCCATTTCTGCAGCTCCATGTTACTAAAGTCCCTTGATCCATTTCATGTAACTGTCGTGTTATGATATAACACAATTTTGTGCTACACACTTAGAACGGATGTATGCTTTCATGTAAGTACTGTAGACCATCTAATCATACAGAGGGCAAAAGGGATGGAAGATGTCTGTGTCAAAACTTACAATATCCTGCAGAAGGAAAAACTTGCCTAACTCATCTAACTCATATATAGTAGAAATTATTAATGTTATTATTCACTCCTTTTCATTCTTTTAATCAAGTCCCATTGTTTTCATTCTATTTATAATCACTTTCTGCAGATTTCTGCTGGCTCACAGGAACCATTATCAAAAGGAATGTCTGCCCTTTTCAGCAAATACAGCAGAAAGGAAGTTCTCAATTCATAATTCACACAGGGAGCACGATTCAAGGAGTTGCTCTTATGCATTCAGCCAAGTAACAGAAATATATCATAATTCCTATTGGGCCATAAAAACATGTTTGAGTACAGGACACCTGGAGGAATACTTAGAACACAGAGTGTGGGAGCAATTTACTGCCTGAAATAAGCTACTCCCTTAATGAAAAAATTGATGACAAACAGCACACTACTAGAACTAGGAATAACTCCAGGTATCTTTCTAAACAAACTATAAATATATATATATATATATGTGTGTGTGTGTGTGTGTGTGTGTGTATACATATATTTCAGACATCTTCAGACATCTCAGCAGTCTTCCAATAGTAAATCTTTATCCTTTTATGGCTTTTCAGATTCTGTCTGTAACTCTGTGTGTGTGTGTGTGAATGTAGGTGAAAATTTCTGCAAGTCAGTGAGAGAGTGTGGTGATGTATGAATGCATGAACTCACAAAAGCGTGTTCTTTGCCAATATCAGTTTGTGTAATTATTTCAGCTGGAAGTTGATTCCAGCATTATGAGTATAATCTTCACTCTCAGGGATTTAACTCTAAGAGATCTTCATGACTTAGCTGAAGACATTGCAGTTAAAATCTAAAATGGTAGCTGGAAATCTTTCCTTCTGGTCCTTTACTGCAACTGTAATGTCAAACTGAGAAAGAAAAATACAAAACAAAAACAAACACAAAACAAACAAACAAACAAACAAAACAAACAAAAAGGGATTGCCTTTTATGATACAGTCATTTTGACATGCTAGTAAGAACGCCTGCCTGCCTGAGGTCTGAAATGTTCAAGATATTCTGAAACTGCTGATCTAAACAAAAGCGTGCAGAACCTGCTCATTTTGTAGGGACAGCTAGGCTACTGGAATGATTTCTACTGACAGTCTTAGTAAGGTAGGAGATTTAGCTAAAAAGTTGTCTGGCATATCGAGGTATTAAAAATTTTTAATCATAATTCTTGGGACTGGATTTCTTTAAATGTTGTAAAATTAAAATTTTAGTCCCAATCTTGTCTGTATATTGTGAATTAAATCTTTATGCCTGTTCATGAGATTTTCTGTGTAAGAAAGGAAGCTCTGTGCATGAATATATATACAGAAAAAATGAGAATATCATGGCAATGATCACAATTTAAACTACAAACTCCTTAAAATTATTCATATGAGCTGAAATTTATACACATCAATTCTTAATAAGAACTTACACATATAAATATTCTATTTCATGAGGAAAAAAAGTTAAAAAAATAAAAATGTTAACTGTGAAAGCAAACTTCCAGAGCGGAGATTATAAATACAAACACCTACAGAACGAATTAGACTAGAATTAGAAATTTGTACAGAAATGATAGGTTAAAAGTTTTAAGATTATAATCAGAAAAATATGAAAAAATCAGAATGCTTTCAGGAAATGATTGTTAGGCTTTATCAGCTATAAACAACTAGCCACAGTCCTTCTTCCTCTAATAAATGTACATCTGCTCTAAAATCTAAATAATGCTGCTGTACACAGAGTGGCATCATGACTTCAAAAGCCATAGGCAAGACTTCATGTGGGGAACAATATCTCCTGGTAGGAGGGATGCAATGTTATAAACCCCAAATCTCTCCTTGGTATAAATAATGTGTGAAGTATAATTTCTGTAGAAAGATTAAATCACACTAAGTCTTTTAAGCAAAAGTAATGGGGAAGAGAGATGACAACCTGGAGACTAATAAAGAAATTATGCTTAGAATCGAAAGAAAGGGTGCTTGGAAATGGGAGCATAAGAAACCATAGGGCCATTTTCAGGATGTCAGGCTCCCACCCCAGGGTAGGCACACACCTGTGCATGGATGGAAACAAAACCTCAGTGACTAAGATATGGAGGGAAAGGTCACACAACTGAGGTAAGCAGCGGATGAGTAAAAATTTACAGTAAAGGTAGTCAGGGAAGAGAATGAGATGAAGATTGTCCTCATTGTGATGGCACAAACACACAGGATTCTCATACAGAAGTAGATGAGCTTGGCTTAAACCAGGAATTACTTTTGTCTCAGTATTCATTAATGAAAGCTTTCTCTGTGCTTAAGGATAGGATTCAAAAGCAAGGAGACTGACCAGAGGAAGATGAGCCCATGATTACTGTGAGCTCTAAATAAACTGATGGTTGCACTCCACTGTGCTAAAGAATCTGGCTGATGTTCTTGCAAGGCATTCTTCAAGAAAACTTTTGGAGATTGTGGGAGATCTCTGTCATTTGGGAGAAAGTAATCTGGGTAACTATATGCTTTACTTGGATCCCTGGGACAATCATGGAGCTGGTCCTTTAGAAGCACATTTTGGAATAAGAGGGAGAAAAAGGTGATGGGGAATTGTTGTGGAGGTTTGACCAAAAGTGACTCATGCACAAATCACCTGGATACCCTCTGTTATAAAATGACTGAATTTTTGGACATGGAGAAGGCAGGATCTATCATTTAGGCTGACTTCAGCAATGCTTCCAACACCTTCCCACAATGTCTCTGCAGCCAAGATGGATATGGGGTGTGTGTCCCACCAGGGGAAAAAGTATGGATTGAGGGATTTTGCTCAGATGCGATGGCCACTGGGTCAAAGCTTCCTGGAGGTTGGTGCCCTGTAGGATCCCACAGGGACTGCCCTGGGGTTGGTCCTGTGTAACATCTCTATCTGTGACCTGGAAATGTGACCAAGTGCATCCTGTCAGGTTTGCTGGGAGCACCAAGACAGGTCCATGTGTGTGAGGGCAGGTGCTGGGATGAAGAGGCCAGTGGGACCCTCAGGTGACAAGGGCAGGTACAAAGGACAGCCCTGTCCTAGGCAGGGAGAGGGTTTCTAGCTGCCACAGAATAAAGTCGTGGGCTGTTTGACCTGATCTACAGCTGAGTCTGCTAGAGGCAGAGTGGTGGACTAGAAGCCTCCTGTCTCTGTCATCCTGAATTGTCCTGCAATGCAACAATCCATAAAGAATCCATTTCTCAGGAGATTAGTGACTTTTTGGCAGAAATATAGCAAGGTGGCATTTTGGGGGTTTTTTGGGGGGCATAAATCAAATTCTAGGCAAAATCCCAAAGCCTTTCAGCTCAGTGTAAACCTGACTCAAAGTCAAATAATGCGTTTAGTACTACAGAAGTAAAACTACAAAAATATTGGGAGTCCCAAAAAAGGATGCTAATATACTCACAAGTAGGGAACTGTTCTTGGGTGCTAATGCTTGGGTATGCAAAGCTCAGAGTGTTCTGGCTTGGGACTCCAGTCTTCTGTAGCTATGTGCTGTTCTGGCTGTCAAACCCCACAGTTACCACAATGCTAAGGATGGTCCACTCACTTCAGAGAAAATCCAACCAGAAAAAGAAAGATAAAGAATGTTATCTGAACACAACTTCATTCTCTTTTAAGCTATGCCCCACAGATCGTACAGATCCTCCTAGGAGAGGTAAATGTGGCTTGTGTTCAAAATTCACAGGTTGAGTTTAGGAAGACAAGATGACAGTGATTCAGATTTGAAGTAGAGTACAATTCTGTGTCTCATAATTGCCATTTCAAATCTTCATAATAACCTAACTGAAAAAAGAAGACAGTTCTAATTTACTGCTAGGATAAAGATCTGAAGGTAAAGAGCCATAACTAAAGAAAAACTGTATTTAGAAAGTTAACAGGCTGCATGTAAACACCTTTTACAACATCATGGTACCATTAAAAAAAAAAAAAATCCTGCACATTGTTTATCTCATTTATTACTATTCTTTTTGTTTGTTTGTTTGTTTGTTTTAAACTTTCATGTTTTATAGTAAACCAGCCTACAGCTAATTTGCTATCCACAAAAAATTCTGTCTATCTCATTTCTGGACCATTAAATTTTAGATACACAGGTGACTTTGGAAAACACACAAAACAATAATCCTAATCTTTGAAATGCAGTAAGCTTACTAAATATTTGCTAGTCACAAGTATGTCCCTCTACAAGCAAGCGAAAAATATGTGTTTTACATGGTCACAGGAAGAATTTTACAGGAAACCTGTCTGAGATCCTGCTTTTTTAAGAAATGACGTGTGGTAAAAGACGATGAGATGATGATCGTGAACTTGCATGAGTCTGCCAAATGACATCAGTAAACTGAGACATGGTGACAACTAGAAGAAGGCAACTTGTAATTCTGTGTCATATAAGTATAAGGAAAATGAGTACACAAGGAAAAGAAATATCTCCAACACAGAGAAGCAAAGAACAGGTAGACGAAAGAAATTTAAAGGGTATATCTGACGACTAAGAAAGATTGCAATGGCAACATAAGAGTTTTTAAATCATGGATTACTGTATTAAAGCAGAAATAACCAGTAATAGCTTTTGGCAAAAACTGCTCATTGTCAAAAAAAAAAAAAAAAAAAAAAAAAAAAAGCAAGAGAAAGGAGGGGTCATTCAGGTTTAGCCCTGACTGGATAATTTTGTAATATTGACACCTGACTGAACCAATGAAAAGGGTGACTACACCTCTAGTGAATACACATTTTGAGGTGAGAGTCTGGAAATAGCTCTTCTGGTTTCTGGTGGGGTGAGTTGAGAGCCTCGGCCTGGCTGTTCCCCATGGCCAGGACAGGCTGTGCTGAGGTTCCCCCTGCCCTTCCCTGGCACCCCTGGCAGGCCAAGGGGAAGGAGAGGGAGAGCAGAGGGAGGAAGGCTCAGCCCAGTCCTGGCTGCTGAAATCTGCTAATCCAGGGTGGCCCCACATGGCAATCGGGGGCTGAGTCAGGCCCAGCATCTGCCAAGCAGAGAAAAGGGAGGTGATCAGCCCCGGTGTGAGACATCTGAAGCCTGATGGGGCTGGAGAAAGATCCTAGTCTCCCTCTCTCAGCACAGCTGGAACTGAAGGCAGCAGCCAGGCCTTGAGATCCAACACAACTGCAATGCACCAAGTGAATGCCCATACCTGGGCTGCTGCCCTGCTGTTAACTCTTTTCTAACCAGATGAAACTTCCAAAGCATAAAACTTACCCAGTGAGAGAAAGAAGAGACCGGATGAAATGTAAAAAGACACAGCGTGAGACCTAATGTCAAAGAAAGTGAAAAAAGAATTCTAAATAGAAAGGAAGATTGAAAGAGTAGCCTAGTAAAGTTGAACTTTTCTTGTGAGGCCATAAAAAATAGACTGAACATCCAGTAACCTATAGAATATTTTCAGAGAGATGCAAAGTTCTAGTCATAGGTGTGAGTTAATGTATTTGTGATCTACTAGAGAAACTGAACAAAGGAAGACCAAGAAAGTGGGAGATGATGCCCTGCCCATTGAGGGAAGATGACCTCTGTTTCTTGAAATGAAGAGAACTCTTTGTTTATACTAGAAGAAGCATCCTTAAACTGTACCCTAAAAAGCTGATATGGTCCATGAGTTAATTCTACTTAATTCTTATTTCTTAATTCTACTTAATCCTTAATTCTAATCTAAGCCCAGTATCTGGTTCAGTATGGAAAAAATCTTCAAACATATCTCTTCATGATTTCTCTTCATTCTACTACTAAAATGAGATACTAATGCTATTTTTTCGAACTTTCGGAAGACAGAAGAATATCTGCATATCTACTTGAATACAGAATATCTATTTGCAGACAGATTAATATCTGCAAATTACATGGAATCTCCAAACAAGACCAAGAAACAGGAAAAATTGAATCTAATTCTTGATGATTCTCAGGTTACATTTTCTCTTTTCACAGTAGGTGGGTAGTTGATATAAGTTTAATGTTCTGTTTTAAAAAAATTAATACCTAATATGTACCTAAAGTACCTAAAGCATTTCATCCTTTATTCCCAACAGACCCAAATAAAGATAGAAGTTCCAAATCAAAATGGTTTGGGGGTCAAGATAACCTGATTTTAGAATATAAATTTAGAAAACATACACACTCAAGTTCACAAACTTCTGACAAATCTTTTTTTCTTTTAGTAACATGTAGCACAATTCAGCTCATTTACATAACCATGGTGCATAAATTTCTGTATTTCCTTTCTGACATTCCTCATCTGCAAAGCTGTTGCAAATAATGAGATCTCCTCAGTTCTTGTGGAGCTTTTAGCATTTTCGTGCTAAAACAAGTGACCTATATTATGACAACAGTGTCAAAGAAGATTAATGAATACATACAGAATGTTAACCAACACCTAAGTAATCAATGAATTGATTCACAACAACTGTTGTGCTGATAGAGTACATAGAGGGTCTATGTTCCAAATCCAGAAAAGTCTGCTAATGATCAAAAATAATTCCAGAATGGTATTTCTTTAGAAAGGTCACATTTGCCTCTTTGTTTTTAGAAAGGGTTAACATTGAAACTTCAAGAAACAACCGTGCAGACCTCATTAAAAATAAAGAATAAAATGTGGCCTTTACCATAATTATCATTACACGTGCACATACGTGAATTAGAGGCCAAAAGAAAATGTGTCATGATATCACTGCACTTTTCTATTTGCAATGGCTATTATAGCTTACATTAGCTATAATAGCTTATATTAGCTATATGTAAACCTTTAAAAAGCTATGTAAACTGGGCTTGAACTAAAGACACACACGTTACTGCATATATGCATGTGTTGAGTAACATATATGTAGTATCTTTGCATATATATCTATATAATTTGCACATGAATATTTATACGGCAATACACAGATGTGATCTAACATCGAGAACTTTGGAAACATGCATTTCATGGACATGAAAAATCGGATTAAATTTTTGTACCAGGAGAGAACTGTACTGAGTAGAAAAGGCTGATCAGATTAAAACAGCCAGGATAGTGCTACTCTTAGGGCTAAGGGCATTTTAAAGGATTTTGTATGTTTGTGTCACAGGAAAAGATTTTTTTTTTTTTTTTTTATAGCAACTGATAGTTTTACACAAGGTGAAAAAAGAAAACTGGTAAGACATATCAGAATGACATTTAAGGAATTGCTTAACCAAAAAAACCTGTAAGTCCATTAAAGGGCCAGATGCCATTTGATGGTGGATTCACAGCTGAGGAAGGTGTTAAATCCAGTTGAAAACACTACATTTCTGAAATGTCAATCTGCTCTTATAAGATTTTGACGGCATACAATCCAGAAAACAGTCATATGAACTAGGACAACTATCTTAATAAATTTGTTAAATTCTAATCCTGTTCTTATCTATCAGAAGGTAGGTAGATATGCCAAGACATTCCTAGAACATACCCAAGAACTGCTGGTTGAAGTGTACTGGATATGTTTTCTGGGAAAACTGTCAGCCACCTAGCACTTGTCTTATTGAATCATGCAGTGTGGAGGTTGGTGAACCCTGAGAGGCTCTCCCTATGTTAAGGAGACATAAGATGCTTCTCTCACAGGATCCCCTGTTCTGTATGCCAATGTACCCCTGTTCTGCTCCCTCAGTCAGCCCTGTTAATCCCCTCTCCACCCCTGTGTCCCTCAATCACTCCTTCCCAATTTCCCCATTGGCTCCCATACCCCAATCCCACCTTTGTAGCCCGATGCCCCCTGACAATTGGTCCCTGATGCTCTCCCAGCCCCCAGCACCCATATACTTGTACCTGGACCCTTCGCATGAGCCTTGCCTTTGACCCTGGACTGTCTGCATGCATGGCTGGAATAAACATCTCTGTGAACCCATACAAAGGCTCTTCCTGCCTCTCTTTACCATAAGATCCTAAAATTTGTGATGCTTGGGAACAAGTAAATAGATGATGGATTCAAGAGAAGAAGAATTTTATTATTCTTAATTCTTTCTTAATTTAAAATTGCCCAATGGCTGAGCTGCCACTGGAAATAGTATAGCTAATCTATCTTGGAAAGACAAGCCTGTCTGTGACCCAGTGGCAATCTGCAATGTCTGGCATTTTTCACTGAACTATTAATTCTAGGAGATTGGGGAACCGGGTTCACTTCTGCAGAGAAAAAAATTATTAAATATAATTATAAATATAAAAATATTAATATTTATTAAAAATAAAATTATTAAATATAAATTATAAAAAATTTATTATCAAATGGAATGTCAAGGAGATTGCTAATGACAGAAAACCAACCAAAACTCAGTGACTCTGGCCTCTGTATCTCCACATTCTTTCTTCTTCCACTTAAAATATGCAGAAAAGACTCCTACTTTGTCTCATCAAAGCATTACAAGATTTACTTTTATATTTATGTGGTATTTTTTTGGCAGAAAAATGTTACAGCTGTATGCAGCTCTGAAGCCACCAGGAAACATAAAAGCCTGATTCTTTTCTGCTCATGCTTTTTTATAAAGTCAGTGTAATCACCAGAAGGCCTGATAGACAGGCAGATCTTACCCAGTCTCGATTAGGATTGGTATACATTGCACACAAAGGACAAACACTAAGAAATTCAATCTGCATGGAATTTTAGAAAATGAAGACAATGAAGAGTTCTACTAAAGCCTCTCAGCATGCATAAATACTATCTCAATGTCTTTGCAGAAAATACTTTCTAGTTCATTGCACAAAATAAGAATTGTGTTAAATAATTTAAGAGGTTATCTTGTCTCTTGATATTATTATTACTATTGTTTCAAAGAGTGATTATTTTGTATTTATTTCTATTATTCCTTTAATCCTCATGTTTACAAGTTTTGCCAATAGTACTAAAAGTGTTTTCTAAAGCAAATGCTTCATTTGAACAATCATTTCAAGCAAGAGAAAAAACTGAGACAATTCAAACTTAGGTTTGATTAGGTTTGAAAGGTTTCTCTGTTTAAAATACTCTACTTGTTATAGCTATGCACACACAAGCAGAATCACAATTTTAGTACATAGAAAGTGTAAGGACTACTGCAATTCTCACCCTCATCTTTAAGAGATAATTGTGTCAGAATGAGTTCTCCAATTAAAATACTTTTTTACATTTCCTGGGTTATTCCAGTATTTCTCCAGTTGAGAATATTGTCTTGAAAGGGAGAATATTTTTTTTTTTTTCATTTGGGATGACTCAGAGAAAAGTACAATCCAAAGAGACCTCAGAGTCATCCATCAATCACATCACCTTAATACAAATTAGCTGTACTTACGCCTTACTTGACTGACTAAGCTACTTCACCCCGATCATCGGTTTAACTAATTCCTTATATGTACAGTTACAATTTATTTTTTAATATATTACAAAAATCACATTGTAGTTTGATTTCATTATGCTTTTTCTAACTGACTATGGGAATGAGGTGTACCTTAGTGCAAAAGGTTTTCCTTGTTCCCAAAGACAGCTATACAGATGTGCTATAGACAGAGTACATATTATGACTTACATGAAAAAAATTCTACTTTTGTCCTATTTTAACTCTGTAATTAGAAAGCTAAAGTTTGGGCTACTGTATCTCCACAATGAAACACAGCTTTCATTGAAGAGCCCAGGTTCTTCTTGGTAAAGAGTTATTCTGCAAGAATAATGTCAAAACCATCAAAAGCAGAAGGTGAAACTCCCAGTGAATCAAAAACTTGATACACATGAGTGAGATAGACATCTGTCTTTAGCAACAAAATCTGCTAATTCTTGATAGCCTCTATCAACTTCCTAGACAGAATCAGTAATGTGGATTCCTATTTTGCTGTCTTTCCTCTTATCTTTCATTTATAAGGAATGAGCTAGAATGTACCTTGCTGAACTCTTGAGGTATGAAAAAACCAGTATTTCTTCCTTATTTTGTCTTAAAATGTAGCTGCTGAATTAGAATTTTTTGATGCTCATCAAAACTAAATGGTTTGTTTGCCTCTCTCTATGCTCTTTTTTTCCCTCATCTCTTGTTTATGATCATTGATAGTGTGTAAGAAAGGCAGAGCTTCACTTCCAGTACTATATCTCAGTATTAAACCAGACAGTCTTCAAAATAATTTCTAGTAGTGCATCCAAAAAGAACTCCTATCATCATTTAGCTGCTAACCCTTGGTTTGGTCCAAAACATGAAAGAGTATTGAATTTGAAATAAGAAATTTTTCCTTCTGAACAGAATAAGTTTGTCACTGTCCTCCAGCTGCAGGGGATATTTTTTTTTTTTATTATTTATTGTCACTTTTTTATATATTCATTTCCTTTTACTGTTCATGATGCATGGTTTTGGTTGCAGAAATTTGTCACATTGCTGGATATATTAGCTTGTACCAAATGCTAAAAGTTTGTCGGTGGCTGGACCAAGAAATTCTGAAAGGCTACCACAGTAAAGTACTGAGCAGACAACCACCTTTTGCTGTCTATCCCATAAAATTACACTTATTAAAAAAAGAGAATGACTTTATTAAACCACCACAGGATTTTATTTAGAGGATTCAGATCTTTACTCCTCTTTGCTTCACTCCTAACTTTGGATATAACCCCATTTTGTACAATACTTTTAGGTATATGATCCATTTCCTGGAATGCAGCAAATACCAAAGGCTTTGAGTGTGGCGTGGCATTTAAAAAAATAGACTGTGGCTATCAATCACAAACTTTCTATAATCAAAACGCCCTTTATTTTTTCCTACATTGTCCATGAACAAAAAATCAGTCTAAGATTGTAGTGATGAATGAAACGACTAATTAAAAAAACTGCAAAGAGGTGTTACTACTGGTTACTGTTCAAAGGCCATTGAAAGCACATGCTTCTGTGCACACCTGCAGCAAAAAGAACAAGCTATTTGATTGCCTAAACACAGAAATTAAATATAAATGACAGAAAAGATGATGCTTCCTGATACATTTCCCTCTCTCAAAAAAAAAAAAAAAATGTCAATAATGACAAGGACTCTGAACAGAGAAATGGCCAGGCCCAAAGAACATATATCAGAATAAAGGTGAAGAAAGCCTGAATTATTTTAACCAAAACGATGTTCTAAGTGACCTGGAAAAAACATAATGAGACATATTATTCTTTATATAACAGGAGTAAAACAATTGAGTAATGGATACCCAAACATGAAACTCTTTCATCCAGCTAGGCTGCACAACTTCAACTAAATGTACTTTAGTTGAAACGTCCTCCAGAGTTTTATAAATATATATATACTTATAATTAAAAGTGACAAAGGAAAACAGGTAGAACTCAATTCCCCTCTCTAATTATTATTAATAATGGACTTTGTCTAAATGCTGTACCTTTATAAATGAGTCCCTTTATGTTTCTTCAGTTTATTTCATGTACTTTTTTTTAAACTAAAATCTCAGATGCAAATGTCCCAACATCAAATTGGGAATAAATAAGTTTGTTTATGTGAAAAAACCTTATCAGGTTTCAAACTTCAAAAAAAAAAAAATGACAATATGTCTATGCAAGCAATTTTTTTATTTGAATCTATCTATTTACTGCCATCTATGCATCTATCAAGTTAATTGAAAAAAGCCTAAATTGAGTTTTCCTCTCTTCAACTTAATAAAAATTTTTGCATTCAACTATGTGTCCAATCAGTGTTAATAATAGCCACATGGTTGATCACAGAATTATGCAAGAAATTAATGAAAGTAAATAAATTAAATGGAATCAGGTGAACATTTGGAAGGGCAAACCAAGCATCCTCAGCAAATACAAACTGCCAAAATTAACAGACTGCAGCTCATACCTTATTGAGCCATGACAACAAACATTTTTCAAACAATGGAGAAGAATAACCCAACAGTAGAGACAGCTCCTGCTTCTTAAATTCTGAGTGAACAGTCTGCTAAGTCTATCTAAATCAGCTAAATAGAGCAACAGAGGGCAGGACTACTGAAAGGAATACACAGGCTAAAACCAGGATTCCAAATTCACTAAAACACAGACGATTTTAAAATGCCTGGACAAATACCACATGTACAGACAGCTAATAAATCTTCCTTCGAGATTGCAAACCACACTATATCAGCCCAGATCTGGCTTAATACTGATCCTTCAGTGCCTTCACAAATAAAAGCAGTGTATCTGAATACGTTCTGAAGACAGCAGAATACATTCCTGATCTTCTTGTCAGGTAAAGTATTACATCATTTGGAAAGATAAGCCCTAACATTACAGTACTTATTCTTGAATATACTGCTACCTGTCTAGCTTGTGCTGTAACAAAATTACAGCATAAGCTACTATCACAAGCAAAGGTTTGCTACAAAGGGGTATTGCAGATTCCGTAAAGCTGCTGCAGTGTGTTTGTAACTAGATTTACAGACGTTATTATGGATAAACAATTGTCTTTAATGTGGGATAAAATTACCTCAAATGGCAATTAAAAAGAAGCAGACCTATACAGCAAAATATACTTAATCACTGTGGCATCCATGTTACATAGCAGTTATTCCAGTTGTTGTCCTAATTTTATGACACTGTATTCCCACAGACACCTTGTGCAATACTGACCATAATAAAAATGGAAGAAAAACTCTGCCTGAACATGGGAGATTATATTACATATAAAATAATTCCAATGTCAATGAGGAAATATAATGCAAATATTATTGGCATTTTATTTGCTTCTCGTCCTCTATCCATAAGACATTTAATTGGCAAACAATGACATCACCAGATTATGTGATAATCAGGTAAAGCAATGAATACTTAGTGTAAAATGGTGCATGAGAATATAATTTAGGGCTAAGTGTACTGATTTTTTTTTTTTTTTTTTAAATCTGGTTTGAGTTTTGGGTTGTTATTTTGGGTTTTTTTTGTTTGTTTTTCCCCAATTTGGCTGTTGTAAAAGTTAAAATGTGAGTCAAATAGGAAGCCAAGACCAGAGTGTGATGCTTGCTTTGACTCGATTCTTTCAAACATCAGATATATTTCCCCAAAAATTTCATGGCACTAATTTATACTACTTTTTCATGGCCCTTATTAAACACAGAAAAATGAAATCAGGTAAGAAATCTTACCTTGCTGCACAGGACAGAAGCAAAACTCTTTTTTTACTAGACAAATGCCTCTATTATGGTTCTCCAAAAAAACCCCAAACCCACCAAAACCAACCAGATACTATTTTTTGTGCAGTCTGATGTACATCTCAGCAACTGGAGGCTTTTGCCTGAGGGAGCTATATCTCACCTCCCATCATGGAACAACCTCTTGTCTGTTGTTCTAGCAAGTTTCCATAGATACATGTATTTTTAAAATACAGAAACAGATCATAAAGTTCTTACATCTTGATTTATCTACATAGTAACCCTCAGTAGAAACTTTACTGGCTATCACAGTAATAGCCACTACAGACCAAAAGAATTGAGTGCACATGAGAATGTTTTACAATGTGAAAGAATTAAACATTTCAACTTGGTAATAAATATTCTATAATATTTTTGGATTTTGATGTTACTATTCTACCAGAATTCTGGTAGTTTAAAAGTACCACCAAAATTTCACCCAGAGAGAAAAGAATAAAGTTAGATTTTAACAAATTTTATTAAGTTCTGTTGTGTACACACTGCCTAACAACTAATCAATGACCAGCTTCTTTGAATACCCATAATAAAGTATGGTGAAAAATGAAATAAACACAGAAGGATAAGAACCACTTTTCCTTATATTAGTGTTCATCTAACAATAATCCTCCTAAATGAATGTATAACTATAAGTTAGCAAAGAAGTTATCAAAGAGTTTGTGTAGAAGATGTGAAATAAGAAATTGCTTTTAATTGCTCCTCTTGCATTTAGGAAACCTATAACAGAAATCTTTGTATTTCAGTCCTTCCTGCATGAGCTGGGACTGAACTTTCTTATCCCAAGCAGGGTGAGAGATAGGAATGAAATATCTCAGCCACTCTTAGGTTAAAAAACACGGTATCAAGAGGTTCTCTGTCAGACCTTTATTACTGAAGCAAAGTCAGTAACCTCTGTGTTTTGTCAGGTGTCATATGAGCCAAAAAGAAAGGGAAAGGAGATGGAAGGAGAAGGTAGGGCAGTATTTAATGTAACTGATGTACCAATGCACAATGCAATTTTAAGGCTGAATCTTGCTATTTCCAATGTGACAGTTGTTCTGGAAGCATCAATTAAAAAACCCTAACGCTTCATGCTCTTATTTATAGTTTAACAATCTCTAATTGAGATATATTCTAGCTGCATAAACCATTTCTGCTTCCTTCAATGAAATCCATTGATTCCTAAAGTCGAGACAAACACCATCCTATTATAACTATTAAAACTATCTGTCTATATTATCTGCCTATATAAATTATCCGTCAATAAAAATTCCTGTAAATTTTGTCAAACTATCGCTAAAAATACAATTCTGAAAGCAGAAGCAGTTTACTGGAAATGAACATGAAAAACACATTGTTAATCTTTGATTTTCTTTACAGCAATCTAACAGCATGACAAATTTTTTAATATGATCATTCATTGTCACATTAAAGTATCCTCAGTGCTTTCCATGGACACAGTTAAGGTAAATGGAAAAAGTCCATGAAGGAGTAGACAAGTGGAAGCCTGGTAGGAAAAAAAAAAAAAAAAAAACCAAAAAGTAAAAAACAAAAAAAAAAATCCCCTGGGACTTCAAGTCTAAGAAGTGTTTGGGAACTGATTAGAAGAAGAAAGACAGCTGACAGTGCTTTGTGGCATTTCTTTCAAGGACAAGAATATCAGCTCTGTCAGCTGCAAAATGGGAAGATTGTTCACACTTCATCTCTAAGCCTGCATGTCAGGGTATGAATAAGGGGAGACATTTCTACCTGTTCCCATGCTCTTCCTTCATATCTTTCTTTTTTCACTTATATACACACTACAGTGTTTTTTTTAGTGGGTAAGAAATTGGAGAAGTAGTGAAACGTACCAACTTATCCACCCTGTCTGCTGATCACTGCAAAAAATTGCCCTATTTGTGTGTGATCCAGCACAACTCTATGGCAGCAACTGGTCTGGAACAAATCCTAAATCAATGTCTACATCTTGGTAGGCAAAATTCATTCTTGTACCTAGAAAAATTGAAAAGAAAAAAACACCCAACTGCATAAACCAGTAAACCTACCCTGAGAGGAGATTTCCACTACCAGCAGTTACTTTCATGTAAAAAAATATTTTTTTTCTTTTTAATGTTTATTTTGCCTTTTACTGTTTTTATAAGGTTGTCCCTAGATATATTATTAAAATGCTGATGACTATTTTTCAGTTGATGCCATACTAATTTTCTTATACAATGTAAATTACTACTAAACTAACACTATGTCAATATACAAGCAATTCTTATTTATCCATGGTCTGAGGTACAAGGTAATGTAGTATGCATGTAAATACTACGGAAATAATAAAATAACCCAATTGCCTTATAATTTCGTTCTAACAATTCATGTAGTTTTTTCTTCCTAACAGGTATCACCTCTGTCTCTTACTATGTCACTTCACAGCCACACAGACAATGAAAGACAAATTTTTATTTTACTTTCAACTTCTTCAGCATCAAAACTAGAAATAGGAGTAACTTAATGACACCAGGTGATAATGTCCTTTCTCTGAAAGTTGATAGTGAGGAAAGATATCATGATTTTCTTGGTCTTGTGCTTGTATTCATACATTATTTAAGTGGCTGGCAGAGTAGGGTAACTTCTTTACAACCCAGTCACAAAGTCAAAATTAGCTATTTACATTTAGTATACTGCTGCGAGAGAAAAGGAGTATTGAGGTGTCTCCAAAATGCACAGTGTTAATTTAGACCAACCTAGTATGAGCAAAAAGGCCTTTTATCAGCAGCTCTATGATGGTCAGTACTCATTTAGTCAACATTTGATCTGATACCCAGGTTTGCAGCACATATCTCAGGACTCATTAAAAGCAGCAGGTAGATTTGAATATTCTCTCTTCACAGAACTAACAACATGTCAGTCTTGTCAGGTAAAGGCAGGGTTGTTTATGGATTTTTGAAATTTAAATTTCTTCTCATTCCTTCTCAGCACATAGCATTATAAAACATTCAGCTCTTAGGTAGCTCCAAACTTGCAGTTTCTTTTCCAAATGAAAAATTAACCTCCAGCATGTTATGGTAAATATCATGTCCAATTTCCATATGGCCAAGCCAGGTAGCAGAAAAATTAGCACACAGATTTTGGGAACCCTGCTGCTTTTTAGCTGTTGTCTGGATGTAACATTTATATTGCTGTTTATACAGCCAGAAAAATCTTAGCATAAACAGCACTGAATAATAGGAGAAACATGTCAAAACTAAAATGCCTTGCCCTGTAATCTGATGATAATGTAACACACTATAGTACAGACTCATGGCAAGGAAGAACTGAACAGCAAGTGGTCCTTGCAGTCAAGATTGAGTTGTATTGGGAATAAAGCTTTCCCATACAAAAAACTAATAATTAATTAATACACAGCAAGATAAGTAGTATTATTAACATAACACACCTTTGCTGTATTATGTTAACAGTTAGGAAAAAATCTGTAATTGTTCTTCTATTTATAAGTAACCTTATATTGATTCTTTTTCATTTTACGTGATTCTAACAGGTGATCTCCCTGGCTTAATGATTAAATTCATGTCTCACAAAACATTAAATGTGAGCTGCTATTTCCACAGAACATTGTCACCAGTTCTGCTCTAGAAATCAGCAAAAGAGATAGCTAGAAACATTAATTTACTGGACAGAAAGAAAAACAAAAGAAAACCATGCAAGTGCTATAAGTGCTTTGATTTAATTGTTCACTGACTCTCACAGGTACATCCTAGACCCTTGTGATGCCACATGGAGTACCTCTGGCACTTCCCCCAGCTCTCGGGTAAACCAAATGGACTCATAAACATCAAAAAACCCAATTTTCTTTCTTGTCAGGTTAATATCCTGACAGTTTAGCAAGATGAATCAGTACAATGAGTAGTCAAATAAGCACTGAAATCACTGCATGAGAAAAATACAGCATGAAGCTTGGTGTCAGAAAGCAGTTGGTAGAATACATCAAAGAGAAAGGGGAAACCTTTGACAGCTGTGATTTGTTAGACCATGTCTGTCATCTTGTGAAGCCTCACCACTAATTAGGACAAGAAAAATTGCATGAAATAGAGAGACATATCCTTTTATCTTTCCAGAGGTCACCTTACAATTTCAGGTTATGTGTCATCCTCATTGAGAAAAGATTGCATTCCTGGGAGATGAATATGTCCAACTGTATTTAGTTCTTCAAAGAGAACTAAAATTTGTTTCTAGATGTAAAAGCAAAAGGTATTTCCCAAGTTAATGTGGCAATAAAATCTGATACACTTAAATAGAAGAAACACAAGCAGAAATTATAGTTTGAAAAAATGTTAGCAGCCTTGTCTTTTTGGTTTATTTCCCTGCCTGCCTTATTCCCTGGTTCATCAGCATGCTGTTGCCTGGTTGACTGCAGTGATGGAAAATGCTGTGGGTAGGAGGACAGGAAGCAATCTTCCCTATAGATCTCAGTTCTGAGCAGTGCCAGCAAATGAAGATTCTGAGAAAATCCTGCTCCAGATGAAACTTGAGCAGTTTCTTCAACTGGTTCTTTGTAGGGTTAGTGAAACAAAAGTTCTTTTGTTTTTTTTCTTTTTTGTCTATTATCTCCATGTCTACAGTGGGGATACGACTGCTTTTTAGTTATGGGCAGTCCCAACATACATGAATCTAAATACTAACCAAGTCTAAACTGGTGACAAATTTTAATGTCAGATAAATCTTAGCCAGAAAAACATTTAGCAGAACAGTACAGATGATCAAACCATAAACCATTTTCATACTTGGCAAATCGAATATGGTATACCTGACAGCATGTGTGTTTTATGTAGGAATTGCTGAAACTTCGCAATCCAAATTTTCAGATAAGAAGAATTTTATAGGTATTACCATTTTATAGAATCACTAAATATCCTGAGTTGCAAGGCACCTACAATGTTTATTGATTTCCTGTCCTTGCACAGGATGTTGTCAAGAGCCACACCATGTGCAAAAGAGTATTGTCCAAACCTTCATAATTTCTATAATTATGGTGGCTCTGTGGCCACTCCCCTGGGGAGCCTTTTCCATTGCCCAGCCAGCCTCAGGGCAAAAAAGAGAGAAAGGACCATTGTCTGCCCCTTTATTTCTCCTAATTAGGTATAGACTGCATTGAAATGTCCCCTTAGTCTCCAGCCTGAATAGACTAAGTGACCTCAGCTGCTCCTCTCATGGCTTCACCACAAGGCCCTGCACCATCTTCATTGCCCTCCTTTGAACTTTCAGATGGCTCCATAGCTTTCTTATATTGTAGTGGCCAAAACAGTACACAATATTCAAGGTGACACCACATCTCATGCAGAACAGAGTGGGACAATCACTTTCTGTGATTGGTCTCTTACTCTGTCTGCGCATGCATCTAGGGTTGCCCCATCCCACTTTCCCTGGTAATATTTATTCAGATTTTACAATTTCTAGCTGTTTTCAACTTCTGAAAAAACCTTCAATACGTGTCAAGGAACAGTTATTTAATTTATTTTTTTTTTTACAATGTTAATATTTTTGAGACAAACAGGGACAAAATTTCTGATCTAAAATCAATCTGAATTCTGGAAATTCACAGGTTCTATTGCATGTTAGCAAAACTTTTAGTCCTTGTTTAGTGGCAGCTTCCCTCATTTATTTTTTTCTGTCACTTTACTATTATGCTCTTTTCCAAAAATGCTTCTATTGCTTAAATTGTAGGCAGTAAAAAAGTTGATACAATCACATCTATTAAAAAACCCCTCAACCATCACACAGCTGTAAGTGAACAACTACAGCTATGGCAAATTGATCATATTACAAGGGCTAAGCTACCTTTGACCATCAAGAGCAATTACATTATCCTCAATTCAAAAAAGATATTAAAGTAGGGAAAATTCTATGCAGGAGTTTTCTGAAGGAGAAACGCCTGCAGAACTCAAATGCATTATTAATTTGCAAAATAAAAATGGTGTTATATTTCTGTTATATTGAAACAGAAAGAAAGAAACAACACTGTTGGAAAAACTGAAGGTATTCCTCATACCTTTGAGATGGTTATATTACAAAGCAGATGGAAACAATGTGGCAAATGAATTTGTTTTAGAAATATACAAATATTTCTAAATTTTCTGGTAAAAATTACTATTGTCAAGGTCAAAGGTAAACTACTCATGTAACTAATATGCCCTTCTCTGCAGCTAGTAGGAGGGGCAGAGAGTTGTTCATAGCATTCATAGATAGCTCTCTGATGGAGCTCACCCTTATTTATTTGCCTGTGGACAGGCTTAGTTTGCATGAAGAGAGAAGGTTTCAGAAGGATCAGTGTGTCATTGCCAACCAAAATGAGGAAAGTCCAGGTACTTTCTTCAACTTTTTCATTTTGGAACATTTTTATCAAACAGAAAGCTCATACTTCTCACCACAACAGGACTGAACTAACCTGGTGAGGGGTTTCAGATAGGAAGAAAAAAACCTTATGCTGGGTTAGTGTTTAAAATTTACTTGCTATGCTATCAGATGAACACTAAGAGCTGACATCAGGAATAGCATGGGTGGAAAAGTATATTAGCCCATACACCCTCAACCCTCCCTTCCTTGTTGTAGTAGTCTGGAAATCAGCTAGATCCAGAAAG
Organism: Certhia americana; assembly: GCA_018697195.1. Taxonomy (NCBI): domain Eukaryota; kingdom Metazoa; phylum Chordata; class Aves; order Passeriformes; family Certhiidae; genus Certhia; species Certhia americana. Next base: position 48,639,103 of record CM031878.1, on the reverse strand, counting down.
GGATTGTTTGAAACAAAAGTAGCTCTCCTTAGTAGCTTCTTTGGTGAGGCCTCCACTGACATAATGCTGGAGTCAATCTTGAACCTGGCAATTGAATAGTATGTTTCAACCATTTTGTTCCTAACTACAGCCATCTGCTAGAGGCTTTTTTGTCTCCCCAGAGAAAGCTGAAAAGAAATTGAGTTTCATAGAACTTCAGAAAGCTTACCTCTTCCTCTTATATGCATTCATTTTACAATGCAAGGTCTTGGACGCTTATATTTTTCCCTTTTTAGTTCTCCATTTGCTTTCTTATTAGTGGCAGATAACTTAAAAATGAACTGCCCCTTTATATTCTTTGTCACCTATATTTACCAATGGGAACACAAATTCATGACTTTCTTCCTATATATTCTAGACGCTGGGGCACCTTTTGTTCTTCAAAACACTTCTATTTCTGACTGTCACATCCCACCAGTCCTTTTCATGCCATGGTGCCTTCATTTGTCCCCAAAACACAGTGTTGTAATACATATTTGTACAGCTAACCTACCTCATTAACACTCTGGTTCATCTCCAAGATTCAGTATCGTTCTGAAAATATGATAAGCTCATTCTCCATGTTGTTACTACACAGTACCAGAGACCATCATGATCTCCTGATTTTCTTGAGAATTCATAACAGTGTTATTTAGGCAGAAAGTAACAAAGTTCTAATTTGGACTGGTTGAGTATGCAATTGTTTAATGGACTGCTAACTAAGAAGCACATTTTAAAATATTTATTGTTACTTCTATCATTTACATGAACTGGAGCTGTTCATCTACGAGATCTGAATGCAGATCTCTGACTGCAGTCCTGCATTGCTGCCTTCAAGGTGCAAAGAAAATTGATACAGTCCATTTTCTAGCTTTCTATTCACACAATTAAATAATAAATTCTGGTTTAAGACTGATTTATTTGAATATGCTACATTTGACATATTTTTAATCTTGGGCTGAGACAGTGATTTCTTCTCATTATCAGATTAATAAAAAATCTAATAATTACTTACCTTTTGCAGAATAACTTTATCGTCTTTGCATACCAAAATCCTCCTAGAATTTTACTAACATTTTTCTTCTCTAAATATAGTCAGAAAATTTTGGGTTTTGGGGGGTTTTTTTGGTTTTTTTTGGGTTTGGGTTTTTTTGGGTTTGGTTTTTTTTTGTTTTGTTTTTGTTTTTGTTTTTTTGATGAAGTACAGCTTTCCATCTTTATACAACATACTAGAGGTGAATTCATTTAAAACTCCCTGGCTAATAAACAAGACACACAATGTCTCTAACCCTTTATATACACAATAATTTGGTTTCATTTGCTGTAATTGTATTATCAGTGTTTTCCCCCAATGGTGGGTATTACAAGCAATGAGTTAATCACATTTCTATAACCAATCATCGTATTTCTTTATTCCACTTAATTGATTGCTGCTTTCTAGATTCAGTAACACAATCTATCTATTCTACCTACTGTCCACATCCTTTTACCTCATGCAATAGTTTTACATAAATTATGCCTAATTCACAAATCCACTGTGCTGTAAACAAAACAATTAACATTTATTATTTCTCAGTGTAGTACACCCGGTTAGTCAGCCCTAAGACCATGCAAAGACAGAGCTAACATATGTGTCTAAGAGAACAGATTCCTCCCACCTCTCATGCCCCTGCTCACTATTTTGGTTCATATTTAGTAAAGCATATGATTCATTTAAGGCCTAGGAGCTGTTTGAATTTAAATCACGTGCCTAAAAATATTGAGCATTTTCTCATGAGTCTATGAATACAGAATCTAGGACTTGTAGAGGAGAAAGTTAACTTTTTCTGTAAAAAAACTCAGAAAATAAACAAAAAAACGTACAACCACATTACTAATTAACAATCCAAGGCTGAGAAAAGTCAATTTGAAATCATGGATGAAAACAGATTAATATGGAGATTTAACAACTGCTTAATGATGGAGTATATTTGTAGCCATCCATTTTTCAGTCATTCCAAATGAGTGTGCTCTGGGACTGGATTTAGCACATCCATTTGACAAGAAAATCTAAGTCACAACAGCATCCATCAAAATGAGTGGGAAGCTGGAATGAGCAGTATTTGCTCACTGTTCCTCCAAAGCCAAATGTGTCATCAGAACAGTGACTCTCTCTGCCTATCACAACACAGTCTGTGCCCTGTATTTAGTACTATGTTAGCCATGAAGTACTCAAATGTACTTATTTACTCCCAAATGTAAATAAATAATTATTTCCAAATCACTAACTGAAAGAAAAGCTCTGCCTAAATAAATGAAGAGAATTTAATTGAATATAGAATGGTCACTTCATAATTCATCCCAATACCTCCCAGAGTCAAGAGAAATTTCTGTGAACACCTTTGAAGCTGATAACACTGAAACATGTGGAAATATTTTTTCCTTAGAGGAAATTTATGTATGTGTATTTCATTGCTTCGGAGTTTGGTTTTGGGGTTTTTTTTTGTTTTTTCAACTAAAATACCACTTTTCCAACATCCTCTTGCTTTTTCAATAACTGACCAATTAGCTTTAATTTTCGTGAACTAAGTGAACCATCAAGACAAAATCAAAAAATATTTCTCCAAATCTCCGTCATCATAAGATAATGAACAAACACACAAACACACAGTTTTTTTAAGACATTTCTATAATTGGTTTTCTTTGTAACATTCAGAATAATTTGTTTAAATGAGCAATGACTAGCAATCACAGTAACTGTCTGACCAATGAGCTGTTCCAAGCTGTTTCAGCCTAGTACTATGCACAAATATTTCAGGATACATTTAAAGCTTTTTTTCTCGTCCTAGGACCCCTTTCTGTGAGTCTATTCGTACTGGGTTTTCACAAATAACAGCAGAACACACTTCACACTACACCCAGATAAAATCAAAGTACTGGCACAGCAGCATTGATTGTCCTCCACTGAGGATTGTCCTCCACTGTGCTGATCCCACAATTCTATACTGCAGTGGATTATGGCTCAGAAGCAGACAGATGATGGGCAGTAATAGGGACAAGATCAACAATGCATATGCACAAATGCTTCTCAGATAGTCCATTTGACTGCATTTCTTTCATTCATTAGATCCATTAAATCAATATCATCCATCATAACATTTCCTTTCCTTTTCACTGCCTCATTTCACTGAAAAGCATGTCTGAGTCTCTGTAAGATCCCAACAGTTTTTCAGATAAGAAAGGGTGACATGATGTAAGATGAAAGTACAAGGATGCAATCCATTTGTATGCATCAAGTGTCTATTTAGGAGAAGTTCTTTGCTGTTAGGGAGGCACTGTGTTGAGGCACTGAATAGGTTGTCCAGAGAAGTTGTGGATGCCCCATTCTGAAGGTTCAAGCATGGCTGGTTAGTGCTGTGAGCAATATGGTCTAGAGATTGTTTTCCCTGTCCGTGTAAAGTGGGCTGGAATTAGATGATCTTTAAAGTACCTTCGAACCATTTAAATTATAGATCCCATTATTTAAATTATGATAATAAGTAAACCCATGGAGCCCCATATTTTAATGTATTAAAGCAAGAACTGTTCTCACTAGTTTGGCTGACAAGGAAAAAAAAGGTATGCAAACTGCTGGCTTAGCAAGGATAGCTAATGAGGTGTTGAAATAAATTCTGGTTTTCTAAGATTTATAAAGCTAGTAAGCACTCACAGGTCTCATGAATTAATTATATTTATAGGCAACATTCTCCAATAATTCATCTTTTGATGTATTTAGGCAGAATAAGGAATTCACAAATTATCAAACAAAACATAATTAGGTAAGAGAGTTTACAAGCAATTAAAAAGTTCAAATAACCTCAGTCAGAGCAATTTTGAAATACTTTAATCTAGGTTAATGAAAATATTTTTACTTTAAAATTAGCCTCCATTAATCCAAAGTGGCTTAGAGTTGAGCAGTCATCTAAAAAAAGTTTTAAAAGCAACATCCCCAACACTTACCATGAAGATCAAAGTTAAAGAAAAAATGCTGTCCAAAGTTCAAAGATCACTCATAGGAGTGTTTTTACATAGTCTTTTACTATTAACTATACTAACAGTCTTTTATATAACTATATATATATATATATATATATATAGTTATATAAAACTATATAACTATACTAACAGTCTTTTACTGTTAACTCAGTAGAAGATAACAGCGATTCATTCTCAGTATAAAGACTTCTACCGATTTGAGGAACAGGACCATCAATAGCTGACACATGGCAAAGAGGAGCTGTCCATAAAAGCAGGCACAGACAGCAGTTTGAGAGCTCAAAGTAAGATAAAACAGCATCAGAGGGTGGGTATAGAGAATGATGGACCCAGATTCAAAAGCAAAGGCAGGCCCTGTTGCTGCACTTTGATACTTGTTGCTTCTCTTGATGTCACCTGCCATACCAAAATTTGAAGCTTAATTTGGCAAATTGGAGTTTGGTTGGGAAGTACAGGGATTAGGTGCAACTGAAAACAGTTTGTTTTGGAGAAGGGAAAGTTTTTCTACACTTAAAGCTTCTTGATAGTCAGAAGTAGACTTTTGGTAGTTCACTTCAAGTTCACTTCTTGATAGTCAGAAGTAAAAACCACTAGAATTGCTCTGCTAATATACATTAGATTGAATTAACCAAATGAATGTACTGAAAACAAGCCATTTTTTTTCATTTGAGTCTATAATTTACAGTAATACTTAAAACATTGCCTTCAAGATAAAATAAAAACACTTTTTTATTTCTGTTAATATTTGAGAAGATCTATTCTACATCTAACTAAAATGTACAACTACATAGAAAGTTTGTTTTACTACATGAATGAAAAGTATTTCCAAGTAACCTGAAATATTAGTTTCTTCTAGTAGCTGAAGAAAACTTTAAAATTACCAGGAATCACATTAGTGCAGTACCTCATTAACATTGCCTCATTTATCATTCAGTAATTTTTTGATTGCTTAAAAGAAGAGAAACGATCTGATCCAAATATTAACAAATTGCATGGATGTCTAGTAATGTACATTAAACAAGTAACAGTTTTAATTAACACTTTAGACATCTAAAAGTCTGCATCAACTTACTTTCTAAACCATTTGGCAATGTGTGTTTTTTTGTAGGTTGAAATTACTACCCTATTTGATAAAGATTCCTTGATATAAATCAGGCAAAAAATGCACACATAAATAGCAAAATATGCAAAACGTTGATGCAGTGTACATGAGACTTTTAACCAGATTTTAAATATAAGAGGATTAGTCTGTGGGGTAAAGAAACCCTAAAAAAGGTGTCACCATCCAAAAACATAATAAAAACCATGGAAAATATAATAAAATACATTTGCAGGCACCATAAAAAATCTCTTTATATTCAAAAATTCTGCAACATAATCATATTAATTTTTATGAATTCCCAAAATATAGACACATGAATTATATTATTTTAAAATAGTAAGTTAACATGCAAACCTTGAGCTCCGTAACAGGACTACCTCCTGCCATCTCAGAAATTTAGATTATTGAAGTTACCAACAAGAATCATGTACTTCTCTCTCACTTCCCAGATGAACTGAATAGCCATAAGCGGTGTTCCTGCACAGATTTAATTATAATCACTACTTCGAATGCAACCAACTTTTTACATTTGTTTTTCAATTTTTTTTAATCTCTTGTGGCATCATCCTACTATCATCAAATAAATAAATAAATAAACTAATTGTGTGTTATCATTAAACACACCTCACCCCGTATTTTTAATAGTCCATTCGCCAAAGTTTCAAGATGTTGTATCAACTGTTACTGTTCCATTATGGAATCTTTATTTTTGCCTTTAAATCTAAATGATTTTTCTTATACTGCCACAGCCAAAATGATCAGCTACATCATATAATTTTCCAGCAGAAAATCTCCCCTTGCAATCAAACACACTTGAAAACTACTGATGATCAAGGGCTGGACATGTTATTTCATTTTAACAATATTTTACAAGTATCTCATTAGGAAAAGAAGTTCCAACATATAAACTAACTTGTGCTACTAATGAATCTACAGTTGTACATACTCTATGCATTATTTTTAAGCTTAATGATATTTTAAGAGGTCTCTGGGATTCAACATACACACAAAATTAAAAAAAAAAAAAATTGTTTCTTGATCATGACCAGTCATTGCTATTGATGACTTTTCAGCCCTGAAATCACAAGCCCAACAAAATTAAAGCCACAGAAAGCAGTTACCAATTTATTGAAGGTCTTCCAGGTGCACTTAGGAGGGAATGAACACATGATACTTACACTTCTACCACTTTCAGAAGTTTAGAAAATTAGCATAATTGAAAAGAATCTCTAATTAGAAGTACAGTTAATGAAGTAGTTCCCCTCTTGGTTCAGCCCCTAAATGAAACTTCCTCTTTGCTTCTAGCCCCACATTTTTTGCCTCTAAATACATGGGACAGTGACATGGTCTTGGTTCACTGAAGAAGCAAGATTAGAATAGGATTCCAGGAATGTGTTTGAATAACTAAGTACTGAAGTTAGGTAAGAAACTATATAAATACACAACAACAGTCTGCAGAGCTACAAATATATGAAAGATCTATAAAAAGCAAAAATCTTTGGCATAACTACCACCAGTAGTGAAATGACTCAACTAGTTCTCATAAGGCAGTAATTTCCTGTTAATAACCATTAATTACTAAATAATTATTTTAATTTCATCATGATTCTTGGGATAATCTCACCATCATTACTGGTAATTACAAAACCTCATGTTATTTGTCAATAGAGTTGGGATTATATTGCTCTTTGCGCTAATCATTTTATTCTAGGAAAAAACATATCTTCTCAGAAAGTAAGTAATTGGTGCACAGTATTTCTACCCTTAGCCTTATGATGTCAAACAGCCATTTACCTGAGTCCAGTGCTAGACGCTTTGGCACTTATTTTCTTCTTTTCAAGTAAGGATTAAGGTCATTTAGTACTCTAGAGGCATATCAAGTGAATATCAAATTGGGGATAAAAAAACCCTGGATACAATCACATGCTAAATCATAACATATACATGATGGCAAATGATGTGATATAAGTTTTGTAACAAAAGAACATAATGAAAGCTCTTTGCAACTGTATATATTGAGGTGGAAAATCTGGTAAATAAACAATGCCTTAGTAGCTGGAGTAAACAAACAAACAAAAGATGATTTTCTGTCTCTTGCAAATTACTGAAAATATGGAATTTGTTCACCTCCCACAATTTATAGATTATGCTTTGGGTGTCTTTATCCATTGTGTGTGAAAGCCTAGACTCTAGGTTTAGATGCTAAATTTAAGTACAGAATAATCATTGTGAAAAGTAATTAATTTTAACAGAAAAACTAAGAGCTATACTAGTAAAAGTTCAGACAAGCCTAATGTACTGAGTTAAGCTTTGTCACTTCCATTTTTTAAGGTAACAATTTAACAGAATATTTTGGGATTTGGAAATGGGAGGGTAATGAAGGGGAGGAAGATTTAAGTCCTTAATTACCTCTTAAAATGAACATACCATGAACTTCAGTAGTCTTCACCTCCCCTGGGGTTAAGAGAAGTCTATTGCAAGCAACATTTTTATATTACATTCAGTCATATGGCTTCAGAAATTAGTTATGAGATGAACTGTCTTCATGTGTAGTATCACGTCAAGCATTTTCCCCTACTTTATACTGTGGCACCTCTACAAGAAAAAAAATTAACTGCAGCCAATAGTAATTCAACAGGAATAATTAAAAATGGTGTTGGAGAGTGAAAGGATGATGATGCCATTTTCTAGTTAACTGGAGCATTTAAAGATTCACCATCTATTCTTTGAGCTTAATTAAATATATTGAACTTGGTTGTGAAGTTAATATATTCAAGTTATGAAGAATGATTAAGATTTAGTAGCTTTTATATATCAACATATTCAGATTTCTTCACTTACACAAAATAACCTAAATTTGTGATCAGGACAAAAAGAAAGTAAAATGTAGAGCTTATTAGAAATGTCATCACCATCATGTCTTAATTGTCAAAATTATTGTGGCAGAAAGCAAAATTTAAAAGTCACAAGAAAAAAAGCTACCTCCCATATGTAGCGGATTATCAACAGTAATAATGTGGGTAACAGCTACAACACCTGCAAGACCAGTATTTTATTCTGCAATTATTTTCTTTCTGTTTTGGAGGTGGATTTTACTTGAACTGGACCCAGCACTGTGTGTATCTGTGACAACACATTGATTTATCAGTAATACTATTGTGTTCTCAAAAGCTCTGCTCTCTAAAACACCAAATATTTTGCTAATTAAGTATAGCTCTGAATCCCATCTCTATGATACATATAAAAGGGACATCTGAGAAAGTGTCTTCCAGAGGCAGATAATATTTGATACATTTGAATAATTTAATGTAGAAGAATCCATTGTGAACACGCATTTAAATAAAATGTTCCATCCAGGCTAGAATATGTTATGAAATCATAAAATCATAGCCTCCAAAAAACATATAGAGTTTAAAGAAAGCCTTTTATCTTTCGATGACGCTATTTCAGAACTACAGATGAACTGTAAATAGTTGATTAAATAACATTTAAAAAGAAATTCTGATTAAAAATATTTGAATTAGAGTTGACACTCATTTCTGTATCAATTTCCTAGTTGATATCTGACAGATATTGTTTTTCTTTTCATTAAGTAATTTAATGTAATTTGTCAAAATATTAATGATTTTACTCCAATATTAATTAAACATTTTGAATGGCTCTTTGGATATGAATGTTACAGTGGAATTTTTGCCAACCACCATTATATTCTATATCAAATGCTTATTCACAGAAGAATAGACTTAGAAAAGTCTTGCAAATACGATGACTTTCTTTTAAAAGAAAAAGGCATTTATCTGCAGAAAAAAAAAAGAGTTCACCAGTTGTCTTTGGATGTCTGTAAGCTGAGAAGCATATGTCTGGCAAAACATGCAGATATATATCGTATTATGATTTGCACTGAAATCCAGTTCATTGCTGTAGCTGCACAGGGTCTGGATGTATGAACTCTTCACTAGGTAAAAAAGACTTGTTGGCCCAGACATCCCAGAGAGTGGGTGGATGGAGTCAAATCCTGTTGGCCAATAGTCACAAATGCTGTTCTCCAGGGCTCAGTGCTAGGGCCAGTTCTGTTTAATGTCTTCACCAATGACCAGGATGAGTGCACCCACAGTCAGTTTACAGATGAGACCATGTTGTATGGGAGCGTTGATCTGTTTGAGAGTTCAAAGGTCTTATCTCATGTACTGTAAATGATGTAAATGATGTAAATATTTTTGAAAATACATTACATTTACATTAAGGGAGAATTTTGCAGCTAAATACATATCTAAATTCTGATTTCCTTTGCTTTACTGATTTTGTGCCACTGATGATGTTTTAGATCACTTTTATTGGATTTTACTCTTTCAATTTATTTTCATAATTTTAAATTAGAGTTTGAGATTGCTAGATCAGTTTAATTATCTTGGCAGAATATTAATACTGACAACTAAAAAATTGATGAATGTTTACTGTATTATATAGCTCACCAGTACAACTAGCACTTCCACTTAAGTCAATGTATACACTACCAGTATTCATATAAAAATATTGTCTCCCTAAATGCTACAATTTCCTGTTCAGACTCATCCACTTGGGTGAATTATAAACTAAAGGTTATTTCAATAACATTTGTCATGAGCTACTTTGTTCAGTTTGTAAACTAGCAAGAGCATGGAAGTAAACTATACTGTCAAAAGTTCAGAACACTGTTTAAAATGAAAGTTTTAAAATTCTTGGAAAGATAAATGATTTCTGAAAAGGCTTTAGGAATCATAAAAAAAAAAAAAAAGGATTATCTTCCATCATCCATATACTGAAATTCAGGGTAGTTTGTTCACCTGGCCAATAGATTTGTTTTCTGCAGAAGGCAAAAGTATGGATCACCTTCTTCCTCCTCTTCTTCTTCAGATTAATAAAAAAGGGTGAAATTGATGTCAGTGCATTATAGGCCTTCTGCACTTAGCAAATGGTATACCATAAAGTATTTTGTATGTGAAAATTCTACATCATCTTCAAAAAGATGTACTTAAATATCAGGCTCTTACTAAAAATTATAGTGGCTTTGCATGGATTGGTTTTAATTCTGCGATTTTCTAGGGCATGTGACCTGACAGAAAAGATTGAAATGCTGTGTTTTCTTTCCCTGGCTCCCCACAGTAATGTTTTATGAAAGAACTCACTAAAATGACTTCCTGAGACAATGGACCTAGTTACTGAGTCCAAATATGAATCTGTATTGCTTTTCAAGCTCAACAAAATGTCCCAAATTTTAATTTTATTTATATCTTTTTTTTAATACAATTGTCTATGGTACTTCATAAAACATAAATCGTCTAGCATGAGATTTAAAGAAAACTAGTGCAGCTATGGCACACACAGTTTCTACTCCAAGAAACCAAAAATCATTTGGGTCACTCAAAATTACTGCTAATACTTTGCAAAGGAACAACAAAAAAAAAAAATTAAATTAAAAACACCCACCAATGTATTTTACAAAAAATTAACTTTATGGCAAATATTTTCCCCTTTATTTGAAATTTTTGAACAATCAGCCAAATTCTGTGATCAAACACTTATGATCTAGGAATAAAGTTTAGGAATTAACTGTCACAAGTTCTCCTCAGCTTCTGTACATAGTTATTATGTCTGTAGCATTTCCAAGAAATCTCTCTGTACTTACAGTCACATCCAAGTGTTCAGTTATGAAAAATTTAAAATATGTTAAGGAAACTGCAAATTTTAGATGAGATGACTAAAGCAACATATATATAGAGAGAAGAACCTTAATAGACAATGTTTTTCCTTTCTGAACACCAGTTCTCTTTAAAACTAATCCTCAAATGTTTCATATACTACATATATCATATAATATGCCACAATACTCTGTTGTCATTTATGGAAAATAAGTCAACTCTTCACTTTCCCTAACTCATGTATGTGGAATCATGCTACCCCTCCACCATTGTCAGAGCCTTACATTGTTATCACTGTGGAACAGTTATTGAGAAGGGGTCAGCCAACATGCCTAAAATGAGATAATGCCTCTGGCACTGACTATACAACAATGGTTATTGCTGGAATATAAAGATGCCTCCAAACTTTATAGTGAATATCTTGAAAAAAAAACCCACAACAATTTAAATGTGTGTGTTAATGCGGGGTTGATTTAATGTATTGAGGTCAGGTTGTGACTTTTCTGAAAGGCCATAAAGTCGTGCTTGGTGCTTTCTCTATAGTTCTCTGTCTTCCTCTTGGGCTTTATTCCAGGTCTGTTCCAAGAGGTCTTTACTTGCAAATCAGGTCTGCTAGCAAAGTCTTAGAAATACATGTAAATGTAATCCAAACTCAGAACTTCATGGAGTGAATATTCACAGTATTTTCATGATCATGGATTTCTTACCATAGAAATCTCTCATCTGAGATTCTAAGTAAATAATGGAATGATCTGGCACACTTATGCTATTTGGAAAGCAGAGGCATATCTGACAAAATATTTATGCATTTAATTTCTGTCCTTAGAGCAGAATAATTTTGGCCATGTAATGACAAAACAGAAGATTCTGAAATTATTCCAATTCTTCTTTATGGTCTTCTGCAAGCCGACATTAACACCGGCAGTTCTATACCATAGAGCACTTACAAAGGTAATGAAGACAACATGCTTTATGTTTAATTCTCAGTATTGCTGATCCTGCTAAAAAACAAAAGTGTGATTAACAGTAACATCTTTGAAACTTCTCCTCAATTATAGAAAGACAGAGTTTTAGATTTAGCACTGGACACCAGGAAAAAAAAATAGGAACTGTTGGCCCCATGGTACAGTTTTGGTAACAAAACTGTGCTGAGCCAAACTCAGCTAAAGGGAAAGTCATAAATATTTATACTGGAATACACAGGAAAAGGGGAATGGAATAAACACCATTTCTGTTGTCTGTTTCTGTTTCAGACTCATATTTCTATTCCTGCCACCCTAATTTCACAGTGATTTTCTGACAAAACTCCCTTCTTTGCTAGTAGGCAGTTTTCTTCAAAGCATATTGACAGGTAGCAGCTAAACAAGTTCAATCATGATCAAAAGAAGATACTTTGAAATAATAATGAACATCATCAAAACCACTCCTATTAGCTCTTTTTTGGTTGTTGTTTTTTCTTCCTTTATGAATAAAAATAACTATAATCTAGTAGTATGGAAAAAAGAAAAAAGGGAGGAAAAAAAGAAAAGGAATGTATTGCCTTCCAAAAGAATATCAAATTTGGTTCATTAACCCATCACTGCTCAAGTCCACCACTAAACCATACCCCCAAATGCCACATCTAAGAGGGAAAATGACTCAACCACTTCCCTGGACAGCCTGTCCCACTGCTTGACAACACTTTCTGCAAAGATATTTTTCCTACTAACCCATATAAATGTCCCCTGGAGTAGTTAAAGCCATTTCCTTTCACCCTGTCACTAGTTTCCCAAGAGAAGTGACTGACATCTCTCAGGCAGCTGTAGAGAACAGTAAGGTCTTCCCTGAGCCTCCTTTTCACTAGCCTAAACACTCCCAGCTCCCTCAGTACCTGTTCAGAAGACTTCGGCTCCAAACTTTTCTATGTTTTCACTCTTTTCTGGACATGAGCCAGCACCTCAATGTTTTTTATTTTAGTGAGAGATTCAAAAACTGAACACAGGGTTCAAAGTGAGGCCTCACCCATGCCAAGTACAGGCCCTGGTCCTGCTGACTATACTAATGCTCACAGGCTTGCTTGCAGAAGACTTCTATCTAATAAAACAGGCTGAAGCAGTGGAAATATAGTTCAACTTCTGGACTTGAGAAAATGGCAGTGGTTCATGTTTACTGTTAGAAACCAAAGTAAATGAGAATCCAGAGAGGTCCCAACTGAGTGGAATTTAAAAAATATTGTCCTGATTTTCAAAAATGGAAAGAAGGAGGACCGCAGAAACAGGAGGCCTGTCAGTCTCACATATCATATGATGAGTGAACAGCTGGCCCTGTGCTCCTCAAGATTTTCATAAATGACTAGGATGAAAGATTAAAAGGGATACATTTACAGATGATGCAAAACTGGGAGGTGTTCCTGACTCTCACCAAGGCAGGAAAGCCCTGCAGAGAGACCTGAACAAATCACTGGGCTGGGCAATTACCTACCACATGAAGTTTAACAAGCGCAAGTGGGATGAGGCAACCCTGGATGTACAGACAGACTGGGGAACAAGAGTCTGGAAACCAGCCATGCAGAAAGGGGCCTGGGAGTACTGGTTGAGTGCAAGCTGAACCTAAGTCAGCAGTGCCTTGGCAGCCAGGAGGCCACGTATGTCGTGAAGGCATCAGGCACAGCATCACAACCGGGCAAGGGAGGGGATTGTCCTGCTCTGCTGGAGGTTGGGTGGCCTCACCTCCAGTGCTGGGGGCAGGTCTGGGTGACACACTTTAAGAAAGACATGAAACTATTATAGAGAGCCCAAAGGAGCTCAACAAAGAAGGTGAAGGACCTTGAGGTGAAGCTGTGTGAGGAATGGTTAAGGTCAATTGGTCTGTTCAGCCTGGAGAAGAGAAGAATGAGGGGAGATCTTGCTGCAGTCTGCAACTTCCTCATGAGGGGAAGAGGAGGGGAAGGCACTGATCTCTTCTTTGTGGTGAGCAGTGACAGGACCTGAGGGAATGGCCTGAAGTTATGTTAGGAGAGGTTTAGGTTGGATATCAGGAGAAACACCCGAGATGGTGTTTGGGCACTGGAACAGGCTCTCCAGGGAAGTGGTCACAGCACCAAGCCTGACAGAGCTCGAGAAGCATCTGGACAAAGCTCTCAGGCACATGGGCTGTCTTGTAGCTCATCATGCACTTCTTGTGGATGGTGCCATAAGAGAACAGACGCTTGACTCTGTAATCCTTGTGAGTCCATTCCAGCTGAGGGTGTTTTGTGATTCTGTGGTTCTGTGAAACATTTCTCCACTTCTTTTAAATACAATGCAAAAAATGCCTAAGTGATAAAAGTTTGAACCTGCCTCTTAGATTTTCAGGCAAATAAAATCTGTTTTGTATATTAGAAATCTGGCTCTGTCTGGGCAGGAAAGATCACAAGACCAAGTTATCTAGGGATTCTGACCACCACCCTAATGTGTACATTTTCTTGACACTTCAAGTGAAATGAGAAAATTCATTATATGTGGGAGCTAAGAGAATATTATGGCATCAATGAAATAAAAGAAAGTTCCTGACTGCCCAAATGAATATTCAGATTTTAAAGCAGATTTCATAGCACTGAAATTATACTCAGACTTTTTTTGTGTATAGTACTTTCCTGGAAGCTTTTTGTGCAAATCCCAATGGCATTTTTTCAACAATGGACTTTTCCCTGCTTTTTTTTTTTTTTTTTTTTTAATAACACAGACAAAGAAAGTCTAAATTTATATTTGGGCCTGTAAGAGTCAAGTTCCCTTTTCACAATGAGGACTCAGAAATAATTTCTTAGCTAAAGGATTGTCCTTTTTTTTTCTATAAAGTCATTGCTGCCAAGAGTTATAGCTCAGATCTGTTGATTTGAGAAAGTGAAAAAGGAGCGCATCAGAATGCAAATAAAAGTGAAAAATAGTATCTGCTGCTTCTGAAATTCATGGCTGATGCATTCCGTGTTTGAATTGAACAACACAGAAAAATGCATGTTTTGAAAATCAAAATGAAGCATGTTTAGTATGGTTTCATATTTTTGAGTGCTTGAATTTGCAGACTGCATCTGACTTTCTGTAACCAAGTAAATTAACCCGAACAATACAGTTGAACTAGTAAGAAAGAAGAAAAGTTTAATCACCTTGACACAGTCTAACAATCACTATGACAATTATGTGAAAGAGTAAGCTGAATGTTCAGAAAAATTCTGTTAATACTAGGTCTAAGATGCATAGCAAATAGGGGTGTCTGCCAGTATTAAGAATGCAAACCCAGTCAGTCAGTTAATTACCTAACATGCAGAAGATTCCATAACTTATCCTACTTTTCAGATAATGACAGACTTCTTTCAGTGAGCAGTCTGCCTTATCAAGGTACTGCAGGTGTTTCAAACAGCTGGCTGATTGCCTAGTGAGCAGTCCATTTGAACAACTTCAGATGACATGAAGAGAAAGAAAATTGAAAGTCTCATGGAAGAAAAAAAGCAGGTTCCTACACTAGCTAAAATAATGTAGAATACACTTCAAATCCAATTGTAAAGTACAATGAATCTTTATTATATAAAATTTAGGACAAAAAACCCAAAACAAAGACGAAACACCCCAAAAAAACCCACTTTCAAGAATTTTTGAGACTGCCTGATTATTGCCCAGTGTTGCCAAGTCAACACAATGGAATGTTGTGTCTGAAGAGATTGAACATTATTATTTAACTCCTATTGATTTGCAGCTCTAAACATCATACTGAAGTAATGACGCTTAATAGATGCTTTCTGCAAAAGAATGTTTGTCTTTTGGTGTTATGTGACAACAAGAGGCACACAACAATTTTTATGACATTTTTTTTGGACAAAACAAGAATTTAGCCACTATCTTTAACATATCATAAGAGAAAGCTCTGAGAACAAAAATACTCCAGGGTTTTGGTTTCAGTCATAGCTAAACTAAATCTCTAATCTTTAGCTGTTTCAGATATGTCTCTATTTCACCTTTATATTGCCTTCAATATATTTGTGTTGTTTCCATAAAAAACATGTACATTGAAAAATTCCATATGCTGTATGGATGCAGCATCCTAGCATTTCCTGGAGACCTTAATCTCCATTTCTCATATTTTAGCCACAAAATAATAAACAAACAAACAACTAAAACAATCCTCTTTCTCCACTTTTACCACTACCCAATGGACATCCCACATATGTTTCTTGCACTGCATGCTTTCCTTGCACTTCATTTCCTTCCCTGGATTGTTGTTACTATAAATTGTTGCTTCAAATAGATACTTTTGTAAAATCCCCCACAAGACAAGTCTGATATTCAGCATTTCCTGATTTTGAAAACTATGATAATGTATTTTCAGAGGGCCTTTTTTTTTTTTCAATAGCAGATCCAAAGCTGACTGAAAAGGCAGGCAAAATTTCAAGTTGATTTTCGTAGACTGAACTGAAGAAAATAATAGAAATACTCGATAAATTTTTTATGGTCTTTGAAAAATCTTTATAATGACTGTAGCAATGCTCAATTCCTAGAAATATGAAAGTTCATCTGGGCATTTAAGACTGTAAATCTAAAATTTCAGAAATGCAGTACAGGAAATCTAACTTTATAATCTACATTTTCTGGACAGCAAGTTGCTCTCCATTTTTTTTTTTTTTTTTTAAAGAAGTTATTTTTTTTTTTAATAGTAAAATGAGTTATCATCTGACCATAAGCTTACACAGTATGTCTTTGATCAGTCATTACATTCTCATGATGTAGACTAATGACATGTCTAATCTGGACTTAAATTGGTACCTAAAAATTATATAAACTACTTAAATTTTAAACATGTAAGCCAAAGCATTGAGAAATACAGGTCAAGGTATTTGTAATGAAATAGGCTAGATTGATAGTCCAGAAGCTCCATGGAGTTAATTTCTTCTCAGATCTCAGCTGAGGTCTGTCAAATTCTCTGAACATTCAGCAGAACTCAAAAGTAAAAAGGCATCTGCAGTCTTCAGAAAATCCTCAGACCTAAATCCCCCAGAGATTTTCTGTTTTCTAAACTGCGTGCACTGAATAATTTTTGAGATCTAACCTTGGCACTACTGAAGTAAACGTTGGAAGTTCAAATTCCTCTAGCTGTTCTGGTAGGATTGAACTCTTAAATTTTAGACCTCTTCAGTTTTATGTATTATTATGTACTCTGATACAACTAATTAATTTTTCATATATTTATAGGGTTTTGAAATATATCATGTATTTTTCAGATTTCCTAATTCCTAACACTTAAAAAACCAAGAGATGTATTTAAATACTGTTTATATTTCCCAATTTTTCAGTAGGAAAAAAGAATAGTCTAGGAAATCAGAGGCTTGATTTTATTCAGCTGTGATATATGTGTTAAAAATGTGTTAAATGTGCTATTGATTTATTCATTTTTGAACGGAGCACCAAAACTCATACTAAGGTGTATTACAAAGCAACTAGAAAGTGCAATGAAAGCTTAGGTTCTTATTTTGCCAAGTTAATTCCAGACAACCTATATTCAATATGAAGCACATTTGTACAGAACTGTCATAGAATGCCTAAATGGGAATAAATCTATTTATGCAGTCACATTGCTTTTCATTTTTCTTATAAAAGCAAATATGAAAATGTAGCCTGATACATGAATAGTAATTTGTTTTCTTACTCAAATATTACAGGAATTTCTATGCAAATACCTGTAATTTTTCAAAGCTGTTTGAAAGTGAATCTAATTTTTGAAGTCACTACTGAACAGGAAGGAAATAGGATCCATTTCCATTAGATGGTGACACCATACAAAGTAGTTTCCCATTCTGGGGGCTGTACTCCCTGAATTGAAAGATTAGTTTAGATTTTGCAAAGAAAAAATTAACCAGAAGTAAATAAAACAATTTTTCCAGGACCATATATTGATATGTACAGAGAACCATGATCTAAAAATCCGTCATAATTCACCATTCTCCTGTTAATTCCCATACTATCCTCTCTATTCTGCTAATTAAAAGCATCAACTTGCTTATTCTTGAAGCTTTATTTTAAAAGTAACATATCACAGCCTCCCAGTGATTTAGATAACAACATCAGGCTTTTCAGCTGACGATGTCTAGCTTGGTGACAGTTGTCACAGGGCTGCAGATCACTCAGTTTGTATCTCAGAGAGAAAATATGCAGAACTGATACAAACACAAGGGTTTAACCTTCCTTTATTTTATAGTTAGTGTTTTCTTATCTGAAAAATTATAGAGCTTACTCTTTCACCCCACCTTAAAAATAAACCTTTCTAAACACACATATTTGACTCAAGGAAAGAGGAGAAGGCAGACACCTGCACTAACAGAAATCGGAAAAGCATGTGGTTAATTTTAAGTTTAAACCACAATATTATCAATTTGATACCATTAACAGTTTATCCCCTGAAGAAAGTTTCTGAAACTCTCACTGATGCCTGAAGAATTTGTAGATCTCTCCATTCTACAGTCTTAGCTTGGCTTTCAAATAAGCTTGTCATAATCAAAGCAAGCTACTGCTGTTCCATGGTTCAGAGGTAGGAGATCCAGACTACTAACAGAAATTTTTAAAGTGGCTCCATTATTTTTCATCTCAGAAGTGAAAGAGCATGGAAGAAGAGAACTGGTAAACAATGCCTGAGTGAGTTCTTCTGAGATCTCTTAGTGACTCTAAATTACACAGGGAAGACCACAGACCACCAAGAGCACCAAGAGTCTGCTCTAATCAGGAGTTTAACTCCAAAGAATGGTTTGCAACAGCCTTGCTTGATTCATAGGTGAAAAGAAAAAGATTTTGTAGCCTAAAAAAATCTAGGTCTTCATCATCTATCAAAATTTGGATTATTGCCTTTTCTAGTAGAAACACAGGTTCTGAATCAATTCTTACATGACAAGTTTTTGGCAGACTGCTGTACTCAGTGTTTGACTGGAGCTGGACTGGATCGTCACTGTAGGTCTCTTCCAGCTGAATTATCCTATCCTATCCTATCCTATCCTATCCTATCCTATCCTATCCTA
>CM031878.1:48505661-48619969 GCA_018697195.1 Certhia americana | reverse complement strand
TCCTATCCTGTCCTATCCTGTCCTATCCTGTCCTATCCTGTCCTATCCTGTCCTATCCTGTCCTATCCTGTCCTATCCTGTCCTGCTGTCCTGTCCGTCCTATCCTGTCCTATCCTGTCCTATCCTGTCCTATCCTGTCCTGTCCTGTCCTGTCCTGTCCTGTCCTGTCCTGTCCTGTCCTGAACTATTCTATATAAATCAAAATAGTAATCTTCAATATGATTACCTAAATTATATTTTTTTTTACATAAGTGGGAATTAATTGAAGACAGGCATTCATTATGGCACTTCTCAACTCAATTTATTGATACAGTGTTTCAAGGCTGACATCAAAACCCCTTGACTATAACTTTTCATATAAAACTGTTGACTGTTCTCTTCAAGTAGCAGAGGTTTCATTAGCTTAGGAGATATTCTACCTTTTCCATACACAAGCAAATAGTACTGTTTTGGGATTAAAATAAAATTCTGTCTTGAAATGAAATCCAAGACCCACTAGGGAGGCATAAATGAGTAATTTGCAGTTTGATACCTGTAGCAGGTTGACAGCCGGCCAAATGCCAGTGCACACACAAGAACTATTTACCCCATTGATCTGGAGTAGGGCCTATATCAAAACCCTACTAGATGGTTTAGCACAGGAAAATTATGGTTTTCTACATTAGTTCTGAAATACAAAATGGTTAAAAAAATTAGCCATGTGCTGTATTCCAAAGAGAGTTTTTCTCTTAAAAATTTGAAAGAAAGTTGTTTTTGTTTTTGTTTTGTTTTGTTTTTTTACGGAGAAGTGTTCCAAACAAGGGTTGGAAATATTTCCATTATTATATTATAAGAAAGAAACTACAGATAAAGCTTGCATAATCTAATCACATTTCACAAAGTATAAAAGTATTAATGGCAGACACATTTTAATATTTTTAGGAGTACACCTGAAAATAATAAATATTTAATATTTCTAGTCATGACCCCTCCATTAAGCAATATTAACCATATCATTATGGATTCTTAAATTAAAATGTGTCTACCTTCCCTGGTATTTCCTACATATTTTTCCTAGGCATACTACAAACTTGTTGAATTGTCTTTATGCTGTGTTCAGAAGAGCATTATTTTTGTTGCTGCTATTTTGTTTAAATTTTCTTCATGAAATGTGATTCAGTACAGAGGATCATCATGTTAGGAATTGTCCATACTGGTGAAAACTAAACACAAACATCACCAATTATTTAATCACCTATGTTTGGCATCTCTGGTGTTTCCTCCTACAGTGACTGTCTTCTAATTTATTTAAATCACTGATGCAATTTCTACTGTACAGATAATGCAGAATATGAAATTCTACTTCATCTAATCACTGTAAAGCAAGAACACATTATAACATGATATCAAATATCTTTATATAACCGACACAAATGCTTACTGAAGTGCCATTTTCTTGCATAAGAGAGAAAATATAAAAAGTAGCATTATAATAAACTTTCAACATTTTATGCAAATATGAACACTTCAATACAGAAGCAATTATAAGGTAGAATAAATTGAGTAGATGACTTCTACTTTTGATAATTCAGTATTTCTGATAAACTAAGTGCAACTGATGTGACAGGAATAATAATTTTCCGTACTTGAAAGCTTGTGTCCTGAGAAAACCTAGGTGTGATCAGCAAGGGAAATCTCCATACTCTTATTTTCTTGTGGTTACCATAGGAGAATAAATTAAAACCAGCTTTGTGGACAGAGGGTTCCCCAGCTATTTAGAAAACATGAAATTACATTAATTCTGGTAAAAAACC
Source organism: Certhia americana (assembly GCA_018697195.1). Taxonomy (NCBI): domain Eukaryota; kingdom Metazoa; phylum Chordata; class Aves; order Passeriformes; family Certhiidae; genus Certhia; species Certhia americana. The sequence continues at coordinate 48,618,176 of CM031878.1, read as the reverse complement.
ATTTTTTTTAGAGGATATACAAGATATATAAAAAAGGATGTTTATTGAGCTCAAATAACCCAGCATTTCTCCTGTCTGTGGGCTGCAAATTCATTATTATTCTTCTGCATATTTTATTCCACCAAATTACCTTATCTAAGGCAATGTAGATGCAACAGAAATAGAAAATCTAAGAAATACTATCTGGACCTTCTTTTTGTACACTCATCATGCCATCAGTTTTCTGCAAAAATGCTTACAAGGTACTAAAATGTCAGGGTGTGACTCTGGAGATGCATTTATCATTATACAAAGGGATAAAGAACCATTCTTTTGAAAAATAAACTTTAAAATTAGCTTCTGGAAAGCAAACAACTGATTATGGCAATTTCATGATACAAGAGAAAAGTAAAAACAAAGAAATCAAGATGAAAATTCCAGGCTTCCTGTAAATTTACTAGACCTTAGAAGGATAGTGCAGCTGCAATATTTTAGGTTTTGGAGGTTTTAGGAAGATGAGGGGAAAAAATTTCAAACACTGTACTCTGAGTGACTCAGAAACCTATTTTGTTTCAATTGTAGACATCTGACATCTCATAAAAACAAATTTAATGTCAGTGTTTAGATTAGGAATTTGACACCCAATATAACCATACTTTCCAAGTAGCAGAATTCAAAACTATTGAGTCTCTCTCATATCACAATATTTTGAATTAAGAAAAAAATCCTCACAATCTACAACAACATTAGGCCACAACACTGCCTAAAATATACATTTAATTATTAATCAAGGTTTTCCCTCATCACAGCCAGATTGGTCTTGTTAGTAAGCTTACATTCTTTGATATTTGGCCTAGAAGGAATTTGAAGCTGAAAAACATAACAGTTAAGAGAAATAGGGATTGCTGCTCTCATTCCTTAGCTACTATAAAAAGCTGTACCATCTTCTCAGAGGAAAAGATGAAAATGGAGTGTGTATTAAAAAAAAAAATTAAAAATTTATAATATAGCTGTCAATATAAGACAGATATGGAAGTCATTGGCTGTGTAAAGACAAGAACTTGGCTTTGCTGGAAAAAGATTGACTCACTTATGAGTATTACTGCTGTAATATTATGGAAAAACTAGATTTTCATAATTCAGATGTCCTTTTTGCCTCTCAAGTTCAGCTTAACACATTGTTAACAGGCATTTCCTTGTAAGACAGAGTAACTTCTTGTAAGACGCAGTGATTCCACTCTTGCTGAATGTTAAGTATGTGATATGCCTGGTCTGCATTTTCAATGAGAGCAAATGGAGTGCATAAACCTAGATATTACTGCAGCTCTTGATAAGAAGACTGCCAACCTAAGAGCTACAGTCAACATCTTGCCCTTTACTATCTTTTCTGTAAAGGTTACTAACATCTCTTGGGACTTGTTTCAATGCAAGTGAACTGTTCAACATTTTCTGCAAGCTTGGTCATTTCTCTTCTACTTACTTCAGCATCTCAAGCAATGACAGGAGAAAGAGACACAGCAAAAATGGTTAATAGGCTGTAATTTAACATGACAATTTAAGAGTTACTCCTGACCAAGAAAATTATACAGAGAGCACATATAAGACAGGAATTAGTTTCATTAGTAAACCAGATGTATTAGGAGGGTTTCAAGTCCAGTAATTTTAAAAATATGTATATCCTGCAATGGAATTACGTGGTTATTTCCATAGTGAATCCATATGGTCATTGATGAAGGCTGAAAAACTACTAAAGATTATTTCTTTCTGTTTTTTTGAAGACACATTAATTGATTAAAACAAAAAAAAAAAAAGCTTGGATCTCTGTACAGCAGGTGAGAAAAATACAGGTATTCCTATAAACTGAGAAAAAATAAACATCCCACTGACATCTCTGGTGCACAATTTTTCTGCTTATTTCTGACGATTTATGTGATAAAAATGATGTTAATTATATGAAATACAAAATGTAGCTTCTCAAACAGATATATGAATAAGAAACTGTTTACCTCCAGGTTTAATGTCTGCTCTACTTTCCCAATCTTTATAAGAGTCAGATGCAAATTATGGTAAAAAATTTTGCCCAGGTACTGACATTTCCGTTTTTGATAGACAAATGGAACTGAATTTAACTATCTGTCTTGTCATACTGCCTATGAATACAACATTACAAAAACCCCTTATTCCTCTACCTTTTTCCTCTTCCAATTATAATGCAAATTTTCATTGAAAGTTCTGTTGCTCTTCTTATTATATTTGATTATAAATAATTTATCCAAATAATTTTCTCTTCAGATATAACATTTTCAAAATAGCAAAGGTAGTTTTAAGCTAATGTCACCAATTTTCTTTTTCATCCATATATTTCTAAATAATACCAGTCACCCCATTTGATGCCTGAATGCAAGTCACCAATGAAATTATTTCCGAGGACTTTTATAAAGCCAGATAAAGGCATATTCCCAGTATTAAAACAAAGAAATAAAGGATTGGAAAGTTTATATAGTTTATATAGTTTCGACAAGGGCTATGGAGAAATAGATCCAATAAATCTAGGGCACATTCTGTAACTACAAGACAATTCTATGAGCTTTCCTTACTAAGCAAAAAAAAAGGAAGAAAAAGAAACATCCTAATGTTGTCCAAATTCAAAAACTATTGTGTGGCATTATATACTCCTCGGTTTATGTCCCACTGTCTCCAGTAACTATGGGAAACTAAGCTCTCTAGTGAGAGGTCTCAAAAAATGAGTTTTTTTGACAAAGTATATTCTGCTCAGTATGAAAGTCTACAAATGTCTAAAGCTCTTTACTTCTAACAAGTAGGGCTACAATTCTGTCTTTGTGAGATCTACTGCCAATTGCAAGGCTTTATTGGCAATTGCAAGAGAATTGAAGGGAACGGCTATGGAACTAAATAATACAGAAATAGCACTACAAATTGTATTTTCGCATTTTGATTTTTGAATAGTTTCCACTGGGGACTTTATTAATGTGTTCCTCACTAGATGGACTGCTTCCATACAGTTTCTGTCTATGGAATCTGAGGAGCAAAATTACTTAGTTGAGAATAGATATGATGCAGAACACACTGTAACAGCAGTGACCAAAGGGAATTCTATTTTCCTGACTATTTTCTGTTTCAGCTCCACTGGTCAAGATGAAAGAAAAATTAACTCCTTACATTAGTTTAAAAAAAACAAAAAAAAATAAACCAAAAAAATTATTTTTGTTAAAAATAAATATTTTTAACAAAATAATTACTCTTTGCAAAAGCTGAAATAAAAGCTGAATTCTCCCTTCAAAAACATACATCAGCCCAAATACCATTTTCCAGTCCAAGCCACTTCTGGTCAGGACAAATGTTATATTTGCCAGGAAGAAGACGAAGAAAAGTATTGCACAGAAGTATGCACATCCATTTCTAGTGATAACAGTGAACAAAAAGTTCTTTCATTATCTCTTTGTTATCGCTTTAATAATAGGATAATTATGCTTACATCTGAAGAAGGAATATTTTTATCAAGGCAAAAATCTGTCATGAATAACATAGCTGTATTTTGCTTAGATTAAAAGAAAGAACTTTTTCTGTGAAGAAATACTGCCTATAACCCCAGTCATTCTTGTTCTTTGCCTTTGAATCTTCTACAACTGGACTACTCTGTCTATAATGCAGCAGTATGGCTCCACTCTCACTTTCCCACATTTAAAAAGAAAACTTAATGTCTTTATGTATTTTTAATGTCCTAACTTAAGAAAACAGTGATAAATGTATTCCACTCTATTTTTACTGGAAGTCAGGTATAATGCCACTAGCACTCTCATTCAGGACATTTTTCTACACCTTAAATGATTTGGTCATGTCCATTAGGTCATGATAATTTAAAACTAAATCAATACATATTTCTTTTAAATAAGCTTTTAATAATAAAACATATAAGCTTTTAAATACTTTCCAGTCCATCAAGTTTGTGTTGAAACTCAGCAAAACTCATTATTTACTTAAGTCATATAGTATATTGTGGGCTGCTCCTACTTGACTGTTGTTTTCATTTATTTAGGCCAACTTGTTCTAAGGTCACTCCAAATACTTTTGAATTGTACAGGTAATAAAAAAATCCTAAATGTATGTACTCACAGAACCAGTAAAAAAATCAGAGCTGTCATTAAGCACAATTCCTTACAGAAGAATATACACAATTTTCAGCTTCACACAAATAGCAATTAACCTGCCCCTTGACAGTGTGTTGGATTTTGCCTGTAGATTAGTATTTCACTACTTGTTTCTTGTGCAAACCAAGGAATGCAATGTTTGATTTCTCTATTTACCAAACATGCCAGTAAGAAGAAACTCCAGTACAGTACAAAAGGCGTTGCTACCTAGCGGTCATGAATGTGCAGCCATAATGATGAAATGAACAAAAGGTGGTTTCTAGGGAGCTTTCTAACACTGCTTTCACAGATGCTTCATTCAGCTGGCAGATGATAATCCAGTAACCTGGCTAACTGAGAAGGCTGAACCTCCTCTACAGTTAAATGATGCATGTGTCACTGCTGCAACAATTTACGTGTGTTGGAAAGAAAATTATTTCTTCTCAGTGTCATGTATAAAAGGATATATACATATATTTCAGCAACTTTTGACTGAAATCAGAAATTCTCCCAAGAGTTTCTGGAAGAATTCGATTTTATTTTTTTTCTAGGTTAAGGTAGCTTTTATTTTAAATAGATGTGGAAATACTACAGGAATATCTACAAGATATGTAGATACTCTCCAGAGAGTTTACAACAGACTAGGTGTGTTTCTATAAAACATACAATGGTATCCAGATGGGCTGTTCAGTGATAAATCTCAATACCCTGTACTACAAAGAGGAGCAAATATTCTGTTCACTAAACAACAACCTCTGTTGCTAAACCACAAAATGATTATGTGCTGAGCATGTGCCCTCATCTTGATTACCTGCTTCAGCCAGAAGTTTGATCACATGATCCATGGCCTGAGTAAAAGACCCTATTTGTCCTTCTGTTACCATTCCAGTGTGTGCTGACATGCTAATTGGACACAAAGAAAGTGAATAGTAAATTCATAAAACATATATGCATGCAGCCTTTAACTATATATAGAATTTAAAGTTTCTCTTTCCCTATAATTTGAAACATGGCATGTTTTCAATGGTTCACAGATAGTAACTTCACTATTATGACTATACTAAAATAGTCACTAGTTCATTCAGAAACCATAATTCATCAAAATTAGAAGAATTTACACCAATTTATAGGGTCTTGGGAAAGGTCCTGCTAAACAACTGATTATGTTTTCTCCTTACCTCCTCACCTACTCTCTTTTGCAATCCAGTGCAGAAAGCTTACTCTTCTCAACTGCTAGTCACAAGAACTTTCTTTCTCAAGCAATACTGCATATAAAATGTAAAATAGTCATTAATTTTTCTATATATTTTATTTATCTAGTAAGAAGAAATATTACAGCCCAGTTTTCAAAAACTTTTTCCTTCTGAAACATTAGGAAAAAAGGCCTGTAAAAAGAATGTAATTCTGAATATTCTGTTTTGATATTTTCATCCTGACCAGAAGATGATGGTTACTTAAAATCTGATCTCACAGTGACATACGCTGTAATATAAAAAGATTGGAAGCAACTGATAATGACAAAAGTATGCCCAATGTTCTTGAGTGTAATTTTATATTTTTTTTCCCTGTAATATAAAATCCTACCTATTCCAGGAGTATTTGGGTGAAAATTAATCTAATTTTAATGCAAAAATTTTTAAGTACTCTACAGTATGGTAAAAAGTTTCCTTTTTCTAGCATGTTTTAATTTTTTATAAAATAAATGTTCTCAATATTTTAAGCTCTTTAGAGATTTTATTGTATTTGTTGCTGCAGTATCATACTGTTATTTTAATTTTCACCTTTATAGGCAGGCAAAAAAATATTTATGGAGAGTCTCTGCAAAAACTTCAGAATACCCTCAAAAATATATGTTCTTTAAGACATATAATACAGAAATATTGGTTCTAGGAAACAAAATCCTACAGAAAAGCATGCACAGCTCAGCATAGAAAGCAAGAGGAGTGACCAACAGATCATGCTCCCATTCTGGTTTCTGTGGAAAAGTTGTGAAAAACACAATTTTTTTTTTATCACTGACACTATTCTTACTTATATTTATTGCTGATTTTTTTCTGCTTTTTCCTCTGGATTTGGATGGTCTTAAGCCTCCTTGCAACACAGCAATTCAATACAGTCACTAAATCTGTGTACACACTAACAAGAAAATATCAGCCTTAATTATCATGTTACTTTCATTTTCCAAAAGACCAGCAATAGCTGTATCCTGAGATAAAAATTACACTGTCAATTAATTTCAAGATTTATTCAGAAAATTATGTGGTGTTTCCTTATGATAACTACTATCCAATAACTGTGCTAAGACACCTATATCACTGCATCACATAAAATACAGGACTTTTGTTTTGAAGAATGCATGCAATTTTCATTGCTTATTTTGATTGATTAGTGATTTTTTTTAATTGTTATTATATCTAAATATTAATTGCTGCATGTTGACCAAAAAGAACACAAGACAGATTTTAACTGAGCCTTGAATGATCACTGGTTTTGTCTATTTTCAGTTCTTGAATAAATTTCTTATGAGTGAGTGTCTACTTTCAAAATAAGCCCCTAAATGAACTACTGTCCATTAAAGCAGGCTTGCCTTTCCACATTCTCTTGATTTTACCATCACTAACTATTTGATTAGAAGAAACTTGGTGCAATTCTTTGTATAATAGAGAAAAATTTGCCCTATGACTGCTGCAGCCAACCTGAAACAAAGCAAAGGCTGCTTTATCAGTGCTAAAAAGAGATAGGTTGGATAGGGAAGAAAATAAATTAGGACTTTGATCAGATTTTTTTTTCACTGAGACTAAAACTCCTAAAAGGAACACACAAATGACAAGTGGCACTAGAAAGCTAAATAGACACACTTAATCACCAGTAATAGGAGAGCCAAATTTCTTTCATCTCAAGAATTAGGAAATAAGCTGAGAATGGGGCAATAAAAGTATCAATTCCCAGTCATATGGAGCCATCCAGAAAGATCAGAAAACAGTAAAAAATTATGTTCATTTTGAAATCATTAATATACCACTAAAGTTTACTGTGAACTCTGAAAATTCTCACACAACTTCGAAAACTATTTGCAGACTGATTCTCTTTTTCTCAAGGGCACATCAAAAATACCAGATTTAGTATTTCAAACACAAATCAGAGGAAGTTAATATTGCACAAAACAGTGCAAGAAATGCATCATATATTTAAATATGAAAGATAACTACAAGAGAGTTCCTCCTAAGATTTTCAGACTTCTAGAACTCAACAACCCAACAGTACCAGTATCCTTCAGCTGCAGCTGGCCAGCCATATCTGCCCAGGCTCCTGGACAAGCTTCAAGAGATGAAGCTTCAGGTACAATTAAGAAGCACATTTGGGAATCTTCCACCCCAGTTTTCTATTAGTGTCACTTTACTTTCACACACCAAGAGGATGTGACAACCTCAGCTTTCAGGGTGAATATTTTTAGAACAGTAAACATCTAGAGATCATCATGACTTAGCCTCCCTTATTTGAAAATTTGGTTAAATTTATTGACTTGAGATCCTTTCATCTTCAGTAAAACCCTGTGTCTGAATTATTCTTTGGAGAGCATTATTAATAACAATCAGGAATGCAAAACAAATCCATACATTTTAGATGTATGCAAAACTCTAGCTTTCATGCTGATGTACAACTTTCAGCATAAAACTCCCGTGCACATGAGCTATCAGTGTCGATTTGGTGTAAGTCTTAATAATTTTTTGCCATCTTAATGCTCTGCAGTCAGCAGACTGATTCTCTTTCACATATCATGATACTTTACTGAGTGCTACCAGGACCTGCCCAAAAACCTTATGCAAAATATGAGATAAAATTGCCATCAGTTTCCAAAACTGCACAGCACTGTTGACAAACCACTACCAGTAAACTGTACTTGCTTTCTAGCAGCAGTAATAAATCCAAGCATCCTGCTGCTTGCAGAGCTTTATCTGAATACACAATGTCAGTGCAGCTTAATCTCTTCAGGACTATGACAAGTACCTGGAGAGTTTTGCAATTAATATTATTTTGAACTTTCTGCCAGGAATGCCCTTGAAACTATGAGATGTTCCCTGCTGTATCTGGGAAGGGGAAAACCACTGCAAAACAAGGAATGGGAGCTCATTTGATAACCAGGGTTGTCTTAAAATGTTCAACTGTGAAGAAGTTAGAATTACCATTAGAAGGTAATTGAGCTAGTCATTAGCAATACTTTAACCACAGCCATTTTAGAGATTGGTGACAGGTGTAGGAAAAAGCAAGTAGCCTTGATATATTCCTCATTCTTCCAAGCCTGTGGGATTAGGGGTTGCATTTGCATTAGGAATTTAATTCTTATCAGAATCTTGTAATCAAAAGCTTGGTATCGCTCTATGAACTTGTGAATATAAAGATACATTTTTATATCATTTGATCTAAAACAGAACTAAATCCATCTTAAAGAGGACACCCAGTCACCTAATTCGTGTTCTTATTTCTGGCAACACTGTGAAAAAGTGACTACTACATGACTACTTTATGTAAAGCACTGGAGACTCTACAAAGTGTGCTGCTAATGTCAAACGTTTACATAATGTTTTATTTCAAAGTAAAACAAATCAAAACCAAAAGCAATCAGACAAAAAATATCTCAACCCAGAAAAATGCCACAAATTGCATTATGTTTTTTCTAGACCATCCAATCATATTCAGCACCTGTCCTTAAAAATTCTTAAATTTTTTGTTGAAGAATAGGCTAAAAGTTAAGTCCAGTTCTCTGAATTAAATTAACTGAAACAAAACAAATAAATCTAATTATTTGAAAATTACATAAAACCTCAGCTTTTATGAATATTCACAATTTTTTACCAATGTTAAAAATACTGAGAACCAGAGAGGTAAAACCAGATGGTTCCATATGAAAGCAGTAATTATTGCATCAGAACAATGGTTCATATCCTCACTCTGAGAATAGCCAATACCAGCTGTTTTAATGAAAAGTACAATAAACCCAACAGTAGGCTGTTACTGCGTTTCTTGAATTGAAAACATCACAGAGCCAAGTAATTATTTTTTTCATCAGCAAATTCTCTGTAATAAACATATTCCCAAACTATAATAACTATTTTAAATGGCTGTGCATTTGAGCAAGAAAAAGTAATTATTCTTCAATAATATTTCACACTAGGTTTAGAAATACTCTAGTCATTATTAAGCTGCAAAAAAAATGCACATGAATGAACAAGGCATAGTGCCCATATTTTCTACAGGATGCCACAAATTTCTTTGCTATTCAGTTTTTTGTGAGATTATTTCTTTACATGTCTTTAATATATTTCGTGGCCACAAATGAAAGATTATAAAGGTGGGAAAATGTCACATTTTCTCTATTAACTTCAAGCTAAAGTTCACATCACCACCATTTAAAATTAAACATTTTGATTTAAGCTTCTAAATCAGCAGCATGATCTTCCAAGGTGCTGATCTAGGGAACCCATCAATTATAGACAGAAGATTGTATCAATTAACTCTGCAGTTGAGGCTTTTAAAAAAAAAAAAAAAAAACAAAACAGACAGACAAAGAAATCAATCATCCTTTCGAAAAGACGACAAAACCATTCTTTGTCTATGCAGTGTGACCTGTATATGGTTCTACTTCAGATGATACAGTTCACTATCTTTCTCCACCTATTTTTACCTTATTACATTCTGGTTTGGGGTTGGAGGTTGGTATCTCAACAGCATCAATGTTTTTTTGCTAAAAGATACACAACAAGAGGTTTGCAAGACTGTTTGTTCTGTCTGTGTGGATGTGCACATGCATGTGTGCACAGCTTGATACTGAAAGGTTCAGAGCCTAATCTGTGCAGAAGCTCAACTTCCTCGTCCTCAAATATTCACTGGCCATACAACATCCACAAAAAACCTATTCAACACCACAGAGCCCCCAGTCTGTAGCACCATAAGCTGTTTAACTGCTTTCTCTGTAATAAATGAATACTCGACAAGTTTTAACCAAAAGATGTTTTTTTTTTACCAAAATATTAATTGTATGGGGTAAACAATAACATAGCTGATATTTTATCCCAGCCACATTTAAACATTGTGTTCAAGGAAAGAGAAGAAGTAATACATTCATCACACAAATATGTCTCTGCATATACACAAATATTTGTACTATAAACCTTAGTATGTGATGCAGTAACAAATTCTTCCTCCCTGCCCCAGGACAAAAGGATTTCTTATTTGGGCATTGCAGGCAAATATTCTGAATGCAGTATGAAGGTTCTTTATATAACTCTTCCACAGCACAGAAAAACATATTCCTAATATATATTCCTAATTTCATTTTGCCATTATCTTTCCTTAATTATACAAGATAGTCACCATTTAAAGAGGTATCAGTACAAACTATATCCCAAGAGTGAAAAGATGCTTACAGACACAAAATGCTTATATGCTGCCCTACAATGCCACCCTGTTAGAATGAAACATGATTTCTCAGAATTCTGTGAAGAGTCTTAGCCTTTTCTAGAGCTGCAGTTTCACTACAGGTCAAAGTAGTTGAAGATCAAGCTTTGAATTCAACTACTGCTTGACTAAACCAGTCTTGTACAAGAGCAATGTTACACACAAATAAAGGCAAATAATTTTATGTATTTGACTGACACCATTGATCTAGTAATTCAGAAAAATCTCCTTGGCCTTACCATATCACAAAATGATTTTTTCTCTTCAAGCAAATAAACACCTTCAAGTAGAGGCACACATACAGTTTGATCAACAAAATCATGTCCAGAAAGTTTCCTAATAAAGGATACTTATTTTTTTTCAAGAACTGAAGCTCGGTATTGGCTCTCTAACTTACACATCAATGTCACCTGGTATCTCCCTGGTCTCTCCACTGCAACAGGGGTACACATGGACTGATAGTTTCAGATGATTCACTAGCCTTTACAATTCTGAATATATTAGCTCTGGCAGATAAATATTTGATGCATAATTCAATATAGAGCGTATAAAATATTAGGCATGACTACTCAATTGAAGTTGCATAAATATTTCCAGTGAAATATTTCGTTATCAGCCACTTATAACTTGCACTTCACAGGCTCTTGGTCTTGTCACACAGACTCTTGGTCTAGGTCTCACGTTGGCAATTGAAGCAAAATTAATTCACTCATTTTGCGTACAAAGGCGTACACATACTCAGGGTCCCCTGTCTCTGCACATTTTTATGAGAATTGTCACTGCACAGACCTCCCTCCCCGGGAGGTATTTTCCTACTCTTTTAGACATTTTAGCATTCAGTATGCTAGAAAAAGCAGAGTCTGAGAAAGGGTTACAAGTTTACTAAGGGGAATATGATCAATGTGGTTGTGTAAAAACCATCACGTAACCTATGCCATTCCCCAGACAGCACTTCACACATGGGCCATCATCTAGCTACACAAACTGCAGTTCTGCTGTTGAGGTTGAATCTTTGATAGAGAGTTTGCTGCTCTGGACATGATTTAGTATAATTTTGAATGGTAGCAGACATATTAAGGAGGTAGATCTCAGGAGAATGCAGATTTTTTCAAAAGTTATTGTTTCCCTATAATTTTAAAGTTTGTGTTACTGAATACTTTAAAGAACTCTCTTCATTATTAATAAAAAACTTGACATTTGTGTGTTCAAACACACAGAAAGAGCTCTTATAAATTAATGATAGCAAGATTAAACAACTGATTGCTTTTTAATTATTATTAACATAAACATAGTAGGTTTACCTACTGCAAAGCACATTAATGAATTGGTTCTCTTTAATGTCTTTATCAACAAACTATATGAGGGGATTGAGTGCAGGCTCAGTCAGTTTGCTGATGACACAAAGATGGGCAGGAATATCAAAATGCTTGATGTAAAAAGTAAAAATGAACAGTAAAAATGAGCTGCTCTGTAAACAACCAGTAATTCACAGATGCATCTTTGTAGAAATCCAAATTATATAAATTAATTTTTAAAGACTCTCCCTTCACATTGAAGACAATTGTTTGTATACAGTTAGATAATATAAATGCCTTTAGTACGCATCACAGATCACAACTGCTCATCTTATTTTCAGTTTTCAATGTCCTTTTGTTTCTCCTCTCTATTTTTTGTATTTAAGGGTTTGTTTAATAGAACTCTACATATTTTATAATTTTAAAAGCTTCTTCAGTCTCATTTTCATTTTACATAATAAATACATACACGGTAGTCGCCTCTGTTCTAAGCTCTGATTAAGTACTGCAGCAGACAAGGATTTTTCTTTTTTCTTTTCTGATTGACATTCAAGTTTCACATCAAATTTAGCTTTAGGAACATATAAAACTTGCCCCATGCAATTATCTAATCAATCAATTACCCGAAACAATCCTAATGAGCTGAATTCTAGCATGGGTCGATGGTTTCTCATTCTGCTTTGAAGCATGAATGCACACTTATATGAAGCTAATGCCTGCTCCCCATTTCTTCCCTTTGGCCTGTGCCATTCTACTCTGAAAAGTGAGTTTGCCCTTTTCTGAGACTAGATAACATGAAAAGTGAGTAATACAAACCCATGTCCTTGAAAAGACACCAGGAGTCTGACAGGAGGTTCCTTGTTTCAGTAGCTTGGTTAGGGAAGCTGAAGAAAAAAGTTTTTCTAAGTGGAAGAAGGCTGTTTTTCTACTTTCTAAAGGAAAAATTATGCTGTATGCATGTGTTCTTTAGTTAGCTAATTTTAGTTAATACTTTGAAACAGTTCAAGATTTCTTTAAGGGTCAAAATTAAATCCAAATATTTTGATTGAACTAATTCAACTCTTGCTTGTATCCTGAACATAAAGTTATAAAGAACTCACCCTGCGCTTTTTGAGGTATTTTTTCAGCATATTTCAGTAATTCAGAGTATGCTTAAAGTTTGGAGAAGACATTACAGTTTTTGGTATCCTGATGGTATAAATTAAGACATATTTTGCAAAATTGTGGCTCACTAGATATGACATAGAGAAGAAACTATTTTCTCTTCTTGATAGTACAGCTGCTTCCTACTGATCTCATTACAAACCTTGCTCACTTCTAATGGGGTAGTATTTCTCTTGAACCGAGAAAGATTTTCTTCCCCTTACAGAACCTGACATTTTTCTCTCAGACTGCACTATATAACAAAAAATTATACAGAGGTACAAAACTTTGTTAAATAGCCTTTTCTAGCTACCTGGTACCAGTTTATTTAGGGGGAAAACCACAGAAAAAACACCACCAAAACTGGGTCATTACCAGGGGTCCAAGATGGACTGTGCTGATACTGCCTGCATATGCTGTTGTTTCACTGGCTGTGTTTACAGAGGGCTGGTATTCTCCACACCCAATTACCTGTGCTTTACTCTGCCCTCTCATTCTCTTGAGAGGTAGATGATATTCCCAGTGCAATGGCTTAGCAGTGCTCACTGCACACATTCCTGACCACCTGCTCATTCTAAAAGCTGTCATCCACCAAGGCAGCAAAAAGTCCAACATGGTTATGCTCTAATGTAGGATGACTGATAACAGCAATTTCAGTACCAGTTCCTTTTACTGGTCTTCATGAGGAGAACAAAGTGCTCATTGAAAGTTTTCTTCTACGCATATTCTCTTTTTCCTCCAAAAATATAATAATTACTGAAAAATTATTCAGAGAAACCTCACATTCTGATTCCTAAAGGGTTCACTGGTTTGAGTCTAGCATGACAAGAGAATGACACCTCTAAGGCAGGGCCATACATAATAACCGTCACTGTCTCTAATCACTATTAATTAAATGCAGTCATTTTTAGACTTCCAACAAAAACATATGCTGGTGAATACAGCAGGACTTTACTCCTCCTCAACTTGCCAGTAATAAACGCATTGCCTGAATTAATCATGTTCCTGTTAAGCAATGAAAAAAACAGTATCTGTCAGTGAGCAAAGCCCCTGGTGTACCAGAAACCATGTGCCACCTGACCGTGCTGAAGCACCCAGAGCTATCTTCAGCATCTGGTGTGTGAGATACAACATTGAAACCTGCCTGGAATTTTTCCTGTTTCAAGTCAACGTCTTATCCAATAAAATGTTTTTGGGACTCCTGGGCTGGGCAGTGCTAGAAGCAGAGGGCATCAAGAAGATAACAGGAAGATAAGATAGATATCTGTGAAGATAACAACACCTTCTCTGGGTTTTCTGCGCTAAGAAACCACTAACTGGGCACACTGGGTCTGCATGTCATGCACCAGACACATTGCAAGCCAAGATGAATGTCAGTAATTCTGTCCCACTTCCACAGTGACAAGAAGTCAATAGTTATCCATGATGGGTTTGGCTGGGATAGAGTGAATTTTCTTCATTCTAGTATGAAATTCTGTTGTGTTAGATCTGTGCTGAAAAAAGTGTTGCTAACACATGGAGGTTTTGTTATTGCTGAGCAGGGATTACAGAGAGCCAAGGCCTTTGCTGCTCCTCACCCACCCCACCATTGAGGAGAATGAGGGTGTGCAAGAAGCTGTGAAGGGACACAGCTGGGACAGCTGACCCCAGCTGACCCAAGGGGTACCCCACAACATATGGTGTTATACTCCACATGTGAAGCTGGGAGAAGAACGAAGGAGGGGACATACAAAGTAATGATGTTTGTCTTCCCAAGTAACAGTTGTATATGGTGAAGTCCTGCATACCTGGACACCTAAACACCTGCCTGTGGCAAATGAATTCTTTGTTCCAGTCCGTGCAGCTTTTGCTTTATCTATTAAACTGCCTTCATCTCAGCCTATGTGTTTTCTCACTTTTACTATTTTGAATTTTCCCCCCACCCAACAGAGTAGTGGCTGTGGGATGCTTATCTGCTGGCTGGGGTTAAACTATGGCCTATTTATATGTAAATATTAAATGTCTAGATGAAAAAGTTGGTAAAAATAACATAGCGTAACCATAGTGTAGCATGTAGCATAACACACCATTGTGTGGTCAGTTGAATATCAGCTGACCTCAGCTGGTGGTAGACAGGTGTCGACTGAGCCCCTCTATCATTCTTCCTGAGCTGGACAGGGAATAGAAAATTAGACGGAAAACAACTTGTTTGCATGTAAGTTGAAATAAGACAGTTTACTAAAGCAAAAACAGTAAGTTGTGCATACACAAAGAAAAACATTATTTTGTTCTATACTTCTTATCAGGAAGAAATATCTGGCCACTTCCTAGGAAGTAAGGCTTCAACCGCATAGTGGTGACTCTGGAAGGCAAACACTATAAATTATGAATGTCTCCCTGTCTCCTCCTTTTCTGACTTTTTGTATCTAATGTTATATAGTATGGAATGTCACTTTAGTCAGGTTGGGTCAGCTTACGTAGTTTCATCACCTCCCATGATCTTGCCTACTCCCGGCTGACTGACTTGATGCAGGGTGATAGAAACAGTGCTGCAGTGCCAACGTAGCACCAGCTTAGCCTTACCCAAAATTATGGTGTGTTATCAACACCTTTCCAGCTACCAATGCAAAGCACAGCACCGCAACAGCTGCTATGGGAAATTGAACTCCACTTCAGTCAGACCCAGTATACATTGCTACTCACATACTCCAATTTCTGCTTCTCCTGGTAGACCAGGATTATCAAAGAGTCATAAAATTGGTTTGGAAAGGACCTTTAAAGCCCATGTAGATCCAATTCTTCTTGCCATTACCAGGGACAACTTCCATTAGACCAACTTGCTCAGAATCCCAACCCAGCCTGGCCTTGAGCGCTCCCAGGGATGAGGCATCCACAACTTTTCTGGTCAAGCCCTTCCAGTGGCTCACCACTATCACATTAAGGAATTTATTCCTAATATCTAACCTAAACCTGTCCTCTTTCAGTTTGAGTGTTTCCCCTTGTGCTGTCACTACATACCCCCTTGAAAGGTTGCTTTTCAGCTTGGTGGCTGCCTTCAAATACTGAAGGCCAGAAACAGGAAAACTGGGAGACTTGTCTTCTCCAGGCTGAACAATCCTGATTGTCTTAGTCTTTCCTCATAGGAGAAGAATTCCATCCCTTTAATTATCTTGGTTGACTTGCTCAAACCAATCCAAACCCTCTCTGTTCTGAGGACTGAGGACCCCAGAGCTGGACGCAAGGTTCAAGGAGGGGTCTCACCAGAGCAGAACAGAGAGGCAGAACCTCCTCCCTCCCCTACTGCCCACACTGCTTTGGATGCAACCCAGGGCACATTTGGCTTTCCAGGCTGTGTGTACACATTGCTGAGTCGTGTCCAGCTTCTTCTCAACCAGCACTGCACCAGGGCTGCTCTCAACCTGTTCATCCCCCAGCTTGTGCTGACACCGGCGGTTGCCCCATCACAGGTACACCTTGCATCTGGCCTTGTGAACTTCATTAAGGAAGATATTAAGTAACACTGGTTCCAACACAGACCTCTGAGGGTCCCCACTTGTCACAGATGTCCATCAGGACTCTGAACTGTTGGCCATTATGCTGTGGATGTGACCATCCAACCACTTTCTTTCCCATCTGTAGACCTTCTCATGTTGACTGATATAGCCACTACAAACACAGAAAGTCACTAGTGTTCCTGTCTGACACTAGGTTGGTCATGCAGGATTTGACCTTGGTAAAGCCATGCTGACTGTCCCAAATCACATCCCTGTCCTCCTGTGCCTTAGCTCAGCTTCCAGCAGGATCTGTCCCATGGTCTTACCAGGCATAGAGGTGAGGCTGACTGGCCAGTAGTTCCCAGAATTCACCTTTCTACCCTTTTTAAAGATGGATAAAATGTTATTTTTATTCCAGTCACCTGGGATTTTACTTGACTGCCATGACTTCAAAAGTCATGGAGAGTGGTTTGGCAACACCACCAGTCAGTTCCCACAGGACTCTGGGATTCACCTCTTCAGGTCCCATAGACTAACATACTTTCAGTTTCCTCAGGTCATGAACCTCATCTTTCCATACAGTAGGAAGGATTTTGCTTCCCTTCCCCATTCTGCTGTCCCTTCACTCAAGGGGCGTGAAAACCAAGTTTGCCACTGAAGACAGAGACATAATAGTTACTGAGTACCTTTGCCTTCTCATTTGTTGTTACCACTTTACTAACACTGGATGCCATGAGATAGTACAAAGAATAAAGCCAAAATATATTGTTTCTGCTATCTCTTAGGAAAACTCTGAGAATAGTATGTGCAAAATGCTTTTCAAGACAGGAGACCTTTAAATATTTCTATCTACAAATGCTGTTTGAACATATAGTTTTATCAAACATGCTATAATGTAATCAATATTAAAACACTGATGCTAAGAATGTCTCATGTCGGCTTCCATAATTTCATTTTCTATTCCCCTAATTACCCAGTAATGTAATTAGAAGTAAGGTGCCATGACATTACGTGAAAAGAAATCAAATTATATTTAACATTTATTTATTACAATCAGAATATACTTTTTCCAAAGAAGCCAAAGTTGAAAAGGTTGGAAATAGTTTACACCCTCAGTCCAATAAAGTATGTGAAGCTTGAAATCAAATGTCAAAGCTGAATTTTTTTTCCACAAGATGTATCTCCAAATGATAACTTCTCAAAGGGATTATTAATGTTTAATCATCTTTTGAAATAGCGCTTCCCAATTTACTCTTTAATATGCAAAGTAACATCATCCTGCTGATATTTTCTAAGAAAATACACTGAATATTTCTGGCAAGACTCCAGAATAGTACCACACAGCTAGGAAACTATGGCTGCTCAACGCCCATATAGAGCCCAGCAGTTCTGCTTAGTTGTAAGATATTCCTGCAAAATTATTTTTTTTACTGCTGTTTAAATAAGATGGTACCCCCACAATCAAGAATTTCAAGAGCTGGAGTATATGCTTCATGAGGTTTATGCTGTTCATTTACAATTTTAGGAAGTCATCTTTCAAACCCATCCTACTAAGAATACTGGTGACTGCTGTGATGAAAATCAATTTGAATTTTCTTGTACTGCTATACGAATGAATCCTTCTACCAGACTGTGACAGAAAAAACAGAGAAGGCACATGGAAAAGTGGTCTTTTTAAACAAAAGCAGGGGAGGCCATGATAATCTGCTTTCAAGAAAATAAAACGACTTTTTAAAAAGCTTGTTCTGGGAAAGTTCTAATGAAGAATAACATCTGCAATATTTAAACTTTTATTTTAAATTCTTTTGTAGCAGTTGACTGTTTCACTATTCTTCCCCTAGATATTGTTGTCTCTTTTTTTTCCCCTCTGTTAACAAATCATGTTTGGAAAATAAAGAGAAGGAGGACAAGACCAGCTGAGATTTTTAAGAACAAAAGTTCTAAGAGATGATACAACAATATAATAAGGACATTATCTTCCACCACCAAGCTACCTTGCTAGTGGTTGCACAAACATTTGTGACAGCTGAAAAATATTGTACATCATGTTTCCTTCTCTTTTTCTTTGTTGGCATCTGGAATGACAACAGGTAACAGAGGAAAGTCCAGCACTTGGATTTTGATACTCCTTCTGGAAGAATATGAGACTCAGGGAATATGGGTCTATAGCTAGTAAAAGACAGAATGAGTTTTTGTGCAGTTTAGTCTCAATATGCAATACCAAATTCCCATGAAAGTAGGACAAAGATAAAGTTTTTGTGTGTCAGCCTATTCTGAACCATTCAAGAAAGGAAACAGCCCTAACAATGTTCAGGAAAGACTGAAGTTCTTCTAACAGTAGTAGCTGTGTTCTGGCCTGCATTTTTTTAGCATCCTCTTCTATATCCAAACCCACTTTCTTCATCAGGACTTACAGAAAAACATTTGCAAAGATGATCTGTGGTGATTTTTCAGAAAGTACTAAACTAATTCATTTCCTGAAGACACTGAAGATGCCAGAATGTTGTTCAGACTTAAGACAGTAACTCTTTCTCCTGATATGCTTTATTTTCTGATATTCCCATACTTGGGAAAATAGCTTATGAGCCAATATGAAGACATAAACCCTATCTAGTAATTATATATATATATATACACACACACACTCTCCTTCATCATTTTCCTTCATCAAAGGGGAAACTTGGGTGCATCTTGGGATGCAGTTATGCAATATGGTGTATCTGCCATTGTCTAAAAATGGTGTGTGGGAACCAAGCTGCCAAATGCCTGGCTCCTTAGAGATGTATGACAATTTGAAAGATGCCATATACAAATCTCAAAGACACTCACTGCTCTTCAAAAATGATGTGTTTATAAACCCTTTATTCACACAGATAACTATTAGGCTTCTGACGATGATTTAGAATGTTGGCCAAGTTAAAAAAAAAAGTCCACACAATCTGTCCAGAAAGCAGTAGCATCACAGATGAAACCTTGTGTTCTTGCTTCACTCACAAGGAAAATATCTTTACCTGGTAAAAATCAGCAAGATTCAAACCTTCTGGGATATTAAAATATTTTTCTGAACAGCTGAGCTGCAGAGATGATCTCAGGACACAGCTGCTAGTCCTGACATAGTAGCTGCATTGCAGCTTTGGCTTACCTCAAAAGCTTCTCCCACTGAGATAAATGATGCTAACTGATGCCAATAATACCACAGAGTATTGCCAACCACAACTGAAACCCACAGGCCAAAGGCAGCATGTGTCACACACTGACAGTCATTCTCTACTTCTTTCTTTAACAACCTTCCTGCTTCCATCTTGTTTACCTTTGATGCTTTACCACCTTCACTGCAGATAAAATAGCTGTGCAACAAGGCATTTATATTATCATTTTTCCTTACAATGCCAACATGCAATCTGTCAACATAAAAATGCTTGTGTAAAAGAACACATGTCCTTCAACTTCCCATTCTCCATTTTTAGGGGGTCAGCTATAATGAAATGGAAGAATTGCCACTAGATCATTGCACCAGAGAGTGAGAAATGTGAGAATGAACCCCTTCAAGTCCAATTTTTTTTTCAGAAATCCTGCATTCAGAATAGTTGACTTTTTTCAGATTTTTACTAAATTTTAAGAAAAAAACCAAATGAGCTTCACTTGAAAATTTTGTGCTCCGTTTTTTTACTAGCATTAAGTACAGCACATTTGTTGTACCTGAACCACAGCCCAAGGTAGGCATTTCAGACTTGTGCACACTAAATTTATTTAAAATTTCAGGCAGGAGCCTTATGAACATAATAAAGGCTATATGTGAAATAACATATAATTACTATCATCTTATGGTCAGTGTAAGCATGAGAAGGATCATTCATTAGTGCTCCAATAAATCTGAACTGAGTGCTATGCTCATCAACTGGCTGCTGATCATATCTAATTAGACAATCCACTAAGCTGTAATGCCACTGATGAATGAGCACACTGAGAAACAAAATTTTAGCCACTGAGATATCATTTGCCCCTGCATGCCTACACCTTTGTTTCATTTCCTATGCCAAATAATTGCCTGTGACATGGCACCTAAACCAAGCACTTTTCTTTTCCAGAACCTGAGGCTTTATAAATTATTTTTCCAGACTACAGAGCTTCTGTAAACTATGAAGAATGTAAGATAGAACATATGTGAAGTGCACACTTTTCATTGAGTAAGCTATTTCTCCTCACATTAGGTAACCAGGCTCACTTTCAATTTTCCTCTGCAGATATGGTAAAATATATGACAATACATTTTAGACAATAAGAAAATACCCCTTCATTTAGAAGACCTGTTCAACAGCATATCCACTGAGAAAAAAAACACTTCAGGATCACATTCTATGCCACTGCCAAACAGTGAAGGCACCTTTTCTTCCTTTGTGGGCTGTAAGACTCATTTCATCCTTGCTTCCCTGTCAAAGTAAAAAAATGAATGATCCGCTGGAAGTCATAATGGGAGAAATGTATTCTACAGCATTTTCCTGAATCCAGTTTGGAGATTCACAAATGGATCTGGTAATAACATCCCACACAGATGGTGAGAAATGGAAAAGAAACCCCAAAACAAAACTTACATGAGCCATGGCAGTAACTATGAAGAGAAAGTATTCTGGAAACAAGATTTTGAGATGGAAGAAAACACTCAAGGAGTTGAACATGTCCTGCAAACAAAATACCTGTGAAGAGGTTACTTAATAAGACAGTAGAAACTTCCTGTGATGGGATAGGGTAAAATCTACATTTGAAGGCAGGAGGATAGAGAAGAAGCATGTTCATGCAAGAAGCATGAACAAAATTTCTACTAGAAACAAGAACAGGAGAAGGAGGCAGCATCTACATACAAGGAATGCAGAAGAACTAGTACAGACCAGATAAAATGTTGGCAAAAACCCATGGAATTAAAGATCTAGGAAGAGTAAAGACAAGCCATGGGGACAGAGCAGGTAACATGGCCAAAACAGAGAGACCATGAAGGCTTTATGCTTGCTATGAAGATAAGGACTGTAGACACATCACTCTGACTTGGAAGTCATTCAGTTCTCATTTCTTGTGTGACACGTAGCACTGCAAATGTATGTGGCTGAGACAGCTTGGTTAAAATAGTTCTGAGAAATACTAGGCAGCAATTGCTAGCCTAAATTTCTAGAAGAGACAGGACAATAGAAGAGAGAGCATGATGAAGAATGACTGCCTGGCAGCAGTGACCCTCTTGAAGGCTACTCAAAAGAAGTAATCACTCTAAAACAGATGAGAGGGGTAAACATGGAAGTGAAGGCAAGCACCAAGATCCATGGAAAGTATTAATGACCAAATCAATGTAAAGAATGGAAGGAAGCACCAGAAATGTTGGAATTAGTACGTCATAGGCATGACTTGTAAGAAAAGAGAAAAAAGTTAAAATGGTGAGGAAAAAAAAAAAGGCAAGTAGAGCACAACTGAAAGAATTAACTTAGGAGTACATATTAAAAATAGTGAAAATGGGGCTTCCCTAAAATATGTAAGCCAGGGAAGCAGTCTGCAGCCAATTTTAAGTTTGCCATAAAGAAGAGAATTGTCAGATAACAAAGTAGAAAAAAGCAGATAGAAAATGGACAATGGTGGAGAAATCATCAGAGAAACCTGCTCTCAGCTTGAATTGCTGTAAATCACTACAGCAGCATTAATGCTATGGGACTTCCTTTTGGAGTCATTTAATGAATGGAACAGGTACTTCGGAATGCAGTCACAGCCAGCTAGAAGAAAGGCATCCTAAAAGATAATATGTACAAATAACTGAAAAAATCTAGAGGAAGGTTGAAGAATGCAGAAAACCATTCTCCATAAAATATATTTATTGGAGTACTGAAAGTGATACTCCAGGTTTAAATTTAGTTTGGATAGAATTTTATTAATCACCATCAACTCCCAGGAGCTGGACTTCGGAGGTCCTTTTAACTCAAGATATTCTATGATTATATGATAAGAACTCTATGCAGACATTTATGTAAATGTTGCATGGGAAGTACTATGAATGTTACTTATAGTCTGTCTCAAATAGGATGACTTTTTTGTCCATGAAATTTTTTCTGGTAATACAATGCTTGCATGCTAGAGGTATGCATTACTGAAGCACTGGTGACAGAACAGACATACCATCCTAGTAGCAAAAATATTCACCAAACTTACAAAAGAGATAGATAGCTTGAGAGCTGAGAAGGAGGACTATTGGTCAAGAGCCAAGCAAAAGAATGTAAATCAAACAACAACCTCTGAAAACTTTTTTGAAATGGCTTGCTGAAACTGGGGCAAGTTGTCCACTGTGTAAATAGTGATAAAAAATATTGTAACTCAAATCTGAGTTTTGGGCAGATAAATTGTAAACATCTCAAAAGACAGTTATGTCAAGAAGGTTTCCGATATCATCTAATTCTCATTGAAATCATGGCATCATTACTTATAAACTCTGAAAAAATCCATTACCTTCTTTAGGCTAAGGAGATAGATTGGGAATTCTAACTGAATGAAGAAGTCTAGGGCTTTGATATACAGCTCAGAAAAATGTGGAGGTGGCTTGAGTCACATGATGAGAAACTGATTTTGGGAGCAGAAACTTGGAAGTCATGCTTATGCTTTTTGTCTTTAAAATTAAATAATGCCAGTGCAAACATTACAGTGCAAAAAATTCAAGCATATGTACAAAATTACTGCAGTAGATTTATACAGAAAATAGTTTGTTTCAATTGCAAGATTAAATATGTGTATAAAAGAAAGTCAAATGGAACGTTCTTATTTTAATACAAAGGAAAGGAATTCATATTAAAAACATTTGTTCAAAATCAAAATAATCCCTTTGAAATTTAACACACATCTCTAAATACCCTTCCTAGAAACATAAAATATTTTTGTTTGAGGTTATAAAAAAATGTATCTATATGCTAAGTATTTCTTAAATGAAGGGAATTAATATGCCATAAAATTATTTCAAAGACAATTTCTGCTTTCATGCTGAGTCTATTTCAAATGTATCAACTTTATTTCCACTTTTCCATAAAGTGTTTCTATGCAACCTAAGTAAATAATCTTGCTGATAGTTAACAATAAGTAAATTTTATGCAATTTACTGCAAATTATAGTAATCATTTGTTGAACTTTTCATTTGCAAAAAGGAAAATGGCTCAAAAAATGCTCACTTTTTCCTTTTATTTCCCCCACTTTTAGGATATCTTATTATTACTGGAACTCAGTGTCTTGTTATAAGAAACATACTTCACTTAAATAAAGAACAAAGGAATGATGCCAGAAATTTGTTGATAACATATGGGTGGAAGAAACTTTTCATTGCTAACTAACAATAAACCAATAATGTACATACTAGGTGATAGAAATGAAAAATAATGCAAAGTAAATGCTCACTGTGCTTCCTGGAACAATTACTTATTACAGAGGTGACTGTAAGTTATTTCCATTATAATTTCACTTTTTTCTTTCCTTATAACTTCCCAGGAGGAACTTCTCTACTTGCTGTTGAACACATTTTTTTTCAGCCTTTCTTCAGAGAAAGAAAGTATAAAATCCTTCCTATAAATAAATGTAGCCTTAGCATTCAATGTGTTTCAATAAATCCTGAATTATCACTAAATGTTGATGGGTGATTCTACAAGAATCCTTTTTGCTCATGATTACATCTGAAGCCAGGGGGCTGTGCTGTTCAGTTAAGGAAGATTCTGACACCCTTCCCAACTCTTTGAAATATCAAGCCACGTCTGATCACACAGGGATTTTGAGGATGGTGTTGTCAAATGACTGTATTTGTACCCATCACTATATAAGGAATGATTTTTAGCTCAGCATTTTTCCTGGTGAAACCAAATGCATCAAGGTTGCCTTTCACTTGCAAAACTTGGTGCGTTTTTCAGTCAGCCTTGTTGTACAGACCGGACCCTGCTGCTCTGGATCATCTCCCTTCTACCAGATCTTCACACAAGCCTTCACAATCACTCCAAAGTTTGTTCCAAACCAAAGAATAAGCATGAAATTGTGGTTTTTATTGAAAAACATTCTAACGGTTTTATGGTGGAAATCTCTGGAATTTAGCTATGCATAGAAACCTGAATACCAAAGCAACTATACCAGCTCAAAACTTTTATCTGTGAAACCAGTACTTCTAGTTACATTTTTAAAAAGCAAAATGTGTAATTCTCTAACAATATATTTATCTAAGTTTCTCAAGTAATCAGTAATGTTCCATGTGACACAACTGAGAAAACAAAGTGAATAGAATAGAAAACAACACAGACTTGCCAAGAATTGAAGTTTTGACTTAAAAAAAAAAAAAAAAAATAATGAAAAGCAATTGACTAATAGAGGAACTTTCTAAGAAAAAACATGTTGATTGCTGCCATCCACCAAAATGGAGAGCATGGTCAAACTCAAGGGTTAAACTCTAACACACAGCAGGAGCAAGATATTCAAAAGCTGACCTGGGCTGTGAAGAACAGGTGCTTCCTCTGACTTCCCAGCTCAGTGGGAGCTGAATATAAGAAATAAATCTGGTTGGAAATAAATCTTGCCTCTGTTGGAAATAAGATTGGGCTCCCATCTCCTTCTGAGGGAAGATCCAGAACTGCCTGTAAACTACACAATGTAAGGTTGGAATTTCAGACTCAAGAGCTCCCAGTTTTTGACGAACAAAACCTGTCACTAATCCAGTTGTCAAGATTTGTCATACATCAGTTCCTGATCAAACCTCTTCCATTTGAAAAGAGCTTTGGGGGATGGACAACACAGGATGGACTCTTAAAGGGAGAGGCTGGAATGTGTTTTATACAGAAGGTATAAAGTACTCTGTTTACAATGACCCACAAATCCTGTATTCTATTCTTATTTGCATATCGGGAACCAGGAGAATAAGTTGAGTATTTTCAACCCAGGGCTTCTCCAGTTATGTTAGCATTGCCATAATGCGTGAATTTGCATGGGAAAGAAGAACTGCATACATTTCCCTTCAACAAATGAGGGGAGAATTATGCAATTCTGTAAATTAAACTGTAAATTATTACAAATTTAAATAATTAAATAATTAAAAGCTGAAATGTTATTGTATAATTTAAAAGAAGACAAAATAAATAGTTATGCAATGATTAACAAGATGTGTATCTTAAAATTTTAAAATAACAAAAGATTGAAATAGTAAGGTTCTAGTTAATCAAGAATATTAGCCAAAAAAATCAATTTTGGAAATGTATTTATGGAAATAAAATCTTAGCCATTTCAAAAAATTCAGCAGAGAAGCTGTAGCTGATCATATTACCTACTAAAAATTAGACTAGATAAGAAAAAAAGGTATTACTACATTCATCTATGAAATGAACTTGCAGCCTGATGGTCATAAGGGAGATATGTCTGTTAATAAAACAGTGCAGTCGGCAAATATATGAGTTAACCTGTGGGAATGTACAAATCCTCATTCTGAAAGTTAATTTGTTTCATAAGCAATCACATGATGGATTAGACAATATTTTTGTAGATGTTATATAAAGAGACATTATATTCTGTCCTGGTTTAGGGCAAAATTGGGAGAAAACCTCCAAAGGGGTTCCTCTAGAAAACAAATTCAAGTGGCCTCTCCTTTAATTGGCTTGGGAAAAAAAAAATTCCCTTGGCGAGAAGTAGAAAATAATTGTTTCTTTAACAGGCAAAGCACTCCCCAGCACAACAAATGAACAATAGTAAACAACAAAACCTCTCTCTGCTCTGCAGAGATGCTGAATTCAGAAAGTCTCTCCCGTGGGCTGTAGCTCAGCTCACTCCCTTGCTGTCAGTCCCTCAGTGCTGGGAAATGCCGGGCCCAGGCCAGGCCTGGTGGGACACGGCTCTGAGCTCCTGGGGCTCCTCTGGGTTTGAGTCCAGAGCAGGTTCAAATAGTTCCAGGGAAAAGGAAAAAAGAACACAGGCCGGAGAACATCTCTGCTTCAGCTAGCCAAAAACTAACCTGAAGCAAAGGAGAGCTCTGTCCCTCTGTCCACACTGCAGACAGCACAGGCTGTGTGAAGGAAAGCTGAAAACTCTGATCTTTACGTTTTGAAAACAACTAACTCAGACATTCCACTGCTTCTCCTTGACCCCCTTCACTCTCAGATCCAGTTTTAAAGGTTCAAAACTCATTTCTGAACTAAAGAGATGAATGGGGATACAATTCAGCATCAACCCAGGACATATTCTAACTCAGAATTACCCAGTCTATTAATATGAATAATTTCTCTCCAGCAAAAATCTATTTCATACATACAGAGGAAAACTCACTAACACAAATTTGAATATAGAAGAGACTAGCCCAAACTGACACAGCATACTCTTAGTATAGATAATCTGAAAAAAAATTGTGTCAAATTTGCAATTTAGTGACCTGTAGTACCACAGTTTTTCCCATTAAAATAACAGATCTTTGGTAAACAACTAAGTCTTCATGGTTTTTTACACCACATGGAATCAATGGATACAGTAGCAAATAACATAGACTAAGATGAGACAGCAAGGAATTAATTTTTCACTTCTGTAAAGAAATCAAAGGATAAATAATTAAAAGTATTACTAAGAGTAAGTAGGCTACACAAGAACTTAAGGGTACTTAGAAAAAAACCCAAAAGTGCATGACTTCTTTTTGGTTTGATAACCCTCATTTTCTTGTATAAATTTCTTACATTATATATTTCTTAAGACATAACTGGGCATTTCTCCCAACACTTTCCATTTCTCATATTTCTTAAACACCTTTCTTCTTTTTTTTTTTTTTTTTGAAAATGAACCATATCTGAACAGACTTAAAAAAAAACATGGTCCACTTGTGTAAATCAGATTTTTAATGCCATTGGAAATTCACAGAGATTTCTGAAGGACTCATTGCAGGTATACTATTCTGCATCTTAGTTATAACCAACTATCTCTACAACTAGCTAGATGATGATTAGTTCTTGAGCAAAAAGCAGAGTTCTGTATAAAAAGAAACTGCTTTCTGTAGAAAGCAGTCTTCTGTATACTAAAAGCACAACTGTAAAAAAAGTTACAAGCAGAAAACTCCCTATGTTTGCTTATGTTTTACAAAATTTTGTATCTTCATGCAGAGTAGGCACAGTCTTTTTTTTCAATCATGAAATGAAAAATATGAAGATTTTGATTTTGGATATCTGCATATTTTCTAAATGTCTAAAAGGACAGAAAAAGCACATATTTTACATATGTTTCCATAGAAGACTTCTGTGTATGGATTCCTTGTTGCTTAAAGTGGAATTTTAAAATGTTTAAAAATCATCTGCATTTGGGAGTCACAGTACTGCAAAAAAAAAAAGTAGGATAACCTATTACTATATTTAGATGCAAATATCCTTCTACCTGTAAAATTACAAGGATGCACCCTGTATTTTCATGGGCCTTCATTGCCACCTTCCTTGTTTTCATGTGCATGAACAGGAAACACATATCGTAGTTCAGTAGCCCCATGGGATTCCCTTTCTGCTCTCTGCCTCTTAGCAGGATAACAGATGTCATTTCCTGCTGAAAGTGTTTCATTTTGCATAAAAAAGGCAAGTGAAATGCACTGCAGTCAGTCCAAGGAAATATTACAATACCACCCAAAACCAGTAATCAAGAAGGAAGGATGAATTCCCATTTGTGTAATCCAGCAATTATATCAGTCCTCTCTGTGATATATACAATAATCTTCAGGGCTGTGACATTTTTGAAATGATTTTTTAGCCTCTCACTTTTGCACACAGAAAGACAGATGGCTGAAGAACCAGTCTGGGAAAGAGAAACATGTAGAACAAGAATATACATACTAATGCATGTTCTAGTTCTGAGTAAAGGAAAAGGACGTGGATGGGTTTAGCTGAACTAACTTCAGAAATCTGGTATTTGTTGCTTTATATTTTTTGTAGACTCCATGGTGAAATCAAAACCTGAAGCCCCTGTGGATGCCCATAAAATCTGAGGCCATAAGGAAACTTCACCCTGAGAAATTGCGGTGACCATAAAGGTAAGACCTGCCCATAACTAGGTGGCCCTTGGATCTGAGATTTGGGGAGTGCAGTTTGAGAATGAAGTGACTGAAATGCACATAGGTTTTTCCTTCATACAAATCTCTCTTTAGACTTAAGACAAATCTTTTGGCTTTTACAAAAATACCACTGTGAAAGAGACAGCAAAGAGAGGTCAAAGGCAAAACTAATATTTCCTTCAGCCTTGTTATATGTCCAAAACCCTCAAATTTACCTCTTTTTGTTTTCTTCTAAAATAATAAAATAGTACAGGTATTATGCTTTGGAGCACATTAATTCTCTTGTAGGAGTTTGCTCCACAGAAAGCATTCTTTAAAATGTATCTACAAAGAACTATGAAGTGCATTTAAGACCATTACTCTACTTAATTACTTTTTTCCTCTGGCATTAAGAGACTCCATAAAGCTAAGGGCAAAAAAAAAGTTTCATTAGAAATGTTATAAAAAGTCAAATTGCACAGACAAAAGCATATTAAAGAACGTCCTTTACAACCAGTAAAGTTCAGCTAAGGCAAAACCACTGGCAAAGCCTGCTCAAAGGATACCATGTACCAACTACAACTGCATCAAAGAAGGCAGCTCAATCCCATCTTCCCTTTATATTAAGAAGCTGGACTCTATGGGATCTTCTGACCCAGTGTCTATCCTTCGCTGAGGCACACTTGCCTCTAATATACCTCTTTTCATGAGGATCAGATTTCTTTTTAAAGGTTTTTTTGTTTGCATGATCCAAATGAAAGGCCTATTATAGTCATGGGGACAGTGCTGCAAAATCCAGCTGCCACGTACAACATGCCAGAATCATGAAACTCACAAACAACTTTAAGACTCTGGAGTCTGCTGTGTATATACTTCATGGACAGCAGAACAAACAGGTTACCTTGTGCTGGTCCTGGGATTCAAGGGGGCATTTATGTTGTTGCTTCTTACCTGATATATTTTTTACTTCAGCCCTGCAATTTGGCTGCCTCTGTGTGCCCCCTCCCTGCATACCTGCTGTGCAGTCTTTTGTCATCTGTTAAACTCTCAGTAAGCCTAGAGCAGTTTGGGTTCACCAAGAGACAGAAAAATAAGAAATCAAGCACTAATCACTAACTTTTTCCTGCTCTGCGCTTGAAAAGTCATCAACGCTGTGTGATTCTACATATTCAATTTTGAAGTCTTGTGCATTATCACTGCCAGATTCTCTGCTTAATAGAAAGACTACTTGACAAAGCTTTTCATATTTTATAAGAAAAAATCAAAAGCCAAACTAATTCTGGATAGGTAGAAGTACATTTAATCACAGAATCTAATAAAAGTATTCAGAGGGGAAAAGTTCAAAGGATAGTCTGGGAGGAGATACAGAGCTGGAAAATGAGAAATTTCTACAGGATAAACTGCAAAATAGAATCAAGGATAGCAACTTAGCTAACTAAAAAAAACTGATGGCAATAGTATAACAGTTTTGAAGAAAGAGAAGATTGGATTTAGGATCCTGCTTAATCTGCAGTGCCTTGAGGTATTGCCTCTTAGAGAAGTAATTAACACAGGACCATAGTCATGGTGTAAGTTTTTCAACTCACATCACTGCCCTTTCCATGGTAGAAAGGTCTCATGTTTCTTTGAGACTCCTTATGCCTGAAAAGCTACTAGATATGTCTCCTTGTAGCTTTCTTTGTTTGAAAGATGCTTGTATGTGTCCCAATCTTATGATGAGACCACTGCCAAAAAATGCATACTTCCTAATTAGATGAACATGAAGTAGTACATCGCAAGATGAGAAACAGGACTTAGCACTGGACCAGAAACTCTTTCAGATGAAGAAAAGTATTAAACTTTGAGAGAACTCAAAGCCCAAAGTCATAAAAACTAAGAGACCCAGGAATCAATGGTACAAAAGACATAAATGTTCAATTTACGTCTTTCATAAATTTTCAATTTTTGTCTTTCATAAATTCAATGCAATTGATAGGTATTTTACACATTGTCCAGAAATTGATTTTCTTCTCACTTCTCTATTTAAATCCACTCCTTTCTCTCTTCCCACGAACTCCCTACTGACTGAAAAAAAAGCCTGAACTTGCTGATTACCCTAGATACTTAATTCAGATTTAAGAAAAAAGGTCTTGTTCCCTAATCTCCACCACACTGCTGAAAGCTGTGCTGTTTCTTATGTAGTTATTTCTGAGTATTTTTTAATCTGAAATGCATATGGAACATTATTTATGCATAGACTTAGCATGATTGGTTAAAATGGAAACCAAATGAGAAGCAATCAAACAAGCAAACAATCAAAGCTTTATTTTTCCTTCCCTTCCTCCTGCTGCTGCTATTTACACAGTATCTTAAGTACCAAATAATTAAAAATCATGGTTCAGTTACTTTTCTGCCTGCAAAAATTTATAAGCAAGTATAGTTTCTTTGCTTCTTAGTTATTAAGTTTTAAAAAAATATATAGAACAATTTTAAAATTTATTTTGTACAATGGCTTTTCAATTACCCTTTTTGATTTCCTTGCGAGAAGAGTGAGTCTGAGGAAGTCCTTGATACCTGGAAGGTAACCAGTGTTATTCAATTTACATGAAGAGCAGGAAGGAAGATCTAGGAAACTACAGACTTGTGAGTTTGACCTCAGCACATGGAAAAATAATGGAGAAGATGATACTGAATCCTGTTGAAAGGCATCTAAATGACAATGCAATCATAAGGCACAGTCAACATGGGTTCACACAGGGATGAAGTTTAACCAATTGATATCCGTCTACATACCTGCCCCGTGGATGAAGGGAAGGTGGTGGATGTAGTAAGGCTGGATTTTAGTAGGATTTTCAACACTGTCCCTTATATCATCTTTCTGGACAAGTTATCCAGCTGTTGCATGAGCAGGTTCATGATGCTGGGTAAAGAGCTGTCTGAAGGACAGGCCCAAAGGGTTCTAGTGAAAGGGGCTGATGACTGGTCAACACTGATGTTCCTCAGAGCTCAATTCTAGAGCAAGTTTTATTCAAGATTTTTATCAATGATCAAGATTCAGGAGTTGAAAGCCCCATTAGCAATTTTGTTGATAATAGCAATCTGGGATGTTGACTCTCTTGAGGGAAAAAAAAGCCTTACAGAGTGATTTAGATAG
Organism: Certhia americana; assembly: GCA_018697195.1. Classification (NCBI taxonomy): domain Eukaryota; kingdom Metazoa; phylum Chordata; class Aves; order Passeriformes; family Certhiidae; genus Certhia; species Certhia americana. Next base: position 48,586,521 of record CM031878.1, on the reverse strand, counting down.
ACTGAGCACTGGGCAATCACCAGTGGCATGAAATTTAACACTGGATTCTCCACCTATGATGGAGTAACTCTGGACACAAGTATGAACCAGGCGTGTCTGGAGATTTGTCCTGCAGCAGGGAACTGGGAATGCTGGTTGGCAGCAGGCTCACTGTGAGCCAGCAGTGTGTCTGGGCAGCCAAGAGGTCAAACTGCATCCTGGGGACATCAAACACAGCACAAGAGAGGTGATCATCCTGATGTATTCAGCACTGGTGTGGCATTAGTTCTGTGTGCAGTGCCGGACTGCACAATAAGAGAACATGAAGATTCTCAAATGTGTCCAAAGAAGGACAGCAAAATTGCTGCTTCTGTGAGTACTGGCTGAGAACTCTGGGCTTGTCTAGTTTGGAGAAAAGGAGGCTGAGTGATCACCTCATTTCTCTCTACAGCTCTCTGAGAAGTGGAGACGGAGGTGTTGACCTCTTTTCCCTAGGATCCAGTGACAGGAGAAGTAGAAATGGCTCAATGCTGCATCAGAGGAGGTTCAGACTTGACATTAGAAGACATTTCTTTACAGAGAGTATGTTCAAACACTGGAACAGACTTCCTGTGTGCTCAATGAACCATGTCTGTCTGTGTTTAAGAGGTGTTTGGACAATGACCTTATTATGAGGCTTTCATGTTTCCTCAGCCTTAAAGTGGTCAGGCAGTTGGATGGGATGTTCATTGTAGGTCCCTTCCCACCAAACTATTCTTCCTTTCTTTTCTTTTCCCAATGTACTATGACTAATTACGATTCAGATCCTAGGATCAAGTAAAAATAACAAATCTCTCTATAAATCACAATTGGGAATGACAAACTGTAAAAAGGAAATTTAAAAATTGCCAGAATTTGTTTCTTATTTTAAACAATTTTAAACAATTATAGCAAATGTTTAGAACTAAGTAGCAAGTCTACTACCTTGAAAGTTAACAACTCTTTACCATAGCCACAGGCTCCACAAACAAAGCAGCTGCTGCCAAATTTTCAAATACCAGAGGGTTAGAAAAGCCTTCTTTCAAGCCTGAGACCCTCTTTACCTCTCTGTACCTCTAAAGGAAAAGAACACCATTATAAAAACATACTATAGCCTTTTATATGCATTGACGCACAAACCCCATTTCGAACCAGAATGCCAACTTAAGAAGGACTAGAATTTACAGCTTATTAAGGATTTGTATTATGGAAGAGAGAACCTACACATATCATTCTACTTTCCTATGAGCTCAACAGCATTACTATTTTTTAATAATTTTATACTTGTTTTAAATGCATACCAGATCCAGCAATCATGTCTCTTTCCAGCCATTCACCTTCTTCCCACACACAAGATACAAGATCTAACATGCCCCCATTTTTTCTAAAAACTGAATTTGGTTTAGATCAGCAGCACAGTCTTGGGAAGATGGATTAAAAAATATGTACACAATACCTACATGGGAAGAGCAGAATTACTCGTCTACAAAAGTTTAACACAAAAACTTTAAGACTGCGTCATCCAGCACGCAACAGACGCATTTTGCATTAATGTTCTGACCACATTGGAACAGTGTGGCCAAGGAGTGCTGGAAAGGAGAAAACATCCTGCTAATGGCTTGCCTTGAGATGTAGTAATGTCTGAGAGGAAACAGGAAGCGGTGGTGACAGAAGGTTTAATCCACAGCTACATTATAATACACATTTATAGAAGCAATAATCAGGCTGATTGACTATCACATTGAAGAGGAAATAATCATTTCTAGCCACCCTTGCCTTTCTCGGTGACAAGAGCCCAACAGAAAATTCAAGCTTGGTGAAGCAGATTAATTCTGTCTCTGTGTTATGTGCATTATCCTAGAAAAGAAATAATTTTCATTAAGCATTGCATTAATATTTCTCTTTGCAACATATTTAGTGATTGCTCTATTTAAGCAGAACATTTTATAAAACATGACATTTGTGTTTTCTAAGCAATAATTAATAATGAGTGATATTAGTGAATTGTGTCTAAATATATTCCCATTAAATTTTACTGTGTATGCATCACGCAGTTACTAATTAACTGAAATTATGATTTTAATCTGAGCAAACAAACATTTAATCTAAAGTACAAGAATGTCTACTAAAACACTGTTCAGAAAAATGCAGGACAATTATTTTAAAAGTCTTTATCCTTTGTCCTATCTATTTGCTTTAAAAAGTCTTGTCAGAAGGCATTGCTTCATTACTTCATATAATATGCACTAATTGATGCAAATGACAAATTCCACACATTTTTTTAAAAATCATTGCTTCATTTACATATTCCAAAATTGTTATAGAAAATACTTGTGAGATAATTGTCCCATAACACTGTTCAATTACTAATTCCTCAGTGCAGAGAAATTCCTTCCAAAATGCTACTTGACAGCTGATTATTGCACAGAAGGATGATCTTACAGCATTAAATTTACATGGGACCTTGTCATTTAACAGAAGGGGATGAAGAACTTCAGGTTGTGGTCCTCTTGTCTTCAAGTGACATATACATATGCAATTCAAGTGGGTTTTTTGGGCATACAAGGGTAGCATGGAAAGGGCATTAGCATTTTTCTTTCTTAAGAACAGAAAAGTCTGCTCTTGGGCAGTCAGAACCTCTTCATAGTTAGGGAAGTCTTACTGAGGCAATGCATCTGATGATTATTAGTTCATAAAACAGGAAAGTGCCAGACACCATTTAATGACTACACATGTAATCTCAGTTCTAACACTGGCCAACTAAGCTTCTGCAAAAATGTACTTCAGCAACTGTATAATATCTAAGAATTTAATTTTAAACACAGATTATTCAGACAGAATGTTAGAAAATATGCTCAGAACTTGGCATAAGCAAGCAACATATTTTATTTTCTCTTGGTGTAATGTTTAATTGATTCTAAATTTGGAAATAATATTTATGTAATGTTGTGAAACAACATAATAATCTCAAAAGCATCTTTATTGAACAATATTTTTACCTTATTTTTTGTCTTGAAAAAACACTTCGTAAAGAGGTAAAAAGAAAAAAAAAAATCCAAGAACTACCAAAAAAAAAGGCATTTTCCAATGAGCAAGGAATGATGCCACATATGCAAAGACCCACATTTTGCAGAAGTAATTTTTATGAGCAGATGCAGTAGGAGAAAGCACTGACATGAGAAAATGTTTTACTGCTATTTTAAGTTCACAAACCCATCAGCATTTTAGCTTAACAGAATTTTTGAACTCCGTGTTAGTGAAAGTAAAATAACAACTATCCACACAGAATTGTGAAGAAAGAGTATGCTGACCTTTCTAGATTTAAATGCATCTCAGTGTCTTGTGACCATTACTTAAACTTTTATGTACTCCATTAAATACAGATAAAATAATTATCAACTTTTCATATTTTATAAATTTTACTGCTTTGAAAAAATTAATCTAAGTTGCAGGATTTTTAAACAAATATTTCACACAATAAATAAATACTGCATATTTGTTTTATGTTCCCTCAGATAACCTGTCAATGACACTTTCAGAATAAAGAAAGAGGAAAGAAACTATTCCAGATCCAGTATACTACAACACAATACTATGAAAAAAAAAATTATATTGAATACTTAAGAGACAAAAAATTCCGGAGGAAATGTGGATTGCTGATTATGATAATAGAAAGAGATCTACAAAACTCAATTTGAATCAACTGTTCTCTTTTAAACACCTCTTAAAACATTATGCAATGCATTCATTTATTTTATATGATGGCCTCTTTCTTTTCTTTAAGGTTTCTAGACTTTTCTTTGCTAGAAAAATTGACCATGGAGACGTATTATTTGACTGTGTGACTTCCATATGGCAGACATTGAAATTAAAAAAAGCATTCTCAGCTTGCAGATATACATATGTGCTAAATGGTAGCATCTACTATCTTGTAGAAGAGGTTGGTATGGGAGCCACCTGTTCATCCAAACCATATTATATTTTCCATGAGAAACTTTCAGGCTTGCATCTTAACCCTGAGCAATAATCATGGCCTTTAAACCTCTTAAACCTAGTACACTGAAACAGATGCAGTTAAATGGAGTACTTCATAAAGTTCTGAAATCATAAGTTTGCTAAGCTAATGCAGCTAGTTTGAACTTAAAATATGACAAATAACGTTTTGGGAGAAAGTACAATCTGGACAGGGTATTGAATCACCTCATTATTGCAATGAAACAAACTGAAAACAAACACCCTTTTGGAAGTGGCTATCCAGGGAAGATGCGGAATCACCATCTCTGAAAGTGTTCAAAAAATGTGTAGATATGGTGCTTAGGGACATGGTCTAGCAATAGACATGGGAGCTAATGGTTGGACTCACTGATTATGGAGGTCTTTTCCAACTTTAATGATTCTGTGACTCTCCTCCCAAACACAACAGACAGGTTAATAGCTCTCTGAGATGAATAATTTTTAGAGGGAAAGTAGGTTTTGCTGATTTCTATTGCTAGTTTGAAAAACTTGCTGATTGCTTTACACTGGGCTATTGATAGACAGTCTTGGAGATGGACAGAGAAGAACCTAAGGAAGTTCAATAAAGGCAAAGGCAGGATCCCGCAGCTGGGTTGGAATAACCCCATGCAGAAGCACAGGCAGGGGGCTGACCTTCTGGGAAGCAGGTCTCTGTGAGGAACCAGCTTTGGAATGCTGGGGGACAAGAGGCTGCCATGAGCCAACAGTGTGTTCTAGGGGCCAAGTAGGCCAATAGTATCCAGGGGGGTATTAGGAAAAGCACTACCAGCAGGTTGTAGGAGGTATCTGCTCAACCCTAGTGAGGCTACACCTGTATTGCTATGTCCAGTTCTGGGCTCCACAGCTCAGGAAAGACAAGAAACTACTGGAAAGGAGTACTACAAGGATGATGAGAGGACCAGAAATTTTCTCATATGAGGAAAGTTTCAAAGGGAAATTTGAACTGTTTAGCCTGGAGAGGAGAAATTACAAAGCTAGAATCTCTTCTATGAAATAGGGAGTTCTCTTTTGTTTTTTTCTTCACTTTCACTTTCAAAACTGAAAAGCAAATTCAAAGCTTTTACCATATGGTTGCACAATTAAAAATTAAACACACATATAATAATTCCACAAAGTAAGGAAATAATTTTATATGTGTCTCCCACAACACTGAAGGGAAGCACTATAGCTTAGTATGGTTTCAATAGAGTTGCTCTGAGTCAACCTTACAAAGTCATTGTTGGTTTTTTTTTTTTTTATTTATGTGAAAATATATGCATATAGACCCCATATATGTGATACATGTATGTACACACACAAACAGACACAGACACAGACACACATATATATATATATATGTGTAGGTGTATATATATATATATATATATATGTATGTATGTATGTATGTATGTATGTATGTATACATGTATGCCTAGGAGAGAAAAAAAAAAGCATTCTTAACAAACATTTTAGTCAAAGATTTTACCTGAGTGCTAATAATATATTGCAATTTTTTTCCCCCAACTATTTATATTGAAAAAACTTGCCTCTATATTCATTTTGGAACTCATGTTCTTTTCCAGCAATAAAGCCTCGAGTTCCCCAGGACACTTCCTGAACAACAGTTATAGTTTTTTCATCATGGAGAGCCTTACTGACTACACCTCACTGAGGATTTAAATCACAATATTAAATCTTCCTGTAGACTTCAGTGGGGCTAGGTTGGCATTCCTTTTTTTCCATATCCCTGAATACATAATTGAAATAAAAATGTCTTATGAAATCAAAAATCATGACACTTTCTGATATCTGAGCAGAATCTGCCTGGAAAATATTGCAAAAATTAGTACCTTTTTAGTACAACAAAGAGTGATTGCTACATTTTCAATCACAAACATTTACATTAAATTACCCCTTGTGGAACTATTCCTATCAGTCTAAGTTATTTACACACATTACCAAAGTAATGAACTTTATATGAATATATTAAACCATTGCATTAATCAGTACAGCCACATTACCCAGCATAATTTAAAAACTCCAGGCATACTTGAAAGAATGCCACACCATCTGTCATTGCTGTAATTCTCACAGTTAAATACTCTTAGGTTCTACAAATTTTGGACACATTTTGATGACTCAAGGATTCAGCTTTATTGAAAAGGCAAAGCAACAAACTGCTTTTTCCATCACTAACATATTTTACTGTCATTGAGATCCTTTAGCAAGTCACATTTCTTTTCAATTCTTGGTTCCAATAAACTTTACTCACTCTTAAAGAGTTTCTAATAAATAAGTGGCTTTGAGCCCTGCTAGTTAAACCAGACAGCTTAAAATCTTTGCCGTATACATCATAGTGTCAAATACTACAGGACAAAAAAAACCTGCTCAAATTAGCATTTTTATTGCTTACTTTTTATTTTTGTCAGCAGTGTTCTGTGGTTCACACCTTGAAAAACACTCGAGGTAGTGATACTGAAGTGGATATGTCTGCTCTGGCTCCATGGCCAGCATGAGTAGCACGTCACAGTGTGCAGATGTAAAGCCTGGGACAGTTTAGCTATGCGAATTGTGAATTGTTACATTTAAAAAAAAAAAAAAAAAAAAAAACAAAAGCAGTATGTACTATTTTGGTGCCATCCACACCAAAAAAATACATGTGCTTGCATCACCCAGAAGATCCTTTTAACATCTTGTTTTGACTTTAACAATCCAACTCCAGCAACACTGAACCCTGGTTGGTCTAGAATGACCTCTGAAATTATGTCCTTCCACACAGTTTATCTAACAGCAAGAGTACTCCACTATCACTGGTGCCTCAGGTACTATAACTTAGTCTTCCCATTTGTTCATTCTGCCCTCTGTGCTTTTCTCTTTGCTACTGGGCACTTTTTTTGTGCATGTGTCAATACTTTCAATCCCAAGAGCAGGTCTGCATGTTTGGGCTGTTTGCTTATGGGTTACACTTGTTATGTGTGGGCATCAACACTGTCTTTGAGAGGAACAAGTACAAATGTGCAGGTTTCAGAAAGCTTGTGAAATCATCCACAAGGAAATAATTTGATGTCAAGAGCAGCATGTGAAAGACAAAGTAGCTTGCAGGTTTCAAGTCCAACGCTACTATAGGACTGTGCCATAAAGAAAAATGAATTTAAAAGATGACCAAAAAGTTGAACTAGAGATTAAAACTACTACAATTTTTTACTTACATAAAAGAATAAACACCAAGCAATGATGAAACTGAAATAATGAAATCTGAGGAGAGGAACACAAACTACATATCAAGCCTACTGTGGTCAGGCTTTCATTTCATGACCACAATAAAAGCAGCCACAGGAACAGCTTCTGTAAATGTTTTTCAGTGTTAAACATAAGAACAGCTAAATAATTTCCTTCATTATGTATTAAATACCCACCCTCCCTTTCTTAGCCCCTCCAAAAAATTAAAACGGATTTTAAACCAGCAGTAAGGTACAACTACAACTTTAATTACAACTACAACAACAAAAAAGAAGTCACAAATAGTTAGTGTGTAATGGATGAGATTCTTGTTTGAGCCACTGCATGCAGGGAACTCAATGTGTCTGAAAAGGGTTAGATCACAGCATCCACAGGGCTAGAGATAATCATTACAGTGGGTCAGGATGAATTTTAAATTCCAACTTTTACCCAGATGTGACCAGCTCCTGAAAGCAAATAAATTAATAAATATATTTATTTCAGACCCTCAGCTTGCCTTGAAGTTGAAGCAACAGCAGGATTTTTGACTTTCAGTGCACTAGTAGTCACCCTTAGCCTCACCCTTGGAGGATGGCAAGGGGCTGGAGCAGAACATATGTTTGCACAAGAAGGAAACAAAAAATTTTTTAATTCTTTTTTAAATATTAGCATATTATTGGGCTACCACCTTTCTTCAAAGTACCATTTCCCACTAGAGATTCACAGCCACAGTGGATTCCCTGGTATAAATCAGGTAAAAACCTGAGTTGAAATCTCCTCCTTCAGTTTCATTAGTATCCATCCACTGGTTCTTACTGTTGTCTTACTGGGCTCTGTTAGGTGGGACAAAGGCAACCTAAATTCATGTGGCTATATAGCAACAACACAGCAGGAGGCCTGTGTTGTACCCTACCATATAGGATTGTACCAATGGCAGACACAATTTATCTTTATGATGCATAAAAGCATCATTGGAGGGAATTCATTATTTAAAATGAGATAGAGTCTGACTTTTAATGACTTGAAAATATCAAGTGATTCTGACATCTGTGGTCAGCCAGAATTACTTGATGCAGCTCAGTTTTTGAATGTAAAATATCCAGTACCTTAGTGATTACCACAGTTAGAAATCTTTTCTTAAAAAGCAAACTGAGGACAGGACAAAAAGGAAAGTTGAGAAAAATCATTATCTGATCAGAGAATCTCCCTCCCCTCAATAATTGATTCAATTCTGTTATACAATAGAAACTATACCTCTATCTCCTCTGCAGAGACAAGAACGGGGATGACTGCTAGTTTACAGTGGAAGCTTAATACAGCATATGTGGGGATGCATTGATTGAACTCACAACAAATTAAACAGAACATCTCATAACTATCAATATTTTTTTAGACCCTCTTTAATAACAATGTTATGATTCATCTCTATTTCATTCATTTTTTACACTAAAAAAAGGGGTGGCTAGGACTGGAAATTAATTCTAAGACTTCATGGCAGTAGGAAAAATAAAATTAAATCAACCCTCAGAAAAGAAGGCTTCAGGTTTAAATGTGGTAATTACACAGATCTGCATCATGGTTGTTGTACTATAGATTCAGAGGTCAAAAGAGAAAACCTTCATAATGGCTCCAGGCTCTTCTCAGTGCTACTAAGTGACAAGGTACAGGCAATGGTAGTATCTGATGCTCAGGAAGTTCTACCCAAACATGAGAAAGAACTACTGTGTGGGTGGCACTGGAGTTACTCAAGAAACATCTGGATGCAGCAGTCCTGAGCAATGAAAAAGCTTTTTTTATTTTTTTTTTCTTTTAACAGAAAGTGTCTATTTAAAAACTTCAGGCTTATGACATACAAATAATTTAATTGCATTAGTGAAAAACAGTGTATTAGCCCCGACACAATGACCACAGAACAGCTGTAAGCACCTGGTAGTGTTGGGATATGTTCCAGTATCTGTCAGTCATCAGATACTAAGTAGGCATGAGTATTACATAAGGAAAGCACAAAGCAATTGTTCATTATTATAGAAAGTTATTATATAAAATGTATTTTAATGATCCAGAAAACTGAAATTAAAAAGGCTGGGAGAGAGCGACTAAATTAAATACTGGAAATACTTTGGACTGCATGACATTGTTGGCCTGTTCAAAGCTACAGATGGGAGGAAGCTTATTTGGTTCTTGCTTCTCTTCTTGTATAGATACAATGTATTTCTCAACAAAATGCATCCCAGTGTTCTCAGTGATCAATTCACCACATGTGATACCCCAATGTTGTCTCTCCTCTTTCTATTCTTTCTTCCATAAAGAGATTTGAAACCCTGACAGTTTTCAGAAACAAACAAAACAAAACCAGATATCTACATCTACTACAATGACTAAATTGCTCAAAGGTTCAAAATGTTATACCAATATAGGTTTATAGTCCCATCACACTCCAGAGGGCTTAGATAACCATGTAAAAATTAGCATCTAGGGACTTCTCTTGCTTTGCATTTTTTTCCTGACAGTTTTTTTTTTCTGACAAAGTCATTCATTTTAGGTGGAGAAGTGGAGACAACTCTAAAAGAATATGATGTAGATGAAATATTCCAGAAAATGAAGTTATTTTAAACTCGAAGTTTACTAGTGTTATCAACTGATAGTGTAACATCTTAAAGAGCAGCTATCCTGCAATCCATTCCTACTAACAATTTAACACAAAAAATCATGAGTGAACTTTGATAAAACAATAAATTGTTTGCTGTCTTATTTTGTGATGACAGCAACTCATTATTATGACATGAAAATCTATTTCCAGAAAATAAATCATATTGAAAGCTTGTTTTTCTGAATTTTTAGAGAAATGCTAGTTTTTACAAACTACTATGTAATTTTTCCTAAAGAAACAATGTGGGTATGGAAAATGTCTGTAATTCATGCTACAAGTCAATACAAAATTCAAAAACTTATAAACAAAGAAGGGGTAAATAACAAGAACTGATGACAGAGAGGAGGAATTCAGTTAAGGAACAGATTACACTGCCAGCTTTATAAAAGGCACAGCTATTTCTTAACAATTTCATGAAGTGTAAAGTGCTCAGAAGATTTCCATTTTAATTCCAAAATGGTAGACCTGAGTCTTCAACTAATTTCACACTGATTAGTCAAAATTCCAGTTGATTTGACATAAGAAGCTTTTAGGGTCCATAGTGCCACCACTGGAATACCATTGTGTTTTTTGACCAGAACTTGACTGGTCTGTTTAACATAAACTTCTGAAGCTTGTTTAATCCAAGCTCCAGCTCTCAACCGAAGAAACAACACTAATCTCTCTGAAAAGAACATTATAGTGTGCAAGCTGCACGACTGTACCAGCTGTCCACTGAGAAAACTGAGGAAGAAGTGCTCTGAAGATAAAAAGAGCTAAATAACGCAATAGCTCATGCTAGGTGTGATAGCAGCAATCTGGTGGCAATTTGTTGCTGTATAATGAATGCCCAGAATATACTGCAGGCAATGAATCAGACACTGAATTTATCAATTGTTGTTCTAGGAAACTATTTATTTTTTCATTTCCTAGAACCAGGAAACTAAAACAAAATTATATTTTAATTTCAAAAATTATAAAAGAAACATTAAAAAATTACATTCATAAGTATATAATTTCCTCTTGAAATAACTGGATGTGTTGATTATTCTAAGTTTTAACCCCCCAAACTTACAAAAAGTAATGCTATCAATTTACTTATAAACCAAGCACCCAAGCGCCATACTTATCAAAAGTATTTTAACACAGTGGGGTCCATAGAGATCTATAACTTCTTCCAAAAAATGTGATAGCTTAGCAGTATTTTTGTTGATTTCTGTTTAAATTTTAAACAACCACTTGCATAATGAGATTGTCCTGATGGCAGAAATTGTCTTAGTATGCCAGCAAGCATTTTTTTGTGACAAGAAAGTAATGAAAAAACCCTCAAAAATGAGAAAAAAAAATTATCTGCAGCCCACCTCATTAGTCTCTGGTGCCTTGAAATTATGTTCAACAAAGTACTTCTAACACCATAAGACTATCAACACCATTCTCAAAAGTTTGGTTTTTTTTTTTTTTTTTTGTCACTTTAACAACCTGTTTAGTGAAAGAATGCACAAACAGCTTTTTCCCTTGAATTTTTTTTTCTCTTGATGATTACCTTTAATTATTCAAGGAAATACTAAAAATCTTTCAAACTGGGCTTGATAATAAGCAAAAAGAGATCTCTCCAAAGCGATCATAGATGATAGATCATAGATCACTTATCTTTCTAATCAGTGGCATTGCTTCCCTGATTGTGGAACTCACCACAATGGGACTTATAGTAAACACTAACTATTCTCATGACATCAAAACATGCAAAAAACCCCAAATAACAAGAGAAGAATGACATCTGGTCTCTGTTGCTCTTAAACCACAAACGTAGCAGCATTATTTTGACAGGAATTATTGTGTTATTTTAGCACACTGAAGACCAGAAATTAGCCCAATTTGCCAGGGATGAACATTTGTCATTAAATTATTCTGCATGAACATTCAGGTATTCACTTTAATTTGTCCCTCAAAGTAGGAAATCTATTTGGCAAGGTTAAACACCTCACCCATAAACATAGCCCTGAGTGTAAGGCAAGACAGACTCCCCAGACAGTGTCAAATGCAGCACTCACTATGCCTTTCAAAGGAATCATTAAAATATACACAGAATTCAGCTGTGCCCTTTATAACCTTGCAGTGTTAAACCCAGCTCAATTTTTTCTTTAAAGAGCAGTCAATTTTCAGTTATTGTTTAACATATCAGTTACCCATCTTCAAAGCAAACCTTAGCAAATTAATAAACCTGTACTAAACCGTGAGCATGTAATGTGAAAACTATAAAAAATACAACACCTAATGCTACTAAATTATTTACACAATGCTGTATAAATCTGATTATAATTTTGAGGACAAATATAAGATAAAACCTGATGGAGAAATGGTCCATGAAGTTTCATCTACAAAATAAACTTGTTACTTGAACCATGTTTAGATGACTATTAAGACTTGCATACTTTGAATACTGCTTGTACCTTTAAAAGTGATCTGATATACTATAGGTTTGACATTTCCAAACAAACTAACTCTGCATAATCTGAATTCAATTGGCCTTGTTCTCAGGCCAATTCTTCTCACTAAGAAATTCAGGCACAAAAACCAAAACCACAGAATCAAAGAATATCTTAGTTGGAAGGAACCCATCAGGATCATCAAGTCCATCTCTTAGTCCTGCCCAGGATGTCCCCAGGAATCACATCATGTGCCTGAGAGTATTGTAGTATTGTCCCAACACCTCTTAAGCTCTGTCAGGCTTGGTATTGTGACAACTTCCCAGAGGAGGTGTTCCAGTGCACAACCACCCTCTGGGTGAAAAATCTTCTCCTTACAGCCAACCTAAACCTTCCCTGACGTGACTTCAGGCCATTCCATCAGATCCTGTCACTGCTCGCCACAGAGAAGAGATCAGTGCCTGCCCCTCCTCTTCCCCTCATGAGGAAGGTGTAACTGCAGTGAGTTCTCCCCTCAGTCTCCTCTTCTCCAGGCTGGACAGACCAAGTGACCTCAGCCACTCCTCACACAGCTTCACCTCAAGGTCCTTCTCCCTTATTTTCTTTCCCCAATCCTTTGATGATGACAATTCATGTAACATATGCCTCAGATACAGGGACAAAATTCTAGTTTTCCTTACACTGGATTATCATCCAGTGTTTCTGAGCAAATTTATGTATCTGTATATTTCAAGCACACTATACAGTTATTTCTATTGAACTACATTTCTTGCTGAACTTTATGCAAGCTGTTTACTCAATAATTCTCAAATTTCCTGAGCAGCATCTTGTCTGGTAAGCTAATATTCTTGGTGGCCTTCATCTGGACTCACTCGAACAGGTCCATGTCCTTCTAGTGCTGGGGACCCCAGAGTGGGGAGAGCAGAGGGGCAGAAGCCCCTCCATCACCCCACTGTCCATGCTGCTTTGGATGCAGCCCAGGACACACATTGGAAGGGATTTACCCCTGCCCTCATCTCCCCCTTCATCCACTTGAGGCATGTGGGAAGATAGGTTGCTAATGAAGATTTGGGCAAAATATTTGTGTTAAGTTTTTTCTCAAATATTTCAGCTGACACTGGACTATCCTATTTTTTCACGTTTGAGTCTGGAACCTGAGATGGATGACTATTAATAGATGTAATATCACACAATCTCCTTCTTTTTTGGCTATTGTCAGCTTTCAAAGAGGAGGGTATCTTAGCTGATACCAGCTAAGAACATGAGGTATTTTTAAGGCAGCAAAAAACATTTTTCTGTTCCTTACAACAAGACATCTGCAACAACTAATATTACTTTTCCCAGATATGACATGCTCAGGAAGATTATAGCAAAATATAAATGGCCACAAGAGGAAAGCAGAAATCAGCAACATGAATTTAAAGTCTGAGATTGATGAGGGAATTTTAATTCACCACAAAATTAAGCACAGGAAGAGGGTCCTCCAAAAGGATAAAATAGGACTAGAGAGATGGAGCATCTCTCCTATGAGGAAAGGTTAAGAGAATAGGGACTGTTCAGCCTGGAAAACAAAAGGCTTCAGGGTGATCTAATTGAAGCCTTTTAGGACCTGAAGGGACCCTATAAGAGAGGAGAAGGACTTTTTACATGCTTTTGTAAGAGCCCAAAACAGTGGATGCCCCAGTCCTGTGCTCCAGGGCATACTGGATGGAGCCTGAACAATCTGATCTAGTGAAGGATGCTCCTGTATATGGCAGGGGGATTGGAACTAGATGATCTTTAAGGTCCCTTCCAACCATGTCCATTCCATGATTCTGTGATTAACATGCCAACTATTGTACAGTTAGCACTTATAATTGTCAACATTGGTTATCCTGTTAAAAAAAATAACAAAAATATAATATTGTTCTGAAATTAAAATGAAATAAAATATTTTCCTGTCATCAATGCCTTCTGACTCCTGATGCGTAGACAAACATGAAATCATATAAGTTTTGTCAGCAAATGTTAAAGGTAGAGTGAGAGAACTGATTTGCATTACATGATTTAGATGAATCTGAAAAGGAACTTTTCAAGACAGGGAAGAAAATTTTTTCAATATACCTGCTAGAATATGCTCCTGCCATACCTTATATTTATTCTAAAGACCCCCTCTTACTACTCACAGGAATGACAAAGTATCACCTGAAATCAAAAATTACCAGAACTAAATTTGATTTTCCTGCATTATCAGAAGCTCTAGCAGGGTCTTGTTAACACATAATTCATTGTATTAAGCTATGTGCCACTTTGGGGATTTTGCTCACATTTAAGCTGTAAATGTGCAAATTATTCCAACACTTTGTTTCTAGTAACTGAAAAAAAATTATTATAAAGGTGTATTTGTAAATTCTGTGAAATTCTCCTACAGTGAGAGGCGGAGATGTTCCACAGGATGTGTGGGAAGCTACCAGGTGACGAAAATGAAAAACATTTTTGTGAGGATTTATTTATAGCCAGATTGCTTTTTAAATGAGAAAAGTACAAAAGTATAATACTTGCATAAAAATGAATTGTTTCTTGACAGAATGTGTGCTACTGACAGCTCATTTTACTACTAGAAATCTGTAACAGAGCAAGGATATATGGTATTACAAGATAAATGGATAGCTGGCAGCTGCTTTGAGCAATCTTATTAGCTAATATATTAATATATTAGGTTATTCTTTTTATAAAGGCCTTGGGAAAAAATAAACAAACAAACAAAAAACCCTCAAAAACAAACAAATCCAAAACTTGATCAAAACCCAAACCAACCAAAAAACCAAAATCAATCAAAAAACATCCTGAAAGCCACAAAAACCCCAATTAATCAGCCAACTAAGAAAACACATCAAATTCCTAACCTATTTTATTTGTTACCTATCAGGACATTACTTCTTCTTTCACTCTGAATAAAACCACATTTTACTTCCAACAACATTCCAAGTGATCATTGACAAGGGTGGACTAACAGCTCTAGATTCCACCCATTCCAAGTGTCAGTTAAGCTCCAGGTTAACTCACTATCTAGTAATTCTTTTGTTTCTTTGATTTTGCTTGTTCTACCATGGAACTTTTCTTAGCTTCTGGAAGCTTCTCTTCACCATTACTGTGGTGCTGCCATGCTGCTGGCAGCATTTGACATTCTTTTCTACTACAGGGACAATAAAATAAATTGCACTGAGGAGCCCATATTCTTCCTTTTTGTTTGGAATGCACTCCTAGCATTACACTAGGCATTGCAATTTGGCAGACTACTTTTCTGCTGCAAGGCAGCCAAAACCAATGACACCCAAGGATGCAAGGATGGCTAGGAGTAGGGTGAATATATGCCAGCCTCGTGGGCAGCTTCATTGTGAGTGTATTGGGCAGCAGTGCAGTCAGAGCAGCAGAAACAACAGGAGATGTGCCAGAAAGCCAGATGAGAATCTAGATGTCACTGCTGGGGAAAAAGAAAACAACAAACCAACAAAACACTGCCACTAAAACACTTCCATATTTCTGAGCTTTGTCTCTGGATGACAGAGTTGCCAATTTAGCACTTTAGCTGGTTTGAAATGTCAGATCATTCATAGCAGATTGATAAAGTTTAGTTCTCTGATAAATATTAATAAAACATGGCAGAGGACTTCAAGTTAAACTGAAAAAAAAGACTACATTGATCTACATTATGCAAATCAGATTTTTGTGATTCTCTGAATATATTAGTATCAGACTAGAATGTTTGTAAAGCATAAACACGTCTTCATTCATAGAAACTTTTAAAAGTCAGTGCTTTGATGGCAGTATTTCTGAAACAATATCTGAAGTGGGTTATTTAGGTTTTACTCTACACTGCAATGTATATTGTAAACACAATAGGACTGATGGAACATTCTTCAAAATCTCATTGACTTCCCAAACTCTCTGATTATGTCTGAAAACATACATTTCAAAATACTTTCATATGTGTAAATACTGAGCATTTAGAAATAAATGCTTACCTTAAATTTTCAACAGTAGTGTTGCAGTGTCAAAAAGCCTTCAAAGATATGAACTATCCAAATTAAAAATTCTGTCAGAAATATTTTTCTTTTTCCACACTAAAACTAGCACTCTCTTTCAACACTGCACGTGCCTTAAATAACTTAACTAAAAATTTTATTTGTTCCAAATCCACTGCAAATATCAAAAAAAAATCAGTGAAGACTGCCTTCTTTCATGCCATATTAGCAAACCTTTTCTTGAGTCAGTGATACTTGGATAACCATTGCAATAAATACATTTTCTCCCTAATACCCTTCTATTATTCCATATATATTTTCATATAAGATTCCATACATGCTGCTAAAAGGATCAATTTTTTCTGCCCTCACTTCAATACATTAAATGCAACCTTTTTTTTATAAACTGTCTTCTGCAGTGTAAAAATGAAATAGCGATGTCATCTTAGAACTAAAAAATCTAGCAAATATATGCATGTTACATGAATACACATATCTGGATTAGTGCAAGGGTTCTTTCATGTAAGATAAAGAGGTTTCTTTTATCAAAGATGATGGCAATCCAATGTTTGAGTCATTAATATAATTACAACAAAACTTTTGCTGGTTTAGCGCTCCCCAGTACCAAAACTACCAGAGGTATTCAGGATTTTCAATGATAACTAGGTAACAAAGTCATATTTTTTTTTTTAAGTGAGTAAATAAAATTTCTAGAAATTTTACATCTGCTTCTAGCAATTTCTGTTTGGGACTGAATTCTGATGACATTAATCCACTTCGATTGGAGGGTGGAGGATTAGCAGCTAATCTAAAAGATTTTCTTAGGTAATGATCCAAGTCTGTTCTGATCCAGGTGGGTCAACCTGCATTTTCATGCATAGCTGCAGTAACGTTCAGTTAATTTCTGCAAAAGACCAGGAATTCATACCCAGATATTAAGATCTAAAAGTCTGTGGTGATTCAAAACACGTTATCTTCATTACAGTCAAAAAAATATATCCTTAGCTATTCACAACTACTACAGATGTCAAATCCCACAGATACACCATTCAAGCAGTACCAAATTGGTATTTATTTTCCAGACATTAATTATATTAATAAATTTTTATGCATAGCATATTCACCAATAATTCTTCTACTAATAAGCACATTTTTCTGAAAAAAAATCCCTTACTTCATAGTATATATTTTTTATTTTTTTAGAGAATAAATGTTCCCGTTCCTAATTGAATTCAGATCTGTAAAACTAATTATCTCAACACTATATCATTATGGCCTTTCTTGATAATAGTGTGTCAGCATCACAATTTTTTATGATTTTTCCTTTTTCTTAATGCAGTGTTTTTCACTTAGAAAGTTACATTCATTTAGGTGTTATGTTAGGTTCGTTTTGGTGTGTTCGTTTTGAAGTCAAACACTATACTGACATGTTTCCTCAGAAAAAATCTTTCCCATCTCTTTAGAAAAGGAGGAAGAAAATGTCAAACCCTAATGACAACTTTAAATGTACTTGCATTTAAACTGTCCCAATTAAGCTTAAAAATTCACACCTGCAAAGCTAAGTGGATTGAGGAACAAAGGGTTTCCCAGTTCAATTATTGCAAGATTAGGTTAAGACATCATCTGCATGCTGATTACTTTACAGCAATAACACACTTGAGCTTCAGAAAAAATAAGTGGAAAGCTGAAGTTACCACTAGTTGCTTTTACATAGGAGTCCTGCCTTTTGTTTATACTGGTACATTTGTCTTATGGTCATGCAATCAAAGTTTACATCGAACGTGGAGCTTCTAACTATTGTTACGAATTTAATTGTTTTTCCCTCTCAAATGAAATTGTCATTTGGATTCTAGTTGATTTTGCTGTGTAGGATTCTGGAGGATCTGAGATTTCTTCCAGAAAATCTGACCTGGTGTCAGCTTTCAATAGCATCTACTTTTTGTTAGGTCGGGTTTTTTTCCCACCATGAAGTCTATACCATTCCTCCTGCTTGAAATCAGAGGAAGAAATAAATATGGATTTACTACCATCTAAATAATACATCCCCAGTATTCACCATGACAGTATTAAAAGTTCATTAGGATGCACACCATCTTTTCTCTTTATATTCCTCATTCATTTTCTGAAAAGACCTTAAGAGCAGAAAAGTTTCAAACATATTTAGGACAAGCCTGTACTATGGAACTACACTACATAAAGTACACATAACATATATGAACTATTCAAACACAGACACATGTAAAGGTAGAGAGAAAACAAAATAAATATGTCTTGTATATGTCAAATGTGAATGATTCCACTCAAGGTAAGTTTAATGAAAATCTATTGGTTACCAAACATGCTGTATAAGCACTTTAAAGGTTAACAATTTTTCCTGGAATTTCATTTTGGATTATAAAATGAATTTTTTTTTAGTCATGTGTGGATGTCATTTTTCTGTGGATTAATTAGCACTTATTAGGGATCAATATAACTGTTTTCCTAGTTAGCTGCATCAAAAAATATTTTCATCAACGAAAAGAACACTAAGAAACAAAAGGGATCTCTGTTGCAAAAAACTTTTACATACACACTCTATGTCAGACCTGTTAAATTATTATTTTTATTACAAAGTTATCCAAAGTGAAAACAGAATATTAAAATTAAATTAAAAAATTAAAATTAAAATTAAATTAAAATAAAAACAGCACAAAAGGCTAGAGTTTTTTCCATAATGTCCACAACATGTTTTAAGCACAAAACTAATCTGGATTGTTTTGTCCATTTAATCTCTAGAATGGGGAGACTGAGGGTTTTAGCACTAAAGCAATAGTTATCAAATTCTGGTCCACAAGAAATAAGCATAATAATACACCAAAATTATTTGCTGTAAGAAAGATAGAAGATTTACTGAAACAAAACATGCATTTCCACACGTGTAGAAAACACATTAATGGAGAAATAATAAAATCATAAAAGATCATGCTAAATTCAGAGTATTCTGCTTAGCTTATCACACAGAACAAAACTATGCAAGGAAGGCTATGGGTCTGATTTTAATTTGCATTCAATTTATTTGGTTAAAGACATTTATGAGAAGGCTTGAATCTAAGATGGTGAACTTTTTGTATAAACAGAGGGCCTGATTTTCACTAAGCTTTCCTTACATGGAATAAAGAAGAATTTTCCTAAATGAACATAGCTGCTCACATAGCTCCACATGCAAACAGACCTGCTACAAACACACTGAACTGTAATACAAATCTCAGTTCTGTGGCCAGACCACAGAACATTTCCCATAGGTTTTTGCATTTACTTATTTCTTCCACTACCAAATATTCTTAAATGAACAGAATCAAGTTGCTGTGACAGATATGTTGACTGCCACACAACAAAAAGCATCATATTTGTAATTGTACAAACAAAAGCTGATGATTACACTAATTAGAAATTACCATTAGAAAATTAAGTGACTAGGAAAGTAAAATACCAATGTGTAACATTCTTGATGGTGTGCCCGACAATACCTACATCACATTTAACAGATGGCAAAAAAGTAGAAACATTATCCTTCAGAAAAACTATTATTTTTTCAAAATCTATCATCACAAAGATTTCTTAGGACCAAACCAAGATAGATGAATGGATTTCATTCAACAGCAAGACATTAAGATATTTTGTATTCAAATGCAACAATGTTTTGAAGGCTTCTTAAAAGTGTATTACACTTTTAATTCAAGCATTGGGTAAAATTCATGACACTCTGTCACTCACTATCCACAAGATTCAGTTAATGTCACTTATGCACTCAGAATTCTTGTGACAAATACAAAAACAATAAATTAAAAAATTGCATTCTTTCTCTTAAATTTTAATGTGAAAGGAAAGGGAGTTCAGTCCAACGTCAAGATTTCCTACAAACACCATTGGAATCTACAGGATAGGGATATACTCAGAAAATTAGTTCCTTATGATTGAAGGAAATAAACTTCCTCTATATAATTAAATAATTAAATCTATAATGAAAATATGTAAGAATAAATGTTTGTCTCATGGAAAATACCACAAACTGCTTAATAGTCACCTTTTATGAAATTATTTTTTCTCTTTCTTTTTTTTCCATTTTTTAAAACATATTAATATATTTTTAAATTAATAGAATTTTGTAATTAAATTATATCAAATCCTCAAATTTAAAAGCAGCCTGAATCTTCAGATTATAATTTCTTTTGTCTCTTCAAAGAAATAAAGGAAATTAAAACTAACAGAACATAAGTGAAAAATAAAAAAATACCTAAATTAAATCTACAAGCACAAATTTTTCACCACTTTCTCAGATTAATTTGCGAATGATTCACTTTTAATAATTATTACACTCCTGATTTATTTATGAACACCTCTACATTCAGTAAAATCTTAAAATGTCTTAAACATATAATCATATCAAGTCCTAAGTCCTGACTCAGATTTACAAGGTTTCTAAAGGGGCTAGAGGTATATAGTGTAAATAAAAGATATTTTGACATCATGTGACACCTGCATTATCAAAACATAGGCTGACAAGTGACAAGGTGAATTTTTAAAGTGAGAGTAAGCCACTGAAAAATAATGTTACACAACACTGAAAATAACAAAGCCTAAACTAAGTACAATCCACATGCAAAAGGCCAGCTTTAATATTCAAAAAGAAGACATTCATAACAAAATAAGTGGAAGAACAGTGCGCCTTAGATCTTTGAAGCAGAATATTTCACCCTAATGCACTAGAGTGTTGCCTTCATTTGTACATTTTTTTAATAATATGATCATCTATGTGCTATGTCTTCGACTTTAATCATATATATTATGTCATAATATAATAAAACTTATTTTCTCATTTCCTCATCCTTAACATTTGAATTAGTTGCTCTGCCAGTAAGACAGTTAAAAAAAAAACCAAACCAAAAAAAACCCCTTAAGAACTGGCAGCAAAGAAACCTTTATGACAATTACTACATTGCCCTTTACCATTAAAACTCGATTTTATTTATTCTGAGTGTTTCGATACCCTTTTATAAAAATGAAAAAAAAAAAAAGAAAAAAAAATGCCCGAAACAGACTCTTAAAAAATACGATAAATAATAGAACCGAAGATAACAATACTGTACAAATTAATCAGTAGGAACTGCAAGAGTACCCCAGCCTTCTAGTTTGTATTCTTTATGATATAATCATAAGGATTGGTGCTTTGGAATAGAAGAATGGGAATATGTTTCACTGGGAATATGTGCAGCAGTTTTGAACTAGCATTTACGTGCTATTCTCAGTTTATTTTGTAATTAAAATCCAACCAGAGAAAGGGAAAAAAATGTATCTGCCAATGTTGGTGGCCTAGACTGTGTTGGAGAATACTTGAATGTTTTTTGGTCAGAAATATCACTGTACTTCAATTCTGAGCAGATGTCTTTAACTAAAAAATAGGTATTGTAACATCACAGAAACAATCATTACCATCTAAAATATTTAAAAAATAAGTTTCACAATCATATGAACAGCAAATCTCTATTAAGATTTTCCTTTTCAGTGGGGGAAAGAAAGCAAATGTACCTTTCAGCCTTAACACAAACTACATCAACTACCACCAATTCTTATCCACTTCACAGAAAATGAATTTCTGAAAGAGCAGCAGGTGTACAGAACAATCCATAATCAGTCTCCAGAGTCCTTATTTTGGTCAGAACTGAAAATGACTAAGAGTATGACTCATCATTCAATAAATATGAGAACCCACCTGTGTCAAACTCAAAATCCAGTAATCTGTGTGCATCTCCATAGACTCAGTGGGTTTGGCTACACTTAACATGTTCATAATGCTCAGATGGATCATGGAGAGATATTTTGCCATTCATACTGAAAACAAGATAATGAAATTCTCTGAATTTCCTCATATTCATAAAATATAGTACAGTTTTCCTAGTGCTTTAGTAAAGTTGGTTCAAATTATCCTAGGATTCAATGTGCTCAACCCCATGCATTACTAGAGTGGCTGGAAAGCAGAACAGCATACAAGAACCAGGGAGTGCTGGCTGACATACAGCTGAACATGAGGCAGCATGTGCCAAGGTGGACAAGAAGGCCAATGGCATCGTGGCCTGTATTGGCAATAGTGTGGGCAGCAGGACCAGGGCACTGATTGTCCCCCTATATTCAGCACTGGTGAGACAAAACCTAGAGTTCTGTGTCCAGTTCTGTACCCCTCAATTCAGGAAGGACATTGAGGTGCTGGAACAAGTCCAGAGAAAGGCAATGGAGATGGTGAAGAGAATGAATATTGCAGAGAATAAATCATATGAGGAACAACTAAGGGAACTGGGGCTCTTTAGCTCGGTGAAAAGGAGACTCAGAGGGCTTCACTACTCTCTGCAGCCAGCTTAGAGGAGGTTGTAGCCAGGTGAGGGTTGACTTCTCCCAGGCACCAGTGACAGGACAAGAAGAAATGGCTTCAAGCTACACCAGGGGCAGTTCCAGTTGGACATCAGGAAGAATTTCTTCACTGAAGGGGTGGTCAAGAATCGGAATAGGATGTAGAATTGGAACAGGAAAGTGGGGGAGTCACTATCCCTGAAAGCATTCAAGAAATGAATGGATGCAGCATTTAGAGCTATGGTTTAATTGATGTGGTGGTGTTTGGTCAAAGGTTAGACTTGGTGATCTTGGAGGTATTTTCTAATGTAATGTAATGTAATGTAATGTAATGTAATGTAATCTAATCTAATCTAATCTAATCTAATCTAATCCAATCTAATCCAATCTAATCTAATCTAATCTAATCTAATCTAATCTAATCTAATCTAATAATTCTATTATTCTGTTCTGTGATTCTATCTTGAAAAAATACTGTTCAAATCTTCACAAGCAACCTTTTAGCAAAAACCATCTATTCCCATACCTGCTTCCAAAACTCACATAGAATGATCAATTTTTATCTTCCTAAAAAGGCAGCTTTGGTGTTTTGTAAGAACTGAATTGCATACAAGCCCCTGAACTAATGCTATGCTAATTTCCTCAGCAGAGGAATGTAGTCTTCACAGCTCAAGAGTGTAAAGGAAAACATCAGAATCTGGATGTTCATGTTAGTAATAACCTTCTTTCACCTTTTTCAGTGTCTTCCTGGAGTTGATACCACCAGACGCAACTCAGAACAGGTGGCTGTCAGCTGTTGCTTCTAGTCATGTCCTGGCCCTCAAGGCTCCAATGATTTAAGAGGCAGAATCGACCAGTCCAAAAACATTCACTTGGTTAATTTCATAGCAGTCTCATTTTAAGAGCATTTGGGTAGTGGGAGGAGTGACTGGAATTGAATGAAGAAATGATAAATATAACTATTCCTGACAGCAAGTTTGGCAAGTATTCAACACTTTACGGAATCAGGACCACTAGTTAGCACCATTTCCTGGAATGAACCAGAGATTCTGTAGTCAGCTGCTGTCACTGCAAATTCATAGCCTCATCATGTGGATGGGAAGATTACTCCAATGCTACTCCAGTAGAAAATAAACTAGACAAATATTTTAGAAAAGAAGAAATAGAGAAAAATATAGCAAAAAACTACCATATGTAAGCATAAAAGTTCTCTGGATATTTTAAGGCTTAAAGTGACAATTCTACAGAAAAAAAAAAAAAAAATTAATCAATTGCATGGAAATTTAAAGGTGAAGAAAAAAGGTTTTAAGCTTTCATTTAAATACATTTTTTTTCTCATAAGTTTTACCTGCCCTTATGCTTCATAAAAATAAACAGATAAAATCCAGCAAAAATATCAGTTTGACATCATGGAAACTGAAGAACTGAACAATAATTCTGTGTATATTTTTACATGCAGGTTAGGCCATCAACTTTACTGTTTATAGAAATCTAATGTTTCTTTTCTAAAAATTTTATCTTAAAATTAATCTGAATGAAAAAGTTAGTAATATTAATGGATTTGGCAATCATTTTTAAAAGCTTATCAGGGAGCTTTGACAATTGTTTTTAAAAGTATATTAAATTGATGAAAATATTGGGTCGATTAGGTGATTAAAACAAATGTTACCATTTTATTTCTTTAGTCTCCCATAACCTGTTTGTAAAAAAGAAAACATTTGCCATCTAATCAAAGTTAATACGTATGTCAAAATAGGTTATTAAAAGAACAAAGTAAAAAAACCCCAAAACAAACCAAAACCAACAAATCAAGAACAACAAAAAACCCTCCAAAAAGCAAACAAACCAACAGAAGATCCCTAAACATTAAGTAACAAGTAATATTGACAATATTAAGCAAAGTAATATTTCAGGACAAGTTTTGGCTCTACTATTGGTTCCCAAAAGGATTACTTCTGGCAATATATGCTGTAAGAGATCACCTAGTTTTTTGTCTCCAACTATAAAGATTTTCCATTCCAAAATCACAGAAGAATCCTGTTAATCTCTGTGAAATGCTGTTAAAATTAATTTATACCTGACCTATATTGCAAAACCTAAATTTATTCTAATAAATAAAAAGCATCATAAAAATCATTACATATTTGAATTATAGAGGTAGAATGATGGAAGAAAATTATATATATTCTGTAGAAAGAAATAGCCAAAATCAGATCTGGAGTGTAGACTACCATAGTCCATGGTCACAAATGGAGTTTCAATCAAGAAACTTCTGTTTGTCATATCCAGCCAGTACATTGAGGGTATCAGGAAAGGATCAAAATACTTTTAGAAATACTCAAGACTTATTTTCTAGAAAAAAAGGAGAATTTTCCACATGCACTTAAACCTGAATGCTGATTACATGACTTGATTCTTGTATGGAAATGTAATGACTGTAGTTTTTTTCACCTGTCTTATAGAACAATTTCAATTGCAAAACAGACTGAAGAGACATTTTAACACACTGCTTATGGTATTCATTTTCAGTACTCTCACATTTCAGAAAGCAAAGCAGTCTTAAACAAAGCAGATTTATTCATCAATGTGCTTCCTTAAAAAAAAGTCTTTCATTTTGGGAATAGTACATGGATAAAATTTTTGTATTTCCAGCAACTATAATCACTCTTAAACGCTCAGTTTTGTGTCTACTTGAATTGCAACAGACCCATATGAAAAGCTCACCTTGAACACCTATTATACCAAAATTTAATGGAATGTAAAAATGTTTTAACCTTCTTTGAACTATGTGTCAAAGTCAATTTGACTCAGCTCGGGAAATGAAATGAATCTTGCTATGTTAAATAGAGGTAGAGAAGCCCTTCTCAGTGTCAAAACATAACTCTTATTGCACTTTGCCCTTTTATCGATGTTTCTTTCCAATAATGCTCTTATAAAGAAACTGCTTCCCTGTATACGTATATCTATATCTATATGGTAGTCTTTAATTTCTAATTCTAGTTAGCTTGTTATTACCAATTTTTACTATTGTCAATTTTCCATCATATCACAGAATCACAGAATGACAGAATGACTAGCTTGGAAGAGACCTCCAAGATCATCAAGACCATGCCCTAACATCCAAACCATGGCATCAAATGCCTAATCCAGTCTTTTTTAAAATACATCCAGGGATGGTGACTCCACCACCTCCCCAGGCAGACTATTCCAGTACTTTATTACTCTTTCTGTGAAAAACTTCTTCCTAATATCCAGCCTTGAGACTGTGTCCTCTCATTCTATCAGTTGCTGCCTGGTAAAAGAGACCAACCCCCAGCTGACTGCAGCCACCTCAAGGAGTTGTAGAGAGTGATAAGGTCACCCCTGAGTCTCCTTTTCTCCAGCCTAAACGCCCCCAGCTCCCTCAGCTGTTCCTCACAGGGTCTGTGTTCCCAGCCCCTCTCCAGCCTTGTTGCCTCCTCTGGACACACCCCAGTGTCTCAATGTCCTTCCCAAACTGAGGGGCCAGAACTGGACACAGCACTCAAGTTGTGGCCTCACCAGTGCCCAGTACAGGGGCAGAATGACCTCCCTGCTCCTGCTGGCCACACCATTCCTGATCCAGGCCAGGGGCCATTGGCCTTCTTGGCCACCAGGACACTCTGCTGGCTCGTGTCCAGCCGGCTGTCACCAGCACCCCCAGGTCCCTTTCTGCCTGGGCACTGTCCAGCCACACCATCCCCAGCCTGTAACATTGCAGGGGGTTGTTGTGGCCAAAATGCAGGACCTGGCACTTGGACTTATTAAACCTCATCCTGCCCATCCATCCAACTGATCCAGGTCTCTCTGCAGAGCTCTCCTACCTTCCAACAGATCAGCACACTCTCCCAGCTTGGTGTCATCTGCAAATCTGCTAATGAAAGACTCAATACCCTCATCCATGTCACTGATAAAAATATTGAACAGGACTGGTCCCAGCACAGATCCCCGGGGACAGCACTGGTGCCTGGCCCCCAGCTGGATGCAGCACTGCTCACCACCACTCTCTGGGCCCACCCATCCAGCCAGTTCCTAACCCAGCACAGAGTGCTCCTGTCCAAGCCACGGGCTGACAGCTTTTCCAGCTGTGGCAGACATTGTCAAAGACCTTGCTGTAGTCCAATTGCACACCACACACAGCCTTTCCTGCATCCACCAGGTGGGTTACCTGGTCGTAAAAGGAGACCAGGTTGGTCAAACACAACCTACCTCTCTTAAACCCATGCTGGCTGGGTCTGATCCCCCAGCCATGCTGCAAATTCTGCATGATGGTACTTAGTATAAAATGTTCCATTACCTTCCCAGGTACTGAGGTCAGGCTAACTGGAGTAGGTCAGCTTCCAGTCACCTGGCCCAGTGAGCCAGGAGTGTTGGTAAATGATGTAGAGTGGCTTCACACACTCATCTGCCAGCTCCCTTATCACCCTGGGATGGATCCCATATGGTTCCATAGATCTATGAATATCCAAGCATCTAAGCAGTTCTCTGACTGCTTCCTCTTGAATAAAAAGGAAACTATTCTGCTCCCTGACACCATCAACCAACCTAGGAGGACAGTTATCCAGAGGACAAACCATTTTCCCACAAAAAACTGAGGTAAAGAAGGCGTTAAGCACTTCCACCTTCTCCTCATCCACAGTTACTAAGTTCCCTCCCTCATCCAACAAAGAACAAAGGTTGGTTTTACCCTTGCTTTTACCATTAATATATCTGTAAAAACATTTTTTTATTATCTTTTAGAGTAGTTGTAATTTTTAATTAAAATTAAGCTGTGGTGTCCCTAATTTTGATCCTACGTGCCCTAGTAGTCCCCTTAAATGCTTCCCGAGAGACCT
This sequence comes from Certhia americana, assembly GCA_018697195.1. Classification (NCBI taxonomy): domain Eukaryota; kingdom Metazoa; phylum Chordata; class Aves; order Passeriformes; family Certhiidae; genus Certhia; species Certhia americana. The sequence goes on along the minus strand of CM031878.1, from coordinate 48,559,019 downwards.
GGCCCTCCTTCCAAAGATGATACATCCTCTTTTTATTCCTGAGTTCCTTCAAAACCTCATTGCCCACCCAGGCTGGATGTTTGCCTCCTCCACTTATGTTTCAGCACACAGGGAAAACCTGTTTCTGTGCCCTCAAGATCTCTGTTTTGAAGCACACCCACCTTTCCTGGACTCCTTTGTTTTTAAAGGCTGCTTCCCAAGGAACTATGAAAATTCTCCTAAACAGGCCAAAGTCTGCCCTCCGGAGATCCACTGTAAAAGTCTTATTGATGTTCCTCCTGATTCCACCAATAATAATTCACTCCATAATTTCACAATCACTGTGCCCCAAGTGGCCTCCAACCACCACATCTCCCACCACATCTCCCACCATCTCTACTTACAAACAACAGATCTAACCTAGACCCTCCTCTGGTGGGCTCACTCACCAGCTGAGACAAGAAGTTGTCCTCCACACACACTAAAAACTTCCTGTACTGCCTTTTTTCTGCTGTATTAAGTTCCCAGCAGATGTCTGGCAGGTTAAAGTCACCTACAAGAACAAGGGCTGGTGATCCTAAAATATTCTGTAGCTGCTTATAGAAAAAGTTTTCCACTTCTTTTTCCTGGTTGGGTGGACAATAACAGACTCTCGGTAGGATGACAGCCTTGTCAGCCTTGCCATTAATTCTTACCCACAGGCACTTGATTTCATTGTCATTAGTTACAACATCTATGGCATCAAAAGCCTCCCTAACATAAAGGGTCACCCTTTCACCTCTTCTCCCTTTCCTGTCTCCTCTGAAGATCTTTTAGCATCCAGTGCAGCACTCCAGCTAGGTGAGTCATCCCGCCACATTTCTATGATGGCGACTACATCATTGCTCTGCGGTGGTACCATGGCCTCCAGCTCTTGTTTGTCACCCATGATGCATGCACTGGTATACATGCACCTCAGCTAGGCTGCTGATTTCACCCATAACTCAGGCTTACCACCCTTGGGCCTGCAGGCAGCCCAAATGCATCTCCTTCCCTCTTCAAACCTAGTTTAAAGCCCTCTCAGTGAGTTCCACCAGTTCATAAGCTAAAAACTTTCTGCCCTTAACAGAGAGATGGAGCCCATCCAGTTCCAGCAGGCCAGGTGCCAAAGAAGTTGCCCCATGATCAAAGAACCCAAAATTCTGTAACTGACACCAACCCTTGAGCCACTTGTTAATAATGTGAGGTCTCCTATTCCTTTCCCTGTTTTTCTCAGACACCAAAGGGACTGAGAAAAAGACTACTCTGTGCTCCTGCCCTATCATCCCTAAAGTCCCTTTTAATTGCCCTGACACTCCTCTTTCCAATCTCATCACTGCCAGCCTGGAGTATCAACAGTGGGTAATAATCAATGGGCCAAATCAGCCCACAAAGTCTCTCAGTGATATCCTGTACCTAGGCCCCAGGGAGGCAGCACATCTCTATGGAATGTGTCCTGCTGACATATGACCCTCAGAAGGGAGTCACCCACCACAACTACCCTTCTTTTCTTTTTGATGTTAGGGGTGGTGATCTGAAACACAGTAAACAACACCCAGCAGACCTGGCTAGCAGGAAGAAACCTGAAACCCTTCCTGCTTGCCCTGCCTGCGCAAACTGATGTGACATGCTCCTGTTTGCTGCACACCGGGTTGCCGCGCTCCTTGGAAGCATTTTTTCATCAGCCTGTCATAGGCCAATGAAGAAGGGCCTGCCCCCATGCCTGCATACCTCACAAGAGTGAGGAGCACACCTGCTCTGCATTATCTCAATCAGACTGCCACTCAAACGTAAACTTTTTACAGGGTAACTCAAATGTGGTTCAAGTAGGAGCAATTTTTTTCAACTCCCAATGGTAGTGTTATCCCAAGTACAGCTGTATTTCTTGGGTGAAACCAAGGTGCAAATGGAAGAAATTTTGGAGTGTAATTGAAAAAAAACATAGGTAATGGATTGCAGAAAATCTAGCTGTAGGTCACTGTACTGCTGAACTCCAGGAGTGTGTGTTAAGGACAATACCATTCAACATTTTCATTAACAACCTGGATGGGAAAGACATACAAATGCAAATGTACATTTTCTGTCTTAAACCAAGTAGGTGACTAAACATCATTTCTATCATCAAAACTGCTCTATCCTCTCTTTAAAATGTATTGTGAACTTTGAGAGTTTCATGTAAAACAGTTTCAAAAAACATTAAAGACATTTGTATAATTAGTTCATTAGCTGCTACATATGTCAACATAATATGCCAAGGTTGTACTGAACACAAGGTGTATACAGGAATGCAGCCTCTTTCATATATATAAAAGGGAGACCTTAACAATAAACAGCAGTCATTGACCTGCTGAACAATAGGACACTGTATTAAAGAAGTTTAAACCTTATAACCTTATAAACCCTATAATTAGAAAGTTAAAACCTTTGTTTAAACCTTATAATTTGGAAACAGTACACCTGCATACATATGTCAAAGTGTAGAAGTTTGTTCTGTTACTAAGCTCATGCTGCTTCCCAAGAAGAAGAGGGAACTCTAGAGATGGAAGACTATTGCTTTTTCCTTTAACAGACAGGCATCTTATACCATGAAACTTTATTCACCACAGACAGAATAGGCTGGCATTATAATATAATAATTTACAAAAATATTTCCCCTTACCTCCTTTACATATATGTCCTGGGTATTAAATCGATATAATGTAAAGAAAAGAGTGCTAAAAGAGCAGTAAAGTTCTGGAAATTCTTCTGTAGAAACTGTCCAAAGAAGAATAAACATGGTCTTCTTCTCATATCTTCATGCAATAAGTTTCTGAATTTTTATTTTAGCTAGTGTATTTAATCATCTTAAAAATACTCAAAATTGACAAAATAATTTGAGAGACAGAAACTAAATGTCATCCAGAAAGAGAAGTTCTCCAATAAACAGGTCCTCTTGTACATAGCCATAAATAAATAGCAAATTTAAGTTTCTCAGAACTCTGAATTGTAATACCAATACAGTTATTATGGAAATCATTATACTATAGCTATTAATATCTAAATTCTACTGGCAAAGTTAAACTAAATACTGCAAAATTATTAGCAGCATATCATCAGGGTTTAGTATACAAGAAATGATTAGTCCTTCCCCATACAGTCTTATGCATCTGCTTCCAATTTATGCAGCATTTATGAGAGTTTTTTCCACAACTGCGAGTTTCAATAAGGTGTGCTGCAAAATTATTTTATTTCTGTGTTTCTGTTCCAGAATGGATCACTTAAAAGAGCAGCTTACTCCTAAGTTCAAACTTCAGAGTATGCTTACTGATTTAGGCCAGGGAATTTGGAACAATCAACAGTCACAGTAGGAAGGAAAAGAATTAGTGGAACTACTTTATGTGTCTCCAACTTCCCTATCATTCACAAATACATCTGCAGAAAACATATGTATGGGATCCTGGTCATATCCTATATATCACTGCATTTTTTCTTTCACCTTTATTTTGCATTCCACACCATGCACTTCTGTCTAGTAAAGACAGGACTCTAATGTACTTTTGTACCAAACACAAAATACATTGTGCCCTTCACTACTAAGAACAAATTATTCATTAGGCAGAAAGCCATCCTTGATCTTTTACAGTCAATGAATTTTCTTTACATAATCAGTTATTCACTGAATGACAGGAGATGTCCAATTCACACTAGCAAAACCTAACACCAGAAAGAAATTAAGATTATTCTGGACTACATTCAGGATATACCAATGAAAATCCATCACATAAAATTAAACTTGTAGTGCTGCACATGTCTTGAAATACATTCATTGTGATTTGCCCCTGAAAATTTGTAATTTCTCTCTGATAGAAAACGATTATGTTCTTATGCTGTATGATTTGCAATGTCAGCTGCAAAGTATGCAGAAAAGGGTGATGCAGCACTAGTGTTCTGCCTGCTTCTGTGCACACAAATATTCAGCTGCTAGAAGGTGCTAGAAAGCAGCACCTTATGCTCTTCTAAACCTCTGAGACAATCCTTTAAACAACAAATACTTCCACATTTTCCTTTCATTAGAGCTTTAGTTGAGCAACACCTTAACCTTATTAAGAATTTTTAACTTAGGAATTGTTTGAAATCACTGGAAACTCTTTTTGCTTTGTTTCTTAATTGCTATATTCAATTGGAAACACAGTACATGTATATTTTAATCACACAGCTGTAAAGAAAAAAAACAACAAAAGCAAGATAAGCACAGATTCTATTTGCTTTGCCATGGAATGTAAAGAAGTGCTAAAACAACCAGTAAAATTGGAAGACAGACATGCTACATTCGCTGTTTCATAGTACAATAATTCACATACTTCATCCTCTCTGTTCTCCCATGCACACCGCCTTTTGTTGTTGTAATTTGTAAGTAGCTCATTAACATAATGTAACCACAGAAGCTCAGAATGTACCTCAGCAGGAAACCTCACCTTTACCTCAGGGCAAAATCAGCTATGTATGTAATTCAGAATCGGTCACAAGATATTTGTCAGCCTGTTTTTCCAAACTGTGGTGACGGACCAACCAGAACCTCTGTGAGCAATATTCATTCAGCCTTATTAAATGAATGTATTTTCTAACGTACTTCTTACAGCAGGCGTTTAGAAAAGCACTCCTATGCAAATGGACGCTACAGATTTAAAATCACATTTTCTCTTGAATAAAGTCATTGTGCTAGTTTTGCATTAATTGATTTTTGGTGAGGAGGGAAGGAGTCCACCACAGAGCGATTTTCTAAGAGAAGCTGCCAAGAGCTTCTTTCATACCTGGCAAACCTAATGGCTGGCTGGCCCTGAGAACAGGCATGCTGATAAGCCATTTAAGGAGCTGAACACGCCCCTGTGAGATTAATATTTTTAAAGGAACCGAGATCAGAAATCCCGCTCTTACTTCCAGCTTTTGAAGAGAGAAGTTCCCCCGCAGTGGCCGGGTGGTGGGGCGGGAGCGGCGAGGCCCCGGCCAAGGCTGTGCCGAGCCATGGCTGCTAACGCCTTGCCGACACTGAGCCCTACCCCGCTGCCAGCCCGGGCCGAAGGGCAAGGAGGGGAGGCCATCGGGCACGGTGTACTGCCGCTGAGTTCTACCCTACTGCTGAGATCCTAGCGAAAAGTCCTCCACTGTAAAACAGCTCCAGCCACTGCCCGGCAGAGATCATGAGACTGACAGCAAGAGGTAAATCTCTGATGCAAAGCCCAGGCAAGATTGATTCTTTAAGTGCTGTAAAACAGCCCAGAACAGATGAAACTTACAGACATTATTCTCCTGAGTCAGAGGAAAGGAAATATGTAAGTCAGAGTAAAGAAAACAATATGGAGATACCGAGGTCAGTAAGGAAGGAGATAAATCCCAGATGGAATGACAATGAGGAAATGTCTTAGGCTTGAGCTGAAATTCTCTTGTGAGGCCCTGGTGATGGACTGTGATACACTAGAATATCCCTGTTATTCATGAAGCATGGGGGGATGGAGCATTCAAATTGTAGACATGAGTAAAAGCACCCATCCTGAAGCAAGCAAGCAAATGTTGAAGTGGCTGTGATCCCAAGAGAAATTTGAACAGAGACAAGAGTGATGAAGACCTTTAGCCCCAGAGAAGAAGATCTCTGTTCACAGAGATGAAGATGATCTCTGAGATAGATGAAGAGAACCCTTTCTTCTGAACAGCTCATCCTTAAAAGGGTACCCAGTTAGCCAGAGATTGAGCCCTCAAAAAACAGTTGTGTGGAAAGCTGTAAGTTGAGGGGAGGGATGGAGAATGGATTTCCATCTCCCAGGTGGCTGATCATCTGTGGCATTGAAGCCACAAGAGAATTGTTTCTTGTGGGGAAGTCTCCATGTCATGGCAGGACAGACTCCCTAAGAGAACTGAAGAAAGACTATTGCAGAGGTGGTAAACTGACTGACAGTCACAGGTTTTGTCTCTATGTTGTCAGTGGGAAAGAAAAGACGGTGTGGGAGAGAAGTGTTCTGAAGGTTTATTCTGATTTTCTTATTATTTTTCTTTTTAATTCTATTAATTAAGTTTTCTTTATATCCTTCAAAGTTTGAGTCTGCTTTGCCTTCCTCCTAATCCTATCTCACAACAGAAAATGAGTAAATAATTCTAGTGGGTGTGCTGAAGATTTGGCCACTGCTAGACCCACTACGTTAAATTGGTGTGTTGGCTGGGAAAACTCAAATTGACAAAATCTCTACAGTGATAAAGAAGTTAACATAAAATTTCTTTATGCTATACAATTCAATTTCTTTGATAATTTCATTCAGCAGTGTATATATCCTACAACTGACTCTCTCCAGTTTATTGATGTGTAGGACCTCACTCATTTAAAGAAATTGATACATGAGCCACATATATACAGAGAATTATCTAATGGTATTTTCACATTTTAATTTTCACTTTTTCCTTAAGTATTTGGTCACTATATTCCTAAAGTTCAAACTCCCAGTTTCCAGATGCCTATTTTCATTCCAAGTTGGCTTTTTAAATGTATGTGATCATTTTGATTGCCATTTTAGGATGGCTTTGAGGATGATTTTAGCAGAAAATTAAAAGTTAATATTGCCACCATAAACAAAAAATTAATCAGACCTTTTCAAGCATCTCCAGTTACTAATGGAGGTGGTATTAGCACTAGTGCAGCATTCTATTTGCATGATTATCAAAATTCATCTTAAATGTTCGAAGGCAATTCTAAGATTCTAAAAAGATAAAACACATGTCCTAACAAAGCCTGCACAATTTTTCCCTCTGAAAAGCCTGGCCATAAACAACTGCTGGAGACAGTGTCGACATCAACTTCAAAATCAAATCTTATAGTCTCAGCAGTAAGTTAAAAGGTGATATTTCCTCAGCAAAACCAAAAGCAAACAAACAAATAAACAAACAAAAAGGAAAAAAAAAAAAAAGAAAAAAAAGACATCTAACTATCTCAAGGATATTTTGGCAGATAGCATCCTGTTTAAACTAAAGTCATGATGATTACAAGTGATGATTAGAAAAAATTTTGCTTGTCCTAGGGAAAATTTGGTAATATAATGTCAATAATGTTTGCCAAGAATCAACAGATTAATCGCCCAGATTAGTGCAATTTGCCTGCTTTCTGTAAAAAAGGGAAACGAAAAAACAAGGAGCACAGGGAAAGCAGATTAAAATTTAAATTTCACTACCTTTTCTGTCTGTTTCTTCTAAAATAATTTCACTCAACTGCATGTGTCAGGGCTAATCAAGTAAAAATTCCTAAAGTAGCATAAACATCACTGCTTTTTAAATTGAAAAAAGATTATGCATTTTATACAAGCATAAAGTTAAGTATGATAGCAACTCAACATATTCCTTGAAACAAGCAGGAATTCAGGGTCTCAAAACAGAGACCTGAAGAATGCTAAATGTCCATAGAAAAGAATTAGGGAGCTAAGAAATCAAAGATTTTGAATTTATCAACCACAGTAGAAGACAAGAAGGTTATTTATTCTGAGGAGTTTTAGAAAATACTTTTTACCTTTTTACTCTTATAATTTCAGTTAATTCCGTAGTGTCACTCTGGATGTGAAAGCATCAGCTCAAGTACAGAAACCAACTACAAAACTTTTCTCAGCAGATGAATGTGAATTTACCGCATGTGAGAATGTAACTCCACATTTCAAGTTCGACATTTAGTCATTGATTTTTGTCAACAGCAAGTAATTCCCTCTCTTTTTTATCTGAGCAGTAATAAAATAATAAAGGCATAATACAAGCAAAATGCTTTGAAACATTTCATTCACCATCTGGATTAGGAAAAGAAATATCAATTAACTTCCATTTGTCCAGTTATTAAAGACTAAGTGTTTATGAAAATGCTTTTGCTATCAGTGCCTAAATATCACTTGTATCTTTAATAGTTTACAAAAGTGCTGTGTTTCCCCTTTTTTGTGTGGTCCCTCTAACCATGATCCTCCCTCTGCTGTCTCTCTAGGCTTCCAGAGTGGGAGTTGCCTGCAGCCCATAGAAGAATCTGGTGAAGAACATGGTGGAGCAGGTGAGTATTTCCTGAAGGACATTAGTCCATGGGAGAAACCTGGAGTAGGGTAACAGGGTGAGAAGGAGGGAGCAGCAGAGAGGATCTGTTACATATTGACTACAGCACTGATTAGCTATCCCCTTCTGCTGCTTAGGACATTGCTGGGGAGCAGGAAGACGATTTGGGAATGAGGGACTAAAAGGGATCTTGGGTAAAAGGAGTGGAGAAGTAGGAGGAGGCAAGTCTTAGTTTTTTTCTTTGCTTCTCAATATTCAAACATATTTTAACTGGCAATAAATTACATTTATTTTCCCAAAGTTGAGTCTGCTTTGTTCATGACAGTAATAATTTAGGGATCTCCCTGTCCTTATTTCAGCCTACAAGTTAAATTTATTTTCTCACCTTTTCTCTGCTGGGTAAGGGTATAGTGGCCAACCTATGTCAGGCTACCACACCATTACGCATAGTAACCCATCCAGATAAATTTAATATTGTCATACCATGATTTTCATTTGAGTACTGAAGAAGCCAGTCACTTTTATATGACATATTTACTGTGAGAGCTAAACAACTTTACCCTTTTAAGGACCAGAATTGTAATTAAAAAATTTGCAGAAGTGAGCATCAACATTTTTGTCACTAATACTGCATGGGGTGAAGTCACCACGCTTTCACCTGCCACTGTTATTATTACCTAAATAAACAATGAAAGAAAATTTTTGGTCAAACCTTCAAAAGATAACTATATTTTTTCCTTGAAGATACTGCCATTTATTTTGAGTCCATCCATACACAGACAGACAACACCTTTATTTCAATTAGTAGTGTGTTGTGTACATGCACACTCTCCTACATGCGAGAGGCAGAACTGAGAAAAAGATAGCAGTTCAGGAGTCAGCTGTTTCAGAGACACTGCTCTAGAAACCATTCCAAAATTCTCTTGGCTTCACGTGTATGCTGCTTCCCTTATACATGGCAACTCCCACCACTGTTTTGCTCTGCAGTCATCCCATGCCCACCAGTATCTGAAGTGAAATTAACCATGTTATCAAAGCCACACAGCAATTTATTGCAGGGGAAGTAAGAAAGAGAGAAAGAGAGAAAGCACATGCATTCTTGGAATACATTTCAAAATGCAACTATAAATGTAAGTATTGTCTGCCTGCAATTCAGTTTCAAGAAGACAAAAATTGAAATGCATTACTTATATAGTAGCCCATACATGTATGTTTTCATGACACTACCAGAAAGCAGAAATGAAAACTTAATTAAACAGTTATCCTTCAATTTATTATATACAGGCTGCTGAAGAACATCAGAAAAGGTTTTGCTTAAATAAAAAAAAAAAAGTAGTAATTTTATAGTGTTTCTGAATCATTTCTCTCTTTATGAAGTTGTAATATTGATTGATATTTTAAAAGATTTTTAATTAGTCAGATGAATTAAACAAGTGACATTCACATGTTGATAAATACTTCTCTAGTTTATGCTTGTCAGATTATGGTTTCAGTATGTCAGAGTACCTTATGAGACTTTTTATTCTTTAAGCTGTGTTCCTTAGTATATTCAAGAAACAAACCTGAACACGAATCCCAAAGATTATAATGCACAGACCCTAAAAGCTCTGAGTAATCATTTGTTTCAAACTGATTCAGACTTCAAAACATATAGTTTTCTGATAGCTATATAAATATTGTCATTATATTATCCTAATTTCTGAGGAAATAAAAAATCTTTTCATCATCATAATGTACCTATGTTCCTAGTTTGTGTGTGTACATAATTATGACGGAAATTAATGCTCAATGTTACTTTAAAAAGTTACTACCTAGAATTTGATAGTAGCAGAAAAACTATTAAACTACAACTTTATATTCCAGTTATTGGCTAGATTCCCAAAGCAAAGAAAGGACTTCTGATCATGTACAGAGTAGGTGGAGGCTACATGTTAGCTGCAGGCTAGCATGTTAGCTTAGTTAAAAATTGACAAATTCTGAGACAGTTTTTTTTCACATGTATAGAATCAACTGAATATCATAACTTCTCAAATAATAAACTCTGTCAGTTTAGGCACAACTCTACAGGTGTGCATGACTTATCTTACACACATACATATATAACTTTTCTCTTGTACCTTGGGATCTTGTTAGTAACGCTCCCTGACGTCATGCCTCCCATTTAGAAATGTGATTTAGCAATCACTGGCTTACTGACATGGCAGCATGTAAATCAGACTAGCAAAATTCATATTAGGATTTCACAGGATTATTCAAATGCTTCATCATCTGTCAAAACATGAATAAGAGAGCTCAGAGGAGGTGCTTCCTTTGCTACCATAGTCTAAAATATTTTACTGAGATTCAAAATCTCTTACGCATTTTAGAGATCTATCTTATTTTAGATATATATACATTTTAGATATATACTTTATTTCCTTTCAGGAGGAATAAGAAATCTAGTGTAAGGACTCTGAAATTATGACTTGCTGTCAGGATTTAGCTACTTGGCCATCTCCGAGAAAATACTCTCTGCCCAGGGCTGGAGCTGCCTGGCCGCTCCCTAGAGAGGTGGTTGGACAGTCCTGGCTAACCGGTCCTTCCTTGCTACTGTCATAGGGTCAAGATTTTTAAAGCTTAAGTATGACACCTGTGGCCTTAACAAGTGCTATCAGCAAAATCAAGTTGAGTAGCGCAGTCATCAGAAATTAATTCTGTGCATTGTTCAAATGCAGGAAACCCCTTTGAGAGGAAAGAGAAGAGAGTCTTCTAAGAGGGAAGTACAACTCAGGATAAGCTGCAGCTACTTTTGAAGTATCCCATCAGAAATGAAGCCCAAATCCCTCATGCATTAAATGGTGTTGCTAAACACAAAGCAGGATTCCAGGGTTCCCTGTCTCCAAGATTTGCTGATTTGCTGAAGAATAATGCTTACCTCTTTCAAATACTCCTTTAAACTGTAGAAAAGTACAGAGGTTGGGAAGACTAGCATCTTAACAAACAATGAACAGTGCTCATCTAATGCTGAATCTCTCAGCAACACTCCCCCCCACCTTTTTTTTTTTTTTTTTATAATCTGAGAATCAGTAGTCTGTTATATACATAATGTGGCTGTGTGATATATTGATTAAGAAGGAAAATGATAGACCATTGTAAATGGAAATCTATGTCTTGTAGATAACATTCCTCTTACTCAATACAATGAAGCGATCATGTTTTGAAATGAGTACATTAAACTTAATATGTCACAAGTTTAAATGACTGCTTACAAAGTCCAGGACAGGCACCATTTCAACACTGACATCCATGATGCACAGCAGAGCTACATAAATTTTAGGGTTTTTTACACTCATAATGTCACTGATTATAATTCTAGGGAGAATCTAAGTTACTACTGTAACATTGTGCTTTACTGCAGAAGGTGTCTAACACCTACACACATTTTACCATTCCCTTGGTAACAGTAAATTAAGAGTAATATACACTCTGGGTAAAATGTGGCCTGTATGGTACAAAATTAGCAATAAAGTTTGATGAGGTAGGAAATTTTTCTTTCAGATTTCCATCAGTAACTTTCAAATTTACGGATTATCAGAAGTGAAGTAATTTCATGATGTAAAATGTACATGGAGGAGTGTAGCAGTATACTCTCTTATTACCAACCCTAAAACCATCAGGCACTGTTTTACCTTCAGAACAGGTAATGTACTGTACATGTTTGTTTAATTTAGGTTTTAGTGTGACTATTCAAACAAAATATGAGGTTGGTCTTAAAAGACACAACTGCAACAAGCATGCTAAGCATTTGCTTAAGTGATAAGAGAGAAAAAGCCAACAGGTATACTTGCTACAATAAGTATCTGATTTCTCCTTTCCTGTCCTTTAGATCCTGGTAGTATTCTGCTTTATCACTTTACATTAGAACCCAAGGCCAACAATTTCCCAAAGCTAACTTGCCAGAGTGCTGCCCATCTTGACTGCAGAAGGAGCAGGGTCAATCTTTGTCTAATTCACTGCCCTGACTCAGGTCACTCTGGTACTCAAAGGTAAGGCTTTCAGGGCAACTGCCCTGTAAATTGCTGAGATGTGTCACCTAACCATATCCACAATCACTGAGACACAGAAGGAAGATTGTACACATGGCTGAAAAAGGAATAAATGAGTAAACAGAAAAGCACAGGTAGCAAGACTCAGTCAAATAAAGGAAATTTTGCACTTCCAAGAAAGTGCAGTAATACTTATTGTGGTGAATGGCCAGACTGTCTCCCAGATCAGAAAGGTAAATTTACTTCAGAGAAAAAGACGCTATCCAGAACATCTAGAGGTCTCAAAGGAAGACTGGAGATAAAAACTAAAAATGGTCCACTGAGAATGGGTAATGTCTGAAACCCTGGAACATGCAAGTACAGAAAGGCTCCCAAACAGCAACAGCACATTGACTGAAGAGGCAGAAGAGATTTTTTCCAGCTCAAAATCAAGCTTTACACTTAACTATTCCCATGAAAGCAGCACTAATTGAAGTCCACAGGGGATTTGCACTATGACCTCTGATGCCTTTAAAAGGGACAACATTATGTCTATCAAACAGCGACATGGATTTACAGCTTTGTCTTGCAATTCATTACATCTTTCTAGCAATATATTTTGGTGTATATCTAACACACAGAATAAAATTGTTTTCCTTTATATGCTTATAAATTTTGAAATTCTTTGAAAATAGTCTTAGCAAGCAATTTCCTTCAGAGCTCCAGCAAACTTGATGTGTTAATCTTAAGAAATTTTATTCCACATTTCCAGAGGCAAATAATTGTTATTGCATATGAACAGTTCAAAGTCCTTATAAGTCAGTTTAAGTAATTTCTGCCTGCTTTCTAGGTTCCTTAATAAAACTGGGGCTGTTAGCATTAGATAGGCAGCTAAACTCTCCAGGTGTTTCTTTATATTATCTTAGATCGTGGGGTGCAATTTAAATTTTTAAGTTATTCAAGGACAGTTGCATGTTTGCCTTTCTGTGGCATCAGTTTCAAAAGCTGAATCCTTTTAATAAAAGAAAAAAAGTGCTGTATTTAGTCCAATCCATACAGCACTTCTACACTTGAAGAAGAGAAAGAATCATGTAGATAGAGGATATCAAAACTAATTTTAGGTATGGCGATATCAAGTCATAAAAAAAGTCTTCTAAAGAGGTCTTTTCATTTTTCAGTAGAAACATTTCCTTTTTTTTGTTTTGTTTTGGTTTTGGTTTTTTTTTAATTGATAATAATAATAAACATATTATTTATTTTTTTTTGGTAGGTCTGGTAGTTAAACTAGCAACAGGTAGCTCTTACAGTTTCACTATAAATATGAAATATAATGGAGCGGTACTCTTGATATTTTTTAAAAAGTAGATCTAATTCAAAAGAAAAACTTTTTTTGACATACCACATCTATATAGTGCAACACATGTATTAAGTATAGCATTTTTCTAATGGCCAGATAGATTGTAACAGCTACATCCCATTTATAGATTTACCTTTTTAACTATTTTGAGCATTGACTGAATACGCTTCAACAAGTGAAGTGAATCTGCAAGCTATTTAAAAATAAAGTACTCTTCATATGAAAACAAAGAGCTCCCTAGTACAACTACATTGTAAAGAAAGGCTCTAGGCAATTATTTTCTTTATTATAGTAGAGGCAAGAGAGAAAGAGGCAGCAACAAAAGAGACAGCAATTCACACTACAGTAGCACAGAGAGAGAAAAATACAGGGAGAAAAAGATAGAAACAAAAATATTAGGATAAACTAAATAATAATCCAGGATGCAAAATAATGTAAACCCCTGTGTGATTAAATCAATATCATGAAAGCAACAGTACAAGGTTGAAGCTTGAACTGTAAATTTAGATATGAAAGTGGATGTGAAGGAATCAGTACTACCAATTGCAGTTGACAGCAAAAGAGGGGTCTAAAGTTATCTTTAAAGAATTTGAAAAAAATACATCCTTTTTCTTACCCTCTGAATACAGGATTCTCTTGGAAAAAGGTTAATGGTTACAATTGACAATTGCAATGAGAAACAATGTCAGCCAAGATAACTTCAGCTTTGGCTTCTGTCAGATTACTTTTTTCCATAAGTGTATGTCAAAAAAGAGTTTTAGCCAAGGATTTGAAAGAATTTGAATGTATGCCCAAAAGTGTTTCCAAGCAAAAAAGGTATCATGACAGAACACATACGGCATTTGTCTCAACAGAGAATAGGCAGGCATGGAACCTGGCAGCAGTGTAAATCTTCTTGCACATCTGAAACTTCTTTTGGAAGTTTCTTATCAGTAACTTGTGTATATTAAGTGCCCAAAGGAAGGTATTATTACAGTAACTAAAATTGGCTTTTGCTGTAGCACTTTTCCCATCACAGTATTTAGATGACAAATTACCACTACCACTCATATAAAAGTACCAATACTTCATCTTAAATACATGCATGCCTTAAAAGTTATTTATGGACTAGCTGCCATTGTTCTGCATATATAGCCCTGATCTTAATAAGACCGTAACACCCCTTTTAAAACTATGAACTTACCTTACGCTAGGCTTTCATCTTCAGATCAAGGGGTTTGTACACCATGATAACCTTGAAAAACAATCTAAATTCCAAGCAGTCTATTTTCTTTGTCTTGAGACCCAACAGCCTGTTTTATTGATTAATTATTCTCTTTAAAAACCCTAACATATAATATTGTCTCTGCAAAAAAATTATTGGAAGAAATGATTAGGAAAATAAAATTATCTGAAACTCTACAAGTTTATGCTTTGCTGATCTTAAGATCTATTTGCACTTCAGGAACATATTTGGTTTTAACTCCACAAAAGAAGAGAACTTAATTACATCTCCATCAACAAAGCAGTTTTTCCACCATCTGCAAGGCTCCTAATCTTATCCTTCCTATAGAACTTCCTATATAGAACTGTGACCCCATTGCTCTATATGTCAGGATGTCCGCTATAGAAGTAGGGTAGAACCATTCATACTACATTTGAACAAAAGACTTCTCAATATTATGAAGTGCTACTTTTATTTCTTTTATGAACTTTTATGCCATTCTGTGTGGGACTTGCAAAACCATCTCACTCATGCAACCAAATGTACTTAACACCTCCAGTGAGAATGCAGTCTTTAAAACCACTTTAGCACAAACATAACATTAGGGGAAAAAACATTACAAAAAGATGAAGCAAGGGAAGAAAAAACTCTGTGAAAGGATCCTGGGAGAAAGGGTTCCAGGTTTGCAGAAAACATGTTTCTAAGTATGATAAGATTGACACTTTAAAATATTAGACTGTTAAAAACCTTTCAGGGAGGTGTGTCCCTTTGTCCTCCCTACAAAAGAGATCAGTTATACTCAGATCCAATGTCAAGAATACCATGACCTCCCCTGGCAAACTGTTACAGTGCTTCCTTAAATCTCTATTCCTTAATGTGTATCTTCTAAAACCAGCACATCACATCCGGAAACCATTATATATGTTGAGAAAAGAAAAATTAATTATATAACTAGTGGATTATTTTTCTGCTTATTGATCAGAATAAGCAGAATAAGAATTCTTTTATTAATCTTGTTCAAGTTTATGATCCACTAAGACCCTTTTGTAAAGAATTGGCCAAATAATTTGTGTTTATATAGTTAGTTGGCTCTTCTTGACTAACTGCAATACACTGCAGTAATCCCTGTCAAAATTCCCCTTTCCTAGCAATTTTTTGAAAGCAGGTGGAAATCTAGTCCCAGCACACCTGCAGTATTTCCCATCTTTTTGTTTCCTACAGATTCAGAAACTACCAATTTCAGATTGCGAAAATGTTAAAAAAACACACTTGAGAAAGGCTGTGATACTGTTGCCTTAAATTTAAATGGGAATAGCTATTTACATTTAACATACAATAGCACCAAAGTCATTCTTATATCTTGGTCAAAGACCCAAATTGCCATGTTGATTCTTTGATGATTTTTCATTGATTTTTTTATGTGGAGTATTATTTACAGAAGAAAGTCTTCTTGCTTTTTTTCATTGAAGTATTGAATTCCCCCTTTTTCACCATACATAATTCCTTCACTGCTGAGATGGGCAAACCTAGTGAAAATGCAATCTTAAGTCCAGTCAAACTTTTATGATACTTGTTGTAAGAAATGAAGGGCATATTTTGTACAGAGAAGAGGACCAACAAAGTTCAGAAAATGAAGTAAAATAATATTAAGGAATAAGAAAGTGAAAGGTTTAAAGAAAATATATATATTTCACTCTTCCCTTGTGGGTATGACAACTTGCAAGATAAAACCTGAAACATTTGAAATACTGAAAACTTCTTTTTTTCCTTTTCTTTTTTTTTTTTTTTTTTTTTTCAATTGAATCCTGAGGGCAGGAATTCAAAGAAAGAGAAAATGGAATATTAATCAGTTGTGCTTCCTGCTCCTGCCTCAAAAATCAACTGCGTTTCCAAGCAAAACTGTGAGAGATTTTAAATATCTCTTCTCTGCTGGCCGGGCTGTATTATGTACAATACTGTTAAAGAGCCCATACAGCACTATTTCTCAGAATTACGATACAAGTGCCAGTTTACTTGAGTTCATACCCAGGATAATTTTACTTATTGTGGTATTCAATTTATATCACATCTTTGAAATGAGCAAAGTTTGAGGAAAAAACCTCATATTTTCTACTACTTAGTACTGCAGAAAACTTGGCAAAGAAAATACATTAGCCGTGAAACTAAAAAGTTAAGAGCCACTGCATTATAGCTTTAATTTCTGCTGTTATTTGTGTTATTCTTAAAACACAAGGAAAGAGCTCATAATTCCTTTGTAAGAATTACAAACTCTCCTTAGGTTGAGTCCCAGACCTGAAAAAAACCCCTCTTAGTTGCTATCTTCAAATTTATTCTGTCTTTTTAATTATACTCAGAGACTAAATTATGCAAACACCCAAAGAAACATTTCTTTATATTCTTATGGAGAGTCCCCTTCATATGAATTGCCTTCAAATCCCAAAAAATTGATCTGTAAGTACCTCAAAACGAAGGCAATATCAGCACTTCATTTTGAGCTCAGAACACCTGTATTTATTTTCACTGCTTTCCTTAGTGTTTTTAAAAATTGTAAACTATGCAAAGAAAGAAAAATTAAGAATAAATAGTCCAATAAAATTAATACAGAACAGAATTTCAAAGACTCTTGCAAAGCATAGTAGACATTTTCAAATATGCATTTTCATATCTTGCATCTCTACAAATGTGACAACTTCATGAGTTGCCTGTGAATGTTAATACTGCTAATATCAGTAAAACAGGACATCCCAAAAGAAGCCATATAAAAACTACATTGAGATATAATATTGATGGCAATATTTATTCATAAAAGCAATGTTTACAGAAAATTTAAAACTTTCTTTTCTCTGGGGCGCAATGGGGTTTTGATGTCTGTGATGGAGATGATTGCTACTACCAGAAGCCGTTCATTTTTTTCTGAAATTCATACCTATTTTTAATGTATCATTGGTATTTCCAATAGCATAGTCTCATGGTATTTCCTCTCAGTTCAACAGAGAATTTTAGTAGAAAAGTACAAGATAACTTTTCTTGAACTCTTGGTGTTCAATGGAGATGACGAATCAGTACATATTAATCTTGGCACCTACTTGGTATTGCAAAGAAGAATGAAACTATGATGTTCTTCTCTCAAAATTTGGATCAATATTTCAAGTGTTACGCCTTCAGGGGAAAAAGAAGAAATATCATGAAAGGCTCAAAAGTCTGCAAGATCTTATAAATGGCTTAGATATACTGCAATGCCATTAATGTTTCAAAACTGTTTTCAGACACATAAAAATTCTCTATCTCCCTTCTAGTTTGCACTGGACAAGTAAAAGACGCAGCAAATAAAAATGAAAGATGATTTTAAAACTTTTCCTTCAGCATTCCATGGCATACAGTGTAATTGTCCAAACTTTAAAAGAATGAAAATATATTCCAAAACAGTTCCACAGAAATATAGGGTAAAACGAACAATTCTTAGGTTTATGATTTGGGTCATAAGAAATCCTAAGCTTTTAAAAAATTGCTCTTAACTTTTAGTAAGAGGTATCAGAAGTCCGAAATTCTAAAAGCTGCTATAAAAACCATCACAAGCTACATTGCAAAATGAAGTAATTGGGTCTCATTCACTGTAAAATGAAAGGTTAGGACAAGGAAAGTCAAGTTACATTTCGAAGAATACTAGAACTTCTGTATGTGTATTAAAGGAAAAATAACTTATACTTGGAGGTGCTTTTTGGGGGGAGCTGGTTTGGGTTTTTTTTCTTTTTTGTTTACTCATTTATTTTGGTTTTTTTTTTTATTGTTTCTTTCTTCGTTTGTTGGCCTTTCTGTGTTCATTTATTTTGTTTTGTGTTTTGGTTTGTTGGGTTTTGAGGTTTTGTGGGGGTTTTTGTGGGGGTTTTGGGTTTTTTTTGTTTGTTTATTTTTTTTCCCCTGAGAAGATAGGTTATTTATAAGATCTGTAATTCTGGCTAGAAGCTCCAAACAAATGCAGTTCAAATATCAATGTATGGGGTAAATATATCACACCCTTAACTATGGTTCCAGAACTCAAAATAAGGACAACTTCCCCACACTTACCAAAAAACAAGCAAAAAAATCCCCAAACAAATAACACAAAAAAACCAAGACAAACAAACAACAACAAAAACTACAAACCTAACCAACCAAATAGAAATGTTTGAGAAAAAAATCAACACGACAGCCTTCTTGTACGAGAAAACAGAACCATGATAGCAAATCCTGTGCATTACTACTGAATTCAATTCTAAGGAGGGGGTTGGGAACTAAGTGAGCTCTAAGGTCCCTGCCAAGCCAAATCATTGTGCGATTCAGTTTCTACTATTCACATTATTATATTTGAAGTGTCACTATTTCCATGCAAATTCATTTTGGAATAAAAAGTGCAAAATGATAAGTAACAATTCAAATTTAATATTATGTCTCACGGCTTTCATATTGTACAGTGTATTAATTCTATGATTTCTGGATTAGTTTTTAAACAAGGTAAACTATGACTTCTCTAATTTTCTAGTTATCAGACTTATTAACTAAATCAGATTATATTCCTAGAACAATCCAAAAGTTCTGAGTTCTAAGTGATGAGCAATCACTTATTTATATAATATAATAGTACAAAAATTTTAAAAAAACCCAAACCAACAAAGCTACTGTTGGTAACGTGTGCCTTAATCTTTTATTTATAAATGATGTTTTTAGGACATGGACTGGACACAAATTCTAAGCTTTGAAAGATTTTTTTTAACTATTCAGACTCCATTTTGACACTAAGCCACTACAGTTCCTGTACAACATTAGTGGACGTGTAATGAAAATCCAAGATTACTACTTCAATCTTATTGAAACAATTTGTACCACTCTTCCAGCATAATTTTTAAATCTAACCCAGATATTTCCCCATGAAAGATTTTAATCAGGAAACACTGAACCTGGTGCTGGTTTAGAACACAGGCTTTCAGTCCTTGCCCTTTCCTATCTACTCTCACCATGCCTGTTAACTAAATTGTGTATTTAGATTTGATTTGTGCCTCTTCAATTTCATCAATTCTCAGAGCCTATTAGAAGATGGAAATAAATAAGAGATTTAGATAATATCAGAAATTCCATGCAAATATCTCTGAGGAAACACATGAAGAATCTGGGAAAACTCATGCTGTTCAGTATATATCCAAAGAAAGAAGCTATAGTTTACTGCAGTGTCAGATTTCTACCATGCAGATCACTTGCAGGAATTGGTGAGAAAATAAGAGATTCAGAGGGAAATAAAACAATATGGGATTGCATTTCTTCATTTTTCTCTTTGCAAAACTAGTTCATTTGTTATATGTTTATATAATAATGTACATATAATATGTAATGTTTGTAATTTCAGTTGTGCTTTCATATAATTTCTAAGTGGAAAACCTGAGGGTCAAGCAGCTGTAATGCATGGCAATAAATCATTCTAAGAAGTTCTTACATGCAATTTTATCTTTAGCCTTTTCCAATATTCTCAATCCCTCAGTTTTGTATTCCAACCGTTCCATCACTTAGTGACCCTGCTGGAAAACTGGAAGGTCAATCTTGCCACTTTTTCTCCTTGGCAGATATCCTTCTTTCAAGTCTTACTTAACTTTGCATCAAAAGTCTTTCAAAAGACACGAAGCTATATAACAGCTTTATAATTTTACAACATAAATTATTTTAATACATTACTTTAGGGTATTGTTTGTATTCTAAGTTGGCATCTTTTTGGCAGTTGTTTCTTTAATGGGATTCTAAAAATATAAAGGGATATAGATGAGTCTTACTGTTTTGAGTAACATGTTTCAGGTCTAAAAGAAAACACTGACCAAAAGTAAGAAAGGATAGAGGGAAGGATAAATGGTAGCATAAAAAGGAGAATCCAATGGAAAATAATGTTTTTAGGTTTGATTGGAATCATAATTGTTCATGGAAAGATAATGCATGAAAAAAGAAAGAGGGTAAATATTTTTGCTTTTTTATTACTTTATTCATATAGTTCTACTGCTATTATAAGAAATAATTAAAACCTAATTGTTTCATGCAATGTCTAATCTCAGAAGACCCAGTTTCTCCACACAGCAATAATTTCCTCATATAGCTGAATCTTATCCCACTTGAGAAGGAATCACTGATTGTTTGCACTGCCATCTCAGGGAAGTAAAATAGAATAAATAACTTTTTCATTGTTTATTTAAGTTACTCTCTTACCAAATACACATTCAGTGTCTAATTAAGAGCATAGTAAGTGGGCAGTGAGGCACAAATATAATCTTATGGGCTAATTTATCTGGCACTTGTTTCAATGCTTCTTTTAAAAATCTTGATTGAATGTCATGGTTTAGAAACCACATATTTAAATGCAGTTCCACCAGTTTAATATCTCTGTAAATTGTTTTTGTAAACACACAATATAATGACATATTATGTCATGAACCTGCCTTGAAATACGGCTCCACAATGCTAGACCTCACCATGACAGGTTAATTATCAAAACATTCTAAGAGATTAAGAATTAGCCAGTTGTCCTTGGTGGACAGGCAAGACAAAATAAGTTTTAATACAAATCAGAATGCACTAATTAAAAAGTCGTCTTTCAGTTTCATTTTAATGATTGACAACAGACATTCATTTTCTTTTTACGTGTCCTCTGTTTCATATAACTGTCAGTCTTAAAGAAATGTAGGCAAGCAGGAGATAAAGCAAATGGCTTTAATTTAAGCTTGCAACTTTCTCCAATTGAAGCAAGTGGTAAAAAGTAGCTTGAACACTGAATTTATCCTTGATAATATTTCAGTATGGAGATCTTTCTACACTCATGGCTAAGTAGTATGTCTACAACAAATTGACAACAAATTAAGAATTATCCTGATTTTTCTGTTTGTTTGCAATAATATCAATAATATTTTTTAACCTAAGTCTTTTGGATTATAAGAGTATATAAATTAAATGGGCTTTACTAGAACTAATACCTTTTTTACAAGAACTAATTTCCATTTCACCAGTCAATTTGCATGATTAGCCAAGTCAGTTTAGCTACATGAAAAGGGTTTAAAATATGATTTGTAGCAGTGGCCAAGCATACAGAAGAATTCCTGGAAGGTTTTATTTAATTTATGGGTGTTTTTAATTTAATGTACAGATTTTGATATGTCCTCTATAATGGACACAGTACATAACTCACTTCCACGGGCTTTTTATTGTCCATGACAATTTTTTTATCTAAAAGAGTGCTGAATCATGTAGCCTTTAACAGTTGTTTTATATATTTATGAGGTTCTGTGTAGGATGAGCTTTGATGTTCATAGATGAATCATAACTTTCAGCTGAAGGTGGGCAGAGCCCATCTGTCTAACTTAGAGAAAGAAGCCTCTATGAGAGGAAGTGTTATTTCAGTGACATACCTTTCTTGTTTCCTTAAGACACTTTTAACCCTTATCTATTAGGCACTATGACTATTTGCCACTGCAGAAAAAAGGAGACAACAAGAAAAGTAATTCTGTTATATTTCTAGTCTTAAAACACTTTTTTTGGTGTTACCAAATCAGTGTTACCAAATTCAACATTCTATAATTAAAAAAGAGGAAAAAATCAAACAAACAAACCAAAGCAAAAAACAACTAAACATGACTTTCAAGGAGTTTACAAAAAAGTAAATTTGCAGGTAATCTTGAAAATTAATGAGTTAAGAACAAATTAGTCAATTCTTTGAAGACAAAAGAACTAAATTGCAACACAGCAATTACACTTGCTGCATTTAACCAAAACACAATAGTACTTCATAGAACCTATATTGATAAGTTTATCTTTTGAACCAAATATGCTATAAAAATTAATATCCTGAGATCATCAATATCAGGGACTTTAATAAGCTTTCTGTGATTTGTACACACTGCCTGTTCTACTTTAACAAGTAGTTCAATGAATATGTACAGCAAAATAATCCCCATGTTCAACATTTCAGGAAACTAGACTTCAGCCTTGGTTTTACCTGGCCCAAGAATCTGACTATCCAGAAATCCTAAACAGGTCATCCATCTCTCCTGAGAATGCTGTGCACAGCAAACAATGAAACAAAGAACAGCAACTGGAAACAGCCATGAGGTTTGCTTCAAAAAAAAACACACACTTCCAATCCAAACAACTGGACCAGGACAGGAACACCCCATGGTGGAAGAAGGAAAAACTAAGTAGTGCTCCTAGTCCAAAGAAAAATTCTGATATAAAGAAATTTTAAATAGCCCAAGGTCAAATATTATGAAACAATCATAAAATGGTTTGTATTAGAAGGGACCTTACAGATCACCTAGTTCCAACCTCCCTGCCATGGGCAGGAACATGAAGACACATTGTCCATAGAAACTAGTATCTAGCATATATGTGTTTATGAATTGTCACTTGGTTTTCAGAACACTGGCAGTAAACACATCACTGAAAAATCAGTATTTTTCTCTTGAAAACAAGCTATTACATAGACCAAATTTATCCAGAGCTTATGAAATACTGAGGCATAATATTAACTACCTATTACAGCTTCTCCCAAATGGGGAGGTCATTTAAAGATCATACTCCTCAAGAAGAGCAAAAAAGCTGCCAGAACCCTGATTTTGTTTCTGTGCAGCATCTGCATTAGTTAGAGAGCTCCATTTTCTCAGAATCAGTGGCAGGTAAAAATAGAACATCCATGAAATTTGGAATCTGTTCTAGTTCTTTTTGAATGACTTGTAGAAGAAACGTTCAGTGTTTTAAGAAAAGGCAGACACTGTTTCCATATAATGCACAAACAGGCCATGTGTGTTTATATGCTTTGACACACAACGTAGAGACAGAATGTATTAGTTTTCCATAAAAGCCTTCATGTCAAAGTGTAAATGAAATAAATACGTACCATTTATAACAGACACACTGACATTCTAGATTTTAACTAGACCACTTGAGTAAGAATTCAATAATAAATGTTTGAAAAATTATTACTCTGTGGCAGGCTAGAAGCACTTAATTATCAAACAGCATTTTTTAAATTATACTTAATTTTATTTCTATATTAATATTTTCTAAAAGACCCATATTTTTTACAATGCTGGAAATGCAGAATAACAAAAGATTATATTAATCTTCTTGATGGTAAGTCCACATTGTGTAAGAACTTACTCAGAATAGAGTATTCCTGCTTTAAAGTTCATTTTGATGAAGTATATACATATATGCCTGAGCAGTACCTGACATATTTTATTATCTCAATCCTGCACAGAAAGCAGACAAATAATAGAAAGATATAAGATACTAAAATTTTTCAAGGCATTTGTATTATCTTAGCTTAAAACTAACTTTAGAAAAATTGCTTTCTTTATCTATAATTTTAATCTAATGGAAACAAAGAAAGTCACAGAAACTGGAAATAAGCAAATACAACACAAAGTTATATGAAAGCAAACTAAGGAAGTATTGTGTCATCAAGGTAAAATGAGAAAATCTATTTTAATGATGAAAGGAAAGAAAGTGTGATAATACGCATGTTCTCCATACCCAAGTATTTGCAATTAGGAGCAAGAGATGACTATTAACTCCAAAAAGATAAAGATAAAGATAAAGATAAAGATAAAGATAAAGATAAAGATAAAGATAAAGATAAAGATAAAGATAAAGATAAAGATAAAGACCTTGAATAAGGCTAAAAATGTATTAAAATTAAATTTCTTTTATGTATTTCAAGGTCTCATGTAAAATCACTAGATCAGTCTGCCTTACATGTCAAGAAACAAAATTTTCTCCTTGTACAACGTATGCAGTAGAATGGAACTATTTCTTCATTGCAGGAAATTGAAGAAATATTCAGATCAAAGTACAATGATGCTGACTGATGACCTGTAACACAGCAGGTGAGTGCATAAATTGAAATAGTTCTGTTGGGTTTAATTCACAACTACCAAAATAATCTTTTAATGCCTAGTGATGCTTGTTTCATTCCAAGACAATGTACTTCCCTAAGACAGAGTTAAAAGATAGAGCAGGAAGAAAACATACAAGATCTTTTTAAGATCACTACCAGTCACTAAAACCTACTCCTTCAGCTGGTTAAGTATGCCCTCCTTTTGACACACAGGACAGTTATTTTATTTATCTGAATTTAGTTTAGACTAATGCAATTACACTAAAAGTTAATTTTTTTTGTCACAGAAATCTTTCACCAAAATGTCACTCCAAAACAGAGTTAAAAGTTAGCACTTTTATGTGCTGTGTCTATAATTATCAGTGAGACTACATCTAAAAGAAATGCTCAGCAGGGCTTGGCACCACTTCCATAATACTCCTTTAAGTAGCTAATGCATGCAAATTGTCCTTAAAACGTTTAAAAATGCTACTTATTTATACAGAGATCAACATTAGAATAGTCAAGAAATATACTATTTCTTCTGTGGGAAAGAAAAATGCTAAAGAAAAATAATAACTGTGTGCAGAATAGTATCCATGCTTACCAAGTATCAAATCAACAATAAGAAAAATATTCCAGCTTCCATTGGTTCATTTGGGTAAATTTCATTTTTTGAAACGGAAAACAAGTACCTCTTGCCAGTCCCACATTTAAGGATTGTATGAAAGGCAGAATCCTCATAATAGTGCATATCAGACTATTATATCTGCACCAAAGTTGCATATTCTAGAGAAAGGTTAAACCACATGGCATGACCAGTATACCCAGATGCTGATTGCCTTTTTTCACCATTCATGTTTTAATGACTCAGACACTTAAATATACAGTTATGGTTAGTTTGGCTTTTAAATGAGCCATTTGGGTGGGTAACCTACCTACTGACTTGGTTTATAGGTTGTCGGCTGCTGTGCCACATCACAAAGCCCAGTGGTGTGGTTGCAATCTACAGCTCCCAAGTCATCCCTTTTGGACCTACATATTTTTTTCCCAAAGAGCTTGTAAATTAGGCAGTAAATATTCTGAATTTTTCTCCTTGTTGTGTGTAGGGAATGGGAAAAGCAGACATCACATACGTTATTTTTTTAATTGATGTATTTATTGCCAAGAAGGTTTATCCTTGTACAAAAATACCCACACACAAAATTTAGAAATACATTTCATTTCAGCTTTTGCTGGCTGAACAATATACTATGTTGTATTAAGATATTTTTTAATTATTCTGAAATTATTAAAGGTATGATTTTTTTTGTCATCACTGCCTGTGTACACATTCTAAACTGGTAAATTTCTGTCTAGAAGTACATTCCTGTTTTTGACTTTGTATTCTGTATTCATTTATACCAAATCTTTACAGTCAGATTCTAACCATGCCTATGTACATTTTATGGGAACACATTTCAGCACAGCAGGCACAGAAACTAATTTACAAAAGAAGAGTAGTGCGGTTTTAGTTGTATATATTCCCCAATGGTGTTTATCTTTTTGAAAGGTAAAAAAAACCAATTTCTGTAGTGTGCACAGTGTTTTATGTCTGTGAACATCATAAATTATTTAAAATCTCAAATAAAATTTCTCTGTCTGTTTTGGAAGTTAAAAATAGCTTAGAAGTTTGCAATGTTAGGACTCCATATATTACTAATGCATATAGAATCAGTCTGAAAAGAAACCATGGTCTTCATGGTTTCCAGTTATACTTAATATTATTAATAGTGTTATTTCCCAGTTTCTTAGTGTTCGCCCTCAGAGTTGGAACTCACTGTATTGAATGCAAATCACACATTACACCCTAAACCTATAAATTTCTAAAGCATTTTTAACAAAATCCATTTAAAAAAACAATTCATAATTGAATAAAGGTTTTAATGAATTTGCTTGAATTCTATAAGTGTAGGAAGTTCCTATCTAGTTTGGTATTAGAGGCATAGTAGTAGAATAAATTTAAATAGTAGAATCTAAAAAATTTAGATTAAATATTATAATTGAACTCTAATGGAGAACTGATAGAGACTTCCATCAAAACTGGAGAAATACATGCAAAATCTGGGGGCTAGAGGTGAAGATGGATATGGTTTGAGGGAGAGATGCAAATGAGATTGCTGTTTTTCTCAAAAAAAAAAAAAAGCAAAAAGGCAGTGGAAATCATTTTGTGACAAAGAATCTGAGAGAGAAGCGAAACTCAGCATCACATTCATCTACATATTGACTAAAAAGTGGCTCTGTAAAAGTATAATGATGATGTCTCAACTGTACAAATAAAATATTTATTTTGAGCTTGCTTGATTTTCTCTTTCTTTTTCTTTTTTTTTTCTTTTCTCTTTTCTTTTCTCTTTTCTTTTCTTTTTTTGTTTTCTTTTCTTATCCTATCTATCTTTCTTTTTTTTTCTCTTTTTGCCCAAAGACCTTACTACCTTCCCTGGAGAAGAAACCACAGTTTATTTGACAAGGTTTCCATGAAAAACATATATTCTGATCATGCAACAATTGAATAAAATTCAGCTGTAGAGGTGAATACTGCAAATAAGAGAGAAAATTTATAATACAAAATAGGACATGCCTATTCTATTTTTTAAGAGAGGGGATGTGCCATTTGGTGTATTCCAGTGAAACAAAGGACATTATCTACAATGTCTCTGAAATGGGAGCCACACCTTAAAAAATTAGAGGAATCAGCTGTAAGTTGTTATAAAAAAAAGTCTTTGCTAAAACAGCATGTCCTTATTAACCACATTAGCTTTTCAAAATTCCTTGTACTGTTAACAAGAAGAAGGTTTAACTAATTCATCTGGCAAAAAGGGGTCCAAAGAAAGGTCCTGAAATCTTTTGTGTATCTGACCACTACTCTTCAAAATTAAGAACTCCAGCAGATAATACAGGAGAACCATAATATTTTTTTCTGTATTTGTTATTCCCCTTTTTTTTACTAAACACCTGTGTTTAATGCAAGCCTTTTGTTAAAGTGAGTCCATAAGTGGTCGCATATCCTGTCAGATTAGAATACAAAGAAAATTTTACAATATTTTGCATTGAATTACGGTGGTCCTTTAGTAAGAAACAGGATTTTTTCATTATTTTTCCTGCATATACAATAAAAAAAGAATGGAAAGAACAGAATATAACTGAGACACCATTGCAGTTTGATGTAAACTACTGATTTCCATCTATGGTGAAATGATTTGAAAGTTATTCAGTTCTGCTTCCCTCAAGTAAATCATCCACTGATGCATGTAGATTTAACTCTGTCTCCTCAAATATCTAGGTTATGTAATTTGGAAATCACAGGTTATCTGTGATGATGTGCCAATAAATGGGCTTTAGTATTGCACTTTGAGGCATAATTTAATTTTTAGTTATTGCCTTTTGACCTGTTGTATTTCTTCCAGAGCTACCTAATGCATATGCTTAAACATACCAATTAGCAATAGTAATAGTACTTACAGTAGAGAAAACACTGAAATTAAGAGACCTGCTGGACAGAGTACCTAATGAAAGACTTGAATATACATAACTAGCAGTCTACTCATTAGTGGGCAGTTATGGAACAGGAAAACATTAAGCCCATTGCCAAAGGGATAACTACTCTGCAGTGCAGTGCAGCAAGTCGAAGAGTACACCAGGTATCATTTTATTCATGCTAATAAAACTTGACAAATGAATTCTCAACTATTCAGTTGGTAGCATTACTTTCAGGAAAGCAAGATGCTTGATTTTTCAATCAGCAAAGACAGTGAACTACTGCCCCTGAGCTCTGCCAAGCAATGATCCAAATACAGGGACAATAATTGCTGAAACTTCTGCTCTTTTTAAGCTGTGCCATTTTCTACCTCCTTCATTTCTTGCTGCGCCTTGCAGATCATGACATGGAGAAACAGAAAGACTATGAAGGAAACAGCAACAGCAGGAAATGCAATACAAGATGTTGACACCGGTAATTCATCTGATTAGATATGAAAAAGTGTTTTAGGAAAAAAGTAACTGTAAACTAACAGGAAAGCACTGAACAGTTTTCCCGTGATTATCTAAAATACTGTCTTAATAAAATCCAGAATAAATTTTCACTCTTGTAGGTCACTAAACATAGATATTTAGTATAAAGTAGAGACCAAAGGAATGTAAAGGAAAATTGATACTTCATGTTATTATTTGTACAAAAATCTAGTATGGTCAGTAAAACATTTGATTAGAATATGTAGAATTTAATATGCTTAAGCACTGTAAACCTTCAACCTGGACCATAAAAATTTTCTGTTACCTAGTATCTGTTTGAGTAGTATTAAAAGATATTCCAAAATCAACAAGTTCCATTTTTTTGCTCTACAGAACTTCAGACACAGCTCTTCGCTATGTGTTTATCTTCCTTTTGACTTTTTCTGGCTTGGTCAAAGACCTGCAAATTCTGTGCTAAATTTTGTGACATACTGATATGACATTTTTCTGTTGAGAGCTCTAACAGCATTAACATGCATGGTTGTTCCCAGATTTTGGAAGAAAATGTCCCCCACAGCTCCTCTTTCACTAAACCTCCTATAATTTTTCAAACTGCTGTAGAAATGGAGCCTATGCCTACAAGCAGGCCACATATAGATAGCTGGGTTTTTTTTAGTGCATCATCCAGAAAATTCTTACATGTCCATTGGTTCTTTAGGATGATTAAGATCTAGTTGTTAATCATGATGGAAGGTCTATTTTTTTTTTCTTAAATAATAAAAATTTTCCAATGCTTAGAATAGTTAGCATAGAAACTTATTAGGAATTAATATGTTATTTTGTTTTGTTTAGTTATAGTCTCTTATGGCTCTTGTGAAATAAAACCTTTGCATGTGATTATTCTTTTTCTCTGAGGGTGGAGCAGATAGTTAACAGCTTATTCACCTCATTTATGTTATCAATACTCCCATGTTCTTTATAGTGATTCAGTTACAGTGTCTGAAGTGGGTGAACTCGGTGAGCCAGAGGCAATGCTAACCAAGCAACACAGATGCTAACTAATCAATTTGTGGAAAATAGTTAAAATTCAGAAAAATCTGAGTTCCAAAACCCAAAGAAAAAAAAAAACAAACCTCTCCCTGAAAGAAAATAACCCAAAACAACTATAAACTTAAAAATTAAAAGGAGAAATTTAAACAAAGAATAATCAGTTATCCTTTGTCATGTGTAGGTGTACTGGTTTTGCCTGCAATAGCCAGTTTTGTCCATAGCAGCTCAAAGGGTGTCGTGTTTTGGATTTGTGACAAAAACAGCATTGGTAACACACCCATGTTGCAGCTATTGCTAAAAAATATATATCTACACAACATCAGTCATTTCTGTTTCTCACACTGTCCCGAAAGCAATTAGGGCTGGGGATGCAAATCACAAGCTGGGAGGAGACACAGCTGACCTCAACTGATCCCCAAGGTGTCCCATACCACACAGAATCATGCTCAATAAAAGCCAGGAAGAAGGAGGAAGGAACATTTTGACTTTTGGCATTTTTCTTCCCAAGTAAACACTACACATGGTGGAGCTCACTTTTTCCATAGAAGACTGCCTGTTCATGGAAGCAGTGAATGAATTCTTTGTTTTGCTTTTCTTGTGGGTATGGCTTTGCTTTACCTTGTAGCTGTCCTGATCTTAACATACAAGTTTTTCTATTTTTACCTTCCTGATTCTCTCCCCCATCCCACTAGGGGGAAGTGAGTCAAGAGCTGTGTAGGGCTTAGTTGCTACCTGGAGTTAAACTACAACATGATGAAAGAAGATTCTTTTAACAGATAATGTTACATAAATTCATCATAAAAAAGATGTAATGAGAAATTAATTAATTAATTAATTAATTAATTAATTCAGCTTATCCTAACTGAATCAGAGAACAAGTCTCTTATTCTCAAAAGAAAAAAAACAACATGACATAGTCAACAGAAGTGGGGCTTTGTTATCTAATAAGTGATTCCTACAGACCAGATAGTGGTACTCCTAGTGACCAAATGAAAAGGAACTTACATTAAAAAAAATAACTTAGGCAAAAATTTATCCTGATGGAACACAACTTTATAGAAAATGGAATGATATCACTGATAGAGAAGATATAAAATCAACCTACACTACCTTGTAGTCTATGACTGATAGTGAACACTGTGAGCACGGTAGAGAAACTGGAAAGACTGAAGCATATGTGGGACTATGCCAGCAGTAACTAGGACCCTTTTCTAAGGAAATCTTGGAATGAAGACAGGCCAAGCAGTGAATTAGACAGGCATAAGTCTAATCAAATCAAGTTATTCTGTGGTAGAACCAGCCATCAAGAACATGCACATTAAAGGAATTTTAACAAGAACAAAATTATGAAGGCACTAGTCTTTGAAAAAGAAATGTTCCTGGATCACAGATTTATGGAGGTAAGTCAATTTGGACTGGCTGTATGTGGACATGGCTAGCAACCCATGGCTAGCAACAGAAGTAAGTAAAATCTACCTAAGGAGATTTTTAAATGAGGAGATGAATCAATGGTTATATAAAAAAAAAAGCCATGAAATTGTTTTATCACAGTAATTGTTTAAGAAGTGGCAAAGCAGCAGACGTCTGCATGAAGGCACTGTGATTTGGAATCAGCAAAGACGCATAAAATAATTCATCTATTGTAGCTAGAACTGGATGGGAATATTTGTGGAGCTGTAACCACTAAATCAGTAACAATAAGTCACAATTTCACTTCAAACAATGGATATTTAACATTTCAAAATGCCAGTTCCATATAGAAACAGTACAGTCAGGTAGAGAAGTTCTTCGGTACATTTCTGAAAAGTCTCCCTGGAAATGAGTGGATAATTTCCACAGTGGATAAGGACAAGAAAGGAGGTGATGGTCTACTATGAGAGTATTGATTTTATACTAATTCCAGAAAAAAGAAGGATGACCTACTTCCCAATTTTTTGTTCTTGTTACCTCTAAGGCAACTGCTTCTAAATTAAAATATTGAGCATTTTATTTCCATGCAAAAGACAAACAAAAAAAAGGAATGATGTACAAATTAAAACAACTACTACAAAGTGAGGCGCCTAAAAACACCCTTAATTGTGAATTTAAAGATTCTACTAAACCTACTGTTAATAGCACAACAATAATGAAGAGAGAATTATGACATATTGAGCAGAAATTG
The DNA here is from genome assembly GCA_018697195.1 of Certhia americana. NCBI lineage: Eukaryota > Metazoa > Chordata > Aves > Passeriformes > Certhiidae > Certhia > Certhia americana. The sequence continues at coordinate 48,527,342 of CM031878.1, read as the reverse complement.
GAGCTGCATAGTGCATACACATCCAAAGGTGAATCTCATTTATAATTTAAGGAAATAATGAAATAGTATAGTAGCTAACACAAAAATTCCTTTAGTGTCTTCATATTTATCCCACTCAATGAAATTTTTTATCAGAATTTTTAAGAAACTAAAGCAGAATGGAAAGGAGAAAAAAATGCTTTCAGAGCTTGTATCTTGATGTGCCCTGCTTTTTCACCCTATAGGTTTAATTGTTGTAAGTCAAACCCTTATTTCTTGTCACATATGTGCCTAATACCAACAATTCTTGGCTTTCTGAACTCATTTCAGGACAAATTATTATAGCTGAAATAATATACTCCACCCATGAATAATAACATGTTCAGAGGTGTGAATTTAATTCAATAGAAAAATTAATGTCTATTTTAAGATGTCCTTTATCAGTTGTATGTTATGTGTTTTCTCCATATCACAAGCCAGGTTTATTTGCAGAAACCCCTAGTAATTTATCTTCTGATGAATACGACTTGCACATTTACCTGTCTGGATTTATCCTTCAGAATCAGTCTCTGCACCAAATTAGTCATTCAACACATATGATGTACTTGTTTTTAGGTGGCTCAGACCATCCCCATAAGATCCAGTGACCCAAGAACAGATATACCCATAAGATGTTATGGTCATAACTTGCAGCACTGACCTCATTGCCTCTCTTCAAACATGTGAGCCACATAACTGTGCAAATTTCAAAGAATTCAAAGCAGCTATTCTTACTTTTAGAATCTGAGGCCCAAACCTGCTCACACAGATAGCTGACAACTATAGAAAATGTTTCAAATTAGTTATTTTATTTTATCTCTATCAAAGGAACACCATGTTACAGCAGTCTAAAAATTTTCAACACGAAGAATGAATATCAGCATTCTTTAAGGAACAGCATATACACAAAGATAATCCTTGACAGAAAAAGTCCAAACAAAAAAAACCAAACCAAACAAACAAAAAATCAAACTCAAGTAAAAGAAATACCATATCAACTGCTCAAAAAGCAGATGTCCTGACTGGTATCATGACCATTATACATTTTTATGTATAGCAACATCTCCCTGTGCAAAATACTGCACAAAAACACTGAGCCTTCAGAATAACTGATCACTTAAGTCTCATTTATGCAGTGGACAATGATGTACAGATGTACGTGACAATAGATTTTTTTGCATGTTGAATCTCAGGGAACTTTTTTCTTTTTCCTCATTTACTATTAGACCATTTTTTCATAATTCCCCTCCTTCCCACCCCCTGCCCCCTACCTGCTGCCCATTCTATCCTATTGCTCTTATTTTCAAATGCTATGAATATTTTTACATACCCCTGACATAAAATATGACAGACCTGAAGCAAAAAATAAAGCAAACTAGAAAAAAAAATACTGAGCTACAACTATATTCCATCACAAGATACATTTGTTAGAATCCAGTTTTCAATTGGAGGGGTTCACTTTGGAAATAAAAAGAAAATATGTTCTGACAATGTCAAAATTATTCTGCTTCCAAATTACATCTCCTTTCAACATATGTTTATATTATTATATATTTAAATGACACATGAAAAAATAAAGATGAAATAAAACAAAAGACAACACAAAATATTTCAGATCAACTGTTATTGATTCACTTTTAGTCATTCCCTGGAAAATAACAAGTTGAGAAAAAAAAAGATTTATCTGGAAAGAAACCAATTATCTAAATTTAAAATCATAAAATAGAAATATAGTGTTGGAGCATTACTGGATGGTACAGATGAACGTTAAAGCAAAGAGCGAGCATTACATCTCGTAGAGCACACTCTTTCACTCAGTACAAAGAAACCCATGAAGCAGTAACAGATCTCACTTTCCAAATGTCTATGAAAACTAGGATGTACATCTTTGAGTTTGTTTTGATGCCCTTTTCTTAAGAATCCATGAAGCATTATTATTTAAGACCAGAAGTCATAAAAATAAACCCCAATTTCTTCCTCTTCTACAGCATGCACGTTACTGCAAATCATATTTCAGAATCTGGTCTTCAGCTTCATATTCCCAACATGGATTAAAAAATAACCTAAGTGACTTTAATTGCAAAAATAAATTATTGTCTATTTTCCGTTATCAAACAACAAAGATGTGTCAGCTTATTTCAGAAGCCAGCACAGTGTAGCTCCTCTATCTACTATTATTGCTATCTATTCCTTAGTCTGTATAGGGATAATGACAAATATTGGTAAAGATGGCAATTTATTTTTATTTTATTTCTTAAGTAAAAGTCTCACACATCAGGTTTTTAAACAGTTACAAATTATTTTTTAATTGTTTTATTTTTTAAGTTAGGTTCCCTCTGCTTTTTTGGTGGTTTTTTGGGTTTTTTTTGTTTTTTTTTTTTTAAGGTCATTTAGAAAAAACATGTTATGTTCATTCATCATGGATTTTGGTTTTCCTTTTAAATAATGCAGTTGAAATCTTCAGAAGAAATTAAAACTGAAACACTAAATTCATGCATAGTAATATGCAAAAGAAACTTAATTTCACAATTAAGATACAAGCTTCAACACTTTTCAGAGAAAAAAATCACCTAATACGGCTGAAATTGTATGCTGTTCTTGGAAATTATATACCTTGCAGCCAGTTACAAGTGTACTTACAGTTCATTTGCCTTCAAGAATCTGATTGTCTCCTCTCTCAGCAGAAAATGTACACTCGCGATTAACTCTGTCAATGTCTCCCACCTTGCACATAGTGAAATAATCACACCATTCTCATTTGTTTCCCCTGTAAAAAAAGCTCGAGGGCATAATTTTATAATGATTTGTTCATCTTTAATTGTGCAAATAAGTCTTAGTACTAACTTGGTAACATACAGTTGCCTAATCTGCCACAAATCTAAGCAAAATCTATGGTTAGACCTTTCATCTTCTTCTCTCCAAAGGCTCTTCCTTCCCCCACCCCAGCATATCTTCTTTTCTACATTTTCAACTTTGACATTTTCCACTAAATATGTTAGGATTTCCAAGGCTGACTGGTCCATCACAGATGATAAAAAGGAATAAACAATATTCTAAAATAGAACTGATTATCTAAATTCAGAAATTTTGACTTGAAGCTATTGAAGCTCTAAATGGTAACAAATACTTTCAATATTTCAGGGATATTGGTGTTTTGATTTTGATGAGTTTTTGTGTAATTTTTTTTCATATCTACCAGGTCCAATGAAGATTTGTTGTCTGTACTGGGTAATCCAGCACAGAAATATTGTTGATGTCACTTACTAGAATTATGGGAAGAAGAAATAAAAAATAGAAGGAAAAAAAAAAAACCCACCCCCAAAAAAAACCCCCAAAATCAAAAAAATAAAACCCTAAACACACACACACACACACACACACACACACACACACACACACACACAAAAAAAAAAAAAAAGGCAAAACAACAAAACAAGAAGAAAACAAACAAACAAAGCTTTACAGAGAAAAAGCATATCACTCTAAGCTGTAGACACATAGATCATCGTTACCAAATATCAGTTCTGAATGCTAAGTCCTTGCCCACAGCTTTCATGCGTCCAAGATTATCTGCCCCAGTTTGGTTTAAGTCAGTCCAGCTCTGTAATGCTACATGAATGATGCAGTACTTCATTTGCACGTACAGCAATACTCACACAGCTTCATGATCAACAAGACCAAACACTTGGCCTACTTGCAAACAAAATCAATTTAAACAAAAACATTTATCATTTTAATTCAGATCAATCCACCTTGGATGGATCAGAAAAGTATGCCCTGAGGAGATGTGAATTAGAATATTTGCTTTACACTGAGTCAATTCACTCAAGGTGAATGTGATCTGAGTCCATTTATCTGTTACTTTTAAACTTTCTCTTTTAACTTCTTGTGTTTTGAAAAAAACAAAACTATTTAGTTCCTGGAAGTAGCATTGTAACTCTAAGGAAATGGATGCTTACTATAAATCAGTGTATATTTGACAGCAAAGCAAAGCCTTTGAGATGTGGGACTGGTACTAAATATCTCAGGAAAGTCCTCTTACAAGACAAGATGTGTAAAAATCTTAATTTCCTTTCTGGTCTCTGGAATAAAGAATCTTATTTCTGCCACTAAACATTACAAAAATGAAGGAAAAAGGACAGGAAGGTAGGTACCATATGGAGTGACAGGTCAGATATTTCAGGAATCAAAGTCAAATAAAGAAGAGAACTTTAAAAATTTTAAGTTTAAACAAGGAAAATATTTTTGGCCCCTTTGTCAATAAAAGGATAATTACTGGTCAAATATCTCTCTTGGAAGAAATGGCCTCAAGATGCCTCAGGTAACCTTTATATGGGATATTTGAAAGGGTTTTGTGGACCAGACTGCTCATGGAAATGTTGAATCACCATCCCTGGAGGTATTTAAAAGCAGTGTAGATGTGGTACTTATGAGACATGGTTTAGTGGTGAACTTTAGTGGTGGCAGTGCTTCGTAAATGGCTGGATGGTCTTAAGGGGTTTTTTCCAATAAAATATACTATGTCTCTTCTACAGTGACATGTAGTTTAAACATCAAGCACTGAAAAGTCCTTGTGTCCATCTCTGATACGACAAGGGTATTATTTAGTTTCTTCTTAGGATAGTTCATGTCAGTCTTCAAGGTCCAAATGCCTATAAACTAGGTATTTATCTGCCTTCTATATAACTCAGACTCATGATTTGTGACTTAGAAAGCTCTGCACTCAAATATTGACAGCCTTTGTGACCACTTCTTAACCTATCCATGTAAAAGAAGCTGGAAACTAGCTGAAAAAGCAAATTATACATAAACAGGAGTAAAGGTAACTGTGAGAGAAACACTGCTGGAAGTTAGCTTTTCTCTCAAGAATACTGTCCAGACTGTATCATGAAAAAGAAACCCACAGGAATTTACCTTTAAATATCTGTCATTCTGATACAAGCCTGTTGGATCTGTCATGCATAGTAATAGCTTAAGAACAAAATGATCTACACACAAGTGTCACTGTTAATCTTTGATTGTCAACTTGAAGAACCTGATTTGTCAAAAATATGTCCATGTTTACCAGCTTTCATAAATTCTACTGCATCCATTATTGATTTCAACTGCACTTATCAGGCAGCCACACCTCTTCCTCAGTACCCAGAATTTAATGATAACACTATTACTTAGCATCCCTTAAGATGTTTAAGTAACTCACCAGCATCACAGAGATGCTATCTTAATAGCAAGGAGGAGACTTATCCCTTCATCTGAATGTGATGTTGAAAGTGCCGTTTGTATTTTAGTTCCTTTGATTCCCAAAAGAAAATACTGATCAATTCTGGAAGAGCATTGAATGACTTTTGTAACTAACCCTACCACTGATGACATCCATTTGTAAAAATCTTTGAGCAAATTTATATTTTTTTTCCTGATACCTTGTAAAATCTATTTTAAATGAAACTAATTTAATTTCGAAGTCTCTTTTTAAAAACAAAAGACAGTGTTTTATTTGAATAATATTCAAGCAAAATGCTGGGGCTGTTTTGGACACAAATTCAAAACCATCAGCTGAACTCAACAAAATCTGTATTTGAGGCAAATAACTTATTTTTCCTGAGAAATTTTATTCAAAGAGAAGATAAAAGGCAGTGGCACATAATATGCTGAGGAAACACATTTATATATAGTTCTTACATAGAGTAAAGGAACATTAATCAAATGTTCATGATACCATACGAAGTTTTCCACTTTTAAGCCATTTTTTTTTCTCACAGAAATCACGTCATCATTAATTACAGCAAAGTTCTAGACAAAGATAAATTATTCCTCACTAGGAATGTGTAGATTCCAGACCTACACCTTTTTTTTATGTTTATTTGTTCTAACCTGAAATACATTTTACTCCCTTGGGCAGCAGTAACAGTGACTCAGTCCCTTTCTCCAGATGGCATGCTTCTTTGAATTGAAAACTGCACTGAAGAAAGAGCATAATCTTACTGTCATGACAATTTTCAAACCAAAATTTTCAAACCAAAATTTCAAAATTTCAAATTTCAAATTTTCTCTCTTGCAGAGATCTAGAGAAAGGAAAGACATGTCTTTCAAAATCAGCTTTTTGTAGTAACAAAAAGTTACACGTTCTCCTGCTTAGTAACGCTATTGAAAAATTAAAATGTGAAGTAGTTCAAACAACATATTGGTAAAAAAATGCTGTGAAACAAGAGGCCTGAGCAGACATTCTTTCATTATGTTTATTAGTAATAAGAACCAGTTTTTAAATTTTGTTTTGTATTAGCCTTGCTTCTTGTATGAATACCTACATTCCTCCTGAAAAAGAGTAGCACTGTTATATGAAAACTCCTCCCAGAAAAGTTTTCACCCATTACATAATTTGGGTAACATCAGGACAAAAAAGGAATAACTCAAAGCAAAAAGACTGAGGCTTAAATGGAAGCAAAAGACAAAACCAAAAATTAATCAGTGACTTAAAAGTCCAGAAAAGAGGTAAAAAACATATGTAATGCCTTTTTTTAATGATTGCACATTTTATTAAGTTAAATGTTTCACAGCCTTTCCAGTAACAATACAAACAAGATCTCAGGTTAACTCAAAAGAGTGCTATTAAACAATTGAGTAAATCTTGAAATAGTTTACAAGATTGTTTCAATACAATAGTTTGTACCACTTGAATGGCTGTGAAAGTCCAACTGAATTACAGTGGTGTTTTAATACATGGCCTGTTTAACTATTGTAAAATAAAATCATGGAAGCATGATTACTTTACTTACAAAGTCCTTTTTTGAGAACAGGCATGGGGAGGATAGGGGACAGGAGAAGAGAGAGGACGGTGGGAGGGGAAGAGAAGAAAATTAATTCAACCACCACTTGGAAAGTTCAGTACTACTTACATTTCTATTTATGTATTTGTCTACCAATCTAAATTATTGGTCTACCTCCTTCAGAGGACTTCCTTCAGCAATCATTGGGCATTAGATATCTTTCAACTAGGAGTTGTTTGTGGAATTCTTTTTATTATGCCTATTTAGAAAACATGCAAAAATATTTTTCAGTACAATTTATCATTGACTCTAATTGTTAAAAGGCAATTAACTAAAAGCTACAACTATAGCCATTCTTCAATAAATTTTTTTTATTTCCATGTAATGAATGTCCATTTTTCTTTCTTATTGACAGAAGGTACAAAGAACTTGTTATGATAGCTGTAAAAAATTCTTCATATTCCTAAAATAAAAATCAAACTTTTCCAAGAAATCTTAAATTTCTTAACAAAAATAAGAGAATGTTCCCTATGAATATGTATACATGTGCTTGCTAAAAACTCTAAACTCCTGTTGTACTATATTCAAGTAGTGGTTAAAGAAGGAATAGATTATTCATGTATAATTAAGATAATGGTATCTTATTTAATTTAAAAGAGAAAGAAAATCCCACCCTACTTAGAGCCCTCAGTATTTTTTTCCTTGTAATATAAGCTGTAAGTATTGAGTTTACATATCCACTATTTCACAACTGTTTTACACGTTAATTCAAGAGAAGACGACCCACAGTTGGATAATCTGGTGAAGTCTGGCTGTTCCCTTGGAAGAATATTTTTTCCTAAAATATCTATAGAGAGATGTCTTTGGTCTGATTTTTGCCTGGTTTCTGAGTTCTTTGAGACCAGCATGTTGGGTCTTGGGAAAGAGCTGTACTGTTACCTCTATCTGTCTAAAAAAATACTCTAACAAAGCAACCTGTAGCCCATGCCTTTTCATAAATGGGTACGGTAAATTCTCCTCCTCTCAAATTTACTGTCAACTGATTCTACTGATTTTACTGTCAAAGATTCAGCATTGACAAAACTGTAGAGAGAAGTTCATTAAATTATTGCTACCACAAAAAAGCTACCATGTTGTACAACACAAAACCAATGTGCTTATTCAGTACAATTTTGTCTACTCATTTGAGACAATTCAGTTAAGTCTCAGTTAGGCCCCTGAGATTTATACAAAACACAGCTTCATTAAATGGACTAACTCATGTGATATTGTAAACATAAATTAATGATGTTTGAAATTCTACATTATTATGCAATGTACTAAGTACTACTGGAAAGTACTACTGGAAAGCTCGTCAGATATCTCTAAGACTTCTTCAAGTGCTCTTGTAGTGTACAAAACTTAATAATTTCATGTATTTCAATATTTATTTATATTTATATTTATATTTATATTTATATTTATATTTATATTTATATTTATATTTATATTTATATTTATATTTATATTTATATTTAACAAAATTTCTGTGTTTTCTACAGCTTCTTTATATGTTACATTCTATAAAGCAGTAAATGTCCTGATAACTTTAAAGATTTGATAAGCGCATTTGTTAAGGTATCTAGCTGTAATCACTGTACATACAAAACTGTAAATATTTTTAGATTGACTGCAGTCATGAGACGCAGTATAGTAGAATTCTCTGCCTCAGCAGGGGTAAAAGGAAAAACAGTTTGCACTTTACTTTACCCTGTTTTGCAAAAATTATCTATGGTGGACAGAGGAAGGAGAGTCACACTGCTTTTGGTATTGAAGAATGCTGAGACCACACTGACTCTTCAATATCAAAGCCGGAGAATTTCATCTGAGAAGAACAATGTCTTTTTTGAAGGAAGCTGGCACCAGTTAATGTGTGGTAAATTTTTTCGTAAGAGATAAAACAAGTGATAGCAGTTATGACTTATGTAAAGCTGCTGAGCTGACACAGCTGACTCTGAGTATGGAGGCATGACTGATAGTCCAGCCACTTTATACTGGGAGAAGTCCCATCCCACTTTTTAATGGCAGGGTCTTCTAATATAAATCCCCTTCTCGAGTGTATGTGTAGATTTCTTCCTTGAGTCGGGACACCCCTGAAAGATACTTCTCAAGGATGAGTGAAAAAGATTTCCCCATAGTCATTAATATGGGTGAGTAATGTCAATCTGTACTTAATTATTTTACTGGTTTTAATATAATTACTTCAATATAGTTTCAAAAATATTGCACTATAATAGTTATATCTACCTATATAATATAATATAATATAATATATATATTATATATAATATAATATATAATAGTTATAACTACCTATATTCTGTAGTTCTGAATTCTTTTAGTCTAACATGATCATCATCTATTTAAAGAAATTATTTATTTTATTCTTGTAAATATATCTGTGATTTCATCTTTAATAATAGAAAGAACAAAGTCATATAAAGGCTCAATTGTACTATATAATCCTTTAGAACCTAAACCATTGACCAGTTCTGTCTAGGACTGGCTCCAGATGCACCTAGATGTCTCTCTGAGGTGTCGAGAAAGGAAAGTAGTCTTTTCTGAACCTCATGACTCAATGGCAGGGTCTCTCTGACAAATCTTTTTTGAAGCTCTCTTTCTGCTCACAACACCTGAAAAGAAGCTCTGTGTGGGTGTATATATATATATATATATATATATAAAAATTATTTGCGATACATAATTATGTATTGAATATTATATTTTGAATAAATATATGAATATATTTTCTTTGAATATTATATATATATATATATATATTCAAAGAAAATCAGTATTTTTTATATAAATACATTCTCTACCCTCACAAATAGAATAGCCCCAAATTACTGTTTTGCTACTTTCATTCAAAGCAATAGTTTCATAACTGTGCATAGGTTCAGAAGTGAATCAGACATTTTTTTTTTCATTCTTAAATCCTAACACCAATTATGAAACAAAGTGACCAATTTTCAGTAACTTTGAAAGAAAAATAAAACTTCCACAGACTTCTGATACTAAATAAACCACTATTGAATGTTTTCTAAGTACCTGCATTACTACTTCACCAAATAACAACCAAGAAGTCATTTCTCAAGAAAAAATATGGGTTTTATGCTTTTATAGTGGAGGATTTTTTTTTTCCTGCAACTTTTACTAAAAGAGGACCCTTATCATAAAGTTTTCTACAAGGAAAAAAGACAGAAATGCAGCAGCCTCATTGTCCTGCCAAGCAGAGTATAAAACGTGTGTCTGTTTTTTTAGAGCTTTAACTAAAAGCAAGGCAGTGAGGAGTAGGGGAAGAAAATTTTAGTTTTACTTGAGTCAAGTAAGACAGAACAGCCTTAGGCATAGCAATGCTATCCTGTGTTACTAAAATCACTTTCCTAGCAGTATAAGAAAGTGACTCATTTTAAGACATTTCTGTTGTTACAGTGCAGGCTATATGATATTTCTTGTATAATTCAGTCACACTTCATCCAGTCTCTCTTAAGATATTCACCAATTCAGTGAACTGTACCCTGAAATTAATGCAGAATGAGGTTCAGGTTCCAACCAGTGGTGAAATGTGCTCATAAAACAGGACTGCTCTTCTTGGGTCCTGGTGAAGAGATGGTTGCCCCACTGCAACACTGGCAAAGTCCAAAAATGTCATTCTTTAAAATGAAACAGCAAATTTGGAAATCAGACACACATATTGTTATAAAAACCAGCAGGTGATAAAAGTCAGTATTCCTGCACTAGCATTCTTTTCCTGATATGCCTATATCAAACACTTGGTTGCAGCATGGAGATATCAAAAACAATCTCATTATCTAGGGCAAATAATTCTTCAGCTTAGATTCTTCCAATTCAAAACTAGCATAGTGACTGCCTTATCCTGCATTCTACTTTAATCAAAAAATACTAATTAAAATCATATGTAAACTGACACCTTCTTTAGCAGAGTATTATCATGCCAACACCAAACTCAGGCCCCCAGAATCTTAACATCAAAAATGATGGATTATGATGATGGATTATTATTGATTTCTTAGGTAGTCCTTCATGACATTCCAAAATTATTAATCGATAACTTATGCAAAATTTATTTTCATCTAGCTCTCTCTCAGGCAAATGACCATCACCAAAGCCAGAAGTGCAGATTATTTAAAATCGTAATTTCACAAGAGTAGCCAGATTAAGTAAATGCATAATGAAATTTATGTCTTCATTTTTGGAAGTAATTTAAGAAAACTAATTTAATTTCATTTTTGTTATTAATAAAAGCCAATTGTTGAAAAGCAGTTCTTGCAAGAACTTCAACATTTTCTGTCCAAATATCTATAGTTTTGTCTTTGAAAAATATTTTCTGAAAGTCTCAAGCTAACTACTGTTGCCTTTTTGCGAATGCATTTTGAAAGGACAGCCACTACATTTTAAGCAGTTAAAATTACCAAGTTGAAAAAAGCCTTTCGTTTAAAGCTTCAAAATCATTATGTTACACAGTATGAACACATGGGAGTGTAAATTTAATTTTCATCAAAAGCTAGGCTGGTAAATCCTGTCTCTGGAAACCGACCCCAAAATCACATGCACAAGTCCAACTACCATCCTAATTCCAAAGGGTAAAATTCTTTGCAAATGACAAGCTCAAAAATTAGTGTCTGACTCTTTAATCATTCAAAATTAGACAACAGAGAATGCCTACTGGCTGTCATTACTGACAGTATTGGCACCTACTTTTGAAAGAATCCCACAGTGAGCTTGATATTAAGAGAATCTCAGTCACTTTCTGGTTAAAAAATGCCTTGCAGTTCTTCCAGCCAGAACTGAAAACACTCCTGAGACAGCTTTACTGGAGATCAAAAAGAAGTTCCATTTATATGCAGCCATTAGACACATGTACTCTTTTATACTGTTCTTCAAATAATTAAGGAACCACACAGGCCTGGAGCCACAATGTGCCAGAGTGCTGTAATAAAAAAAAAACAACAAAATACAGGAGTAAAACAGACGAATTCGTAAGGACTTTTAAGGCACTCCTCTCTAGAAAAGTCCTTATTACCACTTTGTATTTAACTTCAGTAACAGAGTCAGTGATGGTACCCTAAACTTTGAAAAGATGCCACACACAAATAAGCTCCTACTTACTTTTCTTGACAGGGTGTTGCTGCTGATGGTTTTGGTATGCAAGACCCTTTAATTTTTTTAGTTGCTGTCTAGAAACAGTGTTGTTGCAGTGATGATGTCCTAAGTACATTTTTGACCTGGGGGTAGAGTTGTTAGAGCAGTCTGTTCAAAGAAGTGTGTTGAATAAATGGCATCAGCCATACGCTGTGCTAGCACTCCAGTGACAGAAGGGATTACGTTGTCTCCTACCTTCATGTTTCTTATGCACTTGGCTAAAGACTGCATTGACTGCACTGACAACTGGGCAATTGAAGATTAGAAAGGCTACAATTGCCAGCTAGCAAGTTCAGGATTACACAATCACCTTCCTGCCAAGAAGTAAAAGATACACTTAACATGCTGATTTACATCTGGTGAAGATACCAACAAACACAGAAATTGAAGAGCGTTCTCATTGTGTGTTTTTTTCTGACATTTTCTTTTTACTAGTCCTGGAACAGAGATTAGCAAACAGCACATTTCTCTTTCTGCCAAACACTTAACCAAAACATCATGTTCAGGGATTTAGCCTTCCTGAAAAATGTATTTATTGAATTCTTTTGCCATTTGCCACAAATCCTAGATAAATAAAACCAAACCAGTAACAATTCATTATTATAACATATCAGAGAAGAAAATTATTATTTTAAGAAAAGAAAAATGTAATGTCTTAAAAAGACCATAGAGCAGTGCCATCTAGTGATTGCCACCATAAATAAAAAATGTTTGCATTAATATGTGATGCAAACAGAGTGAGTATTATCAATAACTGAGCTTGATTCTTTTCTCAGGCAAAAAATTTGTGGAACAAGCTGTAAGGGTAATAATGAGTAATATCAGAGGTCATGCACTTACCACTTCAAGGGAGCTCAGCATTTGCATTTCAAAGTAAAAATGCTACTGGTAGCAGATTCAAAGGAAGAATCTACCATCACCCCTCACAATTACAGTGTTAGAAAAGGAGTTAATATTTTCAGTGCTCTAAAAATAACACAGCATAAGTATTAGTGAGCAGTAACTCTGTTGTTACCTTTGAGGGATGTAGTGGTAATTATTAACTGGAATTAAACTGCAGGAGAAAGAGAAAACTACATGGTTCATACACAGGTCTAAGTTATTTTCCTGAAAGCTGCAGAAAATGGTCCTATTGTACTCTAAGAGAACCCTGACCATAAATATTCTTAAATACTAGATTGCTTGTATAAAACTGTAAGAATCCAAACACAAGAGATACAGAAAAAAAACACCAAACAGAAATCTTCATTATTTTTCAGTTTGTGGAATATTTCATTATTAGTAGCTGTTCTTAAAAAAAAAATAGTGTGATTTCTCATAGGGTATCTACATAACAACTACAAGTCACTGAAATATTATTTTGGAACTCAGATTCCAAATTTGCATAAAAATGTATGCAAAAATATGCACTAAGCTTTTAAATGGACATCAGTTTGTATTATGAGAAGAGTAACAGGTTATTTCTGCATGTGTGAACATATACTGGTAAAGCAGAAGCTTCAAAAGAACTTGAAGTTATGCTGCTTACTGCAAATCTGTGAGCCTTAGTAGTGTAAATCCTTCAGGTGAGTTTAAAATGTAATTGCTTTAATTTAGAGCAACAGGAAGGACCACACTATTATGTATATATTACAGGACTACTTTCTGAGGTTTTCTGTTTGCTGAATAAATGGTGAATGATAAAGTTTTGTTAGCTGCATAGCCTATATGAAACAGAATGTACTGGTAACCCATCATGGGCCCAAAGCCATTACCTAATTTTCAGAGTTATTCACAATTTCAAATCAGGGATATGATCATATTGCCTTCAAATAAAACGTTACAGCAGAACATGTTATATTTTGACAGCTGCTGAAGAAAGCATAGCCATGATATACTCCAAAGTGATTTTGCATATCTGATACCACATTTAAAGAAGTTTTAGGAACTTTTAACTATTTCGGCTTTCAGTATCTCTTTGTTCTCCTTTTTTTACCTCTGTGCTGATCCAAGGAGATGTCTAGAGTTAAAGTACTTAAAGACAGCAATAATGATATCTCTTTCAATCAAAAGCAGAATGTTTTTAAAATGCATTAGTTATCTGCATGTCCTCTTCTCTACTATTCTGGCACAGTGTTTTTCTCATGTGTCCAGAAAGTATACAAAATCTTACTGGTACCAACAGAAACACTATACAGTTAGGATGGATATCATTAAAGCAAAAATTTAGGCTCTTGTTACATTACAAGCACTCCTATATATAGATTACAGTATCCTTCCATATATCAATAATACTGCGCTAGGATGTGAATAAAATAAAACTGTGACATTGATGACATATTTAAGTGTCAATTCCAGTAGCCATGGACATGATACAGATTCCTTGTACAGAACATCTACAATGATGAAGATTGGTTCTTCTACACGAAATATTTCCTTACTTCCTGTAAAACTCCATTTTCTAGCTAAACAACCGTGTCTCTGAACTGCAGAATAAGCAATAGCTTCATTGCTTTATAAAAGGCAACAGTGAAAAAAACCACATTATCTTTAGATGCACCAAATACTTAGTTCTGTTACTCTGTCTGAATGAGCAATGAACTGTTTGAGCCTGTTAGCTGTAAAATCTAACAATAATCTCTTTTCCATGACTCTCACCTGATGTACACTCAAATTAAAGCGAAAACCTCAAATACTTGTAACAATGCTTTATGCTTTAAAGTAAAATCAGGCAATATTAAGCAGAAGTAAAAACTCAGATTTGGTTGTTGTACAATCTAGTATCAAGATGGTGTATTGCTATAACACATTACATGATTATAACAAGGTGTTGGTATAAATATTTGAAGGCTACTGTCTACAACACTGCAAATGAACTATTTTTAAGCAAGACTATGAAGAGTAGCACGTACTGGTCAAACAGCCATGCAAATCAAGTTGGTTAGTGGTGCAGTAACCAATGGAGCAACAACTAAATTGATGGTTCCTACTCTCTGGTACCTTTCCTTTTGAGCAGTGTTGTTTCAGTTAAAGTCCCACATGAAAAGATAAATCCCCCAAACCCAGGGAAGCAATGAAGCAAGATGGCATAGTACAAAAGATTTTTTTTTATGATATTCAGAGCATGCACTCATGCACTCTTTATAAACTTTTTAATGTTGTTTTTTTCTTCTATTGCTGTTTAAAAAAATTTGCCTGGATATAATATCTCTATGGTTTTGGGAAAAAAAAATCCTGAAGTTTTTACTTCAATACTGTTTGGTTAATGGACTAATAATTTTAAAATCATTAGTAATTTAAATTTCTTTACACATCACATGACTTTTTGTTTCATTAATAGGGAAAAAAATCATAGAAACTAGAATATTTATTATAATATACCTTCACCTACCTTCTCCATTTTCAAGCTGTTGCATGTTCATTTTAAAATATGTAGGGTTTTAATTATCTACACTTCACAGTGATTTTTTTCTTTTTTACCTTTGTCTGTTTTCAAAGATACAAAAGGGAAATATCCATATAATAATAATTACTGAATAGATCTAAGGAAGATTTTCCTATCCTTCTTAATATTTTTTTTATTTCCATGTATAAAACTTTTTAACTTGCTTTTCCACAGTAATTGTTTGACAGGAGTAATTTGATTACTTATTTTGTGGTCCCCAATGCATAACGTTGCCCATTACTTAATTTCTTCTATGTCAAAGTAGAAATTATATCTATTTCTTACAATAACTAGTTTTTTTAAAGTCCCAAATGACTCCTGTTTTGAAAACTCTATCCCTAAAAGAATAGGAAAGACCTAATGGCTCAACACAACTTCCATTTTCAGAATCGTGTCTGAGAAAAACCGAGAAACATTTTTTGCGAAGAATAAAAAACCAAAATTATTTATAAACTTTCTCCTTTCTTAAGAACACACATGCAACTTTGTTCCTTTAATCAACGTTTTTATATGAATATTATATGAGCAGCTTGAAGAAATGTGTTATCAGTAAGAAAAGTGCTTTATAGAAGAATGTAACTGTACACTCACTTTAAGCAATGCTGGCAGAGTGAACGAAGCTGGACAGGACTGTTTTCACAACAGATTTGTACACTTGTCTCCTTAAAGTGGGCAGCAATCATATCCTCCTGATATGTTCATTTAGATGTTTTGAGATGTTGACTTCATTTATTTTTCTCAATTACTTCCTTGGGGTTTGACTACTACTTAGTCATTCCTGACATAAATTTTCTTCCTAATAAGTGGCTATCCTCCAGATCAGACATAGTATTTGAAAATAAACTACAGATTCAGAACTCAGTCAGGTGTTCAGCTATGCATTTCCTTCAGAAATCTAAGAAGCAAGCTATTGTAAGCTTACGGTTTACTGCATTTTAATTTCTACAATTGTTCCACTGTCTTTTATTTTTATACATCTTTTCACTAACTTTGTAATAACTCTAAGATAATTACTTCTTCTTCATTGTCTATGGAGAAAACAAAACCAAGAATTTCTTAGGATTTAAGCTTATGTGAATCTACTTATCTACTTTATAACCTACTCTAGCAAACTCAATCCCTTCCAAATTGGAATGAATTCTTGTTTGTGCTAGGGTCTGTTTATGTTGCGACTGCAAAGAAATTTTATCTCAAATTAAACTGGTCTGCTCACTCTTCGAAGGATTTCACTACCCAGACTGCAATAAATGAATGTATTCTGTTTTCACATGTTGCCGATAGCCCAAAGTGCTTCTTTTTCATTGCAGTGTGTGCTAATTTACACATGGAATGGAGCAGTCAAAAGCTGGCATGATGAGACAGCTATTTTCTCAATAGATTTGGTTGGTCCCACTCAGTAGTCCAAAAAAAAAAAAAAAAAAAAAAAAAAAAAGAAATTGAAAGGACTATGAAAGCCATTGGCTATTGTAGAGTTCTGCATATTCTTCCAGACTACCTCATGTCCTGCTATAAAGACAACCCACTTCCACAATGGTTCCTCCCCACATAAATTATTAGCATTAATTTTTTTTCTTGCTTTCAAATCAGAAATCTATTCCTGCTACTAATGGTCAAAGTAATACTTTCTATTTAATAGCATGGTAAGTCTCATCTTTTCCTCTGTACAATTGTTCTCATCTTGATAGTTACATATGGCACTGGAGGCATTCAGAGGAGCGTCTAAAGCAAGTCATGTACTCACATGGGGCCATTGAAGATGAGTGCGTTTCTGAATCTCAACACTTTCTAACACCCATGAAAGGAATAGCTACACCGTGTCTTCTTTCAGGACAAATATTGCTATGTCTGGAAAATTGAATCACAGTGTTTAAGCATAAGTGTAGTTGGTTACTTCAGAGAACAGCCAGGCAAACTGATGCTGAGAGAGGCCACAAGCTTGTCTGGCTCTCTCATTCCCAGTCACACTCCACTGTTCCAGCTTCAGTCTTCCCTAGTCCTTTCCATTTCAGAAACATGAGATTTTGTTACAAATAGCCACAAACTCCAACTCCTCTTTACTAGGTACTATCTATCCCAACTAAGGGTCCACAGAGTTGTGAAATCTCACAATCCTGAAATCTCTACCTTTTTTTTAATTCTCCAGGGCCTAAAGGGAAGCAGAATTTCTTCTTCCCAAGGAGCTTGTTACTCTTCTTTTGTTTCTTTTGAGGTAGACTCTATAACCAAAATAAAACATAGCTGGGTCTTTGTATTGGTTCTCCCCACATACTTTATCTGCTTGCTTAACTGATGTACTCCTGATATGATGCAGTTGTGATGATTTCAATTGATTGTGGTACATGTTGGTCTGCAAAAGGTACAGGGCAGCCCTGGGAAAATATCAGTGCTGAGGCTCATGTTTGCTGTGAATAGGAATCTACTTCATGACTTGTCACAGAGGAACACAAACCTTCCTGCTTTGAAACAGAATCCTGAAGATGCCAAATTGAACTTTTCCTCAAGAAATGCTTTTTTATGAAACTTTGCAGCCAGCACCTACTGCTGTTCCACAAATACTTCACCAAAACATGAGTTGAAATGAAGTTTTTGATTTGCAGCAATTGAAAAATAAATACCATTTGAGTAAAAACTTGTGTTTCTCAGAAACAAGATAAAGTGAAGGAAATAATAGGACAAAAGTGTAATCTGCAAGTTAGAAAATGAACAGAGGGTGACAATCTAAGCAGCTGTCCTGTTCCAAGACCAGCCTATTTATTTTTTCTAGTGATGTGATTCCCCATATTACGCTCTTAGTTACAAAAAAAAAAACCACCAGAGAGGCGAGTCCAGTGAAATCCCACTCTTCCCTGAGAGATGGAGGTCTGCATTTGTACATCTCAAAGATGGCCTTTGGCCTGCCTCAGTAAATGCCAGCCCCTAGCTCTTATAAATGTTTAACACTGAAGATAGGTGTACTTAAAATTATTGGGGCCTGAGGGACAGGGAGAAATGAGGGGTGTGGAGTGCTATTAAGTTCCTATAATCTTAACTAGTGACCAGTGGTTCCTCCTAGGCATTAAACATGAATATCGGAACAAAAGCAATTTTCTAAAGTATAATTTCAATACCGAAAGAGTTAAGATTTCTTACCTATAGTTTTACATATATCTGATATAAGGATATATCTGGGGTTTAACCATTTAAAAGCATCTGTCTTCACCTGAATAATAATGGCTTTAAGAAGCCATGAAAATTTTATTTTAAAAAAAGTAGGAAAAAAAAAGTAAAACTAGAACATGTTTATTAAAAAATATAAAATATTAATCATAGTACTGTTGCATAAATACTAGTTAAATAGAAATTGGACTGTAGAATAATTATCCTTCCTTAATTTGACCAAAGGATAGGTATTTTGCAGTTAATCAAACAAAAGCAACGATGAAGAAATATTTTGTAGCGATAAACATTTCTGCTGAAGATGATTCTGTTTACTCCATTCAAATACATTATAGTTTTATTTCTAACGATGACAAAAGTTTGCATATACTCTATTTTTTTCTTTCATTGCAACTTTAATTTTGAGATTGACAGCTAATAAGCTATGTCACTTTATTTGTCCAACTAAGACCAAATTTTCTGTTTTCTTTGTTTATAGAAAATTCAATAGGACTATTAGATGAAAATCCAGATATCCATTTCGTTCAGATACATTTATTCTTCTGATTTTTTTTTTAATGAATCACCTACTTAGACTATATCATTAAATACACCAACTCAGGTATGATTTTGGCACTTCCTTGCAACCCTTGCCTGCTGTGAAAGGAATAAGAAAACTATTAGCAGAAGTATAAATCAATAATAAAAAGAAGTTTAAAATATTTCCAGCTTCAATAAAGTATTAATTGCAATGCACCCTTATTTCTATTTGCATGTAATTAAGGGTATTTCTGGAGGAAGGGTTAAATGGCCCACTAATTCCACCACACAGAAGAAATGTTCACTATCCACACTGACTTAATAGGACTTTTATAATAATAATCAATCTGAAAACATTAAAAATATATCAATATATAATAAGACTTGCCTACAATCTGCTGATACAAATATCTACTTCCAGTTTCAAAGGGAATGAGAGATTAAACTTTAATCAAATAACAGCTCTGATCTGTATGTTTATAAATAATCTCATGAACTACTGCTTCATAGAATAGTTGCTGAGAGAAAAAAAAAAAAAAAAACCACAAGATTTGCATTTTATCAACAGAAAATGGGCCACCAAAATGTCATTATACAACACTGATGACAGTTTATCTCCTGTGTTTCCTCCCTCCACAGATTTTCATCATTAAGAAATGAAATTGTCCCCAGGAATCAAAAGGCTTATGAGATGGGAAGCAGCTCAAATATGAATTCTACTCAGCATATCTCATGAGAATAATATTGATATCTCAGCACAGAAAACATTGATTGGAGTATTGCATATCTTGAAGACCAAGGTCTATAAATTTCCAATATTTCAATTCCATTATTTACAGAGTTATCTCATCTATTTTAATGTTTTTCTAAGGTAGCAGAAAGGCCATACTCTCCAGAAAAGGAGAAAAATCTTAATTGTATGTTTTCAAATTAAGTGAAAAAATGAGAGTCTGGATGGAAATACATGAGATGAAAACATTTTGGAAAATCAACAATTAAACTAGTCACTGTACTAATTAGAAATGAGCAATAATTTATAGACTCACAATTAGACACAGCTTAGCCAAATCAGCCTTATGACAGAGGCATGCCAATCAGTGACTAATTAGAAATAGAAGTTTCTTAAATTTCCTGAAAATCTGTACAAAAAATGAAGAGAAATACAGAGAATTAGAATGTACTCAGCATAATGTACCATAGTACTAGTAGCCAAATAAGCTACTTTGCAATAGGAGGATGTAGCAATACACGTACCTAGTATCAGAAAAAATTACTGAAATTGATCCACTTATCCCTCCACTTGTCCATCATCTGGATTTTTAATTACCAGCAACAGCTATAAGGAAATCCACCTTCACACAAAGGACAAGCCAATGAACCAACAGCTACATCCAGAGCCTTCAGAACTCCTTAACCTTTCCCCCCCTACTTTATTCACTTGGGTTTAGACAGCCAAAAGGTATTTAAACAGAAAAACCCCAAAACCTCAAAAAGCAAAGAACAGTCATATCAGCATGACTTAGAAAAATCACCACAGGAATCCTCCTAGAATCCTAATCAATACCCTCCCTCACCACACCCACCCTGTGTTTATGTTATTTGCGTGGTCTTAATACAAGACATGAGAAAGGCACTAACAGAGACTTACGTAGTTAGACTCGGCACAGGGCCGCTAATATTCCTTCCAATCTTCAGACCTCCTTAACTGTCTGTGTTGGAGAAAAATGATACAGCTTCAGAACTACAAAGGGCAAGTTACTTTGGTCTTTTTTCTTAACTGCAGGATGCCCAAATCCTGGTATTAGTTCACAGTAGCATGCCAACAGAGTCTTAATCACAGTACTTGTGGACAGCTGCTTAAGCTAACAAGCTTCTAAAATACTTTGTATTTTTTCACCTCTTGCTGCTACTACACAGGATAACATTTCCTCCTAGAGCCCTTTCACAGAATGTCTGGATTCTAGAACAGTAACGAAAGATCTGATACCTGTTATACTACCAAACCATGCTGTTTCTATGTAGCTGATCACACCTTGCGCTGTTCAGTCTATGTAGGTGTTATTCCTACTCTCTGAAGAGGGAATTCAGAGCAGTAAAAACAGTTTTCAGGGACATTCTGTTTATCAAAAAGGAATAGTATCACTGTTCTAATGCACATATATTAGCTCCTGTCAAAATTACCACTTTTCAAGTAACATAAGGAGGTGGCACAGTAGCTGAGGAGTCAATCATTTTAAGTGCTGATGTGAAGAAAAAATCCCAAATCCCATTTTGACTGGGATATTTACGTGTACATATAAATAGTAGGAGTAGGTATACACTGATGTTAGTTCACTCCTCTGTGTGGCCCATTATGTAGCAAAGTAGACCACGCAGCAGCTCCAACTCTACAATGAAACACTTCCTGGAAAGGGTGTAGCCTCTAATGGAACTGCTGGTGCCTTGATTGCATACAGAAGGAACAGAGGCCATCTCTTTTAATTTGGGGATTTTCACTGGAAGGAAGAAGCTCAGGAAAGCATATCCTTTTATTCTACACCATAGAGCTTTTGGGGTGTGTTTTTCTTTTTTTTTTTTTTTTTTTTTGGTTTGGGG